>OX465283.1:43826000-45026000 GCA_949987705.1 Thereva unica
AAGGCAGGGGTTCCCAACCTTTCTGTGGTGCGGGCGCATTCGAGATTGCAAAACAAACTGGCGGGCACAAGTCGGATTTAAAAACACAACACATTGGTAGCACCTGATGATAACAGTAAGAGTTTACAACGACCGCTCGCTGTGACAACTATATTATACTAATAATACAATAAAGACGCCGGGAAAGACATGATTGTAAAGCTTCTTTCATATTGGATGGCGGTTTGGTCGCGATTTTATTGCTTTTCGTACTAAGTAAGTCAGTTTTACTCAAAGCTATTTAGCGAGAAAAACAATAAGAATGCAACCAAATCGACCTAACCGACAAAGTTAGGGTCTAAAGGTCTAATTCGCGTGGTGGATTAGACAGATGTTAGTGTAGCCAATTTAGCGAATTTCTCACTACATCTAGCAAGATTTTTAAAATTAAAGTAACTTTTAATTTTTTTTATTTTTAAGATTTGTTTTTTTTCTCGTATTTTAGCACTTTGTCGCGGGCACAATTAAATATCTTCGTGGGCACATATGCGCCCGCGGGCACAAGGTTGGGAACCCCTGCCCTAAGGCATTAAGCACAGCATTTCTCTCCTTTTTAGTTGAAGGGCAAATGCCAGTCAAAATCAAAATTTCGATATCCTTTTAAAAGATGGACACATTTTTTGAATAAATCCTGCGAAGATTCTCGCATTTTCACAAGTCAAATTTAATTTATCATTATATTTTCGGAGGATTAACTTGGGCTATGTTGAAGGTATTTAAAACCTGATTCCTTTTTTGATAGGAAAGAATCTTTCAGGAATTTAAATGCCAGTTTTTTGGGAAATTCTGGAAATATTTTAAGCGTGGATTTTTTCTGGTTTTAAGAGAAAAATTTTGAAGGACTATAATTGATTTCGAAAGTTTTTAATGAAATTTTTCTTTTGTGTATTATTTTATATTAAAGAACTTTTGTGTTTTACGCAATGAAAATTTAATATAATAATGTGGGAATGGCATAATGTGTATTACGTTGGATATCAATTAATTATTTGTTGGAGGAAAAAAGAATGAAAGAAAACAATTTGATCATTTTTCCTGCTGCATTCATTTTTTAATATACATATCTTTTTCATATTACTCTTTGAGCTTTTTGATGGATGAAAGTGAAATTGTAAAGAAAAATTGGGTATGCACGATTTTTAATGTTGCATAAAGCGATGTTTATTTCATGTATTTACTCCAGCAGAGTCATTATTTCTAACAAAAAAAAAGATTATATTTTAAAATGGGATTTAAAATGACATATTGCTTCTCGGGGAGAAAAAAGTGCTTGGATAACTTTATGTAGCTCTCGCCTTATTTATTTTCGGGATGCGAGGGCGATGAGTCTTATGCCTGAATTTTTGGATGTTGTACCAGTTCGGAAAAACAGATTGTGGGAAATTGTTCCACAGCCGAATTGTTTTACTTATAAGCGAAATTTTAGGCGTTAGTGTGCGCGAAAAGGCATGAGTAAAAATAAAAAAGGGCTTACAGCGGGCGAACACCGACCGCTTGTCATTTTAACACGTTGAATGCCACGCCAATTATTCATGACTTTCCCGTCTGGCCAACATAATTTTTTAATTATGTGGTGCATATTCTGGGGAAATATTTATTTACAGTAGACAATTTAAATGGTGCCATCATTCGTGATGTATTTATTTTACTGAGATCACATGTGACCCTCACGGCCAGGCCCAGAGCCGGCTTTAGGTATTTTGGCGCCCCGGGCGAGATATTTTTGTGCGCCCTTAACTTTTTAGACATTTCTTTTCGGTAGATTACCTATATTATAATGCACAAATTATACAATAACCCGAGTAAAAATAAAAGATGGCATAACAACGACCAAACACTGGCCACTTGGGAGTACATAAGGGTTTGGGACGGCCAAACGTAAGGTTTAAATGGCCGAGAACTGAGCTATTCACACGGGCATACGACGGCAAATTTGAACTAAAAAAGAATATGCACCTAATATATTGTTGAATGTGCTTTTTGTGAGAGGCGTATAGAATTTTTTGTTTAAAGGATTTTTTTTGTTGGGTGAGAAGCATATACAACATTTGTTGACGGACTCGTTCTTTGCATATTCTGTCCGATGAGGGTATTCCTTAAACATTTGTATATGCCTATGGCATCGAACTTGATTCTATCGGACACGAACAAGCACGAAATAAGCACTTCCCTCCTTTGTGACAGCGGCATGAAATCCATTTTCTCGAATCTGTCCATGGAGGGCGGAAAGGTGCTAAAATCGCGCGGGTCGTGTAGGTTTCTCAGAGCGAAGAGGAGAAATTTCTTCTATACTGTTTTCAATCTACCACTACTTACCTGTTTGGAGGATGATACAGGTCGTCTGCTGCCATGTTTATACTACATTGTCAACCGCTGCTTCTGAGCTTATAGATGCTAACTTCCTCCCAACCATGATGACTGCTCGTTCATCTAAGCGCTCACAGAGCTCTTTATCGGAGTCAGCCTCTTCGTTAGATGAAGCCGTTTTGGAAACCTTTATCCATGCCTATCTTAGTCCAAAATGGAGTTTATAATCAACTCTTCCGAGCCACTCTAGGCACTCGTCGTTGAGTAGCAGTACCAGTGTTTTACTATTTCTTTGGGGTTGCCCGGCATTGAGTAAATTTTAGTTGTCCATAGGGATGTCCCGGTTGTGGCGTTGAAGCTACTCAGCAATTTGTCTGGCTCTGCTTCCATTTCTGGGAGCCAGATCCTCGCCCTTGGTATTTTGGTAATATCTCTCCCCTTTCATCCCTTTTGGTTATATCTCTCCCCCGGAATCAAAAGGGAGCAGCGGCACTTCTGACGACTCTTACCTCATCACGAACTCCATGAATATCCCTGATATTTTGGTCTTGATGTCGGAGAAGGTCCGGGAGTGTGCTGCTACTAGAATTGGCATAGGTTAGTGCCACTAGAAGGTAGTCCTTCACTACTTCGCTCATTGTCCTGTTACCTGTTGAGCCTGATTGTTGGGTTCCTGAAGTAGAAGCATCCCGAACTATTGTTGGTCTTGAGAGCTTTTTCCTTTTTGGTAATTATTTGAAGGCTCTGAGATATCTTCACGGGAAAGAATGAACACATTATTGGATCGCGGCGGCGCCCCTAGGACATGGCGCCCTCGGGCGATCGACCGGGTTCGCCCACCCCTAAAGCCGGTACTGGCCAGGCCCGACACATAACCTTTTTTTAATATGGAAAACCCTAACTTAGGAATCACTCTTTGTACTACGTAATACTACCAGGGCGTAGGGCTAAAATACGATTAGGGCTGCTTAAAAGATATTGAAATTCCAACAAATCTTTTACTAAAAAATACTGATTATTTTTTAAATCTGTCGAACGGTCGGCTCTTGATTTTTAAATGAACCTAATGTTACATAGAACAGGCAAGAATGGAACAGATCTTATGTAGTATGTATATGTTAAATTTACAAAACTGGATTGTGGTAGATCTTGGGGAGACTAACGAAAAATTGAATGGGTGGGTTGTAAGGGGCAGTGGAATTGTACGACTGGTTGAACATTTTTTGGTAGAGTTTTGCATATCACTTTGTATTTTTGTAATCGTATATCCTATTTTCATGGATAACGTACCAGTGTACGAAAAATTAAGCAATATTTTAAGTCAGTTTGGCTGATGGTTATCAGCCCACTCTAAAACCCACGAACCAGGTGGATAACACATAGTCGGCCTTTTCTTTTCGGATCAGGGCACTGGATTAAATTTTCAACGAAATGAACCGATATAATACCAAGAACATGGGACATATCTGCCCACATGGTTAGTCCTTTTCATATTATGGCAAGGAAAACCCCGAAAACCGTAGGAGTAGCGTTGGCGTAATACTGACCAAGGAAACCAGGTTCAGCCGCATTAGCTGAATGAGATTTTTTGCTCTGTTGGGTTACTAAAACACAGATCAACCCTAGCAAAACCGGCCTTGAAGACCCAATTGGAAATCAAGGAATTAGGCAAGTTCCTAACAACAATGGTGAGGTTTTCGCTGACTTCTGCAGTTCGCACCAACTCATGGTAGGTAGTACTTACTATTGTCACAATAAAATATACAAGGAGACCTGGGTATCGCTAGATGATAGAACGAAAAACCAGATAGATCAAGTGACATTCATCGCGATGCCATCAACCGTACACGGTTTAACTTCTGCGGGACAGCATTAAAATTAAATTTGCTGGGAATCTGCAGCACTGAATAACTCTGGCAGTTTTTAGTCGATTTTGACAAATTAGCAAAATTTATTAAGGAAATTCTCTACCATTTATTTTAAAACAGTTTTTGATTGCCATGTCGATTAAATGACCACCTTCATTCGATATGCAAAAAGAAGCTCTTTTTTGGATATCCGGGCGTTTGTTAGCTTTGAGTTCGTCAATGGTCTTCGGGTTGCTAGCATGAACTTTACTTTTTCAAGAAGTTCATCGTAGTGGCTGCGGTGTGGCAATGTGCACCACCTTGTTGAAAATAGGTTCGTCAGACTTTTTTCACTAGTTTACGGACATACAGAAACGGATCTTGATCATTTTCGTAATATACAAGGTTTCTTTGGATTATTATACTTAAAGACTAAGAGAAACACTCGCCACTATTTTAGTAGGAAATTTTGTTATTTAACCGCTCGAAGAAAAAAACAAACAATTGAAAAACAGGTTTGATCAGGGCCGGCGTTTGGCATTTTTGCGCCCGGTGCAGGATGCCATTCTGCGCCCCCAACAACTGTTCATTTTTTGATCGCGGTGAAGGACAATGAAAAAAAAGTACTCTGTGTATTTCTTTAATATATGAAAATGAAGACACTTTTTCACTTTTTTTTTCTGAAATTGCGCGAGGTAAAGTTGTGCCCGGTGTAAATGCACCAATTGCACCTATGAAAGTACCGCCCTGCCTTTATCTAATCAGGATTTGCTTCGTTTTAATTTCACAAAACCCTCCCGCGGTGTTAGCTGCACTTCCTTAACTATTTCCAATACAATACTGTACTCAGAAAATCTATAGTACTATATCTTCGAATCTTCATAATCGAGATCCCTGTGTCGTTCTTCAAGCCTTTATATGTCATGGAATAATAGGTGATTACTGCACTACGTGTATTAGTTTCGACTGTAGAATCTTGCATAGAAAAAAATAGTCCACCTTAACAGCCCTTCTGGACATAGAAGTCGCCTTTAATAACTTCAGAACAGAGACGATCCAGGTGTTTCTCGCCAGGAATTAGGAATCCATAATAGTATGACTAGTACGAATTGCAAATCAAGAACTTTAGCACTGTGAGGGCCAAAAAAGCATATACGAAGAAATCAGACGAATGAAACGGAATTGAATTGGATTGGCCAAACCTACCTTACGAAAGATAACGACAAAATGCACAGACTGTCTGTAGAGTTCCTTTAAGGGGGCATGACACTCTTGCGGCCGTTTTTCGTGTGGTTTTTTGATAATTTTTTTTGAGCAAACGAAGAGACGTAGAGGTATAAGGTTTTCTGCAATTGAAAGTACTCGTATTAATGAACAAAATTATATTTTATTTAACACCCTCCACCCCCGCCCCTCCCCCCCACAGGCCCGTGAAGTTGAGGTGTTCCATTGGACAAGCTTCGCGGTTCCCAGGATTGTGGAGACAGGTTTTATCTGAAAGCAAAAACCAATACGCTATTTTAAACATGACCATTTTTGCTGGTCCTTAACGGATGTTTTTTTTAATTTCGTGTTTTTGATAAAATGGCGGACATTCAAAGTTTAGGTACTGATTTTGACTGAAAAGTTGTATCTTCAAGTATGTAAAAAATATAGTAAAAATGCAAAAAAAAAACGTCCGTTAGGGACCACAGAATATTGTTAGCTTCAAGATTAAGAAAAAAAAATAACATCGGTTGATTAGTTTCCGAGTAATCGTGGGAACCGACTTTGAAAATGTGGTTTCGAGAAAAACGCGTTTAAAGTTTTATAACATGTTTGCACTGGAATAAATTTTGTTTTCATCATGCCGCTTGCCATTGGCATCATTATGCCGCTTCGTACACACATTCTTGAAGCTTTTATCTAACAAAATATGAAAAAAAAAAATAAATTTTTTGAAGCCGCAAAAGTGTCATGCCCCCTTAATAAATGACAATGAAGGCACGGGAACACTCCCAATTTTTTTTTCAGATTTGAATTTTTTTTAAATCTTAATTTCTGAAATTGCGCCCGGTGCAAGTGCACCATTTTTTTTTTTTTTATGTGGCAGACTAGAGGCTTAGGGAAAGTCCCTTTGCACTGTCGACAATCTATTTTTGTCCGTATACACCGTCGAAAAGCAGCTCTAGCCGGAAGATAGAGAGAAGAGAGAGAGAAAGAAGAGAGGAAGGAACTGTCACAACCTGGCTGCGATATTTTTTTATTCCACCAACTCTCAACCATTTCGCGACTCTGACATCGGGGCATCGAGAACAACTCGCTGGAGTGTTATGCCTCCTGAAACGAGTTGAATCTCTTCAACCAACCGATGGCATGCGCTTGGTGGAGCGTGGAAGAGAACTAGTGAAGGCTATGACAGGAGGAATCAGGAATGTAAAGAGGGAAGAAGAAAGAAGGAAAGTTATGTAGGCGGGAAATTGGGAAAGGCTAGGACCGTGGCACCACCGGGATTCGAACCCGGGACCTCTGGGGATAGTAGTCAGGCGCCTTACCCCTAGACTACCGAGGCCCTATGAAAGCGTCGCCCCTGGGTTTGATGATGTAGGTATTTCACAACAAATACGCGGTGAGTTTTTAGTTTTTTTGGGGAGCAAAAGTTACACTTTCCCCCCTTAAATTTCTTTTTTGAGTAGTTAAATCGCGCCAATATGTGTACACTATAGTTGTCGAGTGTCGGTGGTAAATAAAGAATATTTTTTTTTTCGTTTCTATTTATAACAAAAGTGTATGCCCGTGTGTGGTGTACGGACGTACAGTCTGCCATATAACCTTCTGATGCTCGGCAAATGTCCCAAGACTATGTTTCAATCAGGGTCGGTGCTCGCCTGTTGTAATACCATCTTTTATTTTTATTCGAAAAGGTCGTCGTCGGCCAAATTGCGCGCAATTATGTTAGCACAGGAAATATGATAATGGTAAGATCAGGCGGCATTAAGCGCTAGTTCGTAAAAGCAAGTGGAAACAGTAATCAATGCTTCGTCCAGTCCGGTCATAAAAACAGAACAGAACAGAAAGTCTTATACCTTTCTTACTCACAAGCAGGGTAGGAGGGCTCTGTAACTAGAAACGTAGAAAAGTAATATTATTATTTGATAAACACCGGAAATTACATTTCGAACGGTAGGTTATTTCCATATACGGCTTGTAGCAATAAAAACATTACATTCAAAATTATTTTCTACTGTTTATTTCATTTTAAAATAAAAGCGTATTATCGAGTTTTGATTAAACTACATTTTTTATTTTTTCCATTTTAGTCTATTATATGTTTCCCGCCATTTGGTAGTGATTTAATAGTACTGTACTATACTCGTCAAACACTTTCATTTACTGATGAGCATAAATGGTCTTGATATTGCAGTCTTGTCTTGGTCTTACACTAGCTCCAAATTGACCTCCTTGGACTCGGTACCTCAACGAAATAAACAAAAATACACATGGGAAGAGAATGGAACTCAAATCTAGCAATTCTGTCTATTAAATTGAATCAAAACAAATGTATAGGTTTAATTTTCATTGATAATAAATATCCTAATACTTGCAGTACTTTTATCCACAAAGGATTTGTCAATCATACATTCAATGGATCCCTGCGATGAGTTTATTATTTGAAAATGTTCACAACCATCAATTAATTAACAAAACTTTGTCGTCGGGTTACATGTTCTCCTTTATTCTGTCACTTGTCCCTTAACCTTATACTCTGTATGGGACCTAATCGACCCCGCTTATGTCCACAATCCATAAACTTGCACCGTATTGCGGTTGAAAAGGGTGCAAACTGTCCATACTGATAAGTTCAATAATTACTAGAAGCCATCGCCAGGCCAATCTGCTGTCCGCTGTGAGAGAGCAATTTACTTTGTCTATACACTATCACAACTTCAATGGTTTTACGTCTTAACTTTGCAACAATTTCCAACTACATAGAGCCGTGTCAGTATAGCAGCTCCTTCAACCAAACTGAAGTTTGAAATGTCGCAAGAGGCAGTAGTGTATTTAGTTATTCCTTCGCCATTATTCTTGATATCTTAATGCTGAATCAAGTCCTTTTTTTGTAATGGATGAGACAAAGTTTTTGTTGAAACCCGCTTGGGATAAGTGGGCGGTATCCCGTTGTGTTCGTAAAACTTAAATGACCTCACGTTGAGTATGAGTCAGTTACTTGCAATTATTTATACACTTTTCAATCCCCAATGGATTATTAAGGGTTGTTATCTAAGTTCGGTTTTTATGCTCTGTGGGTTGGAAAGATTTTGTCTCTAAGCTGTGTTTGGGAGTGGAAGTATTTAAATAGTAGTTTAAACACAACACACCTTTTGCATCTATTGGCTTAATTTACACAAGTATTCCTTCAGCAGCAGACGGGTTTTTTTTACGAGGGCGTTATATAAATATCAGTAGTATTATATTCACCAGAACATTTCAGGGTGAAAACTTGACACATGCACAAACTTGGCACATGTGATTCTGTTTACTCTCTTACTCTTACCGTGGTGGCAAAATTATCGTCACGCATACAGATATCTCCGGGTAAAGACAAGAAAGTTACTCGAGATTGAAATATACCAGTAGAATATCTACACAACTTGTAAAACAATATTCGAAGGTTTATAAAAGTACATCGTGCATCAAGTAAAAATAAAAGATGGCCTTCAACGGGCGAACATCGGCCGCTTGGCAGCCTGGCTTTTTAAGGGGGACATGATGACTGTAGAATTTACGAGGCACATCGGCCTCACGAGGGCGCAACTTAACTAAAAGATTTAAGTGGCCAGCCAACAGCACCTGCACCAAATTTCTTGTTGAATTTGTTGAATATAAATAATCTCGTTCAAGAATTGCCACGCTCTTTATTTTGAATCGGAAATTGTTGTTACATTTTCTTTATTTTTATAATTTTTATGGTTTTATGCTCTAACTGCATTGTTTTTATTCAATCTTGTAGTCTGGCAAAAATATAATAAAACATTTTTTTTCATGCGACCATTTTAACATGTGAGCCGTTTATTTTGAAAGTGGGGTAAGTCCATTTTTGAAAAAAATGAAGATAACGGTGGTTCTAGATAAAACTTAGTATGATCTTTTTATGTGTAAACACGTTATGGTCAAAAAAATTCAGAATCCTAGAAATAAAGGAGATGAAAGTTTTAGCTCTTAACAGTGTTTTAAGTATGTTTATTTTGAAAGTGGTACAAGTCCATCTTAGATGGAAAATATTTTTAACCATACAGCAAAATTTAGTTCCGGTTGATGTATGGTGAAGCAAATCTAATGGTTTAACATCAGTCTGAAATGTAGGGTGTTTTTATCTATTTATCTTTGATGTCGATAGTCGCCAATTGTACAATATTTCATAAATAATAATAGAGATATCTCAATATTGCGTTTCGATAATAACGCCAAGGCCAGGAAATTTTAGTAATCGTGGAGTCAATATGAAAAACTGAACTAGCCAAATTACACGGCCCATCACTCCTTCCATAAACACTTCCAATAATTCCAATAAATCGGAAGCACCACATTAATACAAACATAACTTCGATCTCGGGATCTGTGAAAATCATGAGAATTTTTGTTGTTTTGTGCACAGCTACATAGACAATTGAATCATTACACGAAAAAAATGCAGAGCAGTCGGTTTATCGTGTAGTAATATTAGATTTAAAATGACGTCACACAGCTTACTGTCATATACATACTTTCATTTGATACCCATACCGAGGACGTTGTAAATAAAAGGGTAAACTGTAATTTTGTGTTGGCCGAAATTTTGAATTTGGAATGACGCACTTGAATGACACAGCTAATAGTATTCTAATTGTCATATTTTTTCATTTGATACCCATATACCAAGGGCGTTGTAAAAAATGTTATCCCTCGTTTTGTATTGGCCGCCATTTTGAATTAGGAAAGCTAATCGTAGTTTACTCGACATAACGTTTTATTTGATACCCATATTGAGTGGATTGTAAAAAAAAAGTAGTCAGCCATTTTCTGTTGACCGCCATTTTGAATTTTCAAATTTTGACCACAAATTCGTCATTTGTGCTCATAAAAACCGCCCAGTAAAAATTGGTCAGATTGCATTGTCACGCAAACTATGCAACTATGAAGTGGGTTCAAATCAATTTGCAAGATTTGTTTACAAAGAACAAACAAACATATAAACGTACAAACATACATACATGCAGGGAAAGCTATATAAAGCTAATACATACATATATACATCCATACATTCATACATATGTATACATACATTCAGGTGAAAATAATGTAAAGTGGATAAAAAGGCTGATACAACTGAAACATTGTCCACTTAAATTAACGATTCTATTAATCCATTAATTTTGAAAGTGAGGCAAGTCCACTTGGGTATGAAAAAAACTTTATTTTCTTGTAGCCAGCACTATAAGCACTATTGGATAATAAACTTATATTGTTAAGAACACAAAAGGCAAAAAAGTTGTTTATTAGGGGCTACCAATATTTTTAATTTTTTTGAAATGAAAATGCTTAAATATCTCGAAACAACAAAAAGTGGACTTGCCCCACTTTCAAAACAAACGGCTCATGTGAAAAGCTACTGTACTACCGTCATATGCCCTTTATTGGAATTGTAAAGCCATCGTACCACCATCATATACCCGTCATACAGTCCGGCAAACAACCCACTGATGCCCAACACAGGGTCGACAATGGACTATGTTTCAATCACGGCCTTTGTTCACCCGTTGTAAAGCCACCTTTTATTTGTGCTTGGGCTTTCAAAACATTTGGATCGATTCAATGTATTGTATTGTGAATACCGAGTGAATTGGATGCATTGATCTATATCGAATATCCTTAGTGTCATCCATATTGTCACCAACTTTTAGCAGTAAACCAGTGCTGGGCAATAGCAGCTTTTGGGAGCCAAGTGAGCTTCCCAGGATGTTCCAGAGCCCTCTAATCCTACTTGAGAGTTCGAGAGAGAGAGAGAGAGAGAGATATGACCCTCTATTGTTCTTTCTTCCTTTGGGTCTAAAGAAAAAAGAGAACTACAGAGGGTCCCCGCTTACTCAATATCGCAAGTAGAATAGGGGGCTGCGTGGATGCGGTCCTTTGCTGGTGCAATGTCAAAAGTCAACTATTGTCCGGCTTTGCAATAAACGGATTTTCATCGGAACTTGAAATTTGTATGACTGGACTGCGCGGCTTTCCTACATATATAATTTTGCGTCGTCCAATAATTGGGTAAGGGGGGAGGGAGTGGCCTTTCAGACCAGGTCGGCCCGATGAAGGACACAGATTATTTAGTCTGACTGAGGAATGATACTTCAGGTATCCGCTGGACAAGCTGTGGCTTGCAGGTGAAGTCATGATTCCCTACATTCGGCCTCTTCTCGAATATAACTCCCTCGTCTGGGGCGGCGCTTCGATAACCACCTTGGCATGGTTAGATAAGGTCCAAAAAAAGGCCCTTAAATTAATTGATGACGACACCGTCTGCTCCACCATCGACCCCTTGAGCCACCGTAGGAATGTAGCAGCACTAACAAAATTTTATCGCTACTATTATAGCGACTGCTCCTCCGAAATAAACGCTCTCCTGGCTCCACGGCAATCTTATAACCGCAACACCAGATTAGCCCACTCGTCTCATTCCCTTTACCTACAACTCCCCCTTTCACGCACTCAACAAGATATGAATTCGTTTGTAAATAGAACAACTCGACTGTGGAATAATCTCTCTCAGTCAGTATTTCCGAGCTCCTACAACATCCAAGAGTTCAAACGCGGGGTTCATCGCCACCTTCTTCAACACCCCTTCACACCCCCTTAACCTATTCCCCCCACTCCCCCATAACCCTTAACCTATTCCCCCCCCCCGTACTAAGCTTGCTGCTAGACATTGCACCATGACGTGACAAACGACATGACGGACTGGTAGTACAAAGGGTGATTCCTGAGTTTAGCACTGCCACATAAAAAAAAAAAAGTGGATACGGCGTGAATTCTTGCCGTAAATTCACGGCTTGAGAGCGATTCGAAGTTCAGATCGTCAGGCACGAACTGACGATAAATGCCCAAACACATAAAGATTTGTGTCAGTTTCCTTGCACTGCAGGCCCCATGCAGTCGTCGGCCGGTGAGTGGGTGGGGTTACCTTGCCTCAAGGCTGAAAATTTCAGGCAATGGCCTGCCGGCAACGTGTGTGTAAAAGGCCTTAAGATATGGCTAAATCCTACACAAAATACTTTATGCGTCCTCCAGAAAGTTTAGACGCCACCAGCCAGACAAACGCCTGATTTGGCGAATGCTGTAGCGTACGAGCCAAGTTACACTGACCCGCGAAAAGCCCTTAGAATATAGAACTACAGGACGGCACACGCCGAATTTGATCGAAATGAAATTCTTTTTGAATGAGTGCTCACGTTTTGGTAGTTGTGTGTTCCCTACAAGCAGAAAAGGGAGTCCAAATTATCAGTTATCTAAAATAAAATCTTGCATACACTATAAAAATACGTATTAGGTGTAAATACTAGAGATGTTTTTAAAATTTGTAAAATCTCACGTGAAATTGGGGGGAGGGGGGTCAAGCCAAATCTCACGACATTTCATTAAGGCAGGGGTCGAAAAATCGCCTCAAGTAATTTATGGACGACCCCTTTCTAAAATATCAGTTTACTTTTAATTTTAGAAGCCATATTTTATTGCAACTAACATAACTAGGCTTACTAAAAGCAAAAAGCCCACCATTTCGACCTCACAATTTCAATTAAATATGTCCATGCAAACAAAATTGCGTTCATGATTCAAAATGTAACTTGCTCGTTGGTTTCAATTCTGAAATATTATTTTTTCTAGGTGCGCCCAACTTTTTTTTTATCAGATAAATCATTTATCGATTAATTTTGTTCCCTTTTAAGGTGAATTGAATGCTTTTAAATGCAAAATACCGCCTACAATGTTTCCAAGAAATATTTTTCTGAATAAGGAATTTTGTTTAATTTTGTTGAGATACGAGATAAGGTATTGTGCTTGCGCGATGTCGTACCGAAGAACGAGGAGGAAAGATGGTACTTGCCATTCGTTTTGGTAGATACAATCTCAGAATGCTTGCTTTGGTTTACATGTATCTAATGAAAAATGCTTTAAATAAAGGAATTCTTCTTCCGCAATTCTTTTTTAGGTAGAAGAAAGATTCCATTCTTCCAAAATTTTTCAGAGTTTTCAGAGAAGAATTTCTCAAAGTGATTTTTTAATGTCGAGCATGGAGTTAAAGTTCTTACAGATAAGGGTAAAAAGTATAATATCAGGTGAGCAAGGTAGTATTTGTAACGTAGCTAGAAACGTATGATTTCTTACCGATGGGCCAAGCTACCCCAATTCTGGAAAATTTTGCTCCATTCCTTCGTTCGACACAGGTATAGCTCAGAGCCAGCAAATCATATGGAAATCTTTCATAATCTTTCCGGTCACAACATAGTTTCCTTCGAATGAAGCCCGTTAGGTACCATCAACATTGCTACATACACTGTTGCAAATTTATAAATCCACTCAAATGGAGATTTTTCCTATTTCTGAATGGATTTCTGAGAACCACTTTTCACTAAAAATTCCTCAGTTACCAATAAAAAACGTATATGTCAGGATGAGGATTCAATACCGGTAAAAAATTTAACGTTTTCTGCGTATTAAAATGTTGTACTGTTGCATAATTTTAAATCCATCAGTCTATGGGAAGATTCTGTAGAGTTAACACGAGTTGTGTTCCGTGTAACTTTAGTCTAGGGGTTTTAAAATGAAATATGTGAAAATGCCAAGAGGAAAAAGTTTATATAAATCCCTGGCTTCATCGACTTCAGTTGAGTGATGTTCAGTTTAATCCACATAAGTGATTTCACCAGCTAAAGCCCAGTTCATGTGCATTTCATACTTGAAGTTGTTTTTGCTTTTTCGCCTGAAGTCAGAAATGGAAAAGCCCACTAGAATGGCATTTTACTATTCCAGTTGATTACTGTCTTTTTAGCGAGCTTTTACGTTCAACGTCAGTTCGAGGCCAATTGGTTTGTGGTATCATCAGTTGAATATGTGTTAATTGTATGCGAACTGAGTTTGTTTTGAAGTTCAGTTTGCTAATTTTCTTGAACTTGCGCAGTTCCGCCAGTGAAGCCGTGGTATTAGTGAGTTGGAAAAAGGCCTGATAGTTAGTTTGAAATCTGAAAGAATTGGTGCCAGGGAATCTCAAAATTTATCGAAGTCATGGAGTGGTATCCACTTTTCGCGTAGTTCTGCTCAGTACGGTTGCGCAGAAGGACTAGAAATGATGAGAAAGCATTTCTAAAGCAGCAAGCAGCTATATTAAGAGCTCCATTAAGCTTGTTGCGCTTTGTTCCGTAAATGTATGTCGGCAAACTGTATGGAATGCTCTTAACCGTAATCCTAACATTCAGCATGCAAATTGGCGAACTGAACCCTAAAATAAAATTATTGCAAACAAACAAAGCATTCCTTTAATGGATCGAATTATGGGAACAGGTTTATCCCACCGCTGCCACCACTATTGGTGACACACAAACTTTTGCTGAGTCTATTGGCAAGGTGGCAAGCTGGTGGGGACCCAAATAACCGGTTCCGGGCCGAAGAATGCAATGTTAGCAGCCTGTTCAGCTTTTTCAATTTAGATTTGGTCGTACGCGACCTTATGGCTCTGGTTGCTGCTTGGCTATCAGAGAAGCTATAGTTCGTTTCGGTAGGCCCTTCTTAAGTTCCCCTGAGTGCATGCCAGTACAGCGTACACCTCTGTCTGAAACACAGCTGTAGGGTGCGTAGACTTATCGCTCTACTGAATTTTGGTTTTCGTTCCAGATTCCGGCACCCATTTTTAGAGCCATTGGTGAACCAGATTAGTATACTCCTCTTCTCTGCCTCAAGGTGGAGTGGTACCAGATTCAGGAGAGTACCCAGCACTGTCGGGGAAATGCGGATGCCCTCTGATGGAAAGGCAGGCCGTTTTTTGATTTTTGCTTATATTTGTTAAGCATCTTTGATTTATGCCACCAAACTAAAGGCCCGTAAGTTACCATGGTGGTATATATCTAGTGCATTGCTTTCGGTTATAAACCCCATGTGGATCCAAAAGCTCTGTGATAGACCCACAGGGATCTGCGTGTTCTGCTCATGAGAGTATCCATGAAATGATTACAGTTGAGTTTGGCTTTTAGCATCACTCCTAAGTATTTTTTTTTGTTTTGATGTCAAATACTAGAGGCTCATGGAAAATCCTCTTCGTATACTGTCGACAATCTATTTTTTTGTATAGAGTGCAATGTCGGAAGAGAGAAGTGAATGAAGGAACTGCCACAACCAAGCCGCGATATCCATAACTATCGCGACTCTCACATCGGTGCATCGAGAAACAACTCACTGGAGTGTTATGCCTCCTGAAACGAGTTGAGTCCCATTAACTAACCGATGACTTTCGCTTGGTGCAGCGGAAAAGGGCTAGCGAAGGCTATTAAAGGAGGAATCCGGAATGTAAAGAGAGAAGAAGAAAGAAGTAAAATTATGTATGTAGGTGGGAAAGTGGAAAATGCAAAGGATAGCCGGGATTTGAAACCAGGGTCTCTAGGATGGTAGCCAGACCCCTTACTCCCTAGACTACTGAGGTCCCCAATTGTATGCTGGTTGCCGGCAGAGTTCGGCTCCTGGTGTGTAGAACCCAGGGGCGGTTCCAGGACTGATTTTCGGAGGGGGCCATCGTCCTTTTAATCACACTTTTGGTCTTAAAAATCACAAATGTTTTTTTATCTGGTAGACTAGAGCTCAGAGATAATCCCTGATGGTATTAATTACTGATGTAATCGATATTAAAGCTTGCTTTACAACATAGAGAAAATGATTTTATGCTATTTTCATAACATATCGCTTAAAAGTTATTTTTAAAAAATAAAACTAATAACGTATCTATAATATAAAAATGAATCGCAAAATGTGTTGGTAAGCGCATAACTCGAGAACGGCTGGACCTATTGGACTAATTTTTTTTTTCGAATATTCGTTGAACTACGAGGATGGTTCTTACGGAGAGAAAAATTTAAAAAATTGCCTGAAAAAACAAAAAAATGGTAATTTTAGGAATTTTCACTTCATTTTTGTTTCAATAGCTTCATGGCCTACCTATTGTTTGACAAATGTAAAATTGTCATTAAATTGAATCATTACATTTAATGAAAATTTCAAATTTACGCAGCTGTCAAACAATAGGTAGGCCATGACGCTATTGAAACTAAAATGATCCATGGCGGCCGTCTCAAGAGGGCGGTGTACCACTTTCTTCACAACCACCTCGACATGTGTATCAAATGAAAGGGTATGATAAGTAGAATACAATAAGCAATGTAGTAGACTCAATATACCGATTCATGGCGGCCGACGCAAGACCCATGTTCTTTGAGGCATTTCATCTGTGTAAAATTCATATCTGAAGGAAAGGTCTCGGGCTCCGTGAGGTTTATAGCAAAATTTCAATAGAAAATCAGGCGTTTGGTCCATAGCAGCCATCTCAAGAGGGCGGATTAGCATTTTCTTTACAACCCCTCGACATGGATATCAAATGAAAGGGTATGATAAGTAGGCAATATAGTATACTCAATATATCGTTTGGTCCATGGCAGTCATCTCAAGAGAGCAGATGACCATTTTCTTCACAACCCCTTCGAAATGGGTATCCAATGAAAGAGTATGATAAGTAGAACAATATAAGCAATATAGTATACTCAATATGTCGCTTGGTCTATAGCGGCCACCTCAAGAATGCGGATTACCATTTTCTTCACAACACCTTCGACATGGATATCAAATGAAAGAGTATGACAAGGAGAACACCATAGGCAATATAGTATACTCAATATATCGATTCGTCCATGGCGATCATCTCAAGCGGGCGGACTACCGTTTTCTTCACAACCCTTTCGAGATGGGTATCAAATGAGAGAGTATGATAAGTAGAACACATAAGCAATATAGTATACTCAATATATCGTTTGGCCCATAGCGGCCATCTCCAGAGGTTGGATTACCATTATATTCACACCCCTCGACATGGATTTCAAATGAAAGGGTATGATAAGTAGAACACCATAAGCAATATAGTATACTCAATATATCGTTTGGTCCATGGCGGTCATCTGAAGAGGGCGGATGATCATTTTCTTCACTACCCCCTCGACATTGGTATCAAATGAAAGGGCATTATAAGAACAATGACATAGACTGTGTCTTTAGATTCATGGCGGCCATCTCAAGAGGGCGGGTTACCATTTTCTTCACAACACCCGAGACGTGGGTATCACATGAAAGGCTATGAAAAGTAGAACACCATAAGCAATATAGTATACTCAATTTATAATTTGGTCCATGGCGGCCATCTCAAAAGGGCGGTTTACCATTTTCTTCACAACACCCGAGACATGGGTATCAAATGAAAGGCTATGATAAGTAGAACAATATAAGCAATATAGTATACTCAATATATCGTTTGGTAAATGGCGGTCATCTCCAGAGGGCGGATTACCATTTTCTTCACAACCCCTTCGAGATGGGTATCAAATGAAAGAGTATGATAAGTAGAACACTATATGCAATATAGTATACTCAATATATCGTTTGGTCCATAGCGGCCATCTCAAGAGGGCGGATTAATATTTTCTTTACAACCCCTTCGACATGGGTATCAAATGAAAGAGTATGATAAGTAGAACACCATAGGCAATATAGTATACTCAATATATCATTTGGTCCATGGCGGTCATCTCCCAAAATAAATTTTCCCAGATTTGTTCTTTTTTCACTATAGCATTTTCCTATCGCAGACTGTGTCCCCATAATCTTATTTCATTGAAAGGCGTTGCAACGCACGCGGGTTTTTGCTAGTAATATTATAATTTATTTTAATATAAGGAGGTGTACCGACCGCTAGATGAAGACCCGACCTAAGCGGAAATATGGTACCCTATTATTAACCGGTTAAGCCGGCAGGATGCCTTATTAGGGCTACCTGTATGACGGCTCACCCGTCTCTATCAGCAAAATATTTTTTTTATCGAGTTAAAAAGAATCCCCTACAAACGATCAGAAAGACTACGCCTTTATTATTACAATCAATAAATATCCTTCATAGCCTGAGCGACAAATCAAAAAGTGGAGGTCATTTTTAAAAAGAATCAAAGTTTCAGGAGAGGTAGGATTTGCAAGGCCAATAATAAATATCTACGTCTGCCTTTCGAAAACTTATTCTACTGTCAGATCAGACTGAAAAACTAACAGAATAGGCGGAAAAAATATATCCTTGATAGAGTACAAACTTTTTTTATCATTGCGATTGTAGAAAGAGCTCTATTTAAATATCCATTGTTTCCTAAGTGAACAAGGGCACCCAAATGCAGCACCGTTTAAAAGTAAAAAAAATCTTCGACTCTGCCTCTCTACATATCCTGCAGTCGGGGATATTGTTTCTGTCTCTGTATCCTATTGTCTCAAATCTCAATCCAGAACTCCAAAAAACTTTGCATAATTTTTTTCTTGTTGTTTTCGCCTACCCCTTTCCAATTTCTCAAAATTCTTCATCAATTTTTATAGAGGCTACAGGGTGTGTTTTCAGAAGGATATAGCTTTCCGTTACAGTACGATCAAGATATTTTTAGGAAAACCTAGATATTTAGATAAAGCTCTGTGAGGTCTTACAATTAGAATGATAAACAAATGTTCATTTGCTTTGCCTCAGCTACCGGTTGAAGTTTGTGGTGTAATCCAGCACGCGATAGTCAGTACCGAAAATCGGATCTGATAGGCGTATTCGCCTGAAATATGGCCGCAAAAGTACTGAATCTTCCAGTCCACACAGCAATTTTAAAAATTGTTTTTGTACAGACAGACATTCCAATTATATTTATATAGAAAGATCGACAACCATATGAATTTAGAAAAACACAATTATATTTTGAAATCACAGACAGATACGCCTTTTACATTTATATAGATACGTTGGAATGATGAGGTAATAGTATTCTAGTTGTCGTTCGTTTGATACCCATAACGAGTGGGTTGTAAAGAAAAAGTTAATCCGCCATTTTGTGTTGATCGCCATTATGAATATGAATTTGGAATGACACCAAATAGGTAATTGTACTGTATTTATCATCCCCTTTCATTTGATACCCATGTCGGGCGTTGGGGGGCGCAATTGCGAAATTCGGCCGCCATATTGGAACCGCCATCTTGATTTTTTTACAAGATGGTCAGATTGCATTGTCCCGCGACATTCATGCATACATACAGACGAAGCTAATATAAAGGATATACAAATAGCCTAAAACATGTTCGCGAAATTTCTGAATCTTCCAGTGAACGTCCCATCACAACCGAAATAACCGTTTCCGAAATTAGCCCGAACAAACAGACAGACAGACAGACAAACATTTAAAATTTTGGTTTTTGATTTTGGTTTAATATGATGTAAATAACCATATGACCTTAGAAAAACACAATTATTTTGAAATCACAGACAGAAACTCCAATTATATTTATTATTTTCTATTCTTGAAAACGCCGTTGAGAACCAGAATTTTTTTGTCCGAAATTGTATTTCACTGTGTGACCAGGGCCGGCGCTTAGGTCTTTTGCGCCCGGTGCACGATGAAATATTGCTCTCCATTAGCTCTAATTTTTTTTATCGCAGTGGAAGGCAATGGAAAAAGACACAAACACTCGGTGGATGCGAAAAATAATTTTCCCAGATTGGTAAAAGATGGTGAATACAGGATGTATTTCCTACTTTTACAAAGCGGCCGGGTGGTTTTGGTTAGACCATCAAAAGTTCGTAGGCCGGTAAATCATAAAGTTTTAGCCAGTAGCGCCAGTTGATCACTTTTTTTTTAAATCCTAATTTCTGAAATTGCGCTCCGTCCAATTGCGCCCGATGCAAGTGTACCATTAACAGCTATGAAAGTGCCGCCCCTGTTTGTGACATAAAAGATGCTTTAGACAATTTTAATAAAACTGTTTAAAAACTGAAAATAGTTAAAGATATTTTGGTTTATTCTAATGTACACTGCCCAAAGGCACACATGAATTTATATTATGTTATACAAAAAAAAAAATATATATAAAACCACTTTACACTCAAATCAGTTACAACAATTCCCTCCCTAAAGAATAACAACTCTCTAAAGTGCTCTTAACCATGCCACTGTGGCACGCTGGGCTTTAGAAATTTGAATACGTTTAACTCAACGTCAAGAAGCTTCTTGAGTCCTTAAAGGATCTGCCACGAATGTTTAAATTCGACATACAGAAAAACTCAAGGACACGAAATTTGTTCCTTACATTGAAAATATTCTAATAATAGAATTCACGTAAGAAATTGTACGATTTTCGCTTTTGTTTAAGATAAACTTAAGGGGAAATATAAAAACAAATTTAAGGGTTGACAACCTGTCCCTGACTAACAGCCCTTATAGAAATTTAGAAACAAAGCCTGTCGATATCAGGTGATTTTGTTTTGTTTATCATAAGAAAAAAAGTGACTAACTCCAAGGTATTTCGACAAAGAGGCATTTATTTATTATATCTACACACAAAATAGGCAACAAGAAAGTAAACCAATGATCTCTTCTTTTAAGTTCAGCAAACATAATATCCGGGGTCTGTCATCAATGTTGTTAGAAATTTTTGACTGATTGAAGCCATTCAGGTAAGATACGTAAGCCACGTCAATGTCACTTTCAAGAAAGATAACGAATAAAAGATCCAACAAGATGGAATACCCGAAGAATGTTTATTAAAGAACTGAATTTTGTATGCATGTGCTACCCACCTGGCTGTCAATATGTGTATATGGATGCCCTGAAAATTTATTATAAAGGCAAACACTTTTCATCTCCCCTCTTGATTCCAGCTCAGATATCAGCAGGTTTTTTTCATTCATCCTTGGTTTACCCAAGATCGAATGACACTGCTCAATTTTGCACCTCACTGAAATAGGTACTTTGCAATATAAATAGATCCCGGCAGCTCTACACCGGGTTACACAGCAGCTATATACCGAAACTGATACTTGTGCAGGCGGGTGTAGAAAGGATTTGTAGTAGAAGACGAAGAAAAAGAGGGATGAGCTCTGCAGAGGGGCAGGGGAAAACATCAAAATTCACTTCAAGGATGTTTTGGGAAATCCTATTGACATGGGACAAATATCAAATTTCAGATGGGCGATTCAGAAAGGAAATTAATGGCCAACACTAGTTTGATTTTTGTTGTGATAATTGCTCCCTTTTGGAAAATTTTGAAAAGGGATTCCCCAAGGACATTCGCTTGCTTAGCTAAAAAATTCTATCGCAACAACACAATACACAGAGTACTGCTGACTAGATGTGTCTTCCCTTTTTGAAGAGGTCCTTCGGCGAACACTTAAATTTTCTATTGATGAAAACTGAAAAAATTACGATTTCCAGTAATAAATATTGATCCGACATCCTTGAAACCTTTTCTCGAACGAATAACAGCATTTGTTCATGTTTAATGCATGAATGTCTTCAGTTCATGCTCTTGTTTCTTGTGTTATGTTGCTCAATCCTAAGTTTCCTGCACGTGGGGCAAAACATGAAATGAAATCCTGAAGTGATACTTAAATCGAATAAAAAAAATTGTTCTAATCCTGACAAGTAATTTCGTTTGTGTCAAATAATTTAGAAAACGGATGCTTGGGCAGTGGTCGATGGAGGTGAGAAAGGATTAAGGTAGACCTGTTCCGATTAAATGTGAATTAAGTAACATTGTACTGCAAGGTATGGGGTGATTATGTTATAAATTTGGTTGAAGGGCGAGCAAACTCAAATCGTTGAGCGGGCTGAAAGGAATATGGTTATTGGGTTCCGGTTTTAATAACTATTATTTTTGGAGGATGAAACTGATTAAAAAGCTTTCCTCCGGGTAAATTTGTTATTGTGCCAAAAAAATTAAAACAGGATGTATTGAAGTCCCCTACACCATGGCAAGAAGTAGAGTTGAGCCGGACTTACACGTGACATTACATTTTTCCCTTACATCATGGTAAATTGTACTGAGGCTTCAATTTTTTTAAATGTCCCGGTACAAAAATAATGTCCTATTGTTATTTGAACTTATATCTAGATAAATGAGGCGACCCAGTAGGGTATGGAAGTACTTGAAAAAGTACTTATAAAGTCATTCTGCAGAAGCAATCAAGTACTACCATCAAAGACATTACACGCTGATGGCCTAAGCGACGCTCTTCCTTCCCACACGGTAGTGAAATCAAACGCACGGTCGCCACACATATTTTTCTCTGCATTACTAATAATTAAACATAACAGAAGTACTTCTTTGGTATTTAACAAAACACTAAATGTAGAAGTATTTTCAAATCTACTTCCTAGACCAGTGATTCCTAAAGTGGGTTCCGTGTCACCAGCGCCGAAGCGCAAATACATTCGCAGACTCACTGGCGCTGCGCCGGCCGTTTAACGCGTTCTTGCTAATCAAAAAGTGCGAGTGACCTTTCTTCTTTGAAATTTGGTCTACGTCACGCCGCGTAACATTTTGGCCGCCATTCCATATTCCCATGTCGAGAAGGTTGTGAAGAAAATGGTAATCCGCCCTCTTGAGATGGCCGCCATGGGCCAAACGATATATTAAGTATACTATATTGCTTATGGTGTTCTACTTATCATACCGTTGCATTTGATACCCATGTCGAAGGGGTTGTGAAGAATATTTCAATCCGCCCTCCTGAGGCTGCCACCATGGATCTAAAGTATACCATTTACATTTAAGTATACCATGAGTATACCATTTTGTTAAAGCTGTATGCAAAATTTCAGCATGATAGGATATCCGTAAGTATTTGAAAATTTGATTGCAAAATTTGTTCCGTGAAGAAAGCAGTAAACCGTCCTCTTGAGACGGCCGCCATGGATCTAACGGTATAATGAGTATACCATTTTGCATTGTGTCATCGGAGCGGAAGTTGTGTGCAAAATTTAAGGGTGATCGGGTAACCGGAAGTATTCAAAAAATCGATTGCAAGATATGTACCGGACAAACAAACAGCTTTCATCGTTGGGTTCCACCAAATTTTATACATTGTAGAAAGGTTCCGAACGAAATAAAGTTTGGGAATCACTGTCCTAATTACTTGCGATATTCCCTTTTGAGGAGGTGCAACTGTGAATACATAATGGGACATGAGTTTATATCTTTCTTCTTCCGCGGGAGTAAAATATCAAATTTGAACTGAGCCGATTGTAAATACGTACTGCGGCAACAACATTTTCAACTTGAAATTAGGTGAGGTTAGATTGTATTTGTAACATATAAATAGACATCGTGAAGACAGAGCTTTCTTACCTACTCTGAGGCAGTTTAATGCATATTAGATATAAACTCGTAAAAAATCTCTGATTTGGTATTGGTTTTCTTTCTTTTTTTAATTTACCTTTTCATTTTCGCATTACAATAATTACCTCGCCTCATTTGAAGTGTGACATTGTACTGGCTCAAAAAAAAGAGGCACCTCTTACAAGCTCATTTTATAATCCTGTCCTAAGCAACACTAGTAAGAAGGTAGGATGGTACTTTAGCCAGTGCAATCTACGATGAATTTGACGAGTAGTAGAAGTATTTCAAAGACTTCTTTAAAGAAAACATCGCCCATCGAAAACAGCTCGGTACCCCCTAAACCCAATCGACTGCCATCCCAGAGGTCTGTGGTTCCGTTGCTAATAGAAGCTATTTCGGCCTTCGACAACATATCCCATCACAAATCTTGTCTACAGGAAAAAAGCGTAGACTACCACGCTAATCAAGCCCGTTCTGATCTTGGGATCAGAGGTATGGACTTTGAAATTGAAAGAAAGAAAATTACTTTAATTGGAAAGAAAAATACTACGTACAATATTTGGCGGTGTCTGTGAAAAAGGTGAATGGAGAAGGAAATATAATCATGAATCATACCTACTGTACAGAGGACCCGACATTGACAAAAGTATAAAATTAAGTACTTCAAGATCTGTGACACTTATTCAAAGGTTTGACAATAGTGATCGCTCATGGAAAGAGAAATTCTGTTCGACCAACGGATTTCTAGACAGGTGCGTGTGCGACGTATGCCCAAACACAAAGACTCAGATGGGTTGGCCATCTAATACGAATGAACCAGGAACGAGGGCAAAAGAATATTTTCAATATTGTACCAGATCGAGAAAGAAAAAGAGGATGGCCAAGAAAGAGGTGATAGGATGACATTTTAGAAGATATCACGCCCCTCGGAATAACAAACTGGAAGGATACAACCAAACATAGAGAAGCGTGAAGAGGCTTTGTGAGGAAGGTTAAAGCGGAGATGGTGTTAGGATTAGATTCGACGTCATCCAATACTACCTTGTTTGAACGGTAAGAAAGAACACTCTCAATTCAGTATTTTTAGAAAGGAGTCAATATCATCAAAAGCCTTGCATATATTAAGAGCAGCCAGACCAGATGCACCAAATTGGCCTAAAGTTTGGTTGAGGCCTCTGCTAATAGGGTTCTCCTCCACGTTGGTCTAGTTGGTTTCCCTGTTAGCTAAACTCCAATCTATTGGAATAAACGTAGTTCTGCAGAATCAGGTTGAGAGTTTACCTTTCGGCCGTTCAATCGAGTTAATTGGAATGACGCCACGCCTTATCTGCCAGGTTCCTCCATATATCAATTTCGTCACCTTGCGCTAGTTATAATCGTTATTTCAATCCCCGTCAACCCACTTTCCAGTTTTTCTAGTGACGGTACCCTTCGTTACAAGTATACCATCTATAATGCAAGACAAGCTTATGCCAGACTCTGTTCTTGCGATCAAAAACTTATGTCTGTCAACAGGTACATTGAACTAATTTTTGAAGGGAGACCAAACATCGTTTCGAATTTAAAAATTCCAAAACAAAGTACAGCTCTATTTCCAACACGAACATTCTGCTCATGCTAATGGACGATGTAAGGCGAATGGCTGACCTATCCTAGACGTGTCACCAACCAAGGATCTGTGCTACAAATCCTACATTCGGCTTCCCTACCAATACGACTCCTTTATTTGGGGTAAGGCTTTGTTATATGCGGGGCAGTGAGAATCTTACATCGGCCTAGCAGCACAAAATGTGTGCGACCGCCTGTCTAAGGACCACGCCTAAGATAGGAGGGGTCGCTGAAGTTCTGCACCCAGGCGGTAGTGTGGGATATTCCTACTTACTAAACTCACCAACTCATTTGTATATGGGCTGAGTCCAGGCCGGTACGAGCCATAAAGGCATTACTTTGTCCTGGGGGGCAATTCTGGTTCGGTGCAGTGAAAACGTGAAAACACTTTACACGTTTACACCTTTGCTTTCGATTCTTATTCCGTGCAAACCACTGTCAAAAACTTTTCACGATCAAACATTTTTTACACCGTGAAATTTAGAGTGAAGTCGTGAAAAGTTTACTTTTTAGATATGCACCTACTAGATTTGACAAACTGACACTTGCCTGTATAAAAATTCAATTCAGCTTTTATTCAGCATTAAGTTTTCACGAATGCACGAGAATCGCCTTTTCAGGTTGAGGGCAGTGATAAAGTGAAAAAAGGTGTGTAAAACGTCAAGTGTAAACTTTTTTTCACGTTTTCATTGCACCGAACCAGAATTGACTCCCAGGTGTCATCAAATCGATACTTAAAATCTCTTCTTTCCTTGCAAAATAGGCGATTTCGATGAAGCTCGCCAATCAATTCACTATTTACGTAAGTACCCGTAGATGCATCGGTAGGTAAACAGCACTCTACCGAGAAGCTCGTGCCTCTAGGTTCTGTGTGTCTCTAGCACAGCCTAAGAAATAAACTACCTCCTGCCTAAAGCTTGAACCAAATATGACATGCCGTACCGTATCCGTAAGTATCCTAACGTACGAACATGAGTGTTCATATGGCACCGACCTAAACTGACTTAATGAACTTGCATATATTCGTTCGTTAGGGTACGTACGATTATAGTACGGCACGTCATATTGGGTTCCAAGGTATAACTCTCACTCAGTCTGCCATGCTATATAACTTCTTTGCCGACTCAGGAGCTTCATGAGGTAGTAACTCACCTCGTCATATTCCCTCATAAACAACTTCGCTACATTTGGTATGAGACTTGGGTTCTTGAACCCATAGGAGACTCGTCCTAACTACTCGACATACCACAATCCGCCACACAGCCTTAGGATCCTCCTTGCACATTCCGGGTCGTATATATGAAAGAGATTGATCGGACGTAGTAGAGAGAAGGCCACTTAACCGATGGGGTGGGGATTCAAATAGTATGTGTTGTTCACAGCTTTCGGCCATCAGCGCAATTCGTTTGATTAACAAGCTAAACCGGAACGTGAAAGGGATGAGATAAGCTGATCATTGGCCACAGAAGAGAAGTTCCTCTTATAGTTGTGTCGACAATCTTCTCTATTGTCCAAGGCTAAAGAGAGAGGACAGCCAGCCATTGTCTAAGGCAGTGATTCCCAAACTTTGGCCATGTTCGTAAATGCAAGGTTTGTTTGCTTGCATGCAGGCAACCTTGCAATCGCTTGCTAGTCAGATTAGTCATTTGCGAATTATTCATGGTTGCTCAAATGAACGCATTTCACCATTATTAAAAAGCCACTGTCTGCCCACTTGAATTTATTTGACAGTTCGTTTTTTTCTTCGCGGATCCAAACTAGCAAGTACTTTAAAATACATGCATGGGTTGCTATCATTTGCAAATGTACTTGCATTTCAGAACACTGGGCTTTTTTCAGTTGCAATATTGAACGATATGCTACATGCAAAATTTGAGCAGCTTGCATTTACGAACACGGCCTTTATTTCGTACGGAACCTTTCTACAATGTATAAAATTTGGCGGAACCCAACGATGAAAAAATAAAATAATATATGATATATGTATTTATTTATCCTTTAATATATTTTAAAACGTTTTTATTAGCTCGCTTTCTTGTCTGTCTGTTTGTCCGGTACATTTCTTGCAATCGATTGAATACTTCCGGTTACCCGATCACCCTGAAATTTTGCACACAACTTCAGCTCCGATGACAATGAAATATGGTATACTCATTATACCGTTAGATCCATGGCGGCCGTCTCAAGAGGACGGATTACTGTTTCTTCTTCAAATTTTGCAATCAATTTTTCATATACTTTCGGAAATGAAATTTTGCATACAGCTTCAGCTCCGATGACAATGCAATATGGTATACTCAATATGCCTTTAGATCCATGGCGGCAGTCTCAAGAAGGTGGACTGGAATATTCTTCACAACCTCTTCGCCATGGGTATCAAATGAAAGGGTATGATAAGTAGAACACCATAAGCAATATAGTATACTCAATATATCGTTTGGCCCATGGCAGCCATCTCAAGAGGGCAGATTACCATTTTCTTCACGCCCGCCCCCTCGACATGGGAATATGGAATGGCGGCCAAAATGTTACGCGGCGTGACGTAGATCAAATTTCAAAGAAGAAGGGCCACTCGCACTTTTTGATTAGCAAGAACGCGTTAAACGGCCTGCGCAGCGCCAGTGAGTCTGCGAATGTATTTGTGCTTCGGCGCTAGTGACACGGAACCCTAAAATTTTTTCGTGGAGCCCACTTTGGGAATTACTGGTCTAAGGTATGAATGTAATTTTCAGTCAGCTGATAAAATATAAACACATGCAAAGGAAGCCCTAAAGTTGATAGGTCACAGCCCTTCTGCAGCAATATGGGATAGAAGCTTTTTGTTGCAGCCAGCTTTCATAAGTGTTTTGCAGCGTTTGATTCAAAAGAGCTTCTTAAGGTGCTGATAGACGATGAGAATATTCTCGACGTAAATTTTGGTATTCTCGTGAGAATATTCTCATGGCTGTTTACACGAGTGATAGTATTTGTTCTTGTGAGCGTAAATATCGTTCTCATGAGAATCGCTCTCATGAGAATATTTTCATGAGTTCTCATGTGTGTGTACACGATGAGAACAGAAGTTTGGTGGGTGATAATAATTTTTATTTTCGAAAACGTGACATTATGGTATCCCGTAGTTAACATAGTGTGCGTAAACGATGAGAACAAAAGATTTGGCTGATATTTTAATTCTCGAGAGCATATATTGAAAGTTATTTCTGTTGTAATGGCGATCGCGATCGGAAAGACGGAAGTTGAAGATTGGGTTTTGTGTGAGTTTCGGGATGCTGCTCCAAGAAGAAGAGGCTGAGGAGGCCGAAAGAAACAGAAGGAGGAGAAGTGTTTGGTCGATTTTTTTTCTAGGTGTCCGTGGGGCTTGAAATAATTTTCATGGCTTTTCCTTCACAGGCATTCGTTCTCCTCGTATGCGGCAAACATTTTTTCCGTTTTTTCTTCCGGCCATGCCTGTATACATTAGTTAATTTAAATAAAATTGCTTATGTCCAAATAATATTTTTTTACTTACTTCCTTATTTCTCAACTGTATTTTTTCCTTTCTTTCCGCCATGACAATTAAAGGAATCCACAACAAAACACAACCGCCTACTAATAAAATTCACAAAACAATAATAAGAGACGTGAGAACAATCGTTCTTTCCAACATGTTGGAAAGAATGAATTCTCATGAAATCTTATTGGAATATTCCTATGGCATCTATTTACACGTATGAGAGAGAGATTCTCAAGAGAACGCTTGATAATATTCCCATGAGAGGGATAACGTATTCTCATGTCTATTTACACGGCAATGAGAACGAATTTTTGTTCTCGCGAGAGCATTTACATGAGAATATTCTCATCGTCTATCAGCACCTTTAGTTGTCCTGTTATAGGCCGTTAGCGCACCTTTGTGGATTTCCATCGCAAATTTAATTAAGTGCATACGGAGCTGTTAAATATACTACCTCAGTTCACCGCAAAAGAGCCACCAGTCTGTTTATTTACGATTTTTAGATAACCTTAGCATGTTGAAAGACTCATCCACCCCCACCCCCATAAATTGAATGCGCCTGTGGTCAGGCAGCTTGCAGTATATTGAGTGGTCAACGTAATTTCGATAACCAGACGTCCCTACCGTTGTTAAAGGTACGATCCGTGCCGTCGTTTATTATGGCTAGATTGGGTTTGGTGGTGGTGGAAAATCATAATCCTATATTTCAATAGGGTAACGTTCCAATGTATGCCGCTAAATAAAGTATGTACTGGTTTCAAATTAAAGAAACTAATTTTGTTTAAATAGGCAGATCCTCGTACTGTTCTGAACCCCATTGGAAATTTAAGCCACCCGATGCTAGACTACTGTGAAAAAAGCAGTATTGAACCTTTAAGAAGATATGACACGTACCAAACTGCAAAGATTTGTCGTTTACATACAGTTGTTGTCACACTTCATGGGTGTCGTCATATGAACATTACTAGACTATATTCCATATTTTCCATAGTGCATATGAAAGACATGTCGTGCCAGTTATAGCCACATTATAAAAAATACCGTCAATTTGGCGCTGATTTATGCCCCTCCACCGCTTAAAAAGGAAAATAATAAACATGCCATTTGCTGGTAATAAACTTTAGACGAACACTTATCGGGTACGTTGTCAAAAAAATGAACCCATTAAGATAAAATTTTATTGGGCTTCACCTTCATTACAAAGCAGCATTTGTTGGAAGTATATAGGTGCTTAAAACTTCAAAGTACCCTTGTTATTAGCATAAAAATGCGGGGAGGAAAAAATTTTATTTAAGAAATCGCCTCAAGGTCTACAAAAATTTTTTTTTATTCAATAAAAAATACCAAGGATTCACTTAAAAAAGCAATGATTTTCCAGTTGAGCTGCTATCGATTTGGAGAACCAAAATGGCTTAGCGCCTCGTTATTAAATTTTTTCCGGTCTTTGTATTGCCAACAATGAGCCCTGTAATTACACATTTCTAAGGGGATAAAGATCGACCGGAGCTGCGCCCTCCCTCTCTCCGTCTCTCTTTCTATTTGCAGAAAGGGGGCGAAGTCTCTCAATTCTGATTTTCCATCGAATTTGCTTCTTTTTAATACATGACCGCCCCCGGATGGGATTTACAGCACAAATTCTGCAGCTGACAGTAGAGGGTGCGTGTCGGGACGTACTATACCCCCATTTCCCCATTTGGAACATAAACCCGTCCTATACGTGTAGTAGGGAATTTTTGTGCTCATTTTTTTAGGCCACTGATAAAATCACAACAAAAATTTATTGCTTTGACATAACTTTGTAATTGTAGTTGGTTGGTCTAGGAGGACATAGTTGTAGGTATAGAACTTCGGCAACATTCACCATATGTGGCATTAGTTTGTTGTTGGCGGATTTAGATATGAGTATGGACGAATGCCATAAATCAAGCAGGAATCGCGTGCGATTTTAATCGCTGTATTCCGGGGTAGGACTTTCGTTGGCAGCTCGTTTATAAATTTAGAAGCACTTCCATATGCTATAAAAATTGTTTTTATTGTTTTCCTTTCTACAAAAAGGATGTTCTACTACGTTCTAAAAAAAGTACAATTATCGTATATTTAGTTGATTAAAGGAAGATTTTTTTTAGTTTCCCCAAAAATTATTTCAATTTTGTGTGTAGTTTGACGTTAAGGATAAATGTAAAAATTAAACAAATAATTCTAGTTTAATAAATATTTTAGTTTCTTACATGTCCGTTTATGTATCGTTTCGTTTCTTTTTATTCCTTTTTTCAGCCGAAGTGTTTACGGTGTACACACATGTCGATTTTTTAGCCATGCCAAACAGAAGAACCCCACAATGGAAACGCAGAACCAAATGTTCTTCCAAGTGGTCCAAAACATAAAAGCAGCAATAAGCAAACGTAGACGTCAAAGCTTTGTCTCCTTTTAAATACTTACATATTTCGTGAACTTTGTATATAGAAAACTAGCTGAAGCCTGGTGCGACTGGCTGTGGCTGCACCCATAAGCCAATAGTATGGCGTGGACCAAAACAATTGGGAATCTCAAAATCGCATTTTCCATGGGCATCCAGAAAAGTGTCACTCCGTTTGCAGGCGTTGATCGAAGTAAAGTTGAGCGACAACTGCTTGCAACTAGTGTCAGAGCGCCCCCATCGGTTGGTTCTTCCTTGGAAATCTCGCAAAGCCCTGTCAAGCGCTATATATCGATTTGTTTGGACTTCCATACGAACTTTCATCCCTGTTTCAACCCCTTCAAGCTTTTTTCGCGACAAAAAGTAGCCTCTGCCCTTCTCTTAATCTAATCTATCACTGTAACAAATTTCATCAAAATCGGTTAAGCCGTTTAGAAGTGAAAGCGTAACAGAGCTACTTTCACATTTATAATATTAGTAAGGGTAATACTATTCCCCAGTTGTTTGTATATAATGCGATTAAAAAACCTATACATTTCATAATTACATGTTTTATTTTTTTTCGATTTTTTTTTCTTGGAGCAGTTAAATAAGAAAATTTCCACTAAAATATAAATCAATCATTCTTGTGTACATGTGGAATTCGTACATATCAAATTTGACGTCGTTTGCCCGTTTGTACAGCTCAATACTTGGCCATTTAAATCTTTTGGTCTAGTTTGGACATCGATTGGCCGTATATGTTCCCATTAAAACTAGCTAAAAACCGTACGGCCATCGTATTCCTTTAAAAGCCAAGAGGCCGGTGTACGCCCGTTGTAAGGCTCTTCAGTCGGGGCATGTATATTTATTACAAAGTAGTTCAAGAATATTTCTCTTATATGTATAGGCATATATTTTCGTCTATAGTATCAAACTAAATTACTAGATGTTTAATTAGTTTTCTACGATGAAAACAGTCTTGTAAAGTTGTTGTAAAGAATTACAAACAATTATTTCAACCTTTTTTGTGCCATTTTGAATTTGGAATAACGCTGCACCGCTTATAGTATTGTTGTTGTCAGACCCTTTCATTTGATACCCATGCTAGGAGTCGGGGAACACAATAGCGAAATTCGGCCGCCATCTTGGAACTGCCATCTTGATTTTTTTACAAAATGATCGGATTGTATTATCACGCGAACTATACATATGTGCAAAATTTTAAGTTGATCGGTTATATGGTGGGTCAAAATTCAGTGGCTGGGTTTGATCTTAACAGCCTAACAAATTTTAGTAGTTAAATAAGAGTTTAAAACAAATAACTTCTCATATAATTGTTTCCACTCTCTTTTACTCCCTTAGGGATTGATTTTGGAAAAATCCTGAAAAAAATGTTTCATTATTTTTGACATGAAATATTTATACTAAGTTTGAAGAAATTTTCAACCCCATTTCACCCACTTAGTCGATGAATTTCGAGAAATCGCTTCTTAGTGGTTGTCCACGTCATTATAGAGATGTACGTCAGTAACTGTTTTATATATAGAGAAAGTAGTATTAAACAAAACATAGATATACATATTTGTGAACAACAAAACTTAGAAGATGCAAATACCGGTTTTATTTTTTTTTTAACTAGCTGGAACCGGTTCGTCTCGCTGCATCCAACAGTCAATGGTATGGCGTGCGCCAAAACAATTTGGAATCTCAAAATTGTTTTTCCATGGACAATGAGAATCTCAAATTGCACCACGAAAGTGTATTCGAAAAGAAAAGTGTCACTCCGGTCGTTTAAAAACCTAAATCGTCCGCTCATTTATATTCCCAATCACAATTCAATGGACTCACTGCAACTCTTGTCGTGGTCAAATGCTATGGGGCAGTATACAATGCACTTACGCTTGTATTTTATCCATACACGATATATTACGCCTACGTTTAAATTTCTAATTGTTTTGGTGCGTACGTTTATTTTGCAGTTTCCGTTTAGGTTCAGTTGAGGTGATAAGAATTTTAATATGCAGTAGAAAACATTAAAGACATTTTTTTCGTATTTTTGATTTAATTGATAATAAAATAAAAAAATATTCTGCTATCGATTGGAATTTCGCCTTTTTCAACTTCTAAAAGTTGTTTTGAAATTGTTTGAACAGAGGCATCTTGTAGCAAATGGACACGCTTATTAGTTGGAGCGTGATTTTTTTAACACGTAGATATGATGCTTTCAAGCATGCGTTAAACTCAATTGCAGGCGTTAATCGAGGTATTACAGGCAAAGTTGAGCGAAAATCCCCTGCATGCAGGGTCAGAGCACCTCCCATCGGTTGGTTTTCCCTAGAAAATATCGCAAAGCCCTGTCAAGCGCAAACTCGAATCGAATAGTCACCGTCTGAACGTAGCCTTACAGTTCTATATTGACCACTATTATACATATTAATTAGGGGGTCAAATGGTAGCAACGCCTTCAGGGGCCTTTGATGGTGCCGGTACGTCAAAGAGATAAATCCTGGGTAACGTCACCTGCGATTTAAGGCCTTCACGATCTAAGATTTTCCGATATGCTACCGAATCCTACCTCAACCTCCACGAAGATGCAGATTTTACATCGGGTGTCCCCTGGATGCTCTTGTCTATACACAAGAGTAACAGACTGAGGAGGGTGAAAGGCGAGTGTTTCGCGCCTCAAAACGCAGCAAATACCGGACTGGTCCTCCAGGTTGGGGGTTGGGCGGCAGGCTGACAACCTTCCACCGTAAAAACCTACCCGTCACGAATCCTCAAGGCAGGCCTCGGACAGGACGGACTCAATGGCAACGACTCAGGCAACGGAATATGGAATACGATCTTGGAACATGGAACGTCAGGACGCTCAACAGAACGGGCGCTCTGCGTTCGCTTTTATTAGTACTAAAAAAATATAGCATAAGGATCACAGCCCTTCAGGAAACAAAATGGATCCACAGTGGTATAATGGATCTAAAAACCCACACGGTAATCTCCAGCGGATCATCAAATGGAAGAAGAGAGTTCGGAGTAGCATTCATCATAGAGAAGGAAATGAAATCTCTGACTCTGGACTTCAAACCAGTCAGCAAAGAATATGCACACTTCGCATTAAAACAAGGCTACATAACATTAGTCTTATAAACGTCCACGCGCCCACAGAAGAGAAAACGCATGAGGAGAAAGAGGAATTCTACCAAGAGCTAACAAACACCATCAGGTTAATACCGTCAAACCATATTAAAATGGTGCTTGGAGATATGAATGCCAAAGTAGGAAAAGAAGAGGAGTTCCTAGGAGTCATAGGAAAGCATAGCCTACATAACGTTACCAATGACAATGGTAGTCGATTGATCGATTTCGCAAGCTCAAACGCAATGGTAGTGAGCTCAACAATGTTCCCGCACAAAGATATACATAAGATGACGTGTCAGTCACCAGACGGAGGAACTAATAATCAAATTGACCACGTCCTAATTGAAAGAAGAGGGGCCACGAGTATACTGGACGTAAGAACAATGAGACGATCGTGCTGTGGCTCGGATCACTATCTAGTCAAAGTGAAATTGAGAACCCGGATAGCAACTAAAACGCATAGAGGGCAAACTCAACCAAAATACGATATAGATAAGCTAAAACGGGAAGAAATTAGAGATGCCTACCAACATGCTGTCGTACAAAACTTGAGAGAGGTAGATGAGCAGCCCAGCATCAACGAAAACAGGTCAAAAGCAGCATAAATTGGGCAGCAGAAGAGGCACTAGGCTGGGCCCCCAGACAGACTAGAATTGATTGGTTTGACCAAGACTGTAGAACCGCAATTGAAGAAAGAAACCAGAGCCACCGAGAGTAGATCGCAAGGCCAACAAGAGCAAGGATGGAAGTCTTCAAGGAAAAAAGAAAAATCGCAGACAAGCTGTGCAGAAAGAAGAAGAGGGAATATCTAAATAGGAAAATCTTACAGATACAGGAAGACTTCAATGAAGGGAGAATTAGACAAGCGTACAAAGGAACTCGCCAGATCACCAATAAGTTTCAGCCAAGAACGGACATCTGCAAGGACATAGATGGGAGCTTGTTGGCAGATCCTGATAGGATAAAGGAAAGGTGGAGAGAGTATTTTCAGAACCTATTGAACCCTATCTCCATATTAAACGAGAATGCAGAGACAGAGGCATTTGTAGTTCCCCAAGATAACATCTCAATAGAACCACCAACACTGGATGAGGTGCGGGAAGCTGTAAAAAGGCAGAACAGCAAATCGCCTGGCGCCGATGGAATAGCAGCTGAGCTGCTAAAGGCAGGAGGACCCCAACTATTACAAACTTTACACGAACTCATATGCACCATCTGGGAGGAATAAATTATACCAGAGGAAGGTAAGAAAGCAATATACAAGAAATGAGATAAATTAAACTGCAAAAATTACAGAGGCATCTCACTCGACAAACAGGTCAACATCGGACCAACTGCTGACCTTAAGGCAAATTCTGGAGGAAACCTGGGAAAGGAATGTAGATGTATACCAGATATTTGTCGGCTTTCAACAGGCATATGACTCAATAAACAGAGAGAGGCTATACGAGATCCTATCGGAAATAGGAGTCCCCTCAAAGTTAGTACAACTGATCAAATGCGCCACAAATAGCTCACTGGCGAAAGTGTGGATCCAGAATGTTATAACAGAGGAGTTCGAAGTACGTCCAGGGCTTAGACAAGGAGATGGGCTGGCCCCCATGTTTTTCAACCTGGCCCTAGAATGGGTGATAAGGAAAACGTCAGTCCAGAGAAGTGCATCAATAGCTACCCAGTCGGTACAATTACTTGGATATGCGGATGACGCAAACATCGTGGGAAGGTCCTTTTTGGCAGCAAAAGAAGTCTATGTCGAATTAAAAGACGCGGCAAAGGACATAGGCCTGAAGATAAACGAAAAAAAAACGAAGGTGATGCAACAATCCAGAGCAGGAAGATTTAGAATGGGAAGAAATATAACCATCGACGAAAATAACCTAGAAGTAGTCGATAAAACAGTCTACATTGGGTTTACTATCACAAAAAGAAACGAAGAAAAAGAAGAAATAACCAGACGATTCTACTGGCTAATAGAGCCTTTTATGCCCAAAAACAAATCCTGCACTCAAGATTTGTACACAGGAAAACGAAACTCTCACTCTACAAAACAGTAATACGACCAGTACTGTGTTATGGTAGCGAGACTTGGACTATGACCCAGGACATACAAGAACGAGTCAACAGGTTTGAGAGGAAAATTCTCAGATGCATAATAGGCCCAACCAGAGAGGATGGAATATGGCGAAGAAGATACAACAACGAGTTGTATGAAATTTTTGACGACCCACAACTCTCAACTTTCATAAAAATCAACAGACTGAGACTAGCCGGCCACATAATCAGAATGGAGGACAATCGTATCCCAAAACGTCTTATGGCATCAGAAATTTCGGGAAGTAGGCCAGTAGGTAGGCCCAGGAGGAGATGGATAGACTCTGTGACGACTGACGCAGAGTCAATGCTCAACATCCGGAACCAAGGTAAACCAAGGAACTAGCATACAAAAAACGACAGAAATCAATCTTTGGTCATTATGCACATAAAATAGATTCTGTTTTAAACTTAAAAGCACTTTAAAATACATTAAATACTAGTTAAGTGAATTCAAGTATAAAAACTCTTTTAGTTATGAAATTTAAGCTGAAACTGCCCTCTAAGTAGCACTCGCAATATCACGATTTAATTTTAAGTAAAAACTTGAGCGAAAAAAATTCATTTTTTATCACTAAACGCGAAAAAAGTTTTTTAATAAAAACTTCCCCACTTTCGCCAACTTTCTTTATTTAAACAAAAGAAAGTCTCTAAATTTAGTAGATACCTTAGCAAATAGACATCCTTTGTTATCCCCACCCCGCGAAATTTGCTGCCACTTGATACGCAACGCACGAAATTCATTAGACAACTTTTAATGTGTCAAATTGTTTGGGCATTTTCCAAGTTTCGGTAAAAATTGGAGCAGCTTCAATCAGCATCGAAGGCTCTCAATAAAAGCGGATATTTGTATCATGCGAGAAGGACTATCACGGCCGACGATATCCTGTAATTTCCGTTAATCTATCGCTCCCCGAAGATTTCCCAGATAACTGACCAATCCGCACGTACACAGCCTAAACACGACTGACATGGCGGCGTGCTTAGGGTTTGGGAAGTCCTTATCCTGCTCCTCGGGAATGGCCCTCGCGGAGTCTTATCTTCCTGCGTATCCTGGAATGATAAATTTTTTGCGATTCCAATTTCGAGGCGTTTGGATAAACTGAGACTATGACAACCATGATAAATGGAAACGTGGTATGGTGTATCGTCATCTTTCCTAGCTGACAAAGTGTCCTTGGCAAGTGTTTTTTTTTGGTGTATATATAGCAAAGGTTTCGATTTCGTCCTTTTTCATGGTAATAGTTGGAGAGGGGCGGTTATTGAGAATGAAATGAGCAAAAATCAAATATGTTTAAAATATGAGAGACTTTTTCGAATGATCTTGACGATTTCATCTGATTTTTATGGGTGAGATTATAAATGGAGGATTTTTTTCAGATCAGGCTTAAATTACATTTTAGAGGACAACGACGAAACAGGCCTACAAAAATAACGATATTGATTACATTTTTAATAAAACAACATCAATCAACATTTATAATGTACTCCCTCAGAGAGATGGTGTCCCACGTGTCCTTTCCAATCTGACGTTGGAGAAAGTGATTCGAGATTCGAAGCGTATTAACGAATATGATCTAAAAAAGGTTTTCGTATCATATTAACGACAACATGCCCTGAAAAAATTCGTAATTTTTTTTTGTTTAGATGAAAATACTTCAGCTAAGGGCGCAGCTCATAAGATGAGCGTGAAGCTCCGAACGTTCGATCGAACGATTTAAAAAAAAAATTAAATTTTGAAACCGACTATCGGACCTTAAAAAACAAGTAAATAATTGTTTTTTGATACCAGACAGACAGTGGGAGTTTCGAAAAATATCATACCAAAATTATTAACCCCGAATTATAAACCTACCCCTAACTCACCCCCTAAAAACGATTTTTTTTTGGAAAAAATATTTAGAGGCCGAGTGCCCCGCTGGATTTTTGTGGACTTGTTAAGGGTTGTGCTAGTAACCACCACAAAAAATCTCAAGTCCATATCGTGCACGGGCGACACCCCTTACTCACCCCCTAGAAATGATTATTTTTAAAAAAATAGTTAGAGGCCGAGTGCCCCGCTGGATTTTTGTGGACAGGCTAGGTGCTAGGCCTTCGATTTGATGCTGTGACAGAGGATTTCTCGCCTTGTCCAGACTTCGTGCCGTCAAGCTTCCCCCCCCCCCCCAAGAAAAAACGCGCCAAAATAAGTCATCAATTCAGAAATCCATTCATAAGAGAAAAGGGTCGTATGAAAATTGCGTCGTAGCTTACAATTTTTCATTACGAGCTCGTTCTATTCTTTGTCAATGGGTGCGCACGATACAGATAGATATAGCACGTCTCTCTCTGGCAGAAGGGATTCTTAGCATGGACGTTTTGGTTAGTTTGAAATACTCGAAGTATGGTGTCCGGGGCTGAGGGGGGTTCTCCATTCATGACAAGGTGGCATAAATTTAGATTAGATTTTGTTCTGCTAAATCCGAAATTGCAAGGTATTTTTGCAAAATCCCGGTAGTTCAGATAGAAACAATTATTTTTAACAAAAGAGTATTCCACTGAGAGGGTTTATATGTAGTGTAGGTATATTTAATAATATAAGCATTGAAAAACTACTTTTTATTCTCGATTTTTCAACTTAATTATAAGAGTCACTGAATTTGACTTTAAATAATATTAGTACAGGAAAAATAGTAAAAATAGCGGAAATGATTGGGTACAGGCTGAAAATTGGCACAGAGCTTCCTTTTAGGGTTCTTAATAAGGGGTTATAAAGTCTACCGATTTTCTACCCCGGTAACCTTTCTTTTTAGGGGGTTTTAGGGTCAAAATATCTGTTTTTTGCAAATGCATCTGAAACCGTAAGTCCTATCATAAAAAAATGTTCACAAAGTTTATAGCTCATACGATTTTCTACAAAAAATGTTATTATACATTTTCCCGTACGTATTGCCATTCATGAGATATCACCGTTTAAAAGATTTAAAATATTCATATGAACTCATTCACGACTTGTATTGGTTTTCCGACGTTCAAGTTGGACTACTTTTCTAATTTTTTCAGGGGTCATTCCTGGATGTATTTGGAGGAAAAATGTGTTCTAGATAGGGGGCTAACCACTAAGATACAGGGTGTTCGCGAAAAAACAATGTCTTTTTTTGTCATTTATTTAGAGTTGAATAACTCCTAGACCAATTATCGTAAACCAATATACTTAGACTCATCTTTTAGGTCAAAGTGTATTCTTTTATTTGATATAAAGATCAGGAACTTGAGTTGCTCCGTTTAGAAGATATGTAGGTTCAAAGCATGAGCGAAATGTTTAAAAGCCTAATGATATTTTTTATTCAATTTAAAGTAACAAAGCGGGCATTAAATGCTCAATTTTATGCAAAAAATGCTCCAACGGAACAGGTTGTCAAAATTGTGAAACTTTGAATGTATCTGATATTGATTTCCAAAGCCAAGATTTTGATTTAACAGCAGAAATTGAAATATATCCACAAAGTTCTACAAAAAAAGAATGTGAATCTATCGATTTGAGTTACAAATTTCAAAAATTATTTATATTCCTATTATTTAAATATAAAATTTTCATTTTCAGGACATTTAAATCACGCTACGCATAATTTGCAGAAAATTATATATTTTGATTGCCAAGATAGTAATTTAGATTTGTTCATTAATTTTTATATTTGAAAAATAAAAATAATACTTTTTACCAATATACGTAATACAGTGAGTCACTTACACTACGTCACTTACGTAATAGAAAAATCTATATCTCGAAAACGGGCACAGATAGCCCCCTCTTTTTGTGTTTTTTGTTGATCATGTCATTGTCTACTATCTGACATAATTTAGATGTAATTTTGTATTATTGTTCCAATTTGGACCATTTGGTAAAAAAAAACAGAAAATATACTTTAAATTAAATAAAAAATATCATTAGGCTTTTAAACATTTCGCTCATGCTTTGAACCTACATATCTTCTAAACGGAGCAACTCAAGTTCCTGATCTTTATATCAAATAAAAGAATACACTTTGACCTAAAAGATGAGTCTAAGTATATTGGTTTACGATAATTGGTCTAGGAGTTATTCAACTCTAAATAAATGACAAAAAAAGACATTGTTTTTTCGCGAACACCCTGTATCTTAGTGGTTAGCCCCTATCTAGAACACATTTTTCCTCCAAATACATCCAGGAATGACCCCTGAAAAAATTAGAAAAGTAGTCCAACTTGAACGTCGGAAAACCAATACAAGTCGTGAATGAGTTCATATGAATATTTTAAATCTTTAAAACGGTGATATCTCATGAATGGCAATACGTACGGGAAAATGTATAATAACATTTTTTGTAGAAAATCGTATGAGCTATTAACTTTGTGAACATTTTTTTATGATAGGACTTACGGTTTCAGATGCATTTGCAAAAAACAGATATTTTGACCCTAAAACCCCCTAAAAAGAAAGGTTCCTGGGGTAGAAAATCGGTAGACTTTATAACCCCTTATTAAGAACCCTAAAAGGAAGCTCTGTGCCAATTTTCAGCCTGTACCTGACCATTTCCGCTATTTCGCTTTTTTCGGCTTAATTTGACTGTACTATATACATATGCTTACGAATAATAGTGGAGCAGTCTACTGAATTCCGATCCCCTCTTTACCTTGCTTTCGTAGATTATGAGAAAGCGTTCGACTCGGTCAATAGGAGCTTTATATGGCAGGCACTACGGCGACGGGGACTGCCTGATAAAATAATAGAATTGATAAAAGCCCTATATAACAATTCCAAATGCAGAGTTCTCCCTAATGGAAAATTATCCGACAGCTTCGAGGTGAGCTCAGGAGTACGACAAGGATACCTACTCTCGCCTTTACTATTTCTTATAGTAATAAATGACATCCTTGTCGGCGCTCTAGATAGTAGAACAGGCGGCATACAATGGGGTTTGTTAGACCGCCTTAAGGATCTCGACTACGCAGATGATATCTGTTTGCTGGCCCACAGACACCAGGACCTCAAAAACATGATTAACAATTTGGCAACAGAATGTAGTCCAGCAGGCTTAAGGCTAAATCCAACTAAAACTAAAGAAATGCGGATAAATGCAAACACCATTGAACGGACTGCGCTGAATAACCGTGACGTGGAACTGGTCGATAAATTCTGCTACCTCGGTAGTATTATTACCGAAAATGGCGGTGCAGAAGAAGACGTCAGTTCCAGAATAAATAAAGCACGAGGCGCATATGCATGCCTGTTCCGCATATGGAGATCAACGGAGATCTCAACTAACACCAAATTGCGGCTGTTCAACTCCAACGTTAAGGCAGTTCTTTTGTATAGTTGCGAAACATGGAAAGTCACCCAATTCATCACAGGGCGCCTACAAGTCTTCGTCAACAGATGCCTGCGTCGTATCCTAAAAATCCGCTGGCAGGCTATGGCGCCGTGCCGGCCAAGAAAGGATAGACGACCAAATCAGACGAAGGAAATGGAATTGGGTTGGCCACACCTTGCGACGCGAAAGCGAAAATCTAGCCAAACAGGCCCTCGACTGGAATCCGCAAGGATCCCGTCGAGTTGGAAGACCTAGGACAACGTGGAGGAGAACCCTACTAGCAGAAGCCGCAACAACTGGGAGATCCTGGTCGGAGCTGAGAGCTGTCGCGCAAAACAGAGTCCGCTGGAGGGCAACTGTTTCCGCCCTATGTCCCATGAGGGATTAAAGGAGCACAATGATGAAATGATGATGATATACATATCGTCGCTTATCCAGAATAGTGTCACAACTCAAAAACAATGAATTTTACAGGGGAGCCATTTGAAAGTTTTTAGTTTCATACAAGCCCATGTTATGATCTTGGATTCCAGCGGGTTTCCAGCGGTCATTTTTAGAAGTATTAACATGGATTTTTGCTACATAAAAATATGCATATTTAGCTATACATTCTTAAAATAAACTCGAAATTGGAAATTTTTGAGTTGTACCACTATTCTGGATAAGCGACGATATGTAGGTACTTACAATTTACATGCCTAACTGGCGATATGCATATAAATTTTATGTTCCCTAAGTTTTATGGAATATGATAGTTAACCATTTTTCATTTATATCCTATTTGTCTATAAAAATGCACGTGAAGAATGCAAGGCCTTAATGCGAATATCGGGTATCGCTATCTGATCAGACCAAAACCTTGATCCCGTACCGTAAGGAAAATGAGTAAAAACTTTTTTCATTATCCTAATTGTACACCTCAAAGAGCTCGATCTAATACTATCTATACTTGCCTAAATATATCTAGACCGTCCTATAGGCAACTCTCGAGATTTTTTAGGTTAGTTCTTAGCACCACTCTTGTCTTAACAAGTATACTAATTTTCTAAAAATTCGCGGTTCAGAAAAAAAAACTTGAGTCTTATTTTCGTGGTTGTAAAAAAGTGATAAAAAAAAACCATGGCAAAGGAATTTTGGGGATTTTGGGTTACGTTGTGTGGACGGACCATATAATTTTTTTTCAAGGGCAAATAAAAACAGCATAAATCCAAAAATAAACAAACGACTTGATTCATTCACATAAAAAGCAAAACAACCAATAAATAATTAAAAGAATAAGAATTAACGGACATCCGGACATCCGGACAACCGGACATACGGACATCCGGACATCCGGACATCGGGAGACATCCGGACATCCGGACATACGGACATCCGGATAACCGGATATCCGGACATCCGGACATCCGGATAACCGGACATCCGGACATTCGGACATCCGGACATCCGGAGACATCCGGACACCCGGACATCCGGACATCCGGACATACGGACATCCGGATAACCGGATATCCGGACATCCGGACATTCGGACATCCGGACAGCCAGATATCCGGATATCCGGACATGCGTTCATCCGGACATACGGACAAACGGACATCCGGACATCCGGACATACGGACAAACGGACATCCGGATATCCGGACATCCGGACATCCGGACATACGGACATCCGGACAAACGGACACCCGGACATCCGGATATTCGGACATCCGGACATCCGGACATCTGGACATCCAGATATCCGGATATCCGGATATCCGGACATCCGGACCTCCGGACATCCGGACATCCGGAAATCCGGACATCAGCAGGGGAACACTTTTTCAATTTTTGCTGAAATTGCGCCCAGTACAGATGCACCAACTACACCGATTAAAGCGCCGTTCCTGTCTTTGTCCAATCAAGATTTGCTTCGAAATCTTGCTTTTGTGCTAATGATTAAACAGCATCAGTATGTTTTACGGTGTTAGCTGAATTTACCTAACTATTTCCAGTCCAATCCTGGTTTCCGAAAAACAATAGTACTATGCTGGGCCCTTTGCTTGACCTTTGTGGCCCGAGAATTTCCGTAGTGACCGGTCCAAAGTTTATATATAAAACGGGTGGCGTAGAAATTAGCACGGTGCGCGCCGTGCGACGATTGCACGGCCGGTCCTGGGTCCATAGGAAGTAAAAATGTTCCAGCAAACACTGCACAGTTCGTGCAACAATCGCACTGCGCCCGCCGTGCGTCTATATCACGGTCTGAGAGGCCAGCTCTGGGAAATACTTCTCTCAGGCGGCGAGGGCGGTCGGCCGGAGCTCAAGGTGGGGAAGAGAGGCGAGGAAGAGAAAAGGCCAATTTCGAGCCTATATTCGTGAGCGTAGTTACAATTATGACGAAATTTTAAGTTTCTTCACAAAAAAATCCTGAAAACTCAATCTCCCCTCGAATGGGCCATAGTCCAATCCGGCCTTGGTACTATACACTCGAAACTCTATAATAGAGGTCACTGCACGGCATACATTAGTTTCTGCTGTAGAATCTTGGACATGAAATGAGTTTTCAATAGCTTAAGAACAGAGGTAATCTATGTGCTTCTAGGGATATATAATAGTACGAAGAGTACGAATTACTATAAATCAAGAACTATGCACCATGCCAGCCAAGAAAGGATAGACGACGTAATCAGGCGAACGAAATGGAATTGGATTGGCCACACCTTGCAGATAACAAAGCAAAAAGGCACAAATACTCTGTGCAGCTCTTTCAATATATTACAATGAAGGCATGGGAACACTTTCAATTTTTTAAGTTCTGAAATTGTGCTCGGTGGAAGTGCACCATTTCCACCTATGAAAGCGCCGCCCCTGGTTAAGGTTAATCGTATTTAAAGTCTAATCTTTTCAACTATAGATGCAATTCCATTGTTCAATAAAAAGAACACGACTCATGCGTACTAATGCTACTTTAAAGTACTTTAATTGAAACTTTCCTGTTTTAGATGAATTGTGGAAATTAATTGATACTAAAATTAATTAGTATTTATTCTTTTGTCTTTTTTTGCTTCTACTAAGTCATCGACAATGTTATCGAAAATAACTAAACATAAATCTGTAAATTTGTAAATCTCTTATCTGTTTAACAGAGTTGTGAAGTTAATTACGAATGAATAACTAAAAACAAGGGGTAATTTTAAAATAACTGTCATCAAACAACCACTAATAACCTAAAAATTGATTTTTCATTCAAAAGCCTCAGAATATACGAGATTAAGGCGCACAGCAGCTATAAAGACGAACTAATTTATACCAAAGTGAACATAAATCAACAATGTAATAAGCATCCATTTATCAAGTTGCCACATCCACAACAATTCCCGCCCAAAACAACCATCCATGTCCCAAGCAAGAGAACAATTTATGAAATTGTTAAAGCGAAGATCCTGGCTTATAGGCCCGCCGTACAAGAATCCTGTAAGCTATAATTTATCCGAAAAGTGAAGATTCCTGTTGTTATGGGGTGATTACTTCCTTCTTGTACACAACGTGGTATCCAGATAAAATCTTATTGGAACAGCTCCTAGAGAATAAACAATTCATCCTTATTTATTCTCGTTCGGATATCTATATAGCTGCACATCTTGACACATCACGAACCTTCTACTGGATATAGGAGCCAATACCTAAGTAACAATATTAACTGGTCAACGTAGTTGAGCTGGTGGACATCGCTCCACTTAATGGGCAACAAAAAAGTTGCCGTAACTCGTGAAATCTTAAACCTTAACCATGGTGTGCCAAAAACACAATTTCTGTAGCAACTGCAAATAGCCCCTCCTGGATAGACTAAGCGTGATCTTTGGGGACGACTTACATGAGATTTCTGCCCTCGTAACGCGTTTTTACAAGAACAAATGGGCAATCAGATGGGCAGCCTTCCCCTTGTTAGGACATTTTTCCGCAACTCTACATCCTCGGGACATGATAAAACCGACAGCATGGAGAAAAAGGGCAATTTGGACGGTTTTTCATCCACTTCTTCAGCCCCAGCCATCTAATCTAAAATAGATTACAAATACGAGCATCCCCAATGGGGCTGTTATGAGGCACAATTTTTACATCCTTGTGCTAAAATCACAGCAAGATGCTAAAAGATTCTGCACAATGTCCTGGGGACTGATGTCGCACCGTTTTCCTGTATGCCATAAATTTATCACATATGACCGAAAACCTTTAATTCACTGCCGAGGGCTGAGATATTAGGATACATCAAGCTGGTGTGGGGGGGTTGTTGGTCGATGACCATCATTAAGTAGCGTGCCATCGTACTTTCGGAGTGTATTAAAGTTATTGGATTGCTGGATTAACGGTGATGCTTTATTAGAAAATATTTTTGGAAGTTATTTTTGGATGCCTACTTAATCAATTTTTTTCTTCCAAAAATGACCAGCCAAAAATGACCAGCCGAAAAGCAAAATCTTTACCATTCAAATTACCAGGCCGATATTTTTTTATTTCATATAAAAGAAAATTTATCAGCGATTTCTGGTCACGATATCGCGCGAACCAAAAAAGATATCGACTTCGTTGAAGTGTCATTCGAAGCGTATTAACGGGAATATGATCTGAAAAGATTTTCATGAAATTCGGTCGAGGCGTTTTTTTTTTTTGGTTTAAAGGATGTTCGTGATGTTTGTAACTGCGTGATATCGCGCGAAACCAAAACGATATCGACTGCCTCGAGATAACAATCGAAGAATATTAACGAAAACATGCTTTGAAAAAATTTCATAACATTCGGTCGAGCCATTTTTTGTTTAAATGAAAAGTCTTCGGCGGCTAAGGATCACAAGTACCTTTAAGTTGTTAGTTTTTTTAATGTCTAATAAACTCATTGGAATGGAACCCGTTCTAAATGAAGTTACTCTTTCTGGGTTCAGCAGAGCGATGACTTCCCAATAAGTCCATCACTTGTCAAAATCCAAGCACTCTTTAAAATCCGTGCAAAAATTACGTTACATCACGATTTTTTCAAACCTTGGATCAGAACTTTATTGACGGAGAATTGTTTTCCTCTAAAGTCCCACAACTTCATTGAAGTTAATCACGGGATTTTCAGCAGTTACGAAACATTTGGCCTTTTCGGTCAAGTCTGATAAGTCCTTTACATTGTTTAATTTTGGTAATATCTCCTGAAATCTTTGGAATTGTCAAATGAAGTCATTTGCTTCCCAGTTTATGGGCGGCGCTTCAACACCTTCAATACGAACTCAACCACGCGCTTTAGTGCAACGAACGAATTACGAAAGTTTGCTTGCTAACATTCAGGAAAAACAAAATTTCTGGAGGATTTAGCACTATTATAGTTATTTGAACAAGCTTTTCTCAGGATACTAACCGTATTACAACTTTCTAAGAAGTTAGTTTTTTCGTCTACGCCTTTCAAATTGCTAGAGCAGATGGAATTCGAAGAAATGCGTAATTTAAGCAAGAAACCATCATTTTGGGTACATCCATTTTTAGCAAGAAGGCAAAAGTTCAATCAAAAATTACCCAGTTCAATGTTAACTTTAACTCCGCCATTTAGCAAAGATTAATGTCACATTTCTTGCCAACTTTATTGAAACAGATATGGAAAAAAATATTGCTTTCAATAAAATATAGCCAAGTTCACCCTGTCCGCATAAGACATTTGACAGCAATATCATAAGCAATTCAGTAAAATATGGCAAGTGCAGACACTAGGTAAGATTCGTACAAACAAGCAATAACTTGAAGCAATAATTTGCAGCAAGTGTTTGCTTCAATGTTTACTTACTTTCTTGCTTTTTCCCGTTAATCCCTCATGGGACATGGGGCGGAAGCAGTTGCCCCTTAGCGGACTCTCTCAGCTCCATCCAGGATTTTCCAGTTGTTGAGGCCTCTCCTAATAGAATTCTCCTCAGCACGGGTTCCTTGCGGTTTGCAGTCAAAGGGCCTGTTTGGCTAGATTCTCGCTCTCGCTTCGTGAGTGTGGCCAATCCAATTCCATTTCCTTCGCCAAAATATTGCCGAGGATGTAGAGGGGTCCCATTGGGGCCTCGGTAGCCTAGGGGGTAAGGCGACTGGCTACTATCCGAGAGGTCCCGGGTTCGATTCCCGGCCAGCCCCACGGTCCTTCGCCTTTTCCACTTTTCCACCTACATAACTTTCCTTCTTTCTTCTTCCCTCTTTACATTCCTGATTCCTTCTGTCAAAGCCTTCCTTAGCCCTTCCCCGCTCCACCAAAGCGCATGTCATCGGTTGGTTGATGAGATTCAACTCGTTTCAGGAGGCATAACACTCCAGCGAGTTGTTTCTCGTTGCCCCGATATCAAAGTCGCAATAGTAATGGTTGGAAGTAGGTAGACTAAAAATATCGCGGGTAGGTTGTGGCAGTTCCTTTCTTCCCCGACTAGAGCTGCTGTTCGACATTGCACTCTATACGAATAAAATAGATTATCGACAGTATAAAGGGCCTTTCCTGTGACTCTAGTCTTTCACATAAAAAAAAAAAAAAATTATCCCTCCATCCAAATGGCTAAATGCCGGTGGGATTTACGTAGAGTTGTGAAATCAGCGGTGCGCCATATCTTCCGCTCAAAATAGCATTAACAGAATATTAAAGTTTTGGACGGCTTGGCTTCTTTGTCACCGTCCCAATCAAAGGCTGACTTAGCCTGTCAGGAGATATCGACTTGGTCCTGGCTGGTTTGACAACGAATCGTTTGATTTCCATGGCTGCTGGCAAGTAGACATCCTTTTAAACAAGCTGTCAAGGATGCGTTGCCTTGTTGAATATGAATATGAATGAAGGCGAGTGAAAAATTCTGATTCTTCTAATAGATTTTCGTCAGTTCTGATGCAAATCAAATTGGGAAGTCTCCGATTTTGACCATATACGAGCTCTTCTGTTGCGTATTGTAAGCAGTGCCGGTGAAACTCGGGTGGGTAATCCATCATACACTTAAAACTAAACAGGAAAATAACTAGGCCCGTTAATTATGATTCGGAAGATGGATCGACAGTGTACAGAATGACATGCTGAATTCCGCAGAGATCCGCCCTGGGCCCTTTCGTGTAGATCACAATGAATAATGATGGATTGGAGGTAGTGTTGGATAGGACACGATTTTAAAATGAGTTTGTAAGAGGAACCTCTTTTTCCTTTTGAACCAGTACAATGTTTCACTTCAAATCAGGCGAGGTGCCATTGTATTGGCTCAACTGTTGCGATGCGGGTAGATCTATTGCATTTGCGAAAGAGGGGATACGATAAATGATGAATGAATGAATGGGAATATTAATTATCGTGCCTTTGAATGTTAATTACTAAAATATTCTTAAAATTTTTGTTAACTGTATAAGGAAAAACATATTTACAGGTTTAAAATGAAACCCCCCAAAATTGAAAATAACACGAAAATATTTTATTTGCTATAGAGATTTAAAAATAAAAATAAATATTTACCTCCCTCGAAAAATGTAAAAAAAAAAAATATCTCTACAACTTCACTCCCTCAAAAAATTTAAGGATTGTCTCTTTAGCACCAAATTTACCTTCCTCGAAAAATGTAAGAATTGCCTCTGCAGTACAAAATTCACCTCCATCGAAAAATGTAAGAATTGTCTCTTTAGTATAAAATTTCACTCCTCAAAAGCAGTAAGAAAAGGTCTCTGCAGTTCGCGTTTACAATCTCCCTTCGCCGCAATTCGAATTGGATATTTTACTGTCGCAAAAGAAATAAGAATATGTTTCAGTTCGTGTTTACAATCTCATCTCGACGCAGTTCAAATTGGATATTTTACTGCCGTAAAAGAAGTAAGAAATGTCTTTCCACTTCGTAATTTACAATCCCACGATACACTCTCATATCCCAGTAGTACATTATTTTTGAACCGGGACATTTCAAAAAGTTGAGGCCTATCGTGTACGGGACAAATGAACTGCCTCTTGTAAGTCCGGCTCAACTCTAATTGGAGGAGCAACTGCTATCGGGATCGCGGATGACATGGGGTAGTGTTTGTAGGACGTCGCCTCCGTGAAATGGAATTATGCGCGAACCAACGGATCTGGTAAATTGAAGCGTGGTCTGAAAGCGGTGGTTTGATCGTTTTTGAGCACAAAACTGTATCTAGGCAAACGGTGAAAACTAGTGTCCAAACTGCAGTCCACCCTAAAGCTCCTTGGGGTGACGATAGATGGCAGGCTAAATTCTAGAGTTCACTTAGAGGGTAAGACCTCGTAGCTCTTTGCTTAGTCTAAAAATATGTTTTCGAATCCAGTAGTCACACGAAAGAAATTTTCAGATATGACTATGACGAGAAAAGGGTTCTCTCACTAGGTACTAGACTCATTCTCGTCGTATGAAAAAAGCCAATAAATATATTGCCCTCCTCAAGCTTACTAAATTTGTACTTAGAGTATAAAAATAGCACATACTCCTGTCAGATAACACCTAAAGTTGATAGTTTTAAGCCACGCATGCCACTATTACCAGAATGATTGTTCCACCGAAACAACTAATCCTCTCCCTCCATGGCTGCGCTTATCCAGGAAAACAATATGAGCCCGCCCGGCTAATTTGTGCACACTTCTTGTTTATAAGCAGAACAACTCGACTGTGTAACAACCTTCACCAGTCAGAAATTCCGGATCTCATTCAACATTCTATAGAGCGCAAGCATTCTTCATAGTGTCCTCCACATGCACACCTGACATCTATCCTAAGCTTACTACAGAACCTTGAATCAACCTGACTTATGAGCCTAGATTTTCATATAAAAAGAAAAGTGTGGGCAATGCGGTCAGGTATGAACAGAAACGATGACTTGTAAAACGACTTGCGATTTGTAAAACCATCCAAAAACTTTAGTTTAAGAAATATTTTCCATCTGATCATAGAAACCCATAGGTTATTTGGTCACAGTCACAGAATCATTCAATTAAAGCTAAACCTTCACGTTGTTACAATTAAAAGCACAATGGCCCAAATGCTTACAGAAAAGAAATATTGTAAAATCATTAAGATCGATTTGGATTACGCCCTAATGGAGAAAATATGACTACTATCATGGAGCATTAAAAACCTCATTACGAAATCTCACGTTCACAAGACTAACAAAAGTGAATCAACATTGAAAGTAATCTAAGCTCATCGTACATTCCCATGGGAGTCTGGTATGAAGGTTGCTGCTTAGCAAACACTAAAGAAATACTCGCAGATGACGTAAATATCGCTCCATTTTTTTTCTCTTTTAACTACCCCCTATTCAGCAGCCGTGCAACCCCAAACGTAATCTGGGGTAATCAAGCAAAATAACTCGAACCATATGAGAGGCTTCAGCTCACCACCCCCATCTCTCGAGATTAATGAATATCTGTGAACTTGGGATTAGTATTAAGCATGCTAAGGACTCTCTCTGTGCAGGATATTATCCTTGTTTCATGGTAGTTGAAATAGAATTGCGAAAAAATTTCGTTGCTGAAAATGTGGTTGAATAGATGTGCAACGAACCGTACACCCGTCGACATTTTAAAGAGGTGTTAAAGTGGAGATTGAATTTTTTGCAGATTGACGAAATATGATCGCGTTAAGGGAGGTTTTTTGCAATTAGGTAGTATTTATGGTAGTCAGTTTATTGCTCCAAAGAAAATACGAACAAGATGATTAAGTTGACTCATTAAAATATTAAAAGTTTGTCCTTGAGTATTGGACTTTCGCTTTTTCGGCAGTATCGAGTTGGATTTATCTCAGAAATCTGTGGCGACTTTATAATAAGTTAGGAAACCCCAAATCTCCTTAAATATTGAAAAATTAAATATTCGAAAACACAAAGCAGCAAAAACAAATATTACATTTAAAAAATTGTAATTTATAGCCGATATGAACATTGTCGAAATCATTCTAATCTCTGACTTTGAATCACAAGAGCATGTGCTTGTATTTGAAGTAAATTTTTTTTTAATAAATATTCTTGAAAATTGATTTTGGCTTACAGTTTACATCTTTGTTTATATGTGTTTATATGTGTATACACAGAACAGGCACTTGGGTTTTTTGCGCCCGGTGCACTATCCAATATTGCGCCCCATAAGCTGTTCATTTATGAACGCAGTGAAGGGCAATGGAAAAAGACACAAATACTCACTGAATGGGTGAAATAATTTTCATGGTTTGGGCAAAATTTAAGATTGCATCATAATAATGCGTTTAACGTTTAAAAAAGATTACATAGATAGGAAGTTTCACATGGGTCCTACCAAAATTCTGCTGAAAACGCCGTTTGCGGAGAAGAGAGTAGGCGAGGTCGATGGATGGGCAGAGCAGATTTTTGAATCAACTTTTTTACAGCTGTGTGGTTGTTTTTTGCTTCCCTTTTGCTAGGAAAAAAAAAATAAAAGAAATAGCAGAAGGAAGAATTGAACCTGGACGAACTGCGCAAGTTCGAGCAAATTGCTTTACAGAACTTCAATTTTTGCTTGAGTACATTTTCTATAAATTTTCCCTTCAATTTCGGGAAACTTCCTGCGGAAGAAGTGAAATTTCCCCGTTCTTTCTTGCATGAGAATGTACAGGGACAAAAATTGGGTAAATTTATGTAATTTCTTGCACCTGTGAGAATAATTTTTTTGTTTTCAAATTTTTAAATTTTTTTTAAATCTTAATTTCTGAAATTGCGCCCGGTACAAGTGCACCATTTGCACCTTTGAAAGCGCAGCCCCTGTGTGTCCGCCCTCTAGACCTTCGGTCGACCTTTAACATTGAATAACTCTAAAAAAATTTAGCCGATTTCAACAAATGTACATGATTCTGAAACGTCATTAATAGTCCGGGAGGCAGCGTTGCATTTTGGGGGCTCATTTCTTACCACTTGATTTTTTTTGCAATTGATAGTTTAGATAAGACTAATAACAGAAACAACCGTCAGACGCCAGTATCGTGGTGGGGGTGGTCGTGGGAAAATGTGAAAGTGGTAAAAAAAAATTCGTCGGCTTATTTCTTACCACTTGAGCATTTGCACAGCTATTGTTTAAGTGATAATAAAAATTATAAAAAAAGTCAGCTGCGTACCTAGCGGGGGATTATACGTCAGTCGCTTGTATAAACCTGTAAAAAAAACACATTTTCTAAAATCATTTCAAATTCAATGAAACTTATACATAAAATTTCTTATATAATTAGAAGAAGAAAAAGCACAATCACCTGTATGCACAATGGGGGTAACACCGTCAGCTGACAGATAATAAGTGCTGATTGGGTTTTTAACGTTAGCATTTTATAATGTATTCAAAAAAGAAACTGACTATCTTCACAACGTTATGCCGGCAGCTATCGACAATTTTATTGTGAATATAATCTGTAAACACATTATTTCAAAAGATTTCTTGCGGCTGGAAAACAGCTTGGCTAAGATATGATGGATTAAATCCATTTTGTTGTATTGTGAGCATTGTTTTACTAAAAAAATGACCTAGCTGACTATCTTTCCCCCGTTATGTTCACAGCTGACGGCCAGTTTTTGTTAATATAATCTGTAGAGTCATTATTGCAAAAGGTTTCATGCGTCTAGAAAACAGCTTGGCTAAGATATGATGGATTAAATCCATTTTTTTGTATTGTGAGCATGATTTTACTAAAAAAATGAACAGGCCGTCAGCTGTCAACATAACGGGAGAAAGATAGTCAGCTAGGTCATTTGTGCATACAGGTGGTTGTGCTTTTTCTTCTTCTAATTATATAAGAAATTTTATGTATAAGTTTCATTGAATTTGAAATGATTTTAGAAAATGTGTTTTTTTACAGGTTTATACAAGCGACTGACGTATAATCCCCCGCTAGGTACGCAGCTGACTTTTTTTATAATTTTTATTATCACTTAAACAATAGCTGTGCAAATGCTCAAGTGGTAAGAAATAAGCCGACGAATTTTTTTTTTACCACTTTCACATTTTCCCACGACCACCCCCACCACGATACTGGCGTCTGACGGTTGTTTCTGTTATTATTCTTATCTAAACTATCAATTGCAAAAAAAATCAAGTGGTAAGAAATGAGCCCCAAAATGCAACGCTGCCTCCCGGACTATAAGTACCATTCAAGCTCATTTTGCACTCTTTGGCGGAATCAAAACTGTCGAATTTTGGGAACAGAGAACGCACATGTCATTCACGAATCAGCACTTTACGACAAGAAAGTAACTGTTTGGGGATGTACCGGAATGTGCTCAAAAGGCATGATCGGGACCGTTTTTCTTCAAAGTTGGAAAAGCAGTCGTTGGCGCACGCTATCGTTGGATGTTGGCGCACTTTGTGTGCCAGAAAATGCGTGAAAAAGGTCTGGTGAACTTCTATTCTCAACAAGTCGGTGCTCTTTGCCAAAAGGCAGCCTCTACGATGAAGTTCTTGCAGCCTAAGTTTCTGAGACACGTTGTGTCGATAAATTGTGATTGAGAGTGGCCTCCTCGTTCTCCGGATTTAACGATTTAATCGAATGGCGGTGGTCATTTATTCGACATTGTATTCAAAAACTGATTTGAACTAAATGGTAGAGAATATTCTAAATAAATATTGCTCACTTGACAACATAGGTTTACAAATGCCAGAGCTATTAAATATTAAAATACCGAAGGTCTAGATGACGCACCCCATATTTTTCTTTATAAGGGACAAGATCTACTACTCTAATATGGGTGTTTTTGAGCAGCAGTTATTCATGCCTGGTAAATTTGATGGGAGCAAACTATTCACTTCATTCATACAACACACCTTTTCTGTGGTGAAAATTTTGGCTGGTTTCTTCGCTCGCCACTGGGATTGACAGTTAGGGCACTGGGACCATGCTTCCCGAGAACTGCATTTTATAAGTAGCTCGAGGGGTTTTTTTTCCTGTGTGAGGTATTAGGTCCAAAGGTACTGCGGCCATTAAGTTGGCCTATTGTACTACAACCCCTACACCTCATATTTGTAGGCCAGACCGCCTGAACAAGTTCAGCAGTCTGCCTAGTGGTTTGTCGCTTAGACTTGAGTGTTCGAGCAGGGACTTCTCGAACAACGAGATCCTGCTCCTCGCTATTGCAGGGCACTCACAGAGAATATGGAGGGCAGACTCATCCTCTTCTAGGCAAAGCCTACATGTAGGGTCCTCCGCCCTTCCTATCTTCCATAAGTGGTAATTTAGGGCACAGTGTCCGGTAATTAAGCCAACAAGTGTCCTAACATCACTCCTACTGCGCCGTAATAATTCCTTGGCCGTCTTAGGGGACGGCACTGGAAGGAACCGCTTTGAGTTGGCCAGTCCAGGCGCGGACCTCCAGCGTTCAATATGTTTCATCAAAGCCCGATCGGCCAGGGCCCTTTGCAGCAAGCTGGACGGTGCCCCAATAGCCGGCTCTGGACCAATGAATTCTAAATCAGAGCCTTGTTTAGCCAGGGCATCCGCACTTTCATTGCCTTCGAAGCCCCGGTGACCCGGGACCCAGACAAGTGTAATTTGATTGAGAACGCCCAACTCATGAAGAGCACGTTGGCAGTCCCAAACTAATTTCGACTTGGTCCTACGGGACCTTATCGCTCTAATTGCCGCTTGGCCATCAGAGAAGATAAAAATCCGTTTATTTTGGTAGGCCCTTCTTAAGTTCTCATGAGTGCATGCCAGAATAGCGTACACCTCTGCTTGAAAGACAGTTGCCAGAGTGCCTAGACTTATAGCCTTGCTGAATCTGCGACTTTCACTCCAGATTCCGGCGCCTACACCTGTCTCCGTTTTAGAGCCATCCGTGTACCATACTAGCCCGCCCGGCAAAACTTTAGGAAAAGTCCAGGTAAGCCTTTCCTGTATATGTACAGAAGGTTGCTTAAATTTTGAGATTTTATAGGGCATGCCGTCCGATAGCATCTCCGCTTCCGGAATCTCTTCTATGATGTTGATTATTATAGAATGTCCTTGCCCAAGACCAGCGCCCAAGTAACCATTCGCTTTCAGCCGCAGCGCCGCGTTTATGGCGGACTTCTCTACCTCAAGGTGGAGAGGTACCAAATTGAGGAGAGTCTCCAGCGCTGCCGTTGGGGAAGTGCGGATAGCCCCAGTGATGGACAGGCAAGCCATTCTTTGAATTTTGCTTAAAATGGTTATGGAACCCTTAAGCTTCGTTCTGTGCCACCAAACTAAAGCTCCATAAGTTACCATGGGTCTTATGATGGTGGTGTATATCCAATACATGGTTTTCGGTTGCAAACCCCAGGTGGAACCACAAGCTCTGCGGCAAGCCCACAGGGATCTGCGCGTTCTGCACATTAGAGTGTCCATATGCTGTTTCCAGTTGAGCTTGGCATCTAGCGTCACTCCTAAATATTTGGCTTGTTGTGAAAAGTTCTGCCCGCGAATGTAGGTTCCCAAATTCCCGGTAGTGATCGTTTCCTGGTGAAAGGAACTAGAATCGTTTTGTCGGGATTGACTTTTAGACCTACGCTCTCGCACCAGCTAGAGACCAGATCAAGTGCCTGCTGCAGGCGCCTTGACATGGCGCCTTCAGATTCACCTGTAATTACTATGACGACATCGTCAGCGTAACCTTGGGCGAAAATGTTTCGACCGTTGAGCAGCTCGAGGAGTTCATCTACAACAAAGAACCAGAGAAGTGGAGATAAAACTCCTCCCTGCGGGCAGCCTCTTGCTATAGTGCCCTCCAGAGACCCCTCAACATGAGAAACAATTAGTTTGCGAGTTCTCAGCATAGAGTCAATCCAGTTGCAGAAAGTGCTACTTAGACTGTGTCTACTTAGAGCCCTAGCTATAGTATCAAAGGATGTGTTGTCAAAGGCTCCCTCGATATCGAGGAAGGCCGTCAGCGCAACTCCTTTGTTTAGAGCTGCATGTTCAAGCCTGAGCACCAGATTGTGCAGTGCTGTTTCAGTAGACTTGCCCGCCTGGTACGCATGCTGGAGCTTAGTGGTTGGCTTTGAAGATAAGTTTCCGTTTTCGCCCGGTCGACAATTTTCTCCATTGTCTTCAAGGCAAAAGACGAGAGACTTATCGGCCTGAAAGATTTAGTCAAGGTGTAATCCGAACGCCCTGGCTTAGGTATAAATGTTATGTGGACGTTCCTCCAGACGGATGGGATGTAGCCATGTGCGAAGGAAGCCCTAAATAATTTGCATAATAAGGGAGTGACTAGGTCGCAGCCCTCCTGTAGCAGAATGGGATAGATTCCGTCTGCTCCAGGGGACTTGTATGGTTTGAACGATCTAAACGCCTCCCTAATAGCTTCATGGTTGAACAAGGTATTTGCTTCTGTCCAGGCGGCTTTGGACACTTTAGAAAGTTGGCCTGTTCGCTGCCCAGCAGAAGTTGTGTTCTCTTTTGAGTAAATGGTTGTGCCTGGGAAATGTGCCTGGAGCAATATTATCAAGGTTTCTTCCCTAGACTGTGTGAAAGAGACATCGGTTCTCCTGATGGATCCAAGATCTACCGACAAGCCCTTTGATAAAGCTTTATAGATTTTTGCTGAGTCTCGAATGTCTTCGACACTCTTGCAGAAATTCCTCCAGCTATTTATTTTTGCTCGTCCGATCGCCCTGTTGTAGTTGGTTAGCGAGCTTTTATAACTCTCCCAGCTCGAGGGCTTAGATCGGAATAAGGTAGTGCAGTGGACACCATTTTTTTTTTTCAATGAAGGGTGGCTTTTTTGCAATAAACAATCTGAAAAAATCATAACCAAGGATATAAAAGCGAAAATGCAAACGGCCAGATCTCTGAGAGGCAAATGAATCTATGAACCCTTGTTCGGGCAACTCGTACTCCTCTCCAACAACTAAAGCCCGCTTACATCCTGAAATCGATCTTTATTATCAGCTTTGGATAAGTAGCTCAAAACTTACACGCTATATGTTTAGCACCTTAGTTACCTGCATAATTATCCGACCAGAACGACATTCACATAAATATTTGGAAATTGAAAACAAACTAACTAACTTAGTTCAACGATTTTCCCAATCCTTCATCTTGAGTTTGTACCTTTCACTCACTCATGCACAAACTTTTGGTTCACTGATTTCTGATGACTAAAATTTAAAGCCCCGGAAAACTACCAAGAAATTTCTAAGTGTTCTCTTAAGGATCATAGAATGCAATTTTCATTGTTACATGGAGCAGAGGTTCAATGGTCCTTTTACGAGGAATATAAACTGTAATACTACGGGAAAAACAATCATTTGTTTCCTTTGAAAATCACAATTTTTCCAAGAAAAATAATGAAAATAGAAGATTAAGATTTTGTTAGAAGAATGGCATTATTACTTCCTAGTAGAAAACGATTTTCTTTTCTGCAAATATTTAAAAATATAAATTGTCTTTATTCTTGAATGTGTAGGAGGAGGATGTTGACGTATTTTTTCGTAATTTAAGAGTTTTATCTGAACTAGGACTTCAATTCTGAACAACTTCAAGGAATTCTATTTTCAAAATTAATACTGTAAGAGGTATTTTTAAAAATTTACAAATTAGGATATAGGTGCATGTAAATATTTTCAATAATAGATTTATTACTGATTTGTAAGAGCATTAATACATGATATGCGAGGTAGGGAGCACCAAAGCTAATGGTAACGTCAAGGGCCTTTCCTGAGACTCTAGTCTTTCACATAAAAAAAATCCCTTGATGAAAATGATAAATGGTAGAAACCGACACGTTTGTTTCGAAAAAATCAAGATATAATAAAATATTCCTTTCAATCGTAGAATTGATAAAAATTAACACAATAAATGAAAAATAGTTTAAAAAATATAGTTTAAAAAAAACTAAAAAATACGCTTTTATTTTAAAATGAACTAAAACGTTGAAACGGCACTTACTTCAACTCAAAAAACTCGCGAATCACGACTCGACTTTCAGCACAGGGGCCTCTGTGTGGTTGATAGAGTAAGAAAGCAAAGGAAAATTTCAAAAAGCAATAGCAAAAAACCAATCGGGTTTGAGTCTGTTCATTGTCCGGTCATGTTAATCCAGCCCATATAATTGTAAAATTTACTCACAGGGGGCGAAATATCAATTACACACAATTAACATTGTGTGTATGGATGAAATGCAATGCTCTCTTTTTCGTTTTCGTAATCGATTTACCAAAATTAGCCTAATCAATTTTCCTAAATAATTATTTAGATTAATAAGGTTCATATTCGTAATAAATGATGAATTTTCGTCATGCCATGTATCGATGCTATTAAACGAACAGAGTGACTTTACGCGTTTTTCTTTTCAAATCTAATTTCGTGGTGGGGATTTGAGACACTCACTGCGCATGGAAATAGAGTCTTTAAAAACCATAAAGTTTAAGGCTTCTAAGGTAGTCTAAAACTGATTTAGGGTTTCTGTCCCAAATTTCTCTGGTAGTAGGGAAGTCGCGATGGAGGAGGCTCAATCTCTTCCTCGCTTTAGGCCAGAATTCCTCTGTCGCTGACGTCGGTCGCGTACGTCGGTCGCGCGTACGAATATACGTTGTGTTCTATAAAGCACCACACTGTGACGCTGACATCAGCGACGCGCGTGTTGCTACGCACCGCGTATGGCGTGCGTCGGTCTCGCTCGTCAGCGCCGCGTACGTCGGTCGACTGACGCGCTATAGAACTGTGAATGTGATATCTTTTTCTACATTGACGCCGTCTCCGCTTGCGTAAGTATGCTGCAGCAACTAAACAATTTATAAACAGGTTCATAATTATCCCAAATCCACTTGGAGACGCCTGTACCGTGGAGCGGTCGGTATCGCACTACGGATGTTTTCATTGGTACTGATGGCCAGCGCGCTACGCGACTGACGGTGCGCGACCGACGTCAGCGACAGAGGAATTCAGGCCTTAACCTCACAGGCGCACAGCAAGTGCCCCGCAGTTTCGGGAGCTGCCCCGCTAAACCGACAGCTACAATCATCTACCAGTCCTATTTTGTTTAGCTGGTAGTTAAGCGAACAGTGGCCCGTCAGGAGCTCTGTAATTATTTTTAACTCCTACCTTTTGAGATTTAAAAGTTTGCGCGCTTTAGCTTTATCGATTTGGATGAGTCTTTTAGCTTCACGAGCACCCTGGGTCCTTGTTCAGCTATGAAGAAACAGCTGGTCGACCCAATTTTTAGTGACTTTCTTACGTGGCAGCTTGCGAAGCTACCGAAAGGTTCCGGACCGAAGTGATGAGTTTGCCCTTACTCTAGCCAGGCTGTCGGTAGTTTCATTACCAATGTGACGTTTGTGGCCCGGAATTCGCATCAGCGTGACGCTGTTGTTGATGCTGAGTGATTTCGAAGATAGGAAACAATCCAGGGCAGTCTTTGATGACACCCTGTGGGATTTAATGGCCAGCAGGGCAGGTTGACTGTCCGAGAAAATTTGAAGGGATCCACACAATGTTAGAGCTATTTGGAGCTCTATTAATGCAAGTCTGAGCACACACCTAGATGGCGAGTACTTCTGCCTGAAAAACAGTGGAGGTAGTTCTCAGAGCCATGGATATTTTTCTCCTTGGGCCATATACGCCTAGCCCTACCCCGTTATCGGGTTTGGAACCGTTCGTATGCCAAAAGGCTTCCTCTAAAGAGAAGTCTGCCATGTTGCCACTCTGACCTACTTCGAATTATCGTCGTAAACGGTTTGTGGTAGGAACGGTGTCGGAGAATGATATCATAGGATCCAGGTTTAGCTCCTTGAGGATCGATAAGTGATCCAGAAGGTCTCCTAGCCGTAGACGCCGAGCCCCCTCCCCCAGAGCCTTTCTTTTCACTACTAGGTGTAGCGGAGGGAGGTTCAGTAGGGCCTCCATCGCCGCAGTCGAGCAGGTGCTTTTGGCCCCTGTGATACCACGACAGGCCAGTAGTCTTTGCACCTTGGCCAGCTTAATCTTAACACAGTTTTGTTTGGTCTTGGCCTACTATGCGATGGATGCATACGTGACCATGGGCCTTACGACCGTCGTATAGGTATAGCCAAAACATTAACCTAGGTTTGAGGTCCCAGGTTTTGACAAATATAGAGAGATGTATTTGCCTTGACAGTTACTCTCTCAATTTGGGATTTCCAGGAAAGCTTTTGTTCCAGGATTATACCTAGATATTTAGCCTCTTTTCAGAAAACTATTTCTTTGCCGTCCAAAGAGGAAGCTTTTAAATTTAGCTTCCTTCTATTACTAAATGGTAAGATGACAGTTTTTTGTGGGTTAATACCCAAGTGTTTGCTACGGTACCAGCTATGCACATATGACCATATACCGCCGCTAATCGTTAAGACAATATCGTCTGCATAAGCCTTTGCTTTAAATCCCCGGCTATTCAGGAATTCAGGTCGGCAAGAAGTTCATCGATCACGATATTGATCATAAGAGGGGTAATAGGACGCCCCTTAAGGACAGCCTTTAGCGGCCATTATCGTTATCGATTCACCATTCATCTCAGCAGTTACCAATCTGGCTGAGAAACGATGTGATCCATCTCGCAGTTGGAGATGATGCCTTTTTTAACTGCTGCTTAATTGATTGCGTCGAAGGTAACGTTGTCAAACGCACCCCCAATTTCTACAAAAGGGCAGAGAGAGATTTCAGCGAACTATGATAAGCCTGAATTCGTTTTTTCCGTGATATGTCTGTTTTTTCGAAAACTATGATTTCATGATTTTTTGGTTCAGAGCAGTGTTACCGTTCTGCTACATATGTAGTAGTTTTACTACCTTTTTAGAAAAAAACAAAAATCATAGTCTACTACACTACTACATCAAGTTATCATTCTACTACATTTTTTTCGATAATACTAATATTTTTTATTCATGGCTAAGTCGATCGCAGCTTTAGAATAAGGAACTACAGGAAAGTCCCTCACGTATAAAATCCGTGTTCGTGAGCGTAGTGAAATCTGGGGTCAGTGACAGTTGAGGGTTTGCCGACTGTTAAGTTAGATTTTGTGCACATTAACTGAACTAGCCACCCATTATTATTTCAGAGAAAACATAGCTTGACGCTCATTATGGCAACTCGATGTAAATAAGGCAATAAAATGAATGGGTTAGTTAAACCATTTATAACTCAAGAAGGGCTGGACCGATTTTTATGATTTTTGATTTGTTGGATTGTCTCTGTTCAAAATAGCAGAATAACTTTTAAAACATCGGACATTTCACGAAAAAAATGTATGAAGAAAATTCAATTTCTCATGCATTTTGTACGGAACGGATAATTTGATGATATCACGATTGTACATATGAGCTCGAATGAGGCGATTTGGTGTAGAATTATCATTCCCCATTCATGAGCGTCATCCCATTTGTACATTTGGGACTGCAATTGGAGAATGGTGAACGAGCTTATTTCAACGCATCGAATGTTGCACAACGTCCTGAAACACCTCCAGCGACAACTCTGACCAGTTTATTTTCGTTTCGCGAAAGGGATCCGTTTGCACGAACTTTGTTGTACTCTGAGATGCCGCATTATTATACTTGGAACGCTTCATCTAAGAAATTTCAACGTCGAAAGCAAGGCGATGCGGTTCCTGATCATCTGGATGGGCGTTCTACCGATACACTTGGTCGCGTTTACACAGTTCATCCGAAGAATGACGAATGCTTCTACTTGCGGTTGTCGCTGGTGAATGTTCGTGGGACGATATCATTTGAATTACTTCGAACTGTGAGATGTGCCCAGCATTTCGTCCTGCAACAACTTAATTTGCTTGAAAACGATACTCATTGGGGCATGATAATCGCTGAAGAAATTGTTTCTGCATATCCATGTCAAATACGCCCATTATTTTGACATGCTTCTCATCGAATCCACGTGAATTGTGGAACAAGTGCAAGGATGACATGTCAGAAAACATTTTACACCGAATTCGTTTGAGCTCAGGGAATCCCGATCTCGAGGTGAATGACGAAATATACATAACTAGGCTTTGCTTTTGATCGAAGACATGTGTCACCTCATGTGCGGGAATTTGTTATTCAATTTGCTTGCCTCATCGACTCTTTGCCGCTTTGTGAAGAAACGACAGCTGATGACAAACATCATACGAGTTGCATTGCTAAACGATCAATCTGCCGAAGATTTCTCTAAGCATTTGCTGAGTATTAGTAATTGCCGTGTTCTTGTCGACGAATCGAACGGATTGATTTCGTTTCCGCCGAATTTTTGCAATTCAATTTCCGATTCGTTTGCACTCATCATAAAGATCAACAAATCACAAAGGCCAATCCTTGAGTGTTTTTGGCCTGAATCTAGAAAATGAATGTATATTTTAAAATTGATTTAAAATATAAAAAAATATGCTACCTCTTTTTTCAAAATGGTAGTAGATTTTACTTCTCTCAAAATTCTTCTTACGGTAACATTGGTTCAGAGGAATTGTTTGGCGATTCGTAGTAAATGTGCTGTTTATGCATATTTCTTACAATGTTATTATTTTCATATCTTTTATAATCTTATTATGTATGTATAAAAATTAGAAAGAAATTACTACCTTAAGAAATCAATTTCATGTCATTTTTGTTTCGTTATTTAAGTGCTCGAAAATTTACTATAGTATAATAAATGCCAAAAACAGTTCGTCTGTCCTTTATTAACAAAGTATATCTTCTCATTATACTTTCAAACTAGTCATAAATGAATTTCCAAAAATTATTGTAGCTTGATCATCGTAGAAATTATATGTAATTAATTACTACCTGTAATTGAATATATGTACAATATCGCTCATATGTCGTTTCACATCAATCGTTACTCCCTTTAATTTATTCCAGTCTAGTAATAATTCCTATTTTCAATATAGTAATTAACTAGCCAAAATGAAATATACATTCGACAAACTTCTCATAATCAGATAATTGTTAATCTTTCAAGGATATTTAATAATTCATTATGTTCCTCCATCGACATAAATTATTAACTTGTATTTGTGTAATATTTCATTTGTCATTGATGTCGACTAATATTTCACCTTAACCTTCGATGAATTTAATTACGCCTGTCACACAATAATTGGTGAAATTTCTTAGAAAGATTCCAATGGAAATAGTACAGGTGGCGGAGCCGTATCCCATGCCATCATCCATCAATCATTGTCTGATGATGAAAATCGATAAATTTCCCTAAAAGCTATGGCCACGCGCATATATTCGATTATTGGATGTTACCATTGATATCATTTATCGCAGCAGGAGTGGCAAATAATATGCTTGCTCTAATTTGCTGGAGCAAAGGTTACTTAATTAAACATGATGGGATTGTAAGCAAAACAGATTTCTCATTAATTACAAGTCCTTGAGTGAAAAGGTAAGCCCTGGGTAGTTTTCCGGGAAATGGTAGATTTTTCCGGATTAAGTTGCAACTAACAATAAGGAAGAGGAAGGACAGATTAGTATTTTGCGGGGTTGGTTTTAGTGGGAATGAGTAAATGGAAAGGTGGGTCTTATTAATTAATTACAGTGTTGAGTATTTTTAAGTAGTTAGTATAAATGTAGTTTTAATCGTCATGGGTTTACGTGTCAAACCGAGCAAAGGACCTCCTTTTAAAAACGTCAGATTTTGGGTTTCTAATAGGCTCTCGACAAACAGTGTAAGACCCGCCAACAGGAGCGACATAATAAGCAGGGAGGCCGATATGAAGGAGACTCGATCTCCTTCTTACTGTAGCATTACAGCTGAATAGCAAGTCCTCCACAATTTGAGGAGCTGCCCCGTAGAACAGACAGCTACTTGCTAATCAAGTTTGGACACACACCTGGCTGGCGAGTACCTCATCTTGGAAAATAGAGCGGGTATATGGGGTAATGATCCACAACGTCCCTGGCTTAAAGAAGAATAGCGCCTCTCCAGAGCCAACTTCTACACTACTAGGTGGAGCATAGGAAGGTTCAGCAGCCAACCTTATCCCGAAACCCTGGCCGATATGCAAATTGCAACCAGTAAAGTAAGTTCGCTGTAAAACTCTCTACAACAGGTGCGGATCTAGGATTTTTTTCCGGGGTGGGTCACAGGATAGAAAAACTAACAAAAATAACCAAATAAACAACACTAGCCGAATTTTTTCAATGAATAAAAAACAAAGTCAGAATAACATTATAGCCTTATGACACTGGCTTTATCGTAGGCTGAAAATGCTGCCTTGGCTAGGCTGAAAATGACGAAATCTGTTATACTGTGGGACAGAGATAGCATGTGAGAGTAAGAGCGATTACCTGATTATTATAACAGATAGTTGTGAGGGGAGAAGAAATCCGTTGGAAATATTTGAAATATTAAAATTTATTATGATTAAAATTAAATTAATTGAAATTTATTGTATTTAATATTAAACATGGTCAACATTAGTTAAATTAAAATTCTTTGTTCTCTTACTTTCAGTTTGCAACTTCCTCATTAAAAAATCTTGTTTGACCTAAGTCCTTGTTCCACACCGTTGAGTTTCCCGACTATTAAATCCTTCTATACATGGAGATTTTTTAGGGCTCTGTTTATTTCTTCAAGTGAGATTTTTTGTTTATTACTTTCAATACAAAAACTTGCGATTTTACTCCGGAGACCCAATTATAAAAATTTACCCTTCAATAAGATATTATTTATTCTCACTTCAATTATATTTGCTGCCACTTCAATTATAATTATTTCAATTTATTACTTCAATTTATTTTGATTCTCACTCACTGTTATAAAAAGTCTAGAGATGTAGCAAACTGTTATAAAAAGCATAGAAAAAAGAACATGAATTTCATTCTTTTCCTATGCTTTTTATAACAGTTTTCTAGACTTTTTATAACACTTAAAATTCAGCCAAGAAAAGTTTGAGTATATTCCTCTCACTCTTACATATGGGTAAATCTCATTTGAATTTTTTCTTTCAGTTTTCAGCCTAGCCAAGGCAGTATTTTCAGCCTACGATGAAGCCAGTGTCATAAGGCTATTAGATGATAGTATATAAAGTATAGCTACAATCCAAATATAGAAAAAATAATTATTTAGATAAAAAAAACTTTTTAATATGGCACGTTTTTATAACGAACTAAAAAGTATAAAATAATTTCTCCTAGCCCCATACAGATTTAGAACCTCAAACATATTCCTAACACCATACAGATAGTCCTGAAAATTTGTGATTGTGAATTTGTAATAGCTATGAAAATGTTTGTAAGATTTTAAACGATAAAACGTGGGGCGCATAAATGATTGATGCGAATGATTTCTCAACCTAGCTACTCTCCACTCCTACTATTGTATATAGCATGCGCCCCACGTTAGGATATCCGGAAGTATTTGAAAAATCGATTGCAAAATCCGTCCTCTTGAGACGGCCCCAAGGATCTAACGGTGTAGTGAGTATTCCATATTACATTGTCATCGAAGCTGAAGCTGTGTGCAAAATTTCAGGGTGATCGGGTAACCAGAAGTATTCAAAAAATCGATTGCAAGATTTGTACCGGACAAACAGACAGACAAGAAAGCGAGCTAATAAAAACGTTTTAATAATAATAAAAAAGTCAGTCTTGTGTAAGAAAATTAGTCAATTTTGTTGATTCAGTCATTTTTTGATTCCAATTTTTTCAGAGTGCAAAAAAGTAAGTTAATTTCAGTAGTTTTTTTTTTTTTTTTTTTTTTTTTTTTTATGTGAAAGTCTAAGCTCAGGTGTCACCCTTTGTACTACCAGTCCGTCATGTCGTACGTCAACGTCGGGTGTCTGGTAGTAAGCTTAGCTCGAAGGATAGAGAAAGAATAAAAAGATTAAAGGGAGTCTGGGGGATACATGAGGAGGTGGAGATGAACCTTGCGTTTAAACTCTTGGGTGTTATAGGAGTTTGGGAAAACTGACTGTGGAAGGTTGTTCCACAGTCGAGTTGTTCTCGAAAAGAACGAATTACTAAACTGGTGTGTGCGCGAAAATAAGGGCTGTAGATAGTGAGGATGAGCCGAATGGGCAAGTCTTGTGTTGCGGGAAAAACATCGCCGTGAAGGCAGGAGATTATATATTTCGGTGGAACAGTCGTTATGGTAGATGCGGTAGAATTTTACCAGGGCTGCTACATTCCTGCGGTGACTTAGTGAGTCAATTTTGGAGCAAATGACGTCGTCGCCAATGAGTTGGAGAGCGCGGTTCTGCACCTTGTCCAGCCACGCTAAGGTGGTACTCGGTGCCCCTGCCCAGAGATATGAGTTGAATTCGAGGCGGGGCCGAATGTAGGATTTGTATATTATAGCCCTGGCCGACGGCGGAAGGAGGAATTTGCATCTTTTAAGGAATCCCAAGCATTGAGATGCTTGTTTAGCGATTTGGAATATGTGATTACTCCATCGCAGATCTTCAGTTAAAATTATGCCCAGGATATTGAGGGATGGTTCAGCCATCAGTTCTAGACTGTCCACTTTAATGGGAGGGATTGGGGAGCGCGTTTTCATAGAGAAGAGACAGTATTTTGTTTTCTGTGCGTTGAATTCAACTTGATTCATGAGGCCCCAATCAAGAATCAATTTTATGTCCCTGTTGATTGAAGTGGACATAAGTTCACGATCAAGCAGACAAGGTCTGGCCCGTGCTTGTCTTGCTTTATCAAAGCTATACGAGTAACGCAAAGTACTGTCATCAGCGAAGCTGTGAAGGGAGTTGGATGGAATTGAGAGCAGGTCATTTATAAAAACTAGGAAGAGAGCTGGTGATAGAATAGAGCCCTGGGGAACACCTGCAGAGATGGAGTGGGGATTAGATTCAACGCCGTCCAATACTACCTTGATTGAGCGGTCGGAAAGGAAACTCTCAATCCAATTCTTTAGAAGAAGGTCAATGCCAATAGCATGGAGTTTACTCAATAGAGCGGGGTGCCATACTCTATCAAAGGCCTTGGAGATATCGAGAGCTACCAGGCCGGATTCACCAAAGCGATGAATGTTTTGGTAGAGGTGTTCAGTTAGGCATACAAGGAGGTCGCCAGTAGATCTTTTCGATCTAAAGCCGTACTGCTTGTCATCCAATATTTGGTTGCGTTCAAGATATTCCATAAGCCTTCTGTTTATTAATGTCTCCATGGTTTTGGAGAGGATAGAGGTGATTGCTATTGGGCGGTAGTTAGAGGGGTCGCTGAGATCACCTTTTTTCGGTATAGGCTGAACATGAGCCAGTTTCCAGGAGTCAGGGAAAACTCCGGAGAAGTAAGAAAGGGCGAAGAGTTTGCGCAGAGGTTTAGCCAAAGGTGAAGCGCATTTTTTAAGAACCATAGGGGGAATTTTATCAGGGCCAGTGGATTTATTGGGATCGAGCTCCTTGAGACACTTGAACACTTCACGAGTTCTGAAGAAAACTCTGCCCATTGAGTGAGCAGAACTCTCTACAATGGGGGGTTGCACGGCAGTATCAGGCAAGGAAGAATTGGAGGCAAACAGAGATGCGAGTAAGTCAGCCTTGGATTTGCTTTCTGTTAATACCTTCCCATCGTGAATGAAGGGAGGAGACGACGATGAGTTAAAATTTTTCCTGATGGAGGTTACCAAGGACCAGAAGTTTTTACTGCCAGCAGAGGTGTTAATGAGTTTGTTTCTTAACCTGTCATCGAAGGAGGCTTTGGTTTGCTTGATGGTGGTTTTGCAGACATTTCTCAACCTGATGTACTCACGTCGGGATGAATCGCTCAGGGAATGCCTGAACTCTCTATAGACGGTTTCTTTGGCTTTAATCGCGTTCATACATTCTTGATTAAACCATCCATGCGGCCTTGGCTTAATGGATTTGGTAGAATGGGGAATGAATAAACGCATTCCTGCCAATATGATTTTTGAGATGCAGAGAGCGGAAAAGTTGGCGTCGCGATTCACAAAACACAGGTCCAGTCAGCGGCTTGGAAGAAGCGAATAAGCCCCAACCAATTGGCTTTCCCATAATGCCACACAGTTCTTCTAGGAGCTGGTATGGTTGAGACGGATGATTGGTATGGGAAGCTTGCGCTGACCAGGCAGTGGTCTGAGCTGCCCAGAGGTGAATGAACTTCGACGGAGTACCGCGTAGGGTGGGAGGTGAGAAAAAGATCAAGGAGATGGGCCCCTTGATCTGCAGCGTCAGGAACTCGTGTTGGGCACTTAACCAATTGGTGAAGATTATTAGTCTCTGCAAAGAGCTCGGCATCCCGGCCAGAAACACTGGTGCCATTTGAATAATTCAGCCAATTTGTGTTGTGAACGTTGAAATCACCCGCAACAATGATTTCGCACTCCGGGTATAAGGATAAGAATTCGGAGATACGTTCAGAGATAGCGTCAAATGCTAAGGAAGAGGCTTCATTATTTATATTAGGGCTCCTGTATAGAAAACAGAAGAAAATGACGTGCTTATGAAGTAAAATTTTGAGGCCGAGGTGGTTAAAGTCAGGCGATGTACTGTTGTACACCTTCTGAAAAGCTACGTCTTTCCTAATATATATGGCAACTCCCCTATGGGGGGAGAGATTATGCACTAATGAGTACCCGGAAACCTGGTAATGATCTAGGACATCATTAGGTAAGATTTGGGTCTCACTTAGCGCGAAGATATGGGGTGAATTGGATAAAAGATGGCACGACACAGAGTCGAAATTCGTTTGAAGCCCACGGATGTTGGCGAAGGCGATAGAAAATCGCTGCTTCGCAAACGCAAGGTTACAGTCCTCATTTGAGGTCGGCTGAGGTTTGGTTAGTTTCAGGTTTTTATGTTTGCAAAAACTAGGTTTTGTTCGTTTTGTTTTTTAATACGCTTTTATTAGCTTCACTTGTAACTATGTAATAAAATCTTGTAAGTTAAATTTGACCCACTTCCCGGTTTCCGATTGAGCTGAAATTTTGCACACATGTTTAGTTTGGATGACAATGTAATCTGACTATTTTGTAAAAAAATCAAGATGACGGGTCCAGGATGGCGGCTGAATTTTGCAATTGCGTTCGCCGACCCCCCGACATGGGTATCAAATGGATGGGTATGCCAACTACAATACAATTAGCTGCGTAGCGTAATTCTAAATTCAAAATAGCGGCCAACACAAAATAGCGGAATGGCGATTACCTTTTTCTTTAAAACCCACTCGGTTTGGGTATCAAATGAAAGTGTATGAAGGAGTCTGATGATTGAGCCAAGTAGCATAAAGAGCTAGAGTTCATTAAATGATGTAGACTATGAGGTCCCACCGAAGCCAAGGTGGGAAAAGTGCTGACTGATACACCATTTTAAATCTAAGATGGTGGTGACAAGAAAATGGTAGAAGCCATATAATAGACTAAAAAGTAGAAAATAAAATATATAGTTTAAGAAAACCAAAAAATACGCTTTTAATTTAAAATTAGCTAAAAAGTAAAATATAATTTTTAATGTAAAATTTGCATTGCTCCAGCCAGTATATGGGAACAACCTACGTTTCGAAATGTAAAAAAGCGTGGGGCGCTAACGAAAAGTTCCAATGTTAATAAAATAAGGAAATAGCTAAGGAGCCCCACGCTTTTTTACATTTCGAAACGTAGGTTGTTCCCATATACTGGCTGGAGCAATACAAATTTTACATTAAAAATTATTTTTTACTTTTTAGCTAATTTTAAATTAAAAGCGTATTTTTTTGTTTTTTTAAACTATATATTTTATTTTGTTTTTCGGTTTGCAAAATATTGTTTCAGCTCTATTTTTTGAAATGCGGGCTGTCCCCCCCCTTGGATCCGCGCCTGCTCTACAATATGCGTGTCTCAGCAGGAAGGAAAAGAGGCTGATGGGTCGATAGTATTTTGCTTAATAATCGATCTTCTTCCCAGCTTAGGAATAAAGACCATCGTAGCATTTCTGCATCACCTTGAATGGGCCAGGGCTACACCGAATAATAAAAGCAGGATTGGCCGGAGTTATTCCAAGCCTCTCTGAAAGAGAGTCAGGAAGAACTCGTCTCTCCCAGCAGCCTGAGAAGGCTTGAAGTGCCAATGTTCCATTCGATCTTACCACTCGCAGCGAAACACCTGTTTGCAAAGCATTTGTTCCTAATGAAATAAAGATAGGCAAGAACTATCTTTGATCCAGTGTTAAGTCCTAAGGCCCATCCATGTCAGTTATTAGAGAAGCGGGAAGTGAGTATTCATTAATAGCTCCATGGTATCTCTGTTATCTGTAATGCATGTGCCCGCACCTAGCACGTATAGCGAATAAATAGGCAGGCAAACAAAATTCGATGAATGATTTTTGGAGATGATTTTGATTGTTGATGATTTTTGAAGGTGGAGGGGGCTGCGGATAAAAAAAAATCAGACAAAATTCGTATTTCTCTCCGGAGAATCAGAATCCGTAAAAAATTGGGGTTTGGCATTTGAAATTTTAGATTCACCCCCACCTGGGTGAGTGGGTGGGGATCAGTTTTGTGTACAAACGATTTCACTCTCCAAGTAAAGCCACTTTTGCTTGAAATTTCTCTCACGAAAACATAAAATAACGGACCATTCTCGGACTTTTCTCGCATGATGCATGCATAAACTTGGACACTTTGGTTACAATTTGTCTATGGCTTTCAGGCTTTTAAGACTTTCGCTTTAAAAACATGCATCCTGGAATGCATCAAAATGGATCACTATCAATCTTCAAGGCGTGTTGAGCTTTGAAAGGACAAGACTGTATTGAGGCTCTGAATTCATCTCAACCAGGAAAGTTCAAAAGCTTTCTCAAAATCTATTGAGGCATTAGCTGCATTATAGCTGGAACACAATGCTCACATAAGCCGTGGGCTATAAAAGCTTTTCGTTGACAAATAATAGACACCATGTATCTACCTAGGAACGAACAAAATGAAACTATCGGCGAAGTGACCATAACTACGACCAAAAAATTAGAATCTATTTCTATTTTTTGGTTGACGCTTACAGTTCTACCAAATCATACATACAAAAAAACACCGCTGTCAACAAATAAAACGTTATTATTTTGACAAAAAAGTGCCTTTGTCTGAGGGTGCTTTATTTTAAAAATAAAAAAAAACACGTGTTGCATTCTTTTTTTCATATTAGTTAAAATTAGTTTCAATTTAAATTTGAAACTCATTTGACAGGAAAAAATTTTTTTTTCAACGCCTACGGTATCGCTTCGCTCTATTATAATTTTAGTTTTACGATTGACAGCGATGGCAAAATTTGAGAGCGATAGAGCTTTCATAGCCCACAGCTTATGGCGAGCATTGTGTTCCTGCTATTATATTTACATCGTGCTCCCACTCAGATACATAACTTTAAAGTAAACCCACAACAACGATATCATCCAAAAAATATTTGGATAAAAATCTGTGATACGAAAGCAGCTTAGGTAACAACCATATCCAGTGTGTTGGTAGTTCTGCAAAATATCATAAATCGCAATTTTACACTATATTTCTTGATTAAAAAAATCACGCAAATATGCCGCAGCCCCTTCTCCCGCAGGTTTGGGCTCCACCCCCCCCCCCCTTTACACCACACGTAATTAATGGACAACCCCCCACACAAAATACGGATTATCTATTTCTTGAGAACGCGCTTGGTGTGGGTAAAAAATGAAAGGATATGACAAGTAGAATACTATCATCGTCATTCAAAATTGAAAAATGGCGGCCAACACAAAATGATGTTTTACCTTTTTCTGTACAACGCCTCGCGGGATGGGTATCAAATGAAAGTGTATGGCGAATATAGTACAGTAAGCTGTGCGACGTCATTTCAAATCTAATATGGCGGTCACTACAATATGTCGGAAGACATACTAGACTAAAAAGTAGAAGCTAAAAAATATAGTTTAAAAAAGATAAAAATTACGCTGTTACTTTAAAATGAATTAGAATGCAAAAAATAATTTTGAATGTAAAGTTTTTATTGCTTCAGCTAATATACGGAAATAACCTATCCTTCGAAATGTAAAAGTTTCGGTGTTAATACAATTTGAATATAGGTAAAGAGTTCGAATGATTTGTTGTTTCCATATACTGACTGGAGCAATAAAAACTTTACAATCAAAATTATTTTTTAGTTCATTTTAAGTTTTTGTAAACTATATTTTTTTTAACAAATCTTTCTTATTCATAATACTGTGTATGTAATTTGATATGGTTTCAGCAGTCTCGTTGAACTTCGAACTTGAATTTCCTCCCAGCGGGAAATGTAGTGCTCCAATATCCACGTTTGAGCACTCCTTAAAAAGCTTACAGCGCTTTCGTTCCCATACCAGTTCCACATACTTTTTACATTACATGTCATTGCAGGGCATACCTTTTTATGCTCTTAAAGAGTATTATAAAAAAAAGCTTTTTAATAAATCATTTTCCTGGGCGCCTGTGGATATGTGAATAAGCCCCGGTGTCGGAAAACTTTTGTTTTTGTTTTCTTTTTGTAATCGTTTTTCTGTCTTTTTTCAAGCGCTAGTGTCGATTTCCAAAGCGGGCCCCGTGCTAAATATAACCACGGTGCAATTCTGCTTAGCTTAACTGTAATCGAACGAGAGTCGGTATACTGGATATGCTAGTGGCACGACTTATGGTCATTATGGTCAGTTTTGCTAGTTTTATAAAACTTCCGAAACCCCAGCGAAGTTCCCTGGGGGGCATAATTTGCAGCGCTCACAGTAAGCTCCCCTAAAAAGCGCTCCCAATTTTCAATAAGTAGAGAAAAAGCTTGACTACCGTCCGTGATTACTACCGTCTGTGGCGACGTTAAAGTATCGGACTTTTGGAATATTTTCTAATTTGTACTAGTGCAAATGGGGCTAGGACGTTTTTCAAAATAGTTTCACCTTTTATGCGCAGCATAGCTTAGCTTTCAGTGTTGAATGCAAAACAAAGCTTAAAGCTGCTTAAATCTTTGTGTGCCAAACAAAGAAAAGCTACGCCACGCTGCGTACTGTAGATGTTTTTAAACTCCGTGACATTTGGCGCAGGTTTTTAACTTAAAAGAAAGAAAATGATAGAACAAAGTTTATAAAATTTGGCAACAAGGTGCGCAGAACTGTTCACAAATTTTTATGTCACGGAGTTTGAAAACTGCACCTTTGGAGGACCAGAGGGGTAATGGCTTAAAATTCTGATTCATTAAAAGGGCTTACTATTAGACATTGCGCCGTGACCTCAACGGCATGATGGACTGGTAGTGCCAAGGGTGATTCCTTGTTTCCAGTTTTGGTTTGATATATACCTACTAAATTTACTTCAATCTTGTCCAGCTTAAAACATATAAAGTAATTTTGTATTGAAAGTTAATCCCATTTTCCATCTATTGTTATTTAGTATTAATCACCTCGTTTTTTGTTGTTTTTTACATTAATACTTTCTTTTTTTCTTTTCAGGTAAGTTTGCTTAAACATACTAAGATATCCAAATTCTATTAATAGTAAGTAAAACACATATCTATAACAGTACGACGTATATTCTGTCTCTGCTCTTAAACTTAAATTTAAAACACGTATCAAATATTTGCTTAATAAAAAAAAAAACTTTGACAGCTGTCAATACCAGATATACCAACATTACAAAAAGAAACATTTTTCAGCGAAACACTCCTAGCAGGACATACACAAAAGTTTCATAAACTTTATGATCGAATTCCGTCTCTGATTTAAGGCAACTTTTCTAATATATTTATGAACCCCCTCCAAAAGTGATTCATCGATACAGCGCCCCCTAACCAGACTTACATAACAAAGTTCAACATTTATTGTTCGACACCTTTCAGTGTCCTTTTTCACAAAAAAAAAAAAAAAAAAAAACATTTTCTTTAATAAGAAATTTTACGCTACAAAAGATCGCCTCATACTTGGTGTGTCAAAGTCAACAAGATAAGGTATTGTCCTTAGGTCGCAACCTTCTTTTGTCTATGCAGAGGGGACAACTTCAACTTCTTAGAATGGTAACACCTTCCGGCAGCAGCTACACTATGGAAGTTTGGATAAAAATATTTTCGGTTTTGGTTTTTCTTTTCCTTACCTGTAAAAGTCGGTCCAACTTTAAGGCAGAGGATGAGCTGTGTCCTACCTCATAAACTAAAAAGTTTGTCACAGGATTTTCGGTTATGGCTAATGTAAACAAAAAAATGATAAACATCTTTAGGTGGCCGGGTATCCCCCGGAGTCCTTGTTAAAGCATTCATCCACAAAATTAAAAAAAAATTGCTTTTGAATGTATGTGCCTTTAAAGTTTTTACTCTAGGGAAATATTAACAATCGCATCATAAATCAGAATTTGAAAAGGACTCTCCCGGCTTAAGGATATTGGAGGCCGAGGGGGTTTATTTCCTACATAAAGGATGCGAAGTTTGAGAACAGTAACAACGGCTGTGGCTGGGGCTGTTCATTGTTAAATGCCGATGTATCGGAAAATATTTCTTAGTATTGTGCACTTTAGCTCTTAAGGATATATTTTACTTCCATAAAGGATATTTTCATTTCCTTTTGTTGTATTAATCATAATCTGACAACACTTATATGCCTTCATGATTTCCCCCATAGAATATTCGTTAACGAAATTGAAAGATTATATGAAGAGGAAAAATGTGTTTTGATATTGATGCGATGGTATGTGTCAGTTCATGGAGAAAATTTTAAATTAGCGCAACAAGGATTAAGGATAATAAAATTGATGAAGGTAGAATTTACTGTTTCTAGCCTTATGTGTATAGGGGAATACGATGTACTGATATTGTCGTATTTTAAATGGAAATTTATGGCTTATAAAATTTCGCAATGATAGCAAACCAAGACATTTTATGAAGGATTAAATGTAGATAAATTATCTACAAGCACAGGTAAAATGGAGAGCAATTTTTCTCCAAATTGTAACGATTTTTTGAAGTACGAATGCGTGCATATTTTTCTCGAAAATGGTTTATATAAATCGGTTTTCAAATTGGTGGTTTTTTGGTAAATGTGTTTTTGTTTTTGGTCGTTTAAAAAATATGTCGACGCGAGTCATTTCAATCAAAAACATTCTTAAATTTATTTAGGGATACTTTTAAAAAGTTTTACCTTTTTGTTTAGGAAAGAATTGCAAGTGTTTTAGACACATGTCCAATTCTCATAAATTTCCACAATTGAAAAAATTCTCAAGGCTAACAGCATGTGACAACTTTGAAGGTTTGCTTGGCATAAATAGTAAAATATTTCAGGGACAGTGTTGTTTTGTAAGCACAGAGGTCACTCACAGTAATATCAATACCATAGCATGTGTTTATTATCTTTGTTCGAAAGAGTAAGTGGAAAATAGAATAGGATCAGAAGGATGAAAGGAGCAGTCAATGTATTCTGATCTTGAACACTTGAATTTGACGTTGAGGATTCTCCTGGAATTTAGGAGGCATGACACTCCAGCAACACGCTTTCCATTAACCCCTATGGCCATGACAATGACATTACCATGAACGACTGTTGTTTGCAATCTTCGGCATACGAAGTCGCAATATAAAAAAATTCATAAGATATTTGCAACCCTCACTGGGTGACTTGCCCTCAATCCACTTCGACTTCAAAACTTTGCTGACGATGCGACGGTGCTTTGCGTTACTCATATGGCTTCACTAATGTAAGGTAAGGACCTTGCCCGCATGAAGGTGAACTCATGTCCAATTCAATCAACAACGACATTAAACGAATTCCTTTCTGGGACCGCAAGAGTCATATTGACTTTAAAGCATAAAAACGCAGTACTGTTTCATTTCTAATAGAACGTACCCCGCCATTCTTCTCGTTTTGTGCCAGGCATTTCTAAAAACATGCCAATTCCTCCTTCAGCCGTTCGACAGGACTATAATCTATAAATCCTACATTCTGTCCGCCCGGAATACAAATCGTATATATTTGCCGGCCCGCGAGAACCCCCTTAGCTGGGTAAGATGCAAAACCGCTCTGGCTCCATCGTACCACAATGGAAAAAATTAACCTTCTGCCTCCACGGCAATGTTTTTCCCTAACACAATGCTAACTCGGTTCCATCACTTGTATATATTGTTCCAAAATTCGTTTATTACTAGGACAACTCGTCTGTGGAACAACCTTCCACAGTCAGTATTCCAGAACTCGTACAAAATCCAAGAGTTCAAATGCAAGGTTCATCGCCTCCCGCTCATGTATCCCCCAGACCCCCCTAATCAAACCTATCCTTGTTCTATCCTTCAAGGGCCTTTCCTAAGCCTCTAGTCTTTCACTTAAAAAAAGCTAAGCTTACTATATACATTGCATCATGACGTGAACGGCATGACGAAAATACATAGTATCAAGCTTCGGTCGAAAAAATAGTAGATAGAAGAACAACTGAATTGCCAATTACACGCGGTTTTACTGCCCCCGCTGCCATCCAATATTACCGGAGATGACTTCCTCGCTTATTATGCTCACAGGCAATTGTAGAAGTGACAACAGGGGATTACTGTAAAGAAGATAAGAAATAGGGCCGGTGATAAAATTGACCCCTGGGGACCCCCGCAGAGATGGGGTGAGATTCAGATTTGACGCCATCCAAAACTACCTTAATTGAACGGCCGGAAAGGAAACTCTCAACCCACTTATAGAGAAGCGAGTCAATTCCAATAGCTTTGAGTTTAGCTAACAAGGCTGAGTGCCATACTCTATCAAAAGCCTTGGAGATATCTAGAGCAACCAGACTAGACTCACCGGATCCATGCAGACTACGGCTGAGGTGTTCGGTAAGGCAAACTAAAAGATCACCAGTGGATCTTTTTTGTCGGAAGCCGTATTGTTTGTCGTTTATAAGTTGGTTGGATTCTAGATATCCCATAAGCTTTTTGTTAATTATCGTCTCCATGGTTTTGGAGAGGATAGAAGTGATTGCTATTGGGCGGTAGTTGGAGGGAAGGCTGGAGCTACCTTTTTTCGGTATTGGCTGCACATGAGCAAGTTTCCAAGAATCTGGGTAAACTCCGGAAGAGTATGATAGGGCAAAAAGTTTGCGCAGAGGTTTAGCCAAAGGTGAGGCGCATTGTTTTAAGACGATAGGGGGTATATTATCGGGTCCAGTGGATTTGTTGACATCGAGCTCCTTGAGGCACCTGTACACTTCACGAGTCCTGAAGAAAACCCTGTCCATTAAATGAGCGCTGTGCTCAAGGACCGGGGGTAGCGTATCATTTTGGGGTAGAGAAGAATTTGAAGCAAACAGAGATGCTAATAAATCGGCCTTGGATTTTCTGTCTGTTATCACCTTTTCATCGTGGATGAATGAAGGAGTTGTGGAGGTGGTGAAATTCTTCTTGATGGAACTTACCAAGGACCAAAAGTTTTTGCTACCAGAGGTTGCATTAAGGAGTTTACTTCTCAACTTGCTGTCAAATAAATTTTGACATTCCTGATGGTGACTTTACAGGAATTTCTTAGTTTTATATACTCTGCACGGAGCGATTCACTCGGGAAGCTCTTGTAAGCTCGAAAGGCGGCTTCTTTATTTCTGATTGCATTCATACACTCCTGATTAAACCATCTGTTGGGCCTAGCCTTCACAGATTTAGTAGAATGAAGAATGAACAAACGCATTCCTGCCTGTATGATTCTAGTGATACTGATAGCGGCAGAGTTGACGTTTTTATTACAGAAACACTGGTTCCAGTCAGTAGATTGGAAAAAATTAGTAAGCCCCAGCCAATTGGCCTTCCCATAATGCCATACAGTTCTTCTGACTGGTTTGGGAGGGGTGGGAAATTTGAATGGGAAGCTAGCGCTAACTAAGCAGTGGTCCGAATTGCCGAGAGGTGAATCAACTGTGACGGTACATATATCGTGCTGGATGAGAAGTAAGGAAAAGATCAAGGAGATATCTTCCTTGATCAGCAACATCAGGGACTCTTGTGGGAAGATCCACAATTTGGTGCAAGTTATTGATGTCTGCAAAGAGCTCGACGTCCTTGCCAGAAACACTGGTGCCATTTGAGTAAGTCAGCCAGTTTACATTGTGAACATTGAAATCACCCGCAACGATGATTTAACACTCAGGATTGGACGATAAAAATCCCGAGATTTGTTCGGAAATAGTGTCAAATGATGAAGTGGAGGCTTCGTTACTTATGTTAGGGCCTCTGTATTGGAAGCAAAAGAATATGACGTGGTTTCGGATGATGATTTTAATCCAAAGTGAGTTAAAATCTGAAGAAGTGCTTTTGCATATTTTATAATGAGCCACGTCATCCCTAACGTAGATGGCAATGCCCCTATGGGGAGAGAGATTATGCACTAAAGTGTACCCCGATATCTGATATTGACTTAAGTCATTATCGGGTGATATTTGGGTTTCACTAAGTGCGAGGATTGGGGGTTTAAAGTTTAATAAGTGGCACTCAACAAAAGAGAAGTTCGCATGAAGTCCACGAATGTTACAGAGGTCAATAACAAAGCTCGGGACCTCGGTTGCGCGAGTTCAATCGCCACATTCTTAGAGATATTTCCCGGAATTACATCTGCCGCAACCATCAGAGTCAACGAAATTTGCCTGCGTTAAAGTGTTATGCCTTTTGAAACGAGGCAAATTTCGTCGACCGACAGATTTCGGGTGCAACACTTGCAGGTCCAAGAATCGAGTGAGGGTAGGAAGCAAAGGGAACTTACTTGTGCTGTTCGTCGGTCGCTTGTCTGTCGAAAGAGTGATGAGGCCTTCGCTTTACACTGCCGCGCGTATTTTCTTCCACTATTAGCCGCGTTCCATTGGGAGATTTTTTCTACTCCCGAGTACATGGCCAATGGAACGCGATTTTTAACATAAGAAGTAAACAAGGGTATAATAAAACAATTTATTTTATCTTACCGTATTATATCTATCAATATTATACACTTTATAATTTTTTAAATTCCACTGTTATTTATTTTATTCACTTTAAACTGTTACTTGTTTTGTTTACTTTAAAAATGCACCTTATAATAATTAATCTGACAGTTTATTTTACTGAAAAAACAAAAAGCCATCTACTTTTAAGTAGCTAAAGCTTGAAAACCTGGCGGAAATTTTATGCGTTTCTACTAGGAGTGAAATCCCCCAAAACAAGAGCAGGGGTAGTTGGAGGTCCTCGGGTGTACTCCGGAGTAGCAAATATCGCCCAATGGAACGCACGTATTGTTTTGTTGTTGTTGTTTTTTTGTGGGCTTAGATTTTTTTTCACTTTTCACAAAGAAAAAAAAATTTTTTTTTATTATGTATTTAGCGGGGCGTGTTTGACGGACACCGGACCAGCACACGTCCGTTCACTTCGCTGTCTACGGCCAAACTCCTGACAAAGCTTTTCACTCCTGCACCCTTATTACATTGTCTTGGACCTCTATCCACTTTAACGAGGTCCAACGATAGCGACATGGCTGCGCGGCAGCTTTTGCTCGTCTACAGCGGTGAGGTTTGCCTCTTTCCAAGGCTTTTGGCGGCCCATCACACCTCTCAGTCACGTGACCGCGACCGTACCGACGCACATAATGGCCATATAATCCGGACTTGCACCAACACTTAGGAACCTGAGCCAGTCTATTCTGAGCCCTGTTTCAAATCGGCTATTGCCTTCAGGAGAATCCTTTGCACGGCAACTGGATGATCCGTGGTCAGGAGACTCTCTGGTTAGTCTGTCGCAAGCACACCCATTTCTGCCATTTGGTAGAAGACCAGCTTGGAGGCCGTTCTAAGGCTCATTAAGGACTTCTTTTCTGAAGTCTTTTTAGCCGCGGCTTCTGGAACCGGATGACTGGAGCCTTTACCTTTTTTGCCGAGTTATTGTAGTATAGAGAGGATTCAGAAAATCGATTCCTCTTTTCCTAGGAGACCATGCTGATCTTTCCACCCTATTAACGGCAGTGGCCAGCTACGCCCAAAACGTTTCCAGGTTGCCCTTTTGAGTCTCTTCTCCGATGGAGCAGAAGGTGCCTATTCCTCCGCAAGTGGTCCTTTAAGGATCTTCTTATATTGAATGAGCGATCTCTGTGTACTCCATGGTGGTTTGTGGGCTTAGACTGCGCTCAGAGATATCAAGCAAGCCATGTAGGTCCTGTTTGGAGGCTCTGGAAGCTGTTTGGAGCATTGAGATGTGCTTCACTTTATTTAAGGTATCAATATTAATCCATGGGGCGCCTCTTTTAGCCTATACTATCTTTTCTATTCTTCCAATTAAGCTAACTACTACATATGTATTTCACCATAACAAGACGGACTGAAACTGTTTTTTATGTGACAGTTATGTCGTTGGTCACGTCGTGGTGCAATGTCTAGTAGTAAACTTAGTTGGAGGGGTAGAGCAAGGTTGAGCATTGTTGGGAAGTCTAGGGAATGTTGGATGACATGGCATGAGCCGCGTGTTTGAACTCTTCAATCTTGTAGGAACTCGGAAGTACTGTTCTATTTTGGAATGAAGTCCTAGTCTAGCAAAAACGTGATCTGAAAGCAAAGGGAATGTTCTGAGTCGGTTAGCCGGTGTCTCAGCTATAAGATTACCGTGGAGGCAGGACAGCATTTAGTTATTTGAAATATTGTCAATTGTGGATTGTTTTGGTCAATTGTGATTTATATTACATCCATCATGATTTATTTAAAGAATACTGCACATAACCTCAGTTGGAAAACTATCTGCCTAGTAGAAGGGCAATGTTTGATACTTACATATATGTATATGTTAAAAATTTACATATATATGTTAAAAATTTTGAACCGATCGTGGGGTAACTGCACTAGAGGAGTGAGAGCCCGAGTAAAAATTTAAAATTACGATATCCGTAGAGCTTTTAACTATTGCGTTGTGTACCGTACAGCCCTGCAAACAACTTTCTGATGCCCGTCAGATGGCCGAGGACTATGTGTGACAATCACGGTTGGTGTTCGGCCGTTGTTAGGCCATATTTTATTGTAACTCGGGAGCTAAGAATCGAGCATGTATACTTTCGACTGTGTTGGTCTTTTTAAATATTAACTCGTAAATTGAATTGCAAACTCTCAACTATCAGCATCATAAAAGTATTAAAAATGTTTAAATATTTCAAATCTTCCTTTTCTAAAAAATTTGAACATTTTTAATATATTTTGAAATGTGAATTATTAATGAATTTCCCCAAAATTACTTTAAACCAATAAGACAAACAAATTGAATTTCGTACTTATAGGCATGAAATGTAAGACTACCTACTAGGCCTGCTAAGTCCTAGGGCTTGGATAGGATTTTTTCCAATTTATTTTTTAGATCATAACAATAAAATTCCACAAACTTTTTGATACCCCATAATCCAATCCCGAAGGACAATATTTTCTAAGTAAATAAGGCGCACGTCGTTTTCTTTCAGGTCGCAATTATCGATCTGCAAGGAAGAAAAAACAACAATTCAAGGCTTGACAATTTTAACTTCTCAGAGACAAGAAACTCCTTTGTGGATATTTTCCGATGTATCAAAAAGAAGATTCTTCTTAAGATTTAAAAAAAGCAAAAAATGGAAATTTCTTAGATTCTTTGAAGTTCCCTTTATAATATGCTTCACTTGATGAATCCGGACACGTGTATGAGTGTCGTAAGGATGCACATGTAATCCTTGGAGATTTACGTGGAAAATGGGCGGAATTATGGCCCACCTTTGATACGTACATACGAGTATATGGGAAGAAAAATTCTTTATTATGTTTCGTTTTAACCATATTGATAATGTTATTTCGTGAAATGAAATAACATTGAAAAAGAGCAGCAGGTGTACTTACACTGATCTGGGCAGCTTTTGTTGTATCATATTTTGTTGATTCTAGAAATTCTGGTGAAATATACAGGTCCTTGTATCTCTAGGTTTCTGTGGAAAAGTTGTTTGTAGGAAAAATATGTCAATAATATTTTAATATCTTGGAACAGTTTTTTGTCCTTTAAAAATAAAGTTTCTAATGCCAAGAAAACAAGAGTTTGGCAACAAATCTTTTATTTGGCTTTAACTATGCCATCAAGTTACATTAAAAGCATTTGCTTTCATAATGTAAAGTCTATTTAAAGAAAATTTTATACGAATTTGTTTTTTTAGATTCAGCTAAATTTTGGTACAAAAAAATTTTTTTTTTTTTTTAAATTCATCGGGTTTAAGTTAAAGTAGCAGATTTTACTTCGAAAGTATTAACTGGGTTTTGTGTTTTAACTGTACGAACCCCAACTCTTTCGGTCGCTACGTCACCAGGATAATGCTGACAAAAGTTTTTTAAAAAGCCTTCAAAGCCAAGATGTTTCAATTGGGTTTAAGAATACGTCTCAATTTAGAATGTACAGACGTTATCCGAATGTATCACTTCGTTGTATCCATATTAAGTTAAGAAATGTCTTTAAGTAAACCATTGGCATAGTTCAATAACCATTTGATGATAACCCACATGGTGAACACTGCGGCCAAGTTAGGTCTATTGTGTACGTACCCCACTAACGGAACAGACTATCAGCCTTCCGGATGAAAGCAAGAAGGTCTTTAATTGACGAAGATCGGACTCGAGCAAGGTTCAATAATTCTCTGATAAACCTTCAATATAATAATACGTCATTAATTAAGTTACAGCTGAACGTTCCACTCATAGGAATAATTTTGAAAACCCCATGCATCTCTTATCTTTTCATTTGAAGTTTGTGAAATGATAGTGTTTTCAACTATGTTTCGGAACTAGTCGGGCTAAACTTATAATGTAGTTTTAATGTTTGGACCTTTGTCGAATATAAACTCTTGGCACCCATTGGCCACCATTTCGTTTAAGTACCAAAAGCGGGGTATGGAACCGCCAACGACGGCAACGCGTTCCGAAGTTGCTTTGGAGATCCAAAAACCTCTGCGTGCATCACTGGAGTAAATATAGATTTAATTAAAAGATTCGGGGCAATCTAAAGCCCGGTATCCACTTGTTGCAAACCAGCGTATAGTATCCCTGTACCGTTTCAATTGCTGATACGAAAAAAACAAGAACCCAAATTTTTCGAGTATCATCACTGCGTTCCAAATCATTTAGCCTGTACCATGATTGATGCCGGAGCGCGATACGGTGTTCTGGACAGTGTCTGATTTCAAATAACGTGCGCCCGTTATTATCAAAGATATCTAAACAGTGGAAGAAGATGCAACGGCAACAACGCAACGGAATACGCGCTGCCCGTCCACACTACCTTCTAAAGCATACAGTATCATTTCTTTGATGTGACGGAGAAAAACCGCTAAATGAGAGATCGACTTCGTATTGTATATTTTCACACATTTTGAAGCGGAGAATTGCAAGTTTTTTAGAAAAAATCCGGTTGGCAACAAGTGGGTACCAGGCTTAAGAAGTGATTTCCAACGGCCACGATATAGATCATGCCAAAGTCGATAGCTATGCCCAAATGCCTCTTGAAAAAAACGCATTCCCAAGGCAGTACCCCGGGCCTCAAGACGAGACTGATTCAACGGACTGGTCGTGGAGGGTTGAAACTTCGCTGGTACCACCTTATACTTGTGCATCATAACTTACTTGAACGTGCGCGCCCCTCTTCAGGACCGGACGCGGCATACCAACGAGAACGTAGAGATTACCTTAAAACGAAAGTTCAGCTGGACGGGGAAAGTAGTCAGCCGCTAAGCCATCCTGTCTTTTAATTTAGCAGAACATCCTACAGATATAAAACTCGCAAAACAACCCACAAAATCTCACAGATTCTATACAAAACACGTACTTTAATTTTTTACATAAACTCCAATTAAAAATAGACAAGTTAAAGATAATCAAAATAACTATAATTAAAATAAATGTAATTCAACGAAATTATATTCATACTTGGAAAACTGAAATATGTAATGTCTACATTGCCTTAAAAAAAAAACAAGTATACGTAGTAGTAGTAAACGTAGTTCAGGAAAGGAAACCCACCCTGGTACCATGACGTTTTAATCCTTACAGGTTTACCCGCTAGTTATTATTGCCATTATGAACATATGCTGTAGAAAACAACACCAAATATAGTCCAAAAAAAATCAATACACTCAATATTAACCAGTACAACTGAGACATTAAGGGGGTATTCTAGTGTAGAAGCATGAATTTGAGGTGTTTTTTCAGCTGCTATAAATAAAAAACTAAAAATATTTTTACTATCCATTTTTTCACAAGATATTTATTCATGTTTAAAGAATACATAAAAAATAAAAAAAAGTCAAAAAATTAAAAACTGTAAATTTTATAGGTTGTTGAAGTAGGGTGTAAAAAAAAATGGCGCGCCAAGTTTGCCACGATTCCAACCCTTCTGATGATCTGACCAAAATAAAAAAAAACATATTAATTTAGATGAATGCTGCTATCGTACTAACTAAGAAAAAGTGGATTTTGTTTTTTTTTTTGGCTAAATTCCGGCTGTCCGAAAAAAAATTTTTTTTGGCCTATTTTTTTGACTTTTCGGAATTTTTTAAAAATAGTAAAAAACATTATTTTTTTATAATAATAGTTAGTACGATAAAGACATGTATTGAGAACACTCACTGAAAATTTGAAGTAAATCGGACAAGTAGAACTTGAGAAATCATGGCAAACTTTTTGAAAAATGTAGTTTCGAGATAAACACGTTTAAAGTTTAGGGTAAAATTACGCCGGTTTTGAACCATAAAATGACATTTTATACTTACGTTCATTTAATCCGCGATTCCTGCTCCATACATTGGGCTTTCTTCTACTTCAAAAAAAGCATTTTCCAAACAACAACAAACCCTTTTAAGGACATATTCATGAAAGGTTGAGCTTTGAAAATATCAAAAAAAAAAGTGATTTTTTCAAATTTCTACACTAGAATACCCCCTTAAGGAAGAAAATGAACGAAAGTTCAAAACAAATTTTTCGTACCACGTATCCTTACTTTTGCGTGGGTGTAAGCAATTATTATTAGTAATTATTCTAGAGGTTAATAATAACTAAACTAAGTGGTTTCCTGACAGTTTATTAATAATTTCTTCTAGATTTGGCTTCGCCTGCACGTTTTACTGCGAGCTAACGTACTGCCTCCTTTTAATACTGAGCTCTTCGTTGGCTATGAATTTCTAACCTCACAATTCATCTCGACGCACTAATAACTGTAATTACTAAATACCTGTTATCCGGGTCTTTATATGGGTGTAGGGTTCATAGGGTTGTTCCTACCGATGTAAACTGCTCCTATAGTTGAGGGAATCAGTTCCTCTTCATACCGTTGAAGGCCTAAATTCATACAGATCACCGTTGCAGAGAGATGTCCTGTTCATACAGTTGATGGTATATTTCCTTGTTCGTATAGTTGAAGGGATGAGTTCCAGCTTCCACTTAACCCTTCCTGGGGTCAGTCTTACCATCCACGCAAAAAAAACGGTACTTTTTCTTGTTGATTTATAATTCTTTTTCGCATCCGTGGGAGGTACCAAAGAAATGATATCCAAAATGATTACTTTTTAGATGCCCCCGATTTGTTTCTACGAACGGGATACTTTTTCAATGGGTTTTCTCCAAATTTTCAAAACTAACCTGCTGCTCTTTCCTTTTTTCCAACTTGTTTTTTCTTCCTTAATTTTTCCTTTCTCTTCTTGGAAAAATCTTCGTGTTTTTTTTGTACTTATCGGATTCAAAATTCTATTGTCGAATTTATATAACCTTATTTTTCAAACGAAGAGGGAAACCTTCTTCCCTATTTCCAAAGAAGCAAAAATGCTGCTTGTAAAACTTAAACCTTTAAAATAGCTTGCCAGGAAGCTAATTAGAAGAAAATTGAATATACTGCTTCTTCCTAATGACATGCAATGCTAAAAAGATATTGATATTCTTCATCCATCAGTGAATGTTTCTATTTCTCACTGGGTAGTTTTGGGCCCAAACACTCCTACGTGAGTCGGTTAAAAGTGAAGGTTAACCATTAACCCCAAGAATCTACAAGAAGACAAAAATATCTGACGTTATAGATTTGAAATTTTAGAGATCTATTTTCCTTTTCTCTGTGATATGATTCATCATACGTAAGTGTACACTTGTAGTTCAAATCCCCTGCTCTTTTAGCACTCCAAAATACCAGAAAAAACCATAAAAATCTCAACAACAATTTACACAAATCCTTCATCATTTATCCAATTTTCTTTAGCCAAATATATTTGTGGCTTATATACATACATATGCACAAACAAAACGAGAACATAAAGGACATCTTTAAAAATTGTGTCAAGGATATGCAAACCCTCAAATTCCTATAACCCTTCACAAGTTTTTTTTTTCCTAAACACAAAGAATTTTCTTTTGCTTTTTATTTCCATCGTTATCATAAGTTTTGTATCCTTGAACAATTTCCCTATCCCCATTGTGTAGTGATAGTAATATAACAAGCCTATACACAGGAAATAAAACAATATAGCTTAGGGTTGGGCCACAAAGGTCAAATTAAACAAATGTCAACAATTTCTGTTATCTGTACACAATGTCATCCAGGATATTTCCCTCTAGCATTATTAGTAACTTCCTACTACCTTCCACAAGTAATTTCCTAAACTACCCACAACGACAGAATGACCTATCACATTTCCAGACTTAATCCCCCAGCTACAACGTTACAAGTACACTAGATGCTTGAAATGTCAAATTGGCCCAAAAATGGTATCCGACATCCAGTATCTGTTCACTTCATTGTCTCTAAATGCGGCATAATTTTTATAGCGCCGCCAATTATCACTCCCGAAAAATCACCATCATTGGACGCACATGTTTCAGCCCAGGCTCTCAACGTTCTGATAATTGTTATTAGCAGACTATTATCGTATTTATGAGCTCAAAGACTGCTCCACGCAAACCCAAGCTGGGTGAAAGGAAGGAAAGCGTCTAGTTAATCCAAATTCATTCCCTAAACCTCCACTGCTCTAAATATACATCCTTTTGCTTTCATGTTGCGGTTAGCTGTTCCAGGAGGCGATTATTAACATAAGCCGACATGATTAAACCTCGACATCAGGCCAAGCTAGCTAACCAGCCATGAAGGATGGAGAACCTTTCATCTTTTGTTAAGCTACAAGCGCTCTGCATAGTCACCCTGTGCTGTGTGTGCCCCGTTGTATGGGACTGAATAATTTAATTGAGATATACCCAGAGGCACTTCATGCAAAGATAGAGGCAATGTTTCATTCGCCATACTTTCTCCCCTGGTATATAGGTATAGTAAGTATGCCAAACAAAAGAAGAATCCTCATTGGAGCCCAGTTAAGAAGGCCTGAATTGTTGTGGTATGCTGACGGAATCTTCGCCTCTGATGAAAGATTAAAATTTACCATAGGGATAAACATAAGGCTAAAGATTAGCAAAAGGAGCACAGCAATTGATGGATGGAGTCAGAGATAAATTTTAGGTGACTGGATTAATTATATTCCACGTTCCTTGTTGTTTTGATTAACTAAGGCCAAATGCCGTGCAGTATATCCCCAGTCGCTGTAGCAGTTGACCTTTTACTTCACAAAAAGCCTTTTATATGGTGTTAATTACTCGCAGGCGGACATTTAGCATAAATGAAGCCTAAAACTTTACATTCTGGAAATGAGAATTAATTTTTAGGACAACATCTGCTATATGGGAATATATCATGCAGGAAAGGAAGTACAGAAACATGAACAAAAAAACATCAACAGTACGACATTTTATTTGGTCTATTGTGCCAACAACCCCTTCATTAACAATTCTCCAGGCTAAGGCTTTTGATATAACCTAACCTAAAATTAATGTGGGATTCATATCGAGCAAGTCCCATTGGAGAAGACTCAATATCCTCCTCGCTTTAGTCTTATAGTCGCACAGCAAGGGAGCTGCCCTGCAAAACTGACAGCTGCAATTAACTACCAGATCTATTCTACTTAGATGATAATTGAGCCAACAGTGGCCTGTCAGGAGTTCTGTAATAATTTTTAGCTCGTACCTTTATTTTGCTGCTTTAGCATTGTCGATTTGAATAAATTTTAACCTTGACGGGCTCCTTGGGTCCTTGTCAAGTTATGATAAAATAGCTGGTCGACCCAATTCCTGATGAACGATTTTTCGTGGCACCTGTGCTGCCTGCAGAAAAATTTCGGGGAAACATGAAGGCGATTTCGTTACCAATATTACCTTCCTGGCCCGAAATCCACATCAGCGTTGTTCTTACTGAAGGATTTCAGAGATAGGATGCAATCCAGTTGGCTGCTTAAAAAAATGAACTCTTACAACATCCTCCGCTTCACGCACCTTCCAGACTACACACCTAACCTATCAATACTTTTTATATTTTCGAGCATTGGAATTATCGAAATGCAGAATATCAGTTGATGTGCTTAGTAGTTCCGACATCGGATCCGGGACATTGTCGATCATCCCGCCAAACAGTCGACGAAACGATGATGCTTTACTATGCCGGTGGTGAGAAACAACAGGCCGGCGTCGGTTTATGGTCGATCGAAGTGCTGCCAGCAGCGTTATCGCAATCCAACCGATATCCGAGTGTTTGGCAATTATAACCATCGATGGAACGATCAAAGATCAAGACCTATATCCTATCCGCTTATGCGCCAACCGAGACCAGCCCAGACACGAGCAAGGACGAATTTTGCGATCACCTTCAACAGACGCTGGATACGATACCTCGAACCAAATTAATAATACTCGTGGGGGACTTAAATGCAAATTCAGGAGCAGATCGAACCGGATGGGAAGGAAAGATGGGCAGCGTCAAAATATTTGATCGTCTGAGCATCTTCCGTCATCCACTCAAACACCAACGCACCTTGCGATGTCCATTCGGCAACGACTCGGCGATGTTAGACTACGTTTTGATCAACGCAATATTCGGATCGACGCTCAAAATCGTACTTGCAATGCGTGGGCCTGATTACGGATCGAGCATGCGGATCTTGTTCGAGAGAAATTACAGATGCAATACAAATAGCGAAGAAAATGCCACTACCACCAGCCAAGAAGAATTGGGCGTGCCTACAGGACCAGGCCATCGGGTTTTAAATGGCAGTTTCCAACAATCTCGCTGCGCTCGCAATACCGGACGATATCGATGTAGAAGAAAGGCTATTATCGGAGACCATTGTGGGGTGTGCAATAGAGTTGTGTCTCCCCGCAATACCGAAGATTGAACAAAGAAGTTCGACAGAAAATGAAATCACTGGAATAACGTTGCGGCCGACATGGAAGATTTGACGCGACGTCGAGGTACGAGTACCACATGCTGCACCAGACAATCCGGCTGTTAGGCGGCAAAACAGCATCGACAAACGACAACATCAAAAAATCGGATTGAACTTTTGTGACCTCTCCCCTTGGGCGCTTCCACCAGCTATACAACAACGATCCGCCACAAGGTCCAGAACTAAAACCACCGATTATCGAACCGCCGACGAATCAGTTTCTCGATACCGAACCGACAATTATCTAGGTGAAAATGACAATAAAATCGAAAATGATCAAGGGCGGAGGTGATGTCTTATTACAATGACTCCATGTCCTCACAGCACACATATCGCATTGGGATCGTGTCCCGTCGGGGTGGAAGAAAGCGATCGTTGTCCCAATTTTGAAGAAAGGCGACAGTCGGGAATGCAAGAATTATCGCGATATTGAAAGAACAAGCGGGATTTAGACTACATCGAGGTTGTATTGAAGAAATATTCGCTCTCCGTCAACTAATGGAAAAAGAGTGGGTGGTGGCGAACGAACTGTCGACAAGGTCTGAGCGATGTATTGCCATATTACAGGGCAGGTAATTGTAGAAGATAACTTACCCTTAATCGACGACATCACTACTCTGTACACATCCCCAAGGATTACTATCTGCGTCATTGCAGGGGCTCGTAAAATACTCTGTTTTAGTCTTCCGCCTGCTGACACAATCTACAGCCCATGCCCATCGCCCATTATTATTTTGAGGTTATGGCAACTTCAGTCTGCAGTCATTGCTAAGTGCTCATTAATAGTGAAATTAGGCACCACTAGACATAAACACTTCCTATTCACACCTTCAGCGAAAACATCTTCCGGGTGTCTCATCTTCTTCTCGATGGCTAAGTTTCTACAGGCCCAAATTGCAGCTTTTCCGCTTTCCTTGTACTGCTCACTTACAATTTGCGACTTCGATTTCTTTTTCGTACGCAATCTGTGCGAGCAGATCTTGGGTGGCCTACGAACGACTCAGACTCAGTTGTATGAATCTTACCTCTTTCCCCGTTTTAGTGCCTTCTAGAATAATGGACACTTGCTACTGCTCGTCGGGTGGGCACTGTTTACGTTCCCTCCTGTCCTCGGTGCTGGTGAAACTTTTTGCTTTATGTCCGAACTCCCAGAACTTATAGCCATGAGCAGCGAGTTATTATTGCTCGCTGCTTATAGTATCTTCTTGTCCGCTCCCTTATTCTACAGACAAGCCATCTTTATCTTTTCCCGCTTGTAGCGCTTTTTTAGCTTTAGAACCCATTTTCGTAACCGATTCCTCATTCATTCTCAGCAGTTATCAATCTGCCGCTGAGAAGCGGTGTGATTTCGTGGCGAGGAGCCATTGAATGGCCTCTTTTGCTGAATTGTTCGAGTCAAATATAACATTTTCAAACGCAACCTCGATATCTGCAAACGGACAGAGAGAAACTTCCTTGTCCCAGAGGAACTTCTCAACATCTCTCCCTAACACATGAATTCCAATCTAAGTAGATCGTCCTGATCCTCCTGGCCAAAATGGCAGTGGAGTGGGTTCGCTGTAAGAGGCTCCCCAACATGCCTATCTAAAACTTTCTTCATGGTTTTCAAGGGGAACGAGTAGAGGCGGATGGGTCCATAGGATTTGGCTATTATTTAATCATACAACTCAAATTACAACACACACCTAGAACATGTTCTCTCGTTCATTATTCAAATTTTCTTCTTAAAAAACTAAAACAGGATTTTTGAAACGTAGGGGGAGGGTGGTTTTAAAGAAAATATCTAAAAATATTACGAAGGTCACAGTGAACCTCGACACATTTCCACCCATCATTGTTCCGCAGGACTAAAATCCTTTCAGCTCAAAATTGTTGTGCCTTTTTTGTATGGTAATTTTACAGCTCCTTTAGTCATAACGATTGTGAAAAGGGGTAGTTTCCTCTATTATGGCTTAACTGTGAAATTGGGTAAAGCCCACTTTCAATCCATACTTATTTTTGTAAATGGTTGTATGTTCTCTGAAATTGCTGAAAGTTCAAAATTCACGCTTATATCGAATTGGTTGTAATATTTCAGCCCAAAAGGACTACACCAAGGACGATAAGGGTAGAATTTGTTATTCGTGGTTAGGATTGGCCAGGAATGTTAACAACTATTGGACATGGAACCTTGAAAAAAGAGTAGAGAAATTTGCATTTTTGTTTGTAAACTGGTTGCAGTCGGGCGATTCAATTCTATCACGGCGGTTGTGGGTTGACGTTAAACAGAGTACAATAAAACTAAATTTTGTTGGAAATTGTAAGAGACATATGGAAATTCTTGTTTCTCCCTCCAACCAAAAAAAAAAAAAAATTTAAATTAAATACATACACGAAAACACAATACAATTTGAAGCTGAAAGGATTTTATTTCCTTAGTTAAATTGTCACGTGCACTCAGCTTTTGTCCCATTTGAGCCCCCGACACGTACTCCATATTTAACAAACCTCCACATGCAAAGCAATCGGGGGACTTTGGAATTTTATGGAATATCCGGGAACAATTTATTTTATATGAAAGGATTTTTTGGTTGGACTGCCTTTTGTTTGTTTTAAAGGATGTAGGTACTATAATGTTGTCTAAAAAATACGTCTGCCCAGAAAAATGAATTGAGCCCTGAATTTGAATATTATTTTTATTTTTTAAACCCTAGTGTAGTTTCGTTATACATTTATTAAAATCCGATTACCAACAATTATGAAGTGTTAGTGTCATTCGTTACAATCAATTAATCTACTGTTGGACAACCGAACTTACCGAAATTAGAAAATTAAATTAATAAGGAATCATGCAAATGGTTTTTACCCACAACTGGAAAAGCACGAAAGGAAATTGTCAATCAATACTCGATATGAGTTTTCCTGTCCAAACAAATTACGATGCAATTCGACCAAAAAAGAAATATTCAAGCATCGAATTTATCCTATAAATTCATCATTTATACTTATACTAGCAAAAAACTCCCGTTATTACTATGTAATTAGAGTAATAAACTTTTCAAAAGGAAATATAATTACAAAGTTACCATTAGGGTTTGTCGGTTTTTAAAAACCTTTTTTTAATAGAAAATTATGCACTTCGAAACCCGAGTTTTTAGTGAAAAAAACTCAGTTTTAAATTTATTCATTACACTTCTTCTATTAGCTACCAAAAAATTCATCAATAAGTTATACGGGCAGGTATTATAAAAATTACATAAAAATTATTCGATGACTAGAAGAAGACTGACCTGTCAGTCCAGACGGTGTTGCCAGTCGCATTCTTGCTACATTTCGTCAGATTGCAGATTGCAGCACAACTCGGAATCAACCTAAGTTCAACCCATCATGTATACGTACTAAATACAATCTAACCATTTTGTAAAGAAACCATTTAGGTGGTTCCAAGATGGCGGCCGATTTTGGTAATTGTGTTCCACCAAGCCACGGCATGGGTATCAAACGAAAGATTACGATAAGTGCAATACAGTAAGCTGTTTGAAGTCATTTTAAATGTAAAATGGCCGCTGCCGGAAAATTCCTAAACGTGTCGGCAAAATTTCAGTTCAATCGGAAACTGGGAAGTGGGTCAAATCTAACTTCCAAGATTTTAGTACATATAGTTACAAGTGAAGCTAATAAAAGCGTATTAAAAAATTAATGCTGATAAGCACATAAAACGTAGGTCTAATCAAACTCTCAAAGAAAAGGAATTAAAAACTAGTTGGGTTGGTGGTTTTACCCTTTCGGTCAATACGATTAAATTCCCAGTATGATAATTGTTGAATACTATGAATACTATACTTTAATAATAAATGAACAATAATAAGAAAAACTTGTAAAAAAAATCGCACCAAGTTCATGGAGCTGATTCTTCAAACATCACAACTAACAAATATTTTGAAATATCAAATAATACTTGCCTTTTGTCGATTTCGATCTTAAATAATGAAAGGTCAAACCAAAAATCGGAAAGCACCTTTTATAAGGAAAAGCACATCAAATATGTATTCTTTTTCCGTTTAATTTGATGGATAGCGAGTGCACAGTGTCAGGGCCGTGCCTGAGTATATGGCCGCCTGAGTGCCAGGGTAAAGGGCCGCCTCCAAGGCAACATCATATCAAGAAAAAACTATTAAGAATTGGGACTCCACACCAAAATCGTTCCAAATTTTCTTTCACGTATTCGGAGTGATTTTTGAGTGCTAACAAATTTTATCTTTATAGGGGGGAGGAAGGTCGGGCGGAGGAGGATAAATCACGCAAAAAATAGCCTAACACATTTTGCGAAATGATTTTGAACTGGAATCCCAATTCGCAAGCCCGCCCCACCCTTCGGTGATCGTTGTGATAAGACAAATTTGTCTTCCTGCCTTGAAATTACTACTGGAGCACTCAAAAATCACTTTGAATAACTGAAATTTTACTTGGAGTGATTTTTGTCTGGAGTTAAAATGACTACATACGTACGCACCTATGCTTAAAATGTTATTGGGACCTTGAAAAATGAAAATACGTTGAAAATTTTGATTCCGATTCCGGTTGAACACTACCGCGACAATACGATGGTGATGACTTTCTCGCTAAGCTTAGAGCATTTTTATAAAGTAAAACTGCTGCAAGACTGCAGAATTCAGCTATTCTCTAAACTCAGGCTTAAAATTGCTGAATTCTGCAGTGTTGCGGCAGTTCTGCGTATATAGAAATATAGAGCGTATATAGAGCTCGCGCCATAAAACAAAGGAATTTCAAAATCGGTGTTGGCATGCGCAGTGAGAGTATCAAGTCCCCACAAGCAAACTCCTTCAGTCAGTTTGTTTAAAAACGCAAATAACCGGCTTATTTACTATATATTCTCAATCACAATTCCACTTGTGTGTCCATTTCCCCTCTTTTATGACGCGGGCTCTAGCAGGTGTATGGAACGGTATTGTGACCAATTAACAATGAATTTTAAGTAAAAATTCCTAAAGGAAATCCACTAAATCCAAATATGTAATAGCCGTTATATCTCCTGATTTCATCCATGCACCTCCACCTCAGACCCACCAACCTCATAACCCAAACCCCTTTAATTTGACTTTAATCTCATTCCTTACATAACGTTTACAACAAAACAGAATCACCGCCACATCCTACCGAAAATTGCGCTGACTTCGTCCTTTCTTGCCAAGTTGAAAACTATTAACGAAACATGTGCCACCACGGAATGTCGAGTCAAATTCCCATTTACCACTGGTGCACGTCGAATTGAAATGTCCATAAAAAAATTCAACATGATATTTCAGCTATTCATGTGGCAAGGATACCAGGAGGCCATAGCGAAATATTGCTGTGAATTACAGTAAATTTGTTCATGACAGGATGATTTTGGTGTCTGCATTTTCACGGAAATCGATGTCGGGGTCTCAGCTGGCTGGGACTTCCCCATGGTTTCTACTCAGTTCTAAACTGCCATTCTGTGGCACCGGAAAACATGATCTAAGCATTAAATCCAATTTAAATTGGAGCTTGTACTTTAACCTAAAACGAGAATTTATTGCATCTGCTCCAAAAGAGTTTAAACCCAGTTCGATTCGCTAAGGACGATTATTGGAACTTGTTCAATTAATAAAGGTTTCTGAAAATCCAGCTATTTACATATACATAAGTCTCTACTGGAAAAAGAAAATGGAAATTCATACTCCAGTTATGAAATGTGGATTTTTTAAGGGCAAATCCTCACTTTTATTCTGAGCCATTTTTCTACTTAGTGGGAGTTGGAGGTATCACATACACTCCACTTCATTCAAATTTTTCCTTGGTTCTCCTGTGCGACATCTCGTGAAATTGCAGATTTATTGTTTGATATATTTTTTAGTAGAATTGTTACTGACGATGTGAACGGTTTCCCTGTTTTATTAAGTGCCACCCCCACCTGGGGGGGAGGTAGAGAAAAGAAAAAGTAATTTCGCGACGTCAGCTCTTTTTCTTATTTCGGAAACCCTTAAGTAGGGTCTGTGTAAACAAAAGTGCCAAGGGTACTGTCGTCGGCTCTCGGATGAAAAGGGAATGGCAATTAAATTTTTCTCGCCATTTCGATCCTCTTTTTCACCATAATTCGTTTGACTTTTTTCATTATTTTGTCATTAAAAGAAATTTAAATACCATCATTAAATTTTTCTTGGTATTTGTTGTTCACAAATAATTTACCCTCTAAATTGCTATGTCCTCCTGCTTTTCTAGGAACTTTCTGCTGGTTTGGATTGTCCTTTTTGTTAGTTGAATCAAGTTGCACTCTGATCCCCACATCAACACATTTGTATCATTAAGGGGCTTCGGTAGCCTAGGGAGTAAGGCGTCTGGCTACCATCCCAGAAGTCCTGGATTCGAATCCCGGAATCCCCTAAGCCCTCGTTGACATCATTGCTCAGTATTAGTATTTCCAGGGCCGGCGCTTGGGTTTTTGCGCCCGGTGCAGTATGCCACATTGCACCACATTAGCTCCTTATTCTTTGATCGCAGTGAAGGACAATGTAAAAATTGCGTTTCAGTTCACTTGCGCCCGGTGCAAGTGCACCATTTGAACATGTAAAATCGCCGCCCCTGTTTGATTGCAATGATCTTCTTGTCGGATTGGAGCAAACCGGAGAATATTTCCCCAAGTCGCGGTTTCTTGAGCGGAAAAAATGTATCTATAGTAAGTTTCAATCCTTCTTTTGTCACGATCCTGTCAAGCAAAATTCAAACAACCTTTCCATTTTATTTGGAATAATCGCAAGACGTGCCCGAGAAGTAGCTACCTGAAATAAACTTCCATCATGGTTTTGCTAGTTTCCTCCAGCTTCTCTGCCGTCCTTCTCATCATTTCATGAACTTTGAGACTTTCCGATATTTTTTGTAGTTTGGAGCGGAATTCCTCGACTGTTTTTTGCAGACAGAAGAGTTGTCGCCCTTCATTACCTAATTAAAGACTTTTCTAATCTCTTTCCTTCGTATTTCCAGTACCATGCACTACCAGAGTAATCGTGATCCTCTACTGGCGTATGAGGCAGGGTCGTGCTGGTTTTATTTTGCACCCGGTGCAGTATACCACATTGCGCCACACCAACTGTTCATTCCTTGGTCGCAGTGGGACAATGGACAAAAGCACAAACTCTTAAATATTTATTTTCGGTTTTCCTATTAAATATCCAATGTAAATGCTACGATAAAACTATATCAAGTCACTTCTCGCGCTCGCGGGATCCACATGAGTTCAGGGACAAACATACAGAATATTTTATCGAATTAGAAAAATGAATTGCTTTGATAGATGAAAATGAAGTCTGAAGCTGTATACCTTTTCAATATATTTTTTTTTTTCAAACTTTTAAACTTTTTTTTTAAATTTTAATTCCTGAAGTTGCGCCCGGTGCAAGTGCACCATTTGCACCTATGAACGCGCTGCCCCTGAGTATTTCAATACGGAACGTAAATGAGGAAGACGAAGAAAAAGAAATAGAAGGATACAATTCTTAATATAATTTAGAAATTACTATTTTACCTTGAATGACACCACCTTTCATGTACATACCATCCCCACCTTGGCGGAAAAGCCACCCATTTATGTGAAACCTTATTGGTTATCGGAGAATCAGACTCAGAGAAGTAAAATAAACAAACAGATAGGAATTAAAAAAAGTAATTAGTCCTAGCAGTAGCCCCTTTAATTCTCTTTTGTTACTACTACCTTAGAAGCCAAAAATTAACGAAAATAAGAAATGGAGAGTAATGGTGGACTTTAGGTGATTGAATGAAACCTCTTTAGGCGATGCTTATCCCTTGCCCAATATTACTGATAGATTAGCTGCGCAAGTCCAAATATTTTTCTACCTTGGACCTACCAGTGGATTCCATTAAAGACCATTTTCATTATAATAAGATGCCGATAGGTCTTCAGCGATCTCCCGTCACTTTCCGAAGACAAATGATCATTATTGTAACTAAATTACCACATATATGATGTTTCGTCTTTCTAGATGACGTAGTGTAGTAGGGGTATAATCTACGCGATCACAAAGCAAGATTCTTTAAAGTTTTCAACAGACTAAGAGGAAATAATCAAAATCTACAACCTGCAAAATGCAATTTATATAAAAAAGATACATACATGTAGTGAGTGCAAACCCGGATCCCACCGCTGCCACCAATATTTGTACTACTGCGCTCACTAATGGCAATACAAAGGATATGAGTGTTTTCCGGACTGGAGAAGACTCAACAGCCCTTTTTATTTAATTTCTAATTTTGCAGTTGATTTTTCTTTTTTAAATGCTGTAGTAATAGAAAAAATTGCCTAAATCCTAAAATCGCCTTTATTGCACAATTCTATACTTCTTGAACTTTTACTTTGATTGTCTTCTTTAATCTTGCCACTAAATACTAATAAACTTCTATATTATTTTTCGTTTTTGCTTCTTTAATTGGAAAACTTGGTTCTTTACTTAATTTTCCACTGCACTAATTTCTTAATTTTCCAGCTCCTCCCCTATTTACCAATTTTTTGTGAATTTTATCGTTCTTGTCTAGATCCTTTTTTTCTGGCTTAATTATCTAAGTACATTAATCTATCGTGGGACACTTGGGGTACGATTGGTGTGCATATAAACCATGAGAAAAGAATATGGCCCGAGCTTAAGTTAATTAGCCGGCGCGATTATATCTTTACTTAATGGACAGGCATGCAAGCATTGCTGGGTGCATCGAATTGCAGGTGAATATGTACGTGGTTCATCCCTACTAATATTATAAATGCGAAAGTAACTCTTTCTATCTGTCACGCTTTCACGCCTAAACCGCTGAACCGATTTTTATGAAATTTTGTACAGAGTAGACCTTAGAGTAGGACATAGATCGCGCAAAAACGGCTTGATAGGGTTGAAATGGGGAATGAAAACTTGTTTGAGAGTCCGTCATTATTTAAGATAAAGCTATGGAACTTTGTATTTCGGCCCATGATAAGAAATAAATAAACATTTGTTCACGCTTTTTTCGACCTACGTACTTGGATGAAAGCTCTTATGGAAGTCCAAACAAAATTAAAAAAAAGTAAATGTCTGCTACACACGTTAGAAGTGAAATGTTCAAGTCATAGGAATGGGAAATTTATAGGGAACAATTCAACTACGCTAATGGTGACGATTTCATTTGGCGAGCTCTCACCGACAGTGGTAGGGGGAAATCACGTTGACGGAATCACTGGACCCCGGCAGTAAGTCAACCCTTACATCTTTTAAAAAGTACACTTTATACCTAAAATTGACAACGTAGGCATTGTTCAGGGTTTGAAGCGCAATCTATTGCATGCTTTATTAAATAACATCTTTAAGGTTGGATTCGCACTATACGGAACGTCAACGTCACGACACGGAACGGCAACAGCACGTCAAGATTAGTTTGAAACTATATTTTTGACGTGACGTGCTTTGTGACGCTGTTGATCTATTCTGTTGAATGCGAATGTAGTAACGGAAGCATTTCAAGATTTTTAAGTATTTATCTTCTTTTATTACATAAATTTATCATGGATGATGATGAATTGATTAAAAAGATTCGTCGTTATAAGGAGCTGTGTGATATGTCGCAAATTTTCTATTGATATATTGTTTTCATTCTCAGGAAGACCTTTAGATAAAGTGTAAGATTTAGATTCGTCACTAACCAGTATTTATTTATTTTTTTTTATTTATTTTAATTTTAGTACATCAAGATTACATTATCTTTTACCGCTAAAAGCGTATGTACTTAAGAATATGGCAATTTAAACAAATTAAAACAAAACGAAACAATTGTGAAATGTATAAAAGTAAGGGAGAATGAAAAACAAACTAATATAAGTGCAAAATAAATAAATGAGCTGAAGGAATATTGTTAACTAGTAAAGTGGCTGAAGATACGTTTCCTGAACACTTTTAATGACCCCGCATTCTGTATATCGGCGGGTAAACTGTTCCATAACTGGGTAGGAACAAAAAAAGATCTCTGCGCAACTAAGTGGGAGAATCTAGGAAGGATAAATAGTATTCTTCTAGTCGTACGACCAAATCGAAGATATTCTTGGAGGTATGATGGACGGTCGGAGTGCAAGAGTTTATAAATGAATGTCATTGCCTTGAGCGAATAGTACACTTCAAGTGTGCACCCCAGAACGGAAGTACGATATCGACTTATATGGTCAGATCTGCGAAGATTGTAAACAAACCTAGTACAATCATTGAAGCCTACATTGAGTTTATCACGGCATGATGCGTCGAGAGAAGGAAAGATCAAGCTAGCGTACGTGAAGTGCGGTAAAATTAGAGTTTTAATTAACTTTGAACGAGTTCCTAGGGGCAGAACGGAAGCGTACAACCACAGGCGCCGCAAAATACCATATACTTTAGATAGGGTATGAGACACCTGATCACAGCAGGTTAACTGTGAGTTCAGATGGACACCTAGATTTTTGACTCGAAGTTGGTAGGGTAAGAACGTATTCATGAGAATGATAGGTGGAAGGACAGAAGTGTCTAACTGATTTCTATACATTGGAATGCAACAGGATTTAGAAGCATTAAGCAGTAAGTGGTTGGATAAAGACCATTGATAGATACGCTCCAAATCGGCATTAATGTTATGCACACAGTTCTCTACCAATCCAATACATGTGCATACATGTGCAGTTTACAATTCCTCACGATACTGCTGAGATCGTTTATGTACATGCTGAAGAGCAACGGCCCTAATATGGAACCTTGCGGAACACCGCGCGTGATTGGTAAAGCATCCGAAATTGAATTTTGTAGCCAAACTTTTTGAGATCGATTATGTAAGTATTCCCGAATTAGAGACACAGCTGAACATGAAAACCGCATGTGGTCTATTAGCTTCATTTCTAGAAGCTTGTGACTAACACTGTCAAAAGCATTGCTGAAATCAAGAAGCACAAGAAAATCAATGTCATTAGAATCAAGAGCCATCCGCAGGTCGGTGGTCACCTTCAGCAGTGCAGTTTCACAACTACTCCCTTTGCGGAAACCAGACTGTGCATGCGACAACAGAGACCATGTTTCACAGTGCCCCTCGATTTGCCAAGACATTAGTTTTTCCAATACTTTGCCTAAGAAACATAATATGCTTATAGGACGATAGTCAGCGGGGCCTTTCGGGGATTTGCATTTAGGAAGTGCGATTACTTTTACTTTTTTCCACTGAAGCGGAAAGTATGATTTTGTCAGGCAGCTATTGAAAATATGAGTAACATAGGGGAGGATCACAGGAAAAATTAGCTTTAGAAAGACCGGTGGAAGATTGTCTGGACCAACTGAATCAGATTTGATGGAGTAGAAAGCTTTGTGGACTTCCGCGTGAGCTACTTTGCGAAAGCTGAATAAATCAGTAGCACTGTCAGTTGGTCTTGAGCAATGGGGATCTTTATATAGGTTAGATGCGGCAACAAAAAATTTATTTAATTCATCAGCGCTAAGGCTGATCTGAGTTTCATCTTCACTACCGTGAATGCCGAGTAGTTTTATGTTTCTCCAAAGTTTCTTTGCAGGCAAAGCAGGGCTAAGCTTAGACGAAAGGAACTGCGCCTTCGCTTTGCGGATGGTTAAAGTTACTAAATTCCTAACATTTTTGTATACTATTAAATTCACAGCAGTTTTGTTTTTCTTATATCTTCTGAACAAAAATTCTCGCTCGGATATAAGTCGGCTTATTTGAATGGAGAACCAGGGTGAGGTAGAGGAAGACATGCTTCTCGTTTTAACTGGGGCAAAGGTTTCATGCAGATGGTAAATCAGCGAACAGAAGTGCTCTAATTGGTTGTCTATGTCAGGAAGGCGGTAAATTCGGTCCCAAGGTAGTGAGGAACATTCTTGAAATAGTGCTGGGATATCGATGGACTTGTAATCGCGAAAGGAAAACAATTTCTGCTGAGTCTTTCTAACTGTGAATTTTAAGGAAAGATACAGGATATCATTATCGAGATAACTAGGTGGGCTAATCTGATTATGAAACAAAACATTTCCTACGTTCGACACGAAAAAGACATCCAGCAACGATGGATTATTAGTATTTAGATACGTCGGAAGTTGGTTAACTGGTTTCAAGTCAAACGTTTTGAAGAAATTAAGAAAGTTTCTAGAGAGCGCATTATTGGCTAAAATGTTCACGTTAAAATCTCCCCCAATTGCGACATTCTCAAAGTTATGTGTAGCTACAGACATCCATTCCTCCAATTCACTAGCTTCAGGGAGCGAGAAAATTCGAGGAGGGCAGTAAACAACAGTGGCGAGACATTTGCTTTTACCACAGCTAACTTCAACACTAAGGAACTCCAAAGCATTAGATACGGATTCTTTAAGTTTGAGAGACCTTAGGTTATTCTTAACGTATATCGCTACTCCACCGCCAGAACGATTTTTTCTGTCGTTTCTGAATAGATTGTAGCCATCTAATGACACGAGTTTCGAGGGGACATGATCGCGTAATGAGGCTTCGGACACCAGAATGACGTGTATGTCGGATCCGCGAAAAATTTCTCGCAATTCATCTATTTTGTTACGTAAGCTACGCGCGTTGATGTGGCAAAAATTCAAACCTTGGGCTCTGCTTTGGAAAATGTTGAGCAGGGTTCTAATCTTGTTCATAACGAATAAGTAACCTTCTTCTTCTTCTTTGATCCGTTAGCTGGCGGTCCGAGCGGGACGTCCCCGCAACGGGTACGGGTAAGTAACCTTAACCGAAGTCACTGAAGCGGAGTAATAAAGCGTGTGCAGGACGAGGCACGGTTGAAAATGGAAAAGCTAAAAACATGTAACAATATTCCAACATTAGAATAAAATAAAAATAAAAATACATAAGTAATATAAAAAAAATAAGTAAAGTAAATAAATAAAAATATAAGTTCAAAAATAAACAAGAAAAGCTAGTAGAAGAAAAAAGAAAGATGATTTAAAAATAAGTAGGTACCTAAATAAAAGCATGCAAAGGTTGCTCCACAAATAAAAGCGGATTGCCCCAAATTCTCTAATGTGAGCCTGGAGTTAAAGTTGCATTGATGGCTTCGTTTAAATCAAGAGCTGATTTGAATATTCGTGGCTGCTTATTTTTCTCCACCTGAACGTAAACATAACCTCGACGAGTAAAGACCGAAGCGACCAGATTCTGTTTTTGAAGCCTTTTCATGAATCGGCTAGAAATAAATCTCTCAATCCTGCCTTGGAACTGAATCGATACCATTGGTTTGAAGCCGTCCAAACTTCCAAATCAATTTTGTTTCAACTATCAATTCTTTTCAGAGTCAAATCTTGAGTAACTAGGTGCAGTAACCAGAATTTATAGAGAAATTGAAAATCCCGTCGAATGTTGCAGCGAAAAACGCAGTCGCATTTCCTCTCCTGCCCTCTGCCCAAACGTGAGGACAAATGATATGGTGGAATGGCATTGGTGACGAAGCTTGCTGGCACAGATTTTAGCAGATAGCTATCCGGTAGCATGCGATGATAAATCTGAGCTAAACCAATGAACAACATTTTCTTCAATTTATTAAAGTTACTTAATAGGATTTGATCGGTTTATTAAATTAAGATGGATTTACAAACACCAAACAGACGATTATAAACTTCGGCTTAGCAAGCGATAATCTTTACTTGTCATGCTGCAGCTTTCTAACTTTAATTAATCGTAAGGTGAAAGTCAGCGAACCGAAAACGACCATCAGTGACACGCCATTAACAATGTTCGATTTCACGAAATGCCCGAACACTGGAAAATTCCTAATGGAGGCAAACATTTTAAGATCTTGTCCTTATCGCAATCTCAAACATCTACATCTACCAAAACAAAAATGCAGATGGGCACTTTACTCCGTCTAGACAAGAATTTGATAAGGCGTTAATTATAATTAATGATGATGAGTTCCGAAATCGGCTACACTTGATGCGATATTGTAAATTTTAGTTGATCATAAATCAATCCAATGACAACTCAAAGGATGCTAAACTTTTATCAGATGAACGAGGAACAATACAAAGCCGAAAAACAGAAGAAGAAAAAAAAATACTGAAAGGATAGTTGCAACTTGAAGGAAAAGGGGTGAGCTACGGGAAAGTTATCTAGTGGAGACTGATAAAAACTTTTGACGAGGGTTCCTGATCCTTTGGCAGAATTTTGTTTTATAGAATGTCTTAAGAGAGATGAATGCTAATATAACAGAATTGATGTCTGTGTTGACGTATGTCGAGAGGTCTTTTGACGTATTCTATGGAAAAAGGTTACAGGTTCGTGTATACAAAAATGTTTAGGACCAAGGCTATACAGCATATGGGTTCGTATTGATTTTGAAACTATCACAAATATGTGCAGTTGTTACATTGGGTAAAAATATATTTATGTACTACAGATGAAATATAAAGGGTATAAAGGATTTAATTTTATACAGCATATAGAAATAATGGTATGCCGAATATTTCGATTTTTCTATGAGTTAATACTTGGCATTTCGTCAGTTGTTCACATGTTCGCCAAATCATCGACCGAACGTTTGACTAGTTGATGAAAAACGAAGAGTTGAACCAAAAGTAGAAGATCCCGACTAGAATTCAATGTAAGGCATGCCTAAAGTTATGTACGGGCCTCGTGAGGTAAACGTTCGGTATACCAGATTAGACTTGCCTCATGAACACCTCATGTGGCCCTCATAGGGCAGTATAAGGTATACCAAAATTAAATTTGTTTTATGAATACCTTACGAGGGCCTCATACAAAATACATGAGGCACTCCGCATGCACTCTAAGATTAGGTTTTCATTGAACCTTATTTGGGAAAGAAGGTGTTTACCCCGTTAGGTATTATTGAATAATTCCTTATGAGGCCCATGTATATTGATGAAATTTGATTGAAATTTTTCCCTTCATGATATAATTCACATGTAAAACCAAACTACTATGGTTAAGTAACAAAATGTGCTTAATCGCCATCAGACTTTTTAATGTCTCTGGTTTAATAAATTGTAAACTCTTTTTTTTTTGTCAATCAGCAGTCAGCAAGCAAGTCATTTCACGAGAGAATTTTTGTTTGTTTCCATATCCGCCGTAGTCGTTGTCCTTTAATCTGCTCTTGGTGGCTATAGCGCAGTCACTTTAAACATGAACCTCTCGTATGGGACAGGGTTTGACCCTTTTTTGTATAAAGTGACTGGGCTACTATATAGTCGTGACTTCTGTATTCGGGGTTTTTCAATTTTTTATTATTAAGAAAAAGAGAAAAAAAAATACTTTGGTTTTCCTGAGTTTTTGTCAAGTTTTACTGGTGAGTTATTCTTACCAGCGTCTATTAAGCCACGATACCTCGAAATGGGGAAAACCGACAATGATCTATCGCACGCCTTACATAATAAACGATAGGTACGCATTATATGGCCCTATTCATTTTTGCTTGATATGGCCCTCATAAGGATTTTCTAGTTCGGCGGTAATAGGTGGAAAGCGTTACACTTTTCTTCTGGGCCTTATTAGGTTTCAACATTAGGGCCTAACAGTCAAATTAGGCTAACCTCATCCGGACCGAACCAAGAAATTCTAGTCGGGATATCATCGTTAAATTCGTTTTCAGCATTTTTCAAGTATTTGTCTCATTATAAATATTTCGGGTGTTGTCGATTCATTCCTTCTGCTTCAATATGTATGTAGATCACAAACAAAAGAATGAAAAATTGAAAAATGTAAGAGGATTTGAAGTTTTTAATTTAGTAGAGTACTTTATTTACTTTAGTTGGCGCCAATAAAGAATATGTTTAAGATTTACTCGAGAAGTGTCCATCATTGACTTGGGCTTGCAAGTAAATTGCTGAATAGTTAAGGGTTAGTCAAGCTGAAAATTAGACCTCGAAAGTCTAGGGCTTTAGGTGTATAGTTGCTTTCTAACAGGCAAGATTATAACCCCTCGTAACGACTTGGTCCTTCGTCTTTCCACATCTCCTTGTCTTCCCTTGGTTCACAGAAATTTCTTTGCCTTTTCTTTTGCCATATTTGAAAAGGCACCAGGGGGCCAGAACGTGGGGTCTAAAAGCTTTTCAGCGATATTGGGCGGTGCAGCAGGATGAAAGACGTAACTGGTTTGGAAACATTGCTGATCTTCCTGCAGTATACTGTAGCAGGATTAATAACTTTTCCCATTAAGTATTCTTTAACTGCCTCGCACGTTTCAGAGGAGAAATGCGAAATGAAAATATTTCGCGGTCTGGGCACCGTTATCAGATTGGCGCTGGTTACCGAAAACTCAGTATCGTGCCCAGTGCCCGACGGTTCAACGATACTAACAGCAGAGGTTAATGCCGCATCCAATTCTGGGATATATTTTGAGACCGTTGGAAGTGAGGGGGCGCGGATAGACAGACTAGTAGAGGGATTTACAGTAAAAGTATCAGTCTTTACGACTGCGCTTGCATTTACCATTCTTTCTACGGGCTTTCGAGTGGTCAGGAGCCAGACTGGAGGCAGCCTCCACCGAAGGGCCCTTTTCGAGTATTATGGCCGGGTCATTTAGGGCTGTGATGTTTAGAGTAGCTGCCTCATCCTCCGTTAGAGAAACAGCTGTGGGACAAGGTGCAGAAAGAAGTTGCTCCCCACCTGCGGAGCGTCATCAGATACAGATCCGAAGCAGTTTCAATAACTTCGTGCCGAAAGTACGAATTACTGTTCCGTTTACCGTCCGTAAAAGTAATTTGGCATATCGGTTGTGTACCGGAATGGATGAAGCCGGAACAATGGATAAGTCCGAGCCTGAGCCGATTAAAAAATCGATTCGATTATTGGATGCGCGAACGAAAAGCGGACGTGAGCATACCATCACTTGGTCGCCGTCGATGAGATGATCCCCTTGTCGTCTAGTTTTTTTTTACCTACTTTTTGGTCGTGGAGGCTGTTTTGGCAAATTGGCACGGTTGGCGGCAATTTGTTGCGTTTTGACCGTACTGCTATGGTACCAGCACACCGTACCCTCTGGGTAACTAGTATTTGTGGGCGCCCTATTGGCCGGCGTCGATTTCCGATCTGCCGGGGTTCTAATTCGGTCGCGTCGGCTAAGGTTCTTTGGCGCTGGCATCTTTCCTTTAAAGGCGCTAGCGAGACCTGGATCATTGGTCTGAGGCATCGTTCCCAAAATCTTATAATTAGCTCTTCCGTGACGGCTTGGCTGTTGCCGGCCAACACTCGACGTGAGTGAAGGAATTCGGATGGATTTCTGTCTCCTTGCTCTTGGGCTGACAATAGCTGCTCGAGATGTTTGGTAAGCGACAGACCATATTTGTTGAGCAGCTTTTGCTTCCCTCGTCATATTTTTCCCTCGTTATGTTCGACAAAATATGCGCAACGCTTAAATAGCTTTTTCAGGCAGGGCCGGGATTATATGGAGCCGCCGTGACTTTTCGGAAGTTATGCCTGCTATAGGGAATTGGGCCTCGGCCTGTATGAACCAGGAGATCGGGCTGCAGTTCCAAAAACCCGGAAAATAAAATTTTGCCGAAACGGCATCTGCATTCGACGTGCCAGGTTTCGGCCCTTGTGCGGCCAGAGGGCAGCTCACCGGTTCTTGACATTCACGTCGGGGTCACCAATTTAGCGGTTATGGCTTCGAGCCATTAATAAAAAGCACTTCTAGATGAAAAACAAAGAACTCTTGTTTTTATTTATAAAAACCTTTATTTAATTGAATTTATTCGCAAATAGTACTCGATTTATTTAGATGCCCCTTTGAACTTTGATAACAAAAAAAGTAGTTGCCAGAAGTCTTGTAGATCTAGACCACCGATCGGTGATCTAGGCGGTTTTTTGGTCGATCAATCAAGCCCATATTTGATCGGTTTCGATTGCAGTGGCTTGTGCGAACTTATCATGGTTCTGTTCTACCCGGCCACTACAGGTTTGATGCTTCGAAGTTTGCTATGTCCTGTCAGTCTGTTTAATTTGTTGAAGGAGCCTTAAGCCTCACTGAACATTTCCTGCTGATATGAGCATTCTGATACATTTATTTCGTCGCTTCGATATTAAGTATCTAGCTATTTGAGCCAAAGAACAGCCTTCTTAAAGTCAGGGAATCGATCGATAAATGTTACTTGGGTAATCTTATGGCGATATTTGATACTTCAACTTTCGCTTTTGTTTAAATACCGAAGCTGTTCAGGCCATTTTGACTCAACATTATTTAAAAATGTGATACAATCCGATGAAATTTTATATTGAAAAGAGCAGCCCATAATCCCAGTCTTGGGTGAATGGTCACCAGAAGTTCGTGATTTCGTACAAAAGCCTTATGCAGGTTTTGACAAAGTTACCCATATTGCGAAAATACACAACTGCAGACATAGTCTTTCTCAGACGCATCCGCGAACCCATGTAACTGAATTTCCTTTATTTCTTTTTCAGCCAGTGGAAGAACACATTGCGTGTTATGTCTGGCATTCGTCAAGTAATCTATAACAACTAGGACTATTATTCTATTTTTTCAGGTGTAGTTTTCGTGCAATGTCGTATAGTACCATATTCACCAATTCCGAGCACAAATTTGAGCAATAAGGCATAATAAGAGCATTTATGGTCTTCTTTTATCAACCAAAAGTCCGAAAACGGAGTCGCCTTGGAGTCTCATTTTTGATTCCACCTCCAAAAGCAGCCCTATCAACTCTGCTCCAGCCAAGAACCTACTGACCTCCATCGATCCTCCTCCTTGCTAGAAAAAACCCATTACTGATGTTTTCCGCAAAAGTTATTAATAACAAAGTTATCAGCATTTTTCACCTCTGATCCATTTCTCGTGGTTCATTATTATCAAGGGAAATTCCTTCTGCGTGAGGATTACTGCCAAGGATTAAGTTGAAAGGAGATCATTAATCTCGGATAGTTTTATTGGTTCCCCGGAAATGGTACAAATTTCTGGCGGCTTATGTATCGATATCATCTCTCGTCGGTCGGTGGATTGAATCAGTCAGGCCCGGAGTGGGGGCAGATAAAGAGGGAAAATGATTAATGTACCAAAAACATTTCCTAATTAGTCAATTTTCTCGTTGCTATAAACAAATGTTGTGCGGGGGCAGATACCATGACAGAATTCAAATGAAAAAATTAATGATGCATATAAATTGATTAAATGGATGGAAATGCTCAATTTAACTTCTCAATTTGGTTGCGAGAGCTCAAGCTGATATCGTAGATAAAAGGAATTTTTTCGTTCTGTTTGTGGGGTGGATTTTGTTTTTAGGGTAGGTTAATAAAATAATCGTTATGTAAATTAAATGCAATTGGAGAAGAGTGGATTCAAGTGATAAGGTATGGGTCGAAGGTATAATGTTACGGGGATATGTAAATTAGGGTACATTGTACTATTAATGACATAAGATCAAGAAGTTAGTGACATTTTAGAACCTGTTCGGAAAAGTGATGGAAATAATTATATATTATAGTTATAGTCAAATATATGCTGCTTTCTGATTTCTGAAAGGTTTTAATATAATTGACCACCAAATTTTAATTGCGAAAATACTGCCCCGCAATAGATAAAATCATTATCTTCGAAGTAGTGTTGGGTAGGACACGATAATAAAATGAGTTTGTAAGAGGAGCCCCTTTTTCCTTTTGAACCAGTACAATGTCTCACTTCAAATGAGGCGAGGTGCCATTGTATTGCTAGCAATGAATGCATGAATGGAAATATCATGATGAATGCATGAATGGAAATATTAATTATCGTGCCTATGAATGTTGATTACAAAAATATTCATTAAAATTTTTGTTAACTGTATAAAGAACAACATATTTACAAATTTAAAATGAAACTCCCTAAAATTGAAAATAACACGAAAATATTTTATTTGTTACAGATAGAGATTAAAAAATAAAAATAAAATTTTACCTCCCTCGAAAAATGTAAGAAATATCTCTCCAACTTTATTCCCTCAAAAAATGTAAGAATTGTCTCTTCAGTACAAAATTTGCCTCCCTCAAAAAATGTAAGAATTGTCTCTTTAGTATAAAATTTCACTCCTTCAAAAATGTAAGAGATTTCTCTCTAGTTCGTATTTACAATCTCACCACGGCTCGGTTTAAATTGGATATTTGACTGCGGCAAAACAGTAAGAAAATACCTATGCAGTTCGTGTTTACAATCTCACCTCGGCGCAGTTCAGATTAGATATTTTGCTGCTGCAAAAGAAGTGAGAAATGTCTCTCCACTTTGTAATTTACAAACGCACGATACACGCTCATATCCCAGTAGTACATTATTTTTGAACTGGGACATTTAAAAAAGTTGAGGCCTGAGTACAATTTACTATCGTGTACGGGACAAATGAACTGCTTGTAAGTCCGGCTCAACTCTACTTCGAAGTGTAAAAATCCTAAAACTGAAATCGAAGGAACTTTTCGTCTTCAACAAGGTAGTTAACTAGGTCCTCTTCTATTCCAGAGTAAAAATAAAATAAGAGCTTATCGAGGGCGAACAGCGGGCGCTTGGATTTTGAAGGGGGATATGATGGCCGTAGAATTTTTAAACATTTTTAATGGAAGCACATCCATTGCCATCGCCAGTGGCCCAGTTCAATAAATTTTTTTATGAAATGAATGGTTATATCATTCCTTACCCAACAGTCGTAGGTTGCTTTAGCAAGAGTTTGTCATATCGATGGCTGCCTAGAGTTCTTCTCAAAGAGGGGTGGAGGGGAATAGGTTAAGGGTTATAAAGATACGGGGGCTATTGAAGAAAGTGGTGATAAAGATGCATTTGAACTTTGAACTCTTGGATGTTGTAGGAGCTCGGAAATACTGACTGCGAGAGATTATTCCATAGTCGAGTTGTTCTATTGATAAACGAATAATTGCTATCTTGTTGAGTCCGCGAGCAGACAGGCTGCAAGTGGTGGGATTGAGATGAGTAGGTTTATCTGGTGTCGCGGGTATAAGATTGCCGTGGAGGCAGAAGAGCCTTTATCTCGGAGGAACAGTCACTATGAAAGTATCGATAAAATTTTTTCGGTGCTGCTACATTCTTACGACCTTATCTAACCATGCCTGGTGGTTATTGAAGCGCCACCCCACACGAGGAAGGAATATTCGAGAAGAGGCCGAATGTAGGATTTATATATAACAGCACGGGCCGATGCCTCGAGGAGGAACTTGCACCTCTTAAGAAATCCCAAGCACTGGGATGCTTGTTTGGCGATTTGGAATATGTGGTCATTCCATCGCAAGTCTTTGGCTAATGTCACGCCTAAGATGTGTAGGGATGATTCGGCCGTTAGTTCAACTTCACCCACTGTCAAGGATGGAGAGGTGTTGAAGTTTTTTTTTAAAATAAGATAGTACTTGGTTTTCGTGGGGTTGAACTCGACACGATTCTTCCTTCCCTATTAATAGAGTTGGACATTAGTTCACGATCATCGAGACAGGATCTGTCATGAGCCTGTCTTGTATCTAAGCTGTACGAGTAACGTAGAGTACCGTCGTCAGCGAAGCTGAGAAGTGGGTTGGAGGAGATTGAAAGTAGGACATTTATAAAGATAAGAAATAGGGCAAGTGATAAAATTGACCCTTTGGGGACCGGCGCAGAGAAGGGTGAGATTCAGATTTGACGCCATCCAACACTACCTTAATTGAACGGCCGGAAAGGAAACTCTTAATCCACTTATTCAGAAGCAGAGTCAATTCCAATAGCTTTGAGTTTAGCTTACAAGGCTGAGTGCGATACTCTATCAAAAGACTGAGTAACGCGGTGGATAAGAAGTAAGAAAAATATCAAAGAGATAGGTTTCTTGATCAGAAACATCAGGGACTCTAGTGGGATGATCCACAATTTGATGTAAATTATTAGTATCTGCAAAGAGTTCGACGCCCTTGCCAGAAACACTAGTGCCATTTGAGTAAGTCAACCAGTTTACATTGTGAACATTGAAATCACCCGCAAGAATGATTTTATACTCTTTTCAGAAATAGCATCAAATGATTAAGTTGAGGCTTCGTAGGAATGATGTCAGGGCATTTGTTGGCTTGATTGCCGGACATTGTGCTCTAAATTACCCCATATGGAGGTTAGGTAGGGTGGAGGACCCCACATGTAGGCTTTGCCTGGAAGAAGATAAGTCTGCCCTCCACGTTCTCTGTGAATGCTCCGCAATAGCGGACTGCAGACTGCTGAACTTGTTCAATCGGTCTGGCCTACAAATATGAGGTATAGGGGTTGTAGTACAATAGGTCAAATGAATGGCCGCAGTACCTTTGGACCCAATACCTCACACAGGAAAAAAGAGGGATACGCCTGTGTGAAGAAGCGGATCCATCCTGGAAAGATAAAGTACTTGTAAATTTGGCGCACTTGCCCGGAGGAAACCCTAAGCGCACAACACAATAACATTTACATCCTGTCATGGTATTATTTGTTCAAGGGTATGCCTTTTATGTTTTATCTAGTGAGTTCTCTTCCTTTTCGCTGTCCTTTACTTTAATCCTTCATTACGATCTAAGTATCGTAGTCGGAGGTTGGAAGTGACAGGTTGTAGACATCATACCAAGGATAAGGTCTCACATTTCTGTCGTAACATATGGAGCCAATAGAATATGTAAACCGAATTTAATCGAATTGTCAACTCTGTGAAAAAATTGCAACTTCATCTTTCAAACGCACTGGGTGCTTTGTATTTAGTGGAAGTGTAGGTACAAGCGTCTGCCAAGAGGAGTATCAAATCAACTCTAACTGATACAACATTATACACTATGAAACCAAACTAATAAACTTTGTTTTCGGGAAACTTTGCATTTTGGGACCCTTTTGAAATTTTTAAAATATTTCCCTTTGCAAGACTTTTAGTTCCTGCTTTTACAGGCGGAATTAATCAATAAATTCGCTCGGCTGCCAATAATTGTACAACCTGTTGTAAGGAGCACTGATGCCGGAAAAATCATTTACAATCATTTACAGTTCGTGCCAATAGCAATAAGACTTTCTGAGCTTATTAATTATTCATATTAAAAATATTAACAGTACCTTGAGCAGGAGCCGACCGCACAACTTAAGCAGCTGTGTAGGTATAAACACAAGCTCCTAATAAATAATGTATAAATCTTAATTAATTAAATTTCAGCCTAATCTACTTTCATCGCACTCAATTCAGCGCACGCCGCAATGATGACCACATAATTCCTGACTTAGGCATTAATCATTTCGGCATGCATAATTCACCATGGCAAAAATGGCGAATAGGAGACTTAACCTTGTACTAAATGCTTGTCCGGCCCCAAGACAGACGAAGAAAATGGAAGAAATTCGATCCTGATTGCTTCTCTCAACCGAAAATGCTAATGAGAAAATCCTTTTGATTCCATTCTGCTGGGTGCTAACTTAAAAATAGTTGTGTGAGTCCCTTGCGATTCTAAGTCGACCAATTACGATCGGAATTCGAGGATGGAATAAAAATCCGGTCTTGATTACGAATATTAATGGGATTCGTGAAGGACTCTGGTGCTGGTGTGTAGCAAGCCGAATGTATGGAAGTAATTAAATGCCAACAAGGGAATCCTTTTCTTGGAAGCTCCACGTCAAAAGTAGCGCCCCAAAAAGCCACTGCCGACACCTACCAGCAAACAAATGGTGGCTTTGTAGAAGCAAACCTTGAACGTGACCAGAGAAGCCTCGGAGCCTCTGCCTCAGGGGCAGAAGGGTAACTGACCAAAGGCTCTGATGATGTTTACCGGAGAGAAACGCCTCGGGCAATATACTTCCCATGGGGGCGGACTAATTCCGGGAATTTTATAATCTCCGAGTTTTGGGATTTACGCTTGAGGAGTTTTCTTAAATAAAATGAAAATGCAGAGTCTCCTCTCCTTGGCTGTGCGGCTTTTCTAATTCACTGCAGGATAGGAATCCTTTGAACTTGAAATGAAAAATTCTGGGGATGAGCCCTCAGCTTAAGTCCACCTCCCCCGTTTACCATGAAATAGAATTAGCTTCTGTTTTTATTTCCTGGCTGCCTTTCAACACTGAAATACGATGACTATAAATCCTCGACACAAATTCCACCTTCCATGAAAAGGTCAGAATATGATCAAGTCGCATCACGTTCAATTTCGGTGACTTTCTTCTGAAACATTTAAACAAGCTCCAAGAGAAGGTGTGCCTCCTTGATCTTAGCATTTTTCGGCTTTTCCGCCTTTGTTTTCTTGTTGGTCGATTGCCGAGATACGGAGTTTCCCTTCCCGCAAAATCAACTGGAAACTTTCTTTGAAAACTTTGACCTTTTGGGTGTCACATAATATCGAGAATCTGGTAATAGGAGAACTTGTAGGAAGAACTTCAACAATCTCACACTGCCCTTGAGGGAAACTTTCTGATGGTCATCCAATCGATAATGAATAACTTGATTCGTTTGTTGTTGTTGGCCATTGCGAAAATAACGATTAAGGTGTGATTAATTACGATATTATTTTTAGGAGTTGCCGGAAAATTTCCTAGATTAAAGTGAGGTAGTCATTTTTTGGGAAGGAAGTTTTCATAGACACTTTTTTCTAATATTCTCGGTAGGAATCACTTTTATCTGCCGGCAATTCGTTGAAAAAGTACAAATTTTTATCGAAATTAACTTGGGTTGTTTTTTTAACATAAATACATAATGAACAGTGTAACGAATGAATCACGAACGGCCTCGGAAGCCTAGGGCGTAATTGCCAGACTACATTCTACAGGGCCATGTGTCGATTCCGCAGCATGATCATTCATCTTTCCACTTGTCACGCCTAGATAACATTTCTTTACAGATATTCTATAGCTTTCATCGCCTGAAAGCATAGTAAGGGGGAAAGCCACTTCATAGTTTTGCCGATGACGGTGCTCTGCGTTATTCATACCCCTCCGGCAACATAGGACTAGCAAGTGCCAGACCTTACCTCTTTCCTCCATGTCAGTGGGCAAAGATAATATAACAGCTGATTCATATCTTAACATCCTCGGCATGACTTTATCCAACGATCCGCGATGGACTAACCACATACTCCAAGTCACCAAACAAGTGTATCAATGCCTCGGCTTCCTTAAGAGATGCAAGTTTCTCCTTTATCCAGCTGCCTTGGCTACAATCTACAAGTCCTACATTCGGCCCGCCTTGAACACAACTCGTATATCTAGGCGGGCGCCCCTAAAACCACGTTAGCTTGGCTAGGCAAGGTGCCAAACCGCGTCATCAAACTCATTGGCGATAGCACTCTTTACTTATCCATCGATCCTTTAAGCCACCGTAGGAATGTAGCAGTGCTCAGCAAGTTTTACCGCTATTATAACTGCTCCACTAAATAGTAGTACAAAGGGTGACTCATAAGATTCATCTTACCACAAAAAAAGCCATTTCCTGTTAGGTCACTGAAATCACTGTTCTATCGCGGTAGTAGCCAGTGGAGTAAAAGTAAATAGATAAAGTCAGAATTCATTGGCAAAGTTACTACACCTGTGGTGGTATTCTCGTTGGCGAGTGACGAGACTCCGAGGGACGCGGTAGAATGAAACTGTCGATACCTACACACATATCGAGGAAAATGTCACTTCACACGCCACTTTTCGACAATTAAATACGAATTTTGTGGATTTGCTTGATAGAAATCTCTTACTACACCAATTTAAGGTCAAAGTGACACATCTGTCACGTCACTCGACAACGAGAATAAGGCTGCCTAGGCCTAGACCTAGGTTGGGTTAGCGCTTTAGCGTTTCGTTTCGTTGCCACATCTAATGGACATGGACAGGGGCGGTGGAGCGCGTAGACCGAGGTTAACGTTTTACAGTTTAACGGTTATCTATTCGCGTGCTTCCCACCCACAATGATTGTACTCCGCCGCCCCTGGACATGAAGACTCCCTCCTTGGGTAGGTAGTAAGCTTTTTGGTTCAAATCCATGCTCCTATGTCCGGAAACCCAGAAGAGGGTCACCCTGTGGAACGCATCAGTACTGAATCAAGAGTTTTTATAGACGCTGGGCTATCTACGAAAATTCCAATATTATAGGTTCTAAGTTCATTGTCTAGTAGACCTCAGGATCGCACTTCCGGTTGATAGATACTAGGGTCCACCGATAGGTGCCAAGACAATGAACGCCCTCTCACGTCTCGGAGCCGGCGGTGATTATTCAATTTATTTTGAACTTCCTCAGAGCAACTCCGTTTCTCCACTCTCTTCTTGAGGGTATTTCAATGGAAAAGTCTATGCTAAAGATTAATAACGAGAAGGTTGTCCGTAGCTGTAGCGATCATATCTTTAGAGTAGCAGGTTCAAGATGTTACTATGTCCGTAGTTAGGCGTACGGAATCGGTACTGGACTCTTTACTCAAATAAGCATTCGGCTTTCGATTCTATTTATATCAGTACTCGATACTTTTGACCCAGTATTTTTGCTCATATCGTTACTTATAAGGTGGAATCGAGTGCTGAGTACAATTTCCATTCAAGGCCGAATTCAAGCTATCTAAAAGTTTATCTCTGTCGTGAATAATTTCCCTATAAAGGCTTCACACATACTTAGGTATATGTATTTTTCTGCCTCAATTAAGCAGAGTTTAGGGACGTTTACGGCACTCTTCTTAGTTGAGACAGAAAATACATTCCGAATGCAAATTGAAGCTCTTTCATAGCTCCAAAATTTGTATGTTTTTCTCTCTGTAGCATGAACGTGGACTCCAGACAAAGAGGAATACATACAAATTTCTGTGCGATAAAAGGATTCCACTTTGCGTTTGGAATGTAAACGGCCTTTTATTGGTTTGAGTTTATATCACATCCAGACTAAAAATCAGACCTGCCTTCACTTAGCATGAAACAGGCATGGTACATCTGAGTAAAAATACGACTCGACTTTGATTAGCCTGCCACAGCATTGAAACGCCTTCATGGCAAAGAAGGTACACCTGAGTAAAAATTCTAATTTTCCAAATGCAGTCTACTACAGGCACGAACGGAGTAGCCCGAAGCATGGCACGCGCATTTTTTTTTATACTAAAAGAGCATAATTGAGGCTTTAAAAATTAAAGGGTGCCATTAAGCATACTCAGTAAACCGTTTGTCGTTCGATAGAACAGGTCAAGCACCATTGTACGTGATTAGTACTTAGTTGGGGGACCGCTTAGTGAAACAAGACTCGCGTTTGGAATGGTCGATTTCGACTACATTCATATCTGTAACAGAGACATGCATCCTTCTGGCGGGCTCATTTTTAGATTTTCTTGTATGTAGCGGCAGTGTACATACCTGGGTGGCAGGCGCATTTTGTTCATTATCCGTGCTTATACTCGGGATGAAAGCGTTTCTCAAAGAATCGATTACTTTGACACCGATTCCGTATCCTTATCCGTAGGGCTTTGAAGTCCACGCGCCGGATTTCCTCAGTCTAAGGACGAAGCTAGGTCTTTGATGTGAAAGTCGAGGGTAGACGATGTACAAGAGCAGCGGCCCTGAAAATATGTCTACATTCTACGACTGGAATGAGCACATCACAACATGAAAAAACTATGAGAAAATCATGTGATGGCTTCTTTAGGAAAGATTTCAGGCCATCTATTAAAGCGGTCTAACAGGAAGCTCTAGTAGAAAAGATATTAGAGACAATTAACTGAACTCAACTCAGTTCTTTCTTTGAACACATTTATTATTTTATCTGTTGTATTATTATAGTAAAAGTAGTGAGTAAAACACTCGGGTCTGTACGTCATGGCTATTTATTCCCGACTGTTCATTCTAATAAACCGGTCATGGCCACAGATAGTTCTACTTTACATTTGTTACTGCGTCTACTTCATCTACTACATCCACTCGTATCTCTTATCTCCCTTAGATCAATGACTTCAAATTACTTCACTTTCGATCACTTTCGCCACTTAAAAATTCAAGTAATTTCCAATCTCCTTCAAATAAAACGAAAATCAATTCCCATCCTCACTTTGGACACATTTCTCAGAAGAGTCACTGGAAAATTTTCATTTCCGTCTCCAATTACGTTTTTATCAGCAGAATCCATCTAGACCCTGCTTCATAATAGGAAATTACCTAATTAATAATGTCTGTGCCTTACCGTTTCGTTTCAGGACACAATTAGGTGAAATATTTCAAATTTTTCCACCCCCCAGGATACGAGTACACAAAAAGTGACTCTCAGAAATGGAGATTTTCGTTAGAACTGTGGAATACCAATTGATGGGATTGGCCCGTTCCACTGTGAGCTAATACATGAGTTGGGCTACAGTTCGTCCTGACAGAATAAATCAAGGGGAGTTCTTTGACAGAGATTTATCTGTCTGCCTACATCAAATAGGCAAGCAGGGTACTTCATCCCAGGAGTACATTCGACAGACCTTTAGCCTGAACCGGTGTGAGAGTGGATATGGATCGAGTACTAGATTCTGTGGTGAAGCAGCAGGACTGTATGAGAATGTACCCAAGTATGTGGTGCTCTCTGACTGCGAACATATTCAACATTTTTGAGGAAATTTATGTCCTTTGTGCTCTGATCGTTCTTTAAACGCTGCTCGACCACATGCTCAGTGGAGGAAGAAATCCAAAGTAAAATGGCTTAATTGCAACAAGTGCAATCGGAAGTTGAAACTTAAATCCACAAAAGCATAAGTGTGTTCTGTAAGTATCTTTCATGCTGAACTTGTTCTTAAACGTTGTTATTTACTACACTTAAACACTTGTAGAAATTTCAGGAAGCCATTCCCTTAAAAACTTAGGAGGTATGTCGAATTACAGAGTTCCAGCGAAATAAGAAATAAAAATCCGGTTAACAAGGATAAATCCTTACTCCGACCATTAACGAACTTAAAACATCAGGACTCTGGACATGCTAACAGAAATTTATCACCGTTTTTGTTCCTTTAAAATTTCACCTTCCACCGTTGGAAGCGTCCTATTGGTCCTTCATGAATCAGATTTTTCTATTCGCTTAAAAGTCCTCTCACGTATCGGATCCGCATCGTGGGTCGTTGTTTATAGCGTTAAATTGGTCCTGGGAAATTAGTTTAATGTTTCGAAAAGTAGTTAAGGACTGGAGCGTCGAATTAGCTTCATACAATCGAGTTTAAATTCTTGTTATTCCACTATTGGGTTAAATGGAGACATAGGACACGGCTGCTTAAAATGAAAGAATTGTTAGTGCCTGATTTAGAGTGGAGTTTTTATAATTTGCATGATGTTGATTGATATTAAGAGGTAAAATTAAATTCCTTTAATTGGTCATAGCTGAAATTATTTGGTATTTAACCTCGCTCACTAAACTACCTAATTCTATCCTTTTAATTAAAATCCAAGCTTCTCTAATTCAAATTAAAAACCAAACCAGATCAAAAACAACTACAACGAGGAGTTCTCCATAATGGAAAATTATCCGACAGCTTTTAGGTGAGCTCAGGAGTACGACAAGGATGCCTACTTTCGCCACTACTATTTTTTATAGTAATAAACGACATCCTTGTCAGAACTCTAGATAGTAGAACAGGCGGCATACAATGAGGATTGCTAGACCGCCTTAAGGATCTCGACTACGCGGAGCACATCTGTTTGCTGACCACACATCAGCACCTCAAAAATATGTCAAACAATTTGGCAGCAGAAATTAGTCCAGCAGGCTTAAGGCTGAATCCGAATAAAACTAAAGAAATGCAGATAAATGCAAACACCATTGAACGGACAGCGCTGAATAACAATGACGTGGAACTGGTCAATAAATTCTGCTACCTCGGTAGTATTATTTCCGAAAATGGCGGTGCAGAAGAAGATGTCAGTTCCAGAATAAATAGCGCACGACGCGCATATGCATCCTTGTTCCGCATATGGAGATCAACGCAGATCTCAACTAACACCAAACTGCGGCTGTTCAACTCCAACGTTAAGGCAGTTCTTTTATACGGTTGCGAAACATGGAAAGTCACCCAATTCATCACAGGGAATCTACAAGTCTTCATCAACAGATGCCTTCGTCGTATCCTAAAAATCCGCTGGCCAAATAGAATTTCAAATGAAGAACTATGGCGCCGAGCTGGCCAAGAAAAGATAGAAGACCAAATCAGGCGAAAGAAATGGAATTGGATTAGCCACACCTTGCACCGCGAAAACGATAATCTAGCCAAACAGGCCCTTGACTGGAACCCACAAGGAGTCCGTCGAGTCAGAAGACCTAGAACAACGTGGAGGAGAACCCTACTAGCAGAAGCCGCAACAACTGGGGGATGCTGGTCGGAGCTGGGAGCTGTCGCACAAAACAGAGTCCGCTGGAGGGCAACTGTTTCCGCCCTATGTCCCATGAAAGATTAAAGGAGCGTGAAGAAAAAGAAGAAGATTTGTTACACGAGTTGAGACTTCTTCATGCGTAAGCTTTGTTGTTCTATGATTTAAGTAAGTGGCTGCAGTATTAAAAACTTTACATTCAAAATTATTTTTTACTTTTTGGTTCATTTTAAAATAATTTTTTTTTTTTTTCAGTTTTTTTTTTAACTATTTATTTTTTCATAAAAAAAATGTTTCAAAATAAAGTTTAAGTAAGTTTGATATAAAGGAATCTGTAATGTATTACGTATTTCGAATATCAGGACTACCGTTTTTATAGCCATAGGTGAAGGCTTCCCAATTCTCGTTGTTTAATCAAAATTCCATTATTATTAATTTACTAACGTTTATTTGGCACAAGACGCATAGTTTTCAACATGCCAAAATATACAAATTGCTTCTCCAATTTTAAGTATTCATAAACATTCATCTGGGATTTGCATAATTCCATTCAATTCATATCCACCCATTACTAGAGCCATATACCGCAAAGTTGTTTAAGGCTATGTATATCTCCCCAACACTTTATAACTTTCATAAACTTTCTCCTTCCGAATAAAACGAAAATTTTCCTGAATCTTTTGAATAAAGATTTTCCTGTGTTAAAGTACCTAAAGCCATGCGGCTCTCATCCGATTACATTTCGCCACTTGGCAGAAACAGAGGGCAATGAAGATGTTTCTGCAAACCAGTATGCTCGTCATGTCGACCATCTTCCGTTCTGGAGGACCTGTTCTATCGTTAAGACAGCTGCACAAGGCATTCGTGTCCTCTTCATCCCTTTTCACACACACACCCACAAACGCGATTATGTTTATATTTATGAAGTAGCAAGGCTCTGGCAAAAGTTATGTAATGTAACAACGTATTTATGTACAAATGAATTCTTGGTCCTGATAATCCTTGCTGAGGGTTTTATGCAAATTAAGGAATATTAAGGAATTATTTGCGGCCAGCTGATTACATTTTTCGTTATGCACATTCATGAAATTTAAATAAAATAAATTTAATTTGTTTCAATATTGATACTCTCTCTGCTTCGCGGTTTGTGATCTTTTCCACTCGGAGTTTTTTTTTTTAATTTCCCACGGAAAAAGGTGAAAGAGATTAATTCTATCCACGGAATATGATCCATTAAGAATTATCAAGAGAGAAATTTCCTTTCAATTTCTTCCTGCTTTTTTTGTGCGCTCGCCTTTATGTTCCTTGTAAATTCGAAAATCCTCCACCGAAAATATTTAAATTAATTCACTCGTCGTCGTATCGCGGCATTTTCCTTTCTTTTTAAATACATTAAAAATTCCCGACGAAATCTTACCTTCAGAGGAGTAACCGTCAAGAGCCTCTTAGAATCCTTAATTTCACTTCAGGTAACCTTCTGCGGTCTGCTGCATACCGCGGGAGGACACTTAAGGAGAGACGCTAAGGTGGAAAATATCACCGCAATTTCTTCCGTGAACCACCGGGAGGCGATAGCTGTGCTAAGGAGGATATTTTTTTACAATAAATGGGATAAACGTGTTACTTTCACCATAAATGAACAAAATTGTATACACACCCCATCAGCAAGGACAAGGGTGAAGGGTTTTATATTACGGAAGATTAATAAACAAAGGATAATCCCGGCAATAATTAGCGTTGTTTGCTTAAAGTGCTGCTGCTCATTTTCAGCTTCATTTAGGGAAGGATATACACCTTCGGTACAGGTACATGTGCCTCGGCATGTGCTTGACGGCATCTCTCCACATGAAACATGATTCCTTCTATTTACAAGGCATGTCAAGGATCTAGCGCAGAAAGGGATATTGTTGTAGGACCTGTAATACATCATGTAAGTCCAAAGCATTACTGAATGTGTGCTATGATTAATGTGACATTTTATTAAAAGTTCAACAACAACAACAAAAAACAAGTACCAAGCCAGAATGAAGATATTTTTAACGTGGAGAATACTCTCTGCAAGGCATGTACCACTTAGGAGTAGTGTGGCGCACTGGAAAATTAATCAGTCATTGTCCCGGGAGCAAGGAGTGGTTCGGTAAAATTAGATAAAATACTGAGAAATTGCTACGTTAGAATAGACTTCAGGGCGAGATACATATAACACTAATTTAATAACTACCTACACAGGTAGATGCACGTAGCATTTCCTATAAAGAGCTTCTCCGACAAATATAGAATTGCATGACGTGACTTGACTGCATTCTCAGTACTTCCAAATTATCCCAAAAAATTCTCTCTAATATTTTTTAATTAAATTATTCATTTGATTTTTTTCGTGATCCTTCAAGATTGATCCACAGTCAAGTTGCTCTATTCAAAAACGAACTTCTAGGCAATTTTTTATGTGATAGTTCAAGCTGAGGTACTACCAATCCATCATCTGGTATACGTCATAGTGAAAGCCTAGAGCTCGGGGAAAGCCCCTTTGTACAGTCAATAACCTATTCCTGTCGTATAGAGTGCAATGTCGAACAGCAAATCTAGTTGGAAGATAGTGGAGAGAGAGAGAAGTGATGGAATGAGCTGCCATAAAAAAGCCCCCATATTTTATTCCCCTATTCCGAACCATTACAATCAGGACTCTGACATCGGAGCATCGACAAGCAACTCGCCTCCTGAAGCGAGTTGAATCTCATCAACCAACCGATGACCTGCGCTTGGTGGAGCAGGGAAGGGCTAGGGGAGGCTTTGACAAGAAAAATCAAGAATGTAAAGAGGGAAGAAGAAAGAAGGAAAGTTATGTAGATGAGGAAAGTGGGAAAGGCCGTGGTGCTGCCGGGAATCGAACCCGAGACCTCTGGGATGGTAGCCTTACTCCCTAGGCTACCGAGGCGTAGTAGTAAGCTACTTATTACTAATATCTAGTAGTAAGCTACTATCGAAGGCTAAAAAGAAAGGTAGGATCGATTAAGTAAAGTAGGCGGCGGTGGTGTTAGATGAGATGGAAATGAACCCTGCATTTGAACTCTTGGGTGTTGTATAAGCTCGGAAATACTGACTGTGGAAAGTTGTGCCACAGTTGAATTGGCACAGCTGGTTGTAGCTACATACCAATTTCTAAACTGGACTGTGCGCGAAAATAATTGCTGTAAACTGTGGGAGTGACCCGAGCAGGGGTTGCGAGAGAAATGTTACTTACTGCGCGAGAGAAGTAGGACTGCAATGTGTGGCATAGAACTAAATGGACTACTCCTAATTTTGTTAAAGATTTACCGTTTTCCCACTTCTATTACCCCGTTTATGACTAGGCCGAAAAGTTGAGTCGACATTAAGTTGAAATTTCGACCACCGTTTATGCTGTTGAATTGAGTTCACTTTGAGTTGAAATAGAGTGGAATTGATATCAAAACATAACCTCAAATTTTTGCATGAAATTCTCATTTATAGATGTAAAAATTCAGAACGAAATAATCTATTTTTCCTGTACCAGAGAAAACATCGAGCACAAAACCAACGCTGAAAGCGGACTTCACGGATGTTAAGCAAACAAAACAAATGTCACTTGAACCCAATTTCAACTCAACCCGCGTATATGAGGGAAATATTTACTCGATCCAGGTAGGAGAGCTGAGTTGAGTTGAATGGAACCAGTTTCAACTCGACATCCGGTTATGACTGCGTTGAACCCGGGTTGAAACTGGGTTGAACCTAGTCATAAACGGGGTATATATCTCTTTAAGTATTGATCCTAGCGAAAAAGGGTGTAAAACCGTTTTTGTAGAGCATTTTATAACAAAATAATTTTGTTTCTCTGGTTTTTTCGCTAGAAACCGGAGTTTTAGAGTTATTAATGAAAAATGGAAAAAAGGGACCTTTTTAGCTTTTTAGCTCCATCCCCACAAACCGATATTTTTAGTATGTTGTTAAAGAAATCCTCCTCTACAACTATGTCAAAATTTGGGTAGCTATTTAATTTTTCCTCTATTGGGTCTTTTTTGTCTTCATTGCCTGGACTACAGCTAGGAATGTCCCATATGCCTGGATAGCTGGTTTCTCTGTATCAGGGCGGCGAAGCCGGAGTCGGAAGGAATTTTCTAGTTAAGAGTAGTTTACACCACATGATTTTGCCAAATGATTTGACACAGCGATATTCTGCGATTTTCCTTGTGAGTTTGACATAATCAATGAACTCAGTCTAAACTAACGGACCAACGTCCAACAAAAATCAGCGTGTTCAAAGGAACTGCAAGGTAGGAAATGAGGAAGCGGTAAAAGCTTGGAGTTTCCTTTCTCCGAGTACCACGGGCCATTTTTATAATGTAAACATATCGCCTCACATCGGGACTCATGGATCGTTATAGTTAGTTTGTTGTCCAAGTTATTGACTTTTGTTCTGTAAGCCATACAGGTAACGGATGGTGTAAATGAATTACCACAACTTGTAATGAAAGGTTACCAAATTCAGAACGCAGGCGTTTAAATATGATTGGTGAAATTAGATGGTAGGTAAAAAATGTTGCCCTAGCCAAGGTATAGGTACGGTCAAATTGGAAAGAAGAAAAACTCTGTTTATATCTCAATCATTGCAAGTTTAGAAAAAGTGGAAAATGATGAAAGCACGAAACCCGACGAAGTTCTTTCCGCGGCAACGATAAGATTTTTGACGTCATAACTAGTGATGAGCAAAAATGGCCTTGTTCTGGCAGTCTTGTCTTGTTCTTGCACATTTAGCAAGACCAAGAACAAGACTTAGTTATGTTTGCAAGAACAAGACAGACTGAACAAGAACAAGAATCGTAGTGGGAAAACAAGATAGAAGCAACGTTTCCTAGGTGGGGCAAGTGGAAAGGCGAAGGACCATGCCGTAGAGAGGAATCAAATCACTGACCTCTGCCGGGCGGCATCTTAGCTCATAGGCTGCTCATACTGCCAAATTACATAGTTATCCCACTATGTTGCTTCTATGAACCGTTTCAATATAAAAAAGAATTATATATGATTGAGTTGTTTACTGATTGGATTGTGGATTTTTCATTTCACGCCACTCCATTTAACCTCCTTCTTCCTCCAAAATCTCAAACTTGTGAGCACTTTCACAAGAATATTATCCCGGAAATCTTTTTAAATTGCATATTTTCAATTACAGGCTATCAGCAGTATAAAGTCATAAAACGCCACCTAATGCCATTTAGCTCCATACAAATAGATACCCTTTACCGTCTTATCACAGTACGAAAACCATTGACAACAGAAGAATCTGCAAATGTATCTACTTTAACAGGAATTGATATCTTTCCAGGCTATTTACAAGAATCTTATGAACATATTGAAAAAGGGCCATAAATTGTCGGGCATAATATTCCCCACAGACGAGCACGACATTTTTTACATCAATTCAATCCCATTGGGCTTGGCACAAGGATCGTTCGACGATGGTAATAAAATTTTGTTAACGATTATTCGCTGCCTGCCATTGAGGAATAGCAAGGAAATGGGGGGATCAACAGTGATATCCTGAGATTGAGTGCTACAATCGCAGTTGCAAAGGACTCTGATTCTATTCCCATTTCGTGTTTAAAATGAAGTAATTCCGAGTCCTTGATGTGAGGCTAAAGATATGAAATTTCTTCTTTTTTTCCATTCGGTATTGGAACATGTTTTAATGCTTTTGAAGGAAGCTGCAAAGTATGTTTCATTGAGCACATCAAAGGTAAGCTTAGTTTCTGGGAATAATAAATAATAAATGGGACTATTGAAACTGAAAAGCCTCTTTCAGGCAGGCAAAGATAGCAGCTATTCATGTTGGGGTTTTCTGATAGACTTAACTTCTCATGTATTTGAAATTTCTTCAATGAGATTGACACTAAGTTGTTGATAACTGGACAGATGTTTTGAAAACAGATTTGAAATATTTTTACAGAAGCATCTTCAATGATGAGTCGATAATATTCCAGGTGAATCCCTGGACGTTCTTTGAGTGATTGTTTTACTTTGAAGTATTGAGTTTAGTCTTATCACTGATTATTGAAATAAAGCCCCCAAATGGCATATCATTCGTTTCCTTGTCCACTGTACTGCAGATAAAGTGGAACTTTGTCTTCTAGATCAAAAATTCATTGCCACTGATTCTCTGTAACTAGGGCTGCCATCCGTCCGGGTTTCCCCGGATTTGTCCTAGTTTTGGAGGGTGTCCGGGGGCCGTCCGAAAGGGGTTTTAAAAATTGTACTTTTCTTTCAGGGGTGATCCGATCAATTGAATGATACTCAATAAATTAAAACAAATCCTTGTTAAAAATTGAATCGCAGTCCACATCCAAGCAAACTTCAGTGTGGCAAAAATGCTTTAGCTTTATTTGAAAGTTCCAGTGACAATTCAGTTATCAAACGTACAGAGGAATTCAGTCGTTCAAGGAAACCAAGTTTTTAGTTATTAAACGACTCAATGTACAACCGATTTCTTTTCAGATGAAAATGACCTAGCAGGTGCCAATCGGTGTAGGTGTTATTAAGGTTTAAGTAGTAAATTAACAATAAAATAAATGGTGTTCTGCCAGAGATCTGGCACCGGCACAAATTCGGCAGACCTTTGTTTTCTAGTATAAAAATGTTCCAACTTTAATTCGATTGTAGGTTGAAACTCTTACTTGATAGGTCAGTTGCGGTAATTCCAAGCTCTTCCTCGGTAGGTCCCGTTGCGGTCCCAAAAATTTTCCGGAAAACGGACAAACTAAATTTGGGCACTACTTCCGCCCAGGGCGAGCAACGATTTTTTTTTATGGTCGCTGTGAGTACAAATATTTCCAAAAAAACATTTCATCCTCGTACTCGATAGGCACGTTTTTGCAGCCAGCTCTTGGTTTAGTACTTCCCTATTTTTATACATGCAACATCTTCTTCTTGCTGATTACCTTTTTGTAAAAATTTCCTCATTGCCTTATTTCTTCTTCCCAATACTGGCTTTTTTGCTTTGTGTGGTTTTCTTAGTTCGTTTCGTTCCTTTATGAATCTATTGTTCTCTGTATACCTAGCGTGAGTTGGTATGCTCTGTTTTTATCCGCTAGATTATTACATTGTTAAGTTTATTTATTCTTAATCCTGCCCTACTTTACTCGCGAAGTTGATCGAAGTTGGTTGAAGTCGAGAATGTAGAGAGGCACTTTGTATAACTTTACTTCGCTTCGGGCGACTTTGCATCTTTGGCGGTTTTTGCGCCCGAGTTTCAAATTTATATAGAAAGGGGTCACCAAGTGGTTTCAGCACTAAAATGACATCTCTCTTTTACATTGCTTTGTTTCTATAAACCGTGCTTGGGACATCGGTCAACTTCGAGAAGTACTTCGCCGAAGCAGCTTCGCTTTGCGTCTCATAGTCACCTCTAATTTGCTCTTCTTTCAATTCTGGCACATTTATTTTCCCTTCTCTGTTTCCTCTTCTTGTTGTTATTTACCCCGTTTATCACTAGGTACAACCCAGATTCAGCCCTGTCATAAACGGGGGTCGAATTGAAACTGGGTCCACTCAACTCAACTCAGCTCTCCTACCTGGGTCGAGTTGATTTTTCGCCTCATATACGCTGGTTGCACAGCTAAGTTTTTATGTATCTATAAATGAGAATTTCACACAAAAATTTGAGGTTATGCATTGATTTCAGTTCAACTCTATTTCAACCCAAAGTGAAACCAACTCGACATCATATACAGTGGCCGAAATTAAAAATCAACCTCGACTTAACTTTTCAACCTAGTCATAAATGGGGTAATTTTAGATATCTTTGCCTTAAGTTTTCCGAGTTTTTGTCCTGTCTGAGGTTGTGTCCTATATTTCATAGCAAGAACTTAATGCCAGAATGGGTTACCAGTCCTTTGCTTGTAGCCGAATTGGTTATCGATTCGATACGACGCGACGACGGTTGGATTGTAACTCGCCAAAAAAACATATTCGTGAATTTTTTTTATTTTAAAGAAACTGTGTGTCCGTGGATAAAACCAAATTTCGCCCAAATATCCGGGGTTTTTGTAGTTTCTGTTCGGCCTCGGCAATTTTGGCGATGGCAGCCCTACCTGTAACTAAAGGCAATCTTAAAAATTGAATTTTATTAAATTAATATCAAAGGATCATAGTTAACCCACCAAAGACTAGGCAAATATTTCTACTCGTGCGGAATTAAAAGCAATCTGTAAACGTTATTAATTAATTATTTACCCTGGAAAATTGTTTAAGTTGAAATCTCTTCATGATGGAAGCAAAGGAAATTTCCTAATTCTTTAAGGTCAATAGATTTAACCTTCATCAGCAACTTCTGGACTTCAAGTCAATCGAAGAAGATTCAGAACTTCATTTTTTTGTTGCCTGAGCCCAAGAACCTGCCACAAATCCCATTTTAATCCCAATGGGTCTCATAAAAAAAAAACTTTAAGGGGAAATTACGTAAAAGACTCGAGTTCAATAAATTCTAGGAACTTTCAACTTTAATGGATTCTGATCTTGTGGTCTATTGTCAAGTGGTATAATATCAAACATGGGGGTTTTGAGAAAAATTAATAAAGAAAAGTGAAAGTATTAATTTCCCGTGATTTTCTCTCTTAAATTGATTAAAAAAAAAAAAAAATATTTACATTTAATTTTGTCAAGTTTATTTTCGCAGAAATCATATTTACAATTAATTAGTGAAAGCTACCCTAATTACGAGGAGAGAGAATTGTGGAGAGAAAATAAAATAATTGAAATTTTAAGGCCAAGCCCAGTAGGCATTTAGAGAATTGCTACTTATAACACCAATTGTAGGGTGTATTCTCAAAACTCACACGCTCTCTAGTAGTAATCTTAGAAATTTAATTTGTCTAAAGTCTTACATGAAACAAAGACTGCTTAAATTGATAGCTATACATCTTCCTTACGCTGCTTTAATCCCTCATGGGACATAGCGCTGAAACAGTTGCCCTCCAGCGGACTCTGTTTTGAGCGACAGCTCTCAGCTGCGACCAGGATCTTCCAGTTGTTGCGGCTTCTGCTAGTAGGGTTCTCCTTCACGTTGTTCTAGGTGTTCCGACTCGACGGGATCCTTGCGGATTCCAACCAAGGGCCTGTTTGGCTACATTTTCGTTTTTGCGTCGCAAGGTGTAGCCAACCCATTTCCATTTCCTTCGGCTGATTTGGTCTAGCTATAAGGTTACCATTTTTTATTTTTAAAATACATACGACAAAATGCCTGATTTTAGAGTAAAAAGCGTGTACAGCTTGGAACACAATTGCAAAATACGTCATCTAGGAACCGCCACCTTGATTTTTTTTTATAAAATTATCAAATTGAATTGTCACGGGTACTCAATGTGTGTGCAAAGTTTCATAGGAATCGGTTCAGTAGAAGTAGCTGAAAAAGCTGTCTGCAAGATTTGATGATAGGATATAAATATACGAAGTCAAGATAAATAAAAGAATTCAAAAACCAGACATCAACAAAAGCCTGCCCTGAATCTGACATGGCTATAAAATGCCTAACATGAGAGGCGAAATCCTGACGAATGGTAACCCTAGCTGTACCGAGTAGGGCTGCGGAGTTGTTTACAATAATTAGCGACTTCCACTCCAATGTTTTTAAAATTCCAATTAGACTCCGACTTTGTCTTTAACCATACTTAGTCTAATTGAAATTTTCACTAATTCACTTTTAGAGAGTAGACCACTGGTTTGCAGATAGTTACATATGTATATACATATGTAAGTAGGTAGTGGCTAGTGATGAGCAAATGCACAGCCTATAAGCATAATAAGCAAAGAAGTAATTTCTTGATCTATCATTGAAGCTAGCATTCCATTGCGGTAATATTGGATAGATAGAAGTTGGTGCTTTAATACCGCGTGTGGGCGTTATCAGTTCTTTCACTCTTCTGACTGCTATCTTGCCGCCAAGAGCTTGCTGTCTGACACTGCACCCAGTAATGATGGGAGATTCTTACATTGGCCAGGAGATACCGTTGAGACCTGTGCCTAGACGGTAGTGTCAAGAGATTGAGAACAGACCGGTATGAACCATACGGCCATTACTTCGCTCTGGCGTCATAAACGTGGGTCCTTCGAAGGGAGCCGGAAGAGTAGGGCTTACCGATCAGCGACCTACCATCTATGATTTTTTGTGGGAAATGTGATTTAGACAAAGATGACTACCATATTCACTAGTTACATAAGTGTGCTCTCATATGCATCGGAAGCTTTTTCCTCTCGGTATGGATATCTTTTCCATACGGGGAGTGGTAGAGTGGTAAGAATCTTACATCGGTCTAGCAGCAGAGATTCCGTGCGACTCTCTGCCTAAGAATTTCCTTCCCACGATGGCAGGCACCGCTGGGTCCGCACCAATACGATAGTGTCAGGCTCCTACTGACTAAATTCACCAACCCTTTGACCAGCCTCTTTTGATAACGCTCAAGCCCAGACTGGACGAGCCGTAAAGGCATTACTTCAACCTAGCGTCATCGGAATGACTCTTAAAAAGGGATCGCTCGAAGGTGCTCAGAAGAGCTGAAATAGTCCAACTAGCTGATATCTCTCTCCTTGCATTTCATTGCCTTTCCCTGTATTTTTGGCTTCGTATTCCTGAAGATTCTGCTGGATGACATTCAGTGCCGCTTTAAAATGGTGTTTCGTTCGGTGGTTCTCTAAACCTCCCTTTTTAAAGGAGGGTTGTCGAGAGCTCTTGAGTTATCTAGGGTCTTGTGAGAATAATGGGTAAATATTTATTTTTCTAGAGCTTTGTTGAGAGAGGTATTATTAATGAATTGAGGCTCGTTACAACTTGGACCATTCTCCGAAGGCTGCTGTTTCTAGCATAGCGGAATACCAAACAATATAATCTCTTATCCTAATGGCAGTCTGGGTTTCGACCGAATCATAGCTGCGAGAGAGCCTTATTAAAAACTAGTTCGGACATTCACGAGGCGCTCGATAAGGACCACTCAGTTGTATTAGCTCTGCTTGACTTTAGCAAAGCCTTTGACCCGGTAAATCACCAAAAGCTTAAAAGGGGTTTTAACTTTTCATCTTCGGCTGTGAAGCTGATAAGTAATTTGCTGGCTGGCAGGCCCCAAGTTGTTAACGTGGGAAATGACTATCCGTTGGGGAAATGTCCGCTGCGTCTGCGTCTCTAAATTTAGGTGTGCCCCAAGGCTCCATTCTTGGCCCACTTTTAATGATAACCTACCAAAAGTAGTATGAAATTGATGGGTTATCGATGATGTCGAATTGCATCTCACTCGTCCGATTGGGCTAATTGAATGGTCTGAAATCATGAATGGTATCAGACCAATGGCCTGTTGCTTAATCCACCTAAATCAATGTGCTTAGCTATTTATAGAGTCGTATTAAATAATACCGTTATTGACTACTGCTATTGACGTGCATTCTGGTGGCATTGGGGGGGGGGGGGGGTATAGGTTAAGGGTTAAAAGGTACGGGGGGGTATTGAAGAAGGTGGTGATGAACCCTGCGTTTGAACTCTTGGATGTTGTAGGAGCTCGGAAATACTGACTGCGAGAGGTTATTCCACAGTCGAGTTGTTCTATTAACAAACGAATTCATATCTTGTTGAGTGCATGAAAGGGGGAGTTGCAGGTGAAGGGAATGAGACGAGTGGGCTAATCTGGTGTTGCGGGTATAAGTTTGCCGTGGAGGCAGGAGAGCGTTTAACTCGGAGGAACAGTCACTATGATAGCAGCGATAAAATTTTGCCAGTGCTGCTACATTCCTACGGTGGCTCAGGGGGTCGATGGTGGAGCAGGCGGTGTCGTCATCAATTAACTTGAGTGCCCTTTTTGCACCTTATCTAGCCATGCCAAGGTGGTTATTGGGGCGCCGCCCCAAACGAGGGAGTTATATTCGAGAAGAGGCCGAATGTAGGATTTATAAATAACAGCACGGGCCGATGGCTGGAGGAGGAACTTGCACCTCTTAAGAAATCCCAAGCACTGGGATGTTTGTTTGGCGATTTGGAATATGTGGTCATTCCATCGCAAGTTTTTGGCTAATGTCACGCCTAAGATGTGTAAGGATGGGTCGGCCATTAGTTGAACTTTATCCACTCTCAAGGGTGGAGAGGTGTTGAGCTTCTTTTTGGAGATAAGGCAGTACTTGGTTTTGGCGGGGTTGAATTCAACACGATTCTTCTTTCCCCACTCTAGAATGAGTTCAATGTCGTTATTAATTGAGTTGGACATTAGTTCGCGATCATCAAGACAGGATCTGGCATGAGTCTGTCTTGTATCGAAGCTGTACGAGTAACGTAGAGTACCTTCGTCAGCGAAACTGAGAAGTGGGTTGGAGGGGATTGAAAGAAGGTCATTTATGAATATGAGAAATAGGGCCGGTGATAAAATTGACCCCTGGGGACCCCTGCAGAGATCGGGTGGGATGCGGATTTGACGCCATCCAATACCACTTTGATTGAACGGCCAGAAAGGAAACTCTCAATCCACTTCTGTAGAAGTGAGTCAACTCCAATAGCTTTGAGTTTAGTTAACAGGGTTGAGTACCTGAGTGTTGTATTTAGTTTAAAATTATTATTTCTAGACATCTTAAGTGTTTAAATGTTTAAGAATAAATCACTTTAGTGATTCGATTTTGTGTATTTATGACTTTTAAAAAACTCACTTTCTATATTTTAAACACCTTACTGCTGTATTTTATTTTTAAACACCTTTCACACACTTGGATTTACCGTGTAGAAATTGCAAAAGGAGGAGGAGGAGTTGTTGTTGTAGGCTAGTTGTACATCACACCGAATTCCTATTTTATTTTCAATCCTAGAAAGCAGTACCAAAGCTAGTATTCTACTTACCAAATTTGATTTGGTGGGCTTATTTTAAGTAATAACCTGTGCCGTTCTCTTGTTTCTTCTGTCCCTATATATTGCAATTCTTTGCTCTCCCTCTGCTGATTGGTGTTCCTTGTTGTTCTTTATCTAATTTTCCTTAGATGCGAGTAATCGTCCTTCCCGCATTACCTGATGAAAATTATATTTTAATAATGCTTATTAACAAAGAAAATAATCCCTCAAGAAGCTTATTGACTAAAAAAGCGTGTGCCGCTAATCTTCCAAAAAATTGACTTGATGTAGTCTTTTGCTTTCCCCAGCGTTGTTTTTTATCTGTAAAATATTCCCACGACTTTCTACTTCAATTTCACAATAAATACGTTGACAGCATGTAGGCTATAAGAGGCTTAAAAAAGTATTTCGGGCTTTTAAATAATTCCTTGTAAATTTTTTCACATTTTTGCGCTGTTTACTTTTCAGTTCAGCGATCCTGGGAAATTGTTATTTTTAACATTTCTTTCTACGCCCACAATTTTGATTAAAGTTGATTGAAATATAAATTGGCAAAACAAAAAAATACAAATTGATGAAAGTTGAACGGATTTATTTGTTTTAACCAAAAGTAATTTCTTACTGGGTTCTGCCTTCTTTAAATAGAATTATGCAATATCGCGCAATCGCATTTATCTATTATAAATTATAATAGTGGTAGTTTGTGATGGGGTTTGAGAGAAGTGGATTGTGTGGAGTTGATTACAATGTCCCACTGCCGAAAGACTAGATCCTTCTTAGTAAAACATATTCTTTCTAAAGTTTACAAATGCTTTCAGGGGTTTTGTGATAAATATATTAGGATTTATCGAGAAATTCTGCAAGGTTTTCTCGTTTTTCTGTGCTGAAAACGAATCTGGACACCTGGGGGCAGGATTAATCAAAAGGAAGATTTGGAGTACTGGTTCCAATGGCGACAGGTTTTCTGTAAAGGAACTTAAAATAATTTTTCCAGTAGGTTATAAAATTTCTAAGGAAGCAGCTTTTAGAATTTCGAAGAAAACAGATTATATAATTTCTAGGAACTTGCTTTAGTAGGGGTAGAAAAAACAACCTTGAAGTACGACATGCCGAGATAAGCTAGAATATCGATGTTTCAACGCTTGACAATGTTAGTGGGTAGCAAAAAAAACATTGGAGATTCGGTATTCTAAAACAAACACCACATAAAATCTTCGAAAATATATACAATCTCTTTTGTGAATAAATAAAACGTTATTTTTACCTTAAAGGAATATTTTTGTTTGTTCAATATATTCCATGCACTTTGCAGATCTACATAGTTAACACTCATGTATAACTAATATACGTTAAATAAGTATCAACAAAGATTAAAAAAATCTATTTTACAAGATTTGGGGTTTAAGCATTTAAAGCATACCTGCGATAATCCTTCACTCTGTGGCAATCACAAGTCCATTCTATAATATTAATTTAATAGCGTATTGCTAGCAAACTCAATTTTTTTCGTTATGGTAGTCTGCGGGTTTCCAATTATCATTTCAAAGCTTCAAAGGATTCATTTGGTGTGACATTGACGGACAGTACCTGGCTATATCGTCCCACATGTCGATCTCCTCTATTGAAACTACTTTGTCCGGGCCTTTGATAAAAAATGAAGAGCCTTTGAAGTGTTGCGCGTCATCTATGCACAGTTGGCGTTGGCATACGAATTGATCTTAAATTATTGGTAGACTCCTTAAAAAATCTAGCAAAAATATCTGGGCGGTTATATCTTTTCAGGGCCATTGATTGCGTGCTTGCGATAGAGGAAGAATCCGAATGGCAGGTTTGTGGATACTTACTTACGAGGTGTGACAATTAAGTAATGAGACTGATTATATTGCCGCAATTGTGGTAACCCTGCGACCTTGAAATTCCCTTTCCCTTCTCTCGGCATCCTTCCCCTCTCCATTGATATATTTGCCATCGCTCTAGCTTGTTTAGTTCGCCTGCTCTGTCGTGTTGAATAAACGTGTGTTCGTGGTGCTCGTCACGAAAATGGAAAAGCGGGCGGGGGGCGTGCGGAGACAACCATTGTGAGCTTTGGCGTTTGGTTTCCGGGTCGTATTGAAAAAACCAACTCTCATCGCCTGTAATAACTCGATCAAGCAGCGTGGGATCGTTTTCCACTTGTTCCAAACAGTCTTCTGCGACGGTCATTCGATGCTGCTTTTGCTCCTCAGAAAGGTTCCTTGGAACCATCTTCGCGCACAACTTTCTCACCCCTAAATCGTCGTTTAAAATTTGTCTGACTGTTTCACGGTTCATACCCAGTTCCGACGCCAACATTCGAACTGTTAAACGCCGATCTTCACGGATCAGGGCGCGCACACGCTGCGTATTCGTGTCAGTCCGCACCTCGACTGGTCTCCCGCTCCGCGCCTCGTCTTCCACGCTTTCACGCCCCTCCTTAAACTCTTAATGCCATCGAAACACCTGGGCACGACTAAGAGCACTATCACCATGCACTTTTACAATTTTAGCGTACGTTTCCGAAGCTGTTTCGCCCAATTTGACGCAAAATTTTATCGCGACGCGTTGTTCTTGATTTCGTTTTTCCATTTTCGTGACGAGCACCACGAACACACGTTTACTCAACACGACAGAGCAGGCGAACTAAACAAGCTAGAGCGATGGCAAATATATCAATGGAGAGGGGAAGGATACCGAAAGAAGGGAAAGGGAATTTCAAGGTCGCAGGGTTACCACAATCGCGGCAATATAATCAGTCTCATTACTTAATTGTCACTCCTCGTATGCTCCTTTAATGCCTTATGCGATATATAGCGGAAAACGTTGCCCTTCAGCGCCCTACAGCTCTCAGCTCTGACCAAGATCTCCCAGTTGTTGCGGTCTCTCCTCCACGTTGTTCTAGCTCTTCCGGTCCGTGAGATCTTTAGAAGAAGATATAAATAAATATTTTTCGATGTATGTAATTCGTCTAGTTTAAATTGAATAATAAACGCACATAGCAGGGGGTAACTTATATTATACATTATTTCTTTTATTATCCCCATACACAAACCGGTTTTATACTTTGCCTCAGCAAATTTATCAGACTTATCCATCCTTCACACTGTTACGCATTTATTGTACAACTACATAGGCATCACAATCGTTAGACGAAAAAGCGACAAAAAGTAAATATTTAGTGAAATACTGAGTGATAGATAGAGTGATTTACCCTATTAAAGAATCCTTCACTTCCAATGCATGATGGGTAGAACACGATTATAAAATGAGTTTGTAAGAGGTGTTTCTTTTATTCTGTTGAGCCAGTACAAGGTCATACTTCAAATGAAGCGAGTAGCCATTGCAATGACAAAACCAAGCAAATTAAAGCAATACAGAAAATATATACCTACCAATGAAGAGCTTTTTTACAATTTTCATTCTAAAGCGTAGACCACAAAGCACACGTGTTCCGGGTTCCGTCTATCCGTTTTCCGTCTCTCCATCTTTCCGTGTTCCGATATTTATTTGTATGTTAGCCACACTTATCCGTTTTCTATCTCTCCGTGTTTTGATGTTCCGATATTTATTTTTATGGAGCTACAAGCGTCTGTTACCATGGCATGCTTGATTTTATTGACAAGTGAGCGAATTTGCGAATTTTATTTACTCATTCTACAAAAAAGTGAGGTAACGTTTCCGTCAATCCGTTCAAAAGTTGAAATTTGTTTATCCTCTCCGTTATCGTGTTTTTATCGTTCCGTTCTTTTTTTGTTTATCTGGTCAAGTAGTATTAAGACTGAGTAATTTGACAGGGAGCGGAGCACGTAACACGGAGATCGGAAGACGTGTGCGTGTGCTATGTGGCTCCCGCTTAATATGCATTAAATTGCCTCAGAGTAAGTAAGCAGTAGCAATGTCTCTCCAGTTCGTAATTACAATCTTACCTTGCCTAATTTAGCTCGATGCAATAGTAGCACTGTGATTTTTTATCATTTCCTTCGTGATTTATGCTTGATAACATAACTCGTGGGCTGTAAGTAATATAAGATTATGGGATCTTATCTTCAATCTTATCTTGCAAATCCTATCTGAGATTGGTTTGAAGTCAATTATTTTATCTTTAGTCCATTTACCCACTTAGAATTCTGTACCAAATTGTCATCTGTTATTTTTACTGTAGCTGGTCGTTTTTGTATAATGCCTGTATTTGGCCATCTGAGTTCCTGTAGAGCGCATGTGTCCACTTTGTTTTTCGAGCTGTTTTATCATTTCTTGTAGCGCACCATTTAGTGATCTGACATTCCAAGTAGCTACCTTCATTTCATCGGTCCTTTCTCCTGTCTTTAAACCTCGTGAGTTCTGACCTATCCGAGGCGAATTTTGAGGTCTTCTAACGGTTTAGTTTTGCGTGCCTCTTCTTTGGTTGACCTGAATTTTTCTTTCCAGTGATTCGATTTATCGCAATTTTAGCAAGATCGTTATTGTGGATCCTTTTAATGTATGCCTCCTATCTCACTCTACTTAATTTTATCCTTTTGAGGGCGCGTGGACATCGGTACTCCAAGGCTAGGTTTCCGGGCCATGAATTAATGAAAAAACGGACGGCTTGGCGGTACCCGTGGATCGTGTTGGGCCCGGGTGGGTACAAATACAGCCTCGCTCGGAAACTGCTATTTAGTATTTCACTTAATAAGGAAAATAGGTAGGCCACTTCCCCATAAATCGAAAGACAGATGGACGATGCACAAAACAACATGTGGGGTTCCGCAGGGATCCGTCCTGGGCCTCCAATTATGTATAATGATGTATTGGGGCATCGCCTCTTAAAAGAAGCAGTTTCGAACGGGATCGCGCCTTAAATGGGGGAAGGGGTAGTGCTAGTAAGACGACGCCTCCACAAAATGGAATTATGGGTTAACCAAGTGATCCGGGAGATTAAATTTTGGCCTTAAAGCGGTGGTCTGACGCTTATGAGCACAAAACTGAAGCTGTGCAAACGTAGAAAACTAGTATCCGCAAGAAACAAGGTATGGCAGCAGATCATTCAGCCCTAAGGACCCTTGGAGTGATGATCGACCGTAAGCTAAATACTTGGGCGGCATTCGCAGGATTCCAAAGTTTGCTGCCAAACGAGCCGGCTGTGGACCGAACCGACGCCTTTTGATAGTGGATGTGTTTAGCTTAGTCTTGCTATACGCAGCGCAAGTGTCAGCAGCTTGACCAGTGTCCATTGTGTTGCAATACGCAGGTGGCCAAATCGCCAAGAAAAGGGCGACGAATACGGACAAAGGTCGATCCCCACATATTCGTAACGCCACGGCTGCGCCTCTACATTCCATGTCATTGGCTTCTGTGATGAATTTTTCACTGACTTCCATAACGCACCTCCTTTTTCCGTATCATTGGTCAATGTTCAATGGTATCTAACATTTGAGTTTAAAAATTTGGACAAGTGCATCATGGAATTTAGCATGGGTAGAGTGGGTTCGTTCCAGGTGGACTTTTTCAGGGAGGGGTCGCACAGGAACAAGTTTGAGTGTATTTGAAATTAGCTTTTACTAAATTTCTGTTGCATTCTTATAAAATTTTCCGTCGAAGTTAAATATATATTTGTCGGGGATAAATTAAAAATATCGGCGGTAACATATTTTTTTCGCGGATTCCTGAAAGAAAATACTGAGATCGTCGATAGAGCACTGCATCGGGCGTCTGGGAAAATGTCGCGCCTTTCTCAATTTGTTTGCATGGAATTATATGAGACCGCTAAGTTTTTTCACTGATGCTCCCGGTACTGGACTGAAGCTGCCGTCATGTCACGGATAACAGACAACATTGAGGTTTTTATTTAGCGATGAAAATTGTCTTTTTTTTGTCGAAGACTAGAGGCTCAGAGCTTTGGCGAAAAGCTTGAGTGTCATGATCGACCCTTTGGTATTTTTTAGTGGCAACTTTTCTGTCCATCTTAATTCCATCTCGAGAATTTGTCAGCTATTGTGTTGACGAAATGAATTGTAAAAAGTGGTTTTGTAGCCATTCGTGGTTGACGGTGTTGAGTCTTGCTGGAATGGTTTACTCCCAAATTTTTGTTTGACCAAGGCTTGAATTCTACCTCACACACGGTACACAGTACAGTTTCACAGTATATGGCCCCGTTATTCTGACATCGCGGTCCAAAAATACAAGAGGAAAAAAATACCATCACCATCAATGGCGCCTAGTTTCTGGTGAAGTGCTCGAAGGAGTAAATTTTCAAAGGACCTCTGTAGCAAGTAAATTCGCTGGTTTTTTTGTTCGCGTGCTGTTCATACAATTAATTCAATTTTCTGCCACTACGACGCAGATTTCGTTTGATTCGTTTGCGATTTTGTAGGGACTTTTTTGTAGATGTCGCTGTACTTTTTCCATAACCCCCGGGATCATTGTATCTTTTTATGAAACGACATACAAAAATTTATTCATATTCAAAGGCCGCAGCTCACTGAAAATTGCATTTTGTGATTTTCCAGCCAAATTCGCAAATGATTCTACACGCTTGTAAACAATGCGGTCAATGAACTGTCATCACTTAAATTTTGAGACAGCTCCCATCAATCATTCACCCTGTAGAAGAAGAGCAACCTCTACGATCGCATACGTTTATCTCTAAAAGTTGATTTAAAAAAGAAAACATGTCATACCTATGTCTGTGCATATGCAAGCGTGTTTGTATGGTAATGCCCTAAAGTTTATCTAAATTTATCTAAGCTTAAGCCAGAATAAATAATCAAAGCAAATTTTCTATTTTCGTTAAAACTCAAACAAACTCTTCAATTTAACATTATTTTCGTTTACTTTCAGGTAAATCACCATAGAAACCTCCAGCACCGCAAAATGTAACCTTCATTTGAATCAAATTATCCCAGCGAGAGCTTTATAAACTACTTGCGATGAGAACACTTCATCCATGAAAGTATTCACCATAATACCGACAGGATTACAGTGTTATGTGCTTGTGCGGTTATCAAATCAGTCCTGGTGGAGCAGTGTTGTCTGAACTTAGTCTTTCACCCCCGAACAGAGACCATGTGTCTCTAGGCACACCTGTAATCTGGCACGCATAACCAAGAAGGGCATTTCATCACACGGCGCGGCAAAATGATGGGATCCAGCGAGAACTCATCCATCTACACAACATGGTCATACACCGTGTACAGCTCCAACTATACACCTATAGAATTATCATATCCGGATGACTATAGCCATCTGGCGGAAGTGGATGAGAATCAAACGGGAACAGCCGTATACAACTGGGATTATAATGAGTTTTGCGAGGACGACAACACCAACGAGGGTGATGCCTTGTCGAGCTCATACTTCAAGTCAGCCGTTTACCTGTTGTACATATCAATTTTCTTGTTCGCCCTACTCGGTAATGGTATGGTGTGTTACATAGTGCAATCTACGCCAAGAATGAGAACAGTTACGAACTACTTCATAGCGAACTTGGCCGTCGGTGATATACTAATGTCCTCGTTCTGTGTACCATTTTCGTTTGTGTCCATTTTAATACTGAGATACTGGCCATTCGGTGCTGTGCTCTGCCACCTTGTGAATTATTCACAGGCTGTCTCCGTTCTGGTTAGTGCATACACACTGGTAGCGATTAGTGTGGATAGATATATCGCCATAATGTGGCCACTGCGACCAAGGATAACAAAGAGGTAAATTTAATAAATTATTTATATTCTAGCAGGACTGGTTTCTACATTAAATTACTCCTTAACATGTCGCCGCAGGAATCTTAATTGCATTATCAAAAATTTACGCCATTTGCTCGCCATACATTTTTTGCGCAGAGGAAATTTTGTTGTTGTACCATCTTTGGCTACTGTCCCAAAACTGTCCCAAAATTGTCTTTCAGTGGTTTTGGAGCTGTGCCACATTTATTTTCGTGGATGGACATAGATAGAAAAGTGAAAATCAATTTCGATATTTTCCAGACTATTTCAGCCCAAGACTTTAATATTTAAAAAAAAAAATAGGTAAAAAAACTTTTGAGTTAAATGTTTTTATTTGAAATCATAAGCTGTACCAAAAACTAGAAAATAATAAGAATACAAACATGAACCTTCCTGAGATTCTGACGTCTGATAAGAAATCGTTTAATAGTAGTCGTGCTGTTTTCTCATATCGTATGGCAAGGATCACTTTCTTCGTTTCAGGGAATTCCGGAGAGAGAAAGAAATAAAAAAACCACTATACCCATTTATTTTAAAACGTTTTTGTTAGCTCGCTTTTTTGCCTGTCTGTTTGTCCGGCACAAATTTTCCAATCGATTTCGCGCATACTTCCGGTTATCCAATTATGCCGAAAATTTGCACTCAGCTTTAGCACCGATGACAATGCAATATGATGGTATACTCGATATACCATTAGATCCATGACGGCCGTATCAAGAACGCGGATTACTATTCTCTTCACGGAACAAATTTTGCAATCGATTTTTCAAATACTTCTAGTTATCCTTTCATGCTGAAATTTTCACACAGCTTTAGGTCCGATGAAAATGCAATATGGTATTCACAATACACCGTTAGATCCATGGCGGCCGTTTCAAGAGAGCGAATTAACCTTTTTTTCACAACCCCTTCGCCATGGGTATCAAATGAAAGGGTATCATAAGTAGAATTCAATTTTAAAATACAATAAGTAATATAGTATGCTCAATATACCGTTAGATCCATGGCGGCCACTTCAGGCTCCTGTATGCCGGTTGTGTGGGATTCAGACCCATTAAAACACCTCCTGGTTTTCCGCTCTCTCGCTTTCTTTAGCATAGCGTTTTGACAATGGATCATCTTTTATCTAGCTGCTAAAACTCTTGGCGTTTCTTTGCCTTTCTTTCTTTCCTTCGGTTTATTCCAGCCCCAGCTTCCCGGCTTTCTGCGTACCTTCCACTTTCCCCGCTCATCCTATTTTCTAATCATGTCTCCTAGGATGTTTGGCCTTCTCCTCCCCTCGATGGTGGTGCAGCCTCAGCTATTGGCTGTAGTTCAGTCTTAAATTCGCCGAATATTACATAATAAAAGAAGACGTGCTCGTGTTCCTGGATACCTGGACATGCCGGGCACAGCGGTGAGTCATCGTGCCCGAAAAGATGGATATATTTACTTACTCAACTCATTTCAAAAGGCTCTCTCGTATCCCATCTCCCCATGTTTGGGATAATTTGTGGGTCCACCAACCCTTAACAGACTCGTCCCACTTCCCTTTCCGTTCTGTTAAGGACTCGCATCTACCGCACTGTGTTTGGACCCCTTGTAACAAACTCTGGATCATAGAGACCCATACCTTCTCTAGCCAGTTTCTCTATGGTGTCATTCCTGCTATAGCCTGTGCCAAAACAATTGGGAATCCCAAAATCGCTTTTTTCATGCGCAGTGAGAATCTTAAATCCCCGCAACGAATGTAGATTCGAAAAGAAAATTGCGCAACGTCAATCTGTCCTATCTCACTCACGCCGTGAAATGGTCCTGTACGCGCGGTCCGTACTCGCGGAGGGCACTTAGTCTGTATGTGGTCATCTTTTTTCTGCTGTTAACCGTCCTCTTAAACGCTGCTGCTCACACTGGCGTTGCCAAAAGCAAGATTAAGCTAAACACAATCTTGGAAATGCTGCGCAAATATCGGAAGCCTTATCCGCAATGCCCTCCAAGTGGGCTTTAAGCATAAGCCTCCAGTCTATCATCACCTTATACCTTCTTCCAACGATTGAGTCAGCATTGACAAAAGCCCGAAGGTGTCCAAATACACCAAGGCGCTTGACATTGCACACTCGTAGTTTAAGTATCGGCCACATCAAGCGTCCAACGTCAAATTTTGACCACAGAATCGTCATTTGTGGGTCTGAAAACCCTCGATGTCGATTTTCATTGGAATTGGAACCCAATTGCAAAATTCGTCCGCCATCTTCTTCTTTCTTCTTCTTTGATCCCTTAGCTGGCGGCTCGAGCGGGACGTCCCCACAACGGATACGTTGCTGTCGGTGCCGCTTTAAAAAACGCGGCTTCTTGCCTAGTTTCTTCAGTTTCCCGATTCTGGCCAATTCGGTCGACCACCTTTCACACCCTGGACTTGGGACCAGGCGATGGTGGATTTGTCCGCCATCTGGATTTTTTTTACAAAATTATCACATTGCATTGTCACATTGGATATCAATCTTTGTGCAAAGTTTCATAAGAATCGGTTAAGTAGAAGTTTTTTTATTCTCACATTTAATATCACTTTAATTAATATATTTAACTCTTGAAAACAGCACTCCAACTGCAAGTATTAAGTTTCATGAACATAATCACAACTCGTATATCCGAAATGTACAGATTACATACAGTCATTCTCTATATGCTTTAGATAAATTTAATTTCGGAAACAGTATAATATTTCATATCTTTTAATTAAATGTGGTTTTCAACTTGACCAAAAAATTTAGTTGAAATTTGGATGCAAACTTCGGTTTTAGAGTGCGGCGGGAGTCCTTTCAAATTAAATTTATGTTAAAACAAATCGGTTAAATATAAATGTGGTCTCTTAATTGCTGAGATTATGGTTTGAGCTGTTCCTAGTTTAAATCAAAATTATTTTAGAGCATGTTAATTTTTGGTTGGTTATTAGCAAACAAGGATCGACATTATTATTAGTCTATACAAATGTATCATTAAAGTAATGGACTAGTAAATGGCATGTTTTTCGTTTGTATTATATATTTCTGGAGTTAATTGCAATTTGATAATTTTGTAAATATATTTTAAAATTCTGAATTTTAATATTCAAATGTGTCATGCTTTTGATGACTTTTTGATTTTCACAATGTAGCAGATATCTGTGTTGTATATCAAAATTTTTAAATATACCTCATTAGTCCAGCAGATAGCGGTTTTTGGCTCCGAATTCTTTCGGACAGCACCGATTGATGCGAAATTTGGACAATAAGTAAATAGAAGCTCAAGAAACAAAAGTTGTATTGTACTGATGTGTGCTTTTTCCCTGGGAGGGAATGTCACCCTTTCTAGGGGGTGGAAATTGCCACACTGAAATTAATTGCAAAAATTGATATAGAGATGGATTGAAAGCAAAAAATGTTATAAGCATGTTTTTCTTTAAATCAATATTTGCCGAGTTATTCGTCACTGAAATTGATTTTTCATCTAAAAAATGTATGTTCGTGAATAACTTTAAAACCTAATGTTTTTTTTTTCAAAAAATATTGTGGAAAAAATGAAGCTTTTAGAACAACGGACTGGAGCTATGAGTCGATGAAGATGACCGTTTCCTCGCCGAAAACTGAACTCGCGCCATTCGGCGTTAAATAAAGAAAAACCTAAGAATTTTCGGAGAATAACTTATTTAAAGCTCTTGAAAAGACCTTTAAAATGAACTTTGGTAAAATTCTTTAGCATCAAAACTTACGGAGTTATGATGAAAATAATATGGTTGTCTCTATTTTTCGGCAAGTAAAGCAACTGCTTTTGAGGCACTCAAAAATCACCCTAAATGCCTGAAATTTTTTTTGGAGCGTTCTAACTTTGTATTCTAACCATTTACTGGAAATTTAATTCAATTTAACTGCACTATTCCAAAATTTTTTAAATTTTGTTTTACAAATATTGTAATATGGGGTAGTTTTTACAGGCAATGAATTAGTTTTTTTTAGTTTTTACGTTGCAATGAATTAGAAATAATAATATAAACAAATAGAAGATTTTAATTGATAAAAAAAACCCACGTTAAATAGTTTTAAACTGTTAAAAACTAATTTTGCTGTGAATTTCGTCGTTGGGGGCTCGGAGGGGTGAAAGATTGAATTTAATCATAAATTACATTCCAGTATATGAAAGACAATTTATTTTACCTATTTAAACGAGATTTAATCGAATTGAAATTCCAATTGCTTAAAAATATTGTTTTTAAATTTTTTGTCAAAAGGGTTGTTTTCATCCCCTAAAAACGAAAAGCATACATCAAGAATATATAACTTTGAAGAGGAATCGGTGCTGTCCGAAAGAATTCGGAGGAATTCGGACTATTTTTACCGCTATCCACTGGACTAACATGTTCAATGTTCGTTCTAATTTTTTCGCTGACTGCGCGGAATAAAGAGTAGGTATGGGATCAAAATATTTAAAACGTATGTAAAAGTGTGCAGTGGGAAGTGTTTTTAATAAATACTATTGAAAATTTGTTTTGACATTATAGTTCGCATCTTTGTTAAACGGGTGCGCCATCTAGACCTTCGGTATTTCAGCATTTACACTCTGAGATTTTTTTAGCCGATTTCAAAACGTACACGATTATAAAACGTCATTGAGTACCATTTTAGCTATGAGTCAATACCGAAAGCTCATTTTTAACTCTCCGGCGGAGTCAATAAACAAAACCGTGGAATTTGGGGAACAAAGAACCCACATGTCATTTACGAAACGAAACTGTATGACGAGAAAAACCACTGATGGACCGGAGTGTGCTCGAAAACGACCATCGAACCATTTTTCTTTAAAGGTGGAAAAACACTCGACCGCGCACGCTATCGTTGGATATTGGCGGTCTTTGTGTGTCCGAAAATGCGTGAAAAAGGTCTGACGAAGTCTCCTATTTTCAAGCAAACGGCGCACCTTGCCACACCGCAGCCGCTACGATGAAGTTCTTACAGTGCAAGTTCCCGAGTAAAATTGTGTGGTAAAATGGTGATTTGGAGTAGCCTCCTCGTTCTCTGGATTTACCTGCACCAGACTTTTTTCTGTGGGGTTTTTAAAAATCAAAATTTATGCCAGCAAACCAAAAACCATTGACGAACTCACAGCTGACATACATATGAGCCAAAATAGCTGCTGGCCAATATTATGCAGGATGCTCGAAAAAGAGCTGCTTTTAGCTTTTTCAAAAAAAAAAGCTTATACAGAGGCTCTGTCCGTCTGTCCGTCTGTCCGTCTGAAGCCTACTTTCATCTCTGAAAGTACTGCAGCTACAGACTTGGGAAATATCTCAAAATGTAGCTCTTTGTCAAAAGACCAAAAACTGAGAAAATGGTCTGGAAATTTCAACCAGAAGTATATTTAACAACAAAAAAGAGATTTCTACTAAAGTCCATATATCGGTAGCCTAGAGGTAAGGCGCTGTAGTCCTATCCCAGGAGAACCAAGTTCAATCCTCGGCCGCAAAATGGTGAAATACAATTTTTTTTTACTTCGGTGTAACATGTTTTGATTCTATTTCTCACTAAATTATATTATTTAATAATGAGACTCAGGAGAACATAAACATTTACTTAATTAAAAGTGCAAAAATATCATTCATTTTTTTCGGGGGCAATATAAAAAAAATTATTAAGGTAGGTCTACACGGCACAAATAGATCGTTGTGTGTGAACTCAACTGTTTGGCTTGGACAATTTAAAATGTTTGGATTGTACCAAATATATGTATCTCGGTGATGTTCGACCACTTGCTCCTCCGACCTTATCACAATCAATGTAACATAATATAACGCGTAGATAAGTATAAATATAATGAGCAATAACTAATGGAGGCAATTTTCACTCGTCTTTTGCACTCAGCTAATTTACACAATTCGACTTGCGCCAGACAATTTAAAAAACTAAATCGTTGCGTATAAACCTAGCTTTACGATAAGTATAACACGCTGCCGTAGTATCGTTACATCGACGACGCAGCGTAAGTATTGCGAGAATGATTCTTCTTTTTAAATCCATTCTGAGAAGTATAACCGACGCTGCGCCATTGAAAAAAATCGAAACAGCAGCTAAATAGTTTTTGCAGTAAAGTCTTTGCATATTTTCGGACAAATTTAAAAAAAAACTTATTTAATATGAAACAAAATTCTCCGGGGAAAATTAAAAGAAATAGCTTATCTACTGTACTATACTCGTCATTATGCGCATGTGTAAAATTTGCAGCTGATCGCTTATATGGAATTGGGTCAAAATCAAGTTGCAAGATTTGTTTACACTGCACACACATACAAATCTAGGAAATATAAGCTTAATTGCCATTGATATCGGAGAAATCAAATGTAAACAATAAAATTTTTTGATTCTTCGCCCACGTCATGGTGTATTTCTTTATTTAATATACAATAGTTTATACTATACTACACTATATGCCATAAAAAAAATGAAACAAAATTCCCCGAAGGAAATTATAAAAAATAAATTATTATGACGAAAAAAAACCACCGCGAGCCGAAGAATCGAACCCGCAGCCCCACAGACGAAGGACTTTTCCGTAGCCCTTGCGCCATGGCAGATACTACCGGTGGCTGACTAATATGTATGGCTACGGCCATACATATGAGCGGCTACAAGCGACTCATTTGTATGGCCGAAGCGCGAAGCCGCTCGAATACGCTTCCAGTGTACGACCAGCCTAAATCATTTCAGAAAGAAGAAAAAGAGAAAAAGAAAACAAAAATGCTGCCCCGACCAGGTTCGAACCTTTAACGCTACACGCCGCTGAACCGAGGATCCGACGCTCTACCCGCTCCACCATCGACCTGCTGCCAGATTTACAACAATAAAGTAATTTGTTCGGTGCCTATGAAATGTTTAGGTTAAACTAATTTTAACAGTTTTTTATGCATAACTTCGAACTCCTTTATCAGAATTTCGAAAAAATTTAACGGGACCACCGTGGGAAACTCCCCCTTCAAATGAACCAAAAAAAAGGCAAAAAAGTCATTGGGTTACAAAGTTATGCGTGAACAGGACTACAAAATACCTACACGTCGAATTGAGTAACCACCTCGTTTTTTTTAAGTCGGTTAACAAAAGGTGCGGTAAGCCGAATTTTTAACAATATTATATGTAGTTGTATTTGTATGTGTTGTAGTTGTTGGATTGTTAATATGTATATTGTCATCCAGTCTGAAGTGTTATTCAACAGAAAGAATACCATGAAAAAGCGTAATTAGTGGCTAGTCTCTAGGCACAACATCCCACTAGTTTGCGTATCGAATGGAGGTGGTCATTTAATCAACATTAATTTCAAAACTGATTTGAAATAAATGGTAAAGAATATCCTAAATAAATCTTGCTCATTTGTCAAAATCGGCTTAAAAATATCTTAGTTATTCAATGTTGAAATACCGAAGGTTTAGGTGGCGCAACCCATATTCTTTCTCTATTACGGGCATAGCATATAAGCGCCCGTAGCGCTCCCGGTGCTATTATGAGACTCTTCTGCTGCTTCTTCGATGGCTTACAGCCCAATTCGAGCCTTGGCCTCCATCAGCTTCTTCCTCCAGACGTCTCTCTGCTCCGCAGCTTGTCTCCAGTTTCTTGTATTGAGCAGTTTTGCTGCATCGGCCTTAACATTACCTTCCCACCTTGACCGTGGTTTGCCAACTGGTCTTTTACCATCTGGTAGTAGGTGCAGGGCTTTTTTGGTATCCTTGATTCATCCTATCGCTTAGAATATCGCTCGTGCTCTTGTGAAAACGTTTTTGCAATTTTGAGCCAACATGTGACCAGTGGGTTAATATTCAACCTGTCATATTCAGGTAATGGATCATCCACTTTCAAGCTTCGAAGTCTCACCCAAACTCTGTAAGGGACATTTTCCAAATGTATGGTATGTAATTCGAACTAAACTTAGCCTACTCTGGCTTCGCTATATTTTTTAAAAGTGCTGGTTGCAAAACGAAAGACCCGAATACCAGCACCTGTCTTATTATAATTGTGCACATCTAGGCGGATCGTTCAGTATTTTTCTACCGAATAATTCCTTGGTGAATTCCGAATTTCGCAAGGATCTTTTGGATGGCCTCAGTTCTAACGTTGCTTAAAGTGCATTCTAGATCGTCGAACGACGAGTTTTGTGAATCTTGCCAACGAGTAAAATAAAAGACCCAAATAGAAGAAGGCAATATGATAAAAGTAGAGCTCTAGGTCTTCATTTATCAACGCTCCACCAACTGATTACTATTCGGTTTTGACAGCGCTATTGGCAAATGTGAAGCTGCCAAACAAAGTAACTGTATTGTTACTTGTGACTGAACTTTGTATTGTATTGGACTGTTGATCCAGAATCTGATCTTGTAAAAGTCGTCGATTTGGAGGGTTCCATTAACTTATGTCCTTCATAGGTACCATCTACTGCGGTATTCAATGGGAACAGCCCTAATTCAATAAATGATTCCATCAAATTATTCGTAAGCAAATGCTCTACAAATAAAATCTGAGGCATTTTTTATGTAGAATCAATAATAAAAGAGTTATATCGTTTTAAAGTTGATCACCCCCAAAAAATTTTATCATTATTAATCCATATTTATTTTATTATTAGTATTACGGCACAGCATTATTTACGAAAGTTGTAGATAATTTGATTATCTAAAAAAAATATTTTTACAGAAATTCTATAGGACTTACGGTTTCGGAGATATAAGAAAAAGCACTTATCACCATTCTAAACAAGATGGCGGCCAAAGGTCATGACTCCGGTTCCCTCCTCCGGTTTTACACTCCCAAGCTGCCCCTATATCTAACCTATACATAAAAAAGGAACACAACTTTCACACAACTAAACTTCAGACTGAATAGAAGTCGATCTTCAGGCACGGACTGACGATAAATACCCATACGCATAAAGATTTTTGTCAGTATTCCTGGACTGCAGGCCGCATCCAGTTGGCGGCCACTGAGTGTGTAGGTGATACTTGGCCTCGGCGCGAAAAATCTTCAGGCCACGGCCTGCGGGCGCCCTGTGTGTGAATGGGGGTCCTGACACCTTCGATCCTTACCCGGAAATGGGATTGTTACTCATCACATATGTATTTCAATAAAAATCTCCTTGCTTGATACGCAAATCCTTTTAAGGTACATTTCAATTTCACTCCATCAATTGCTCTCGATTTTTATCCAAAAAAAGAGTGTCCTTGATGCTTGTCTGTCTCCTCTTAAAATTAAATTTAAGGACTGCCTAAAAACCTTAAAATCTGAAAAGTGATGAGATCTCGCAATTCAGCTAAAAGGGAGTGCAATTATTTCCGAGAAATCAGCGGCATCAAATAATCGAAAAGGACGATGGAAAATCGCCGGGAATCATTTTCCTTGCTGTCTCTTTTCTGTTTGGCGAAGTCCTTATTGACTTCGAAACTCATTACGAGTAATTTAGAAACGGTGGAACGATTTCCACAGAAATCTTCTTATTCCCTTTTCGCCAGCTTTGATGGTGTGAAATTCAAATGAGGGACTTACACTTCATTAAAAGTTGCTCGGCGGGGACTTGGCAGTTATCACTGGATAAAAACTTTATCGCCAATTAAAAGAGTAAATAAATAATGGGGAATTATGCTCTTATTTAAATAAAACCCGCGGATTTCCATCTTTAATTATTAGATCTGTAAACATTTCTGCGGGGCGAGGGGGAATTGCTAACTGGGGAATTAATGCCTGTATTTTTTTATCCTTTCAGATATGCCAAGTATATAATAGCAGTTGTGTGGTTTATAGCTTTAATGACGGCGCTTCCAATACCAATTGTTTCTTCATTAAACCAGCCGCCGGGATGGCATACACAGTGCGACAAGTAAGTACTAATTTTATTAACATCCTTTTGTGTATTTTTTACCACTTAAAAGCTCCCCTTTTTATACTAACCAGAATCCTTAAAAACGACTCAGTATTTGTTATAATGTTGGGGATGTTTTGGGATTATTTCGTTGTATGTATTTATTTGTGTGGTTTAATGTTCAGGGATTGTGTTTTTTGGAGGACTGTGATTCCAAGAGTTCTGCTTAAAGGATTTTAGTATTTTTGAGTTTTTGTTAGGAGATTAGGAATTGTGGTTTTTATTAGAAATTTGAAATTGTTATGTCGATTTCTGGTTAAAGCTATTTGAATTTAAGGATCCTTCTTAGATATTGAGGATTTTTGTATAAAAACATTTTTACTTTGTAAATTCACGTTTAAAGAATTTTCGTTGTATTTTATCTTATTGTTTACATTTCTCGAATTTACTTTTGCCTGGGAAAAACGCACAATATAATTTTTTTGGGGTTTCTATAATATGTATAGCATGCGAGGATAAACCCTTTGCAGATAATGTGTAAGAAATTCTACGACACGTTCATCACCTCCTCGAATTCTATGCGTTCCCCATCTAAGCAACACACGCAATTGAACACCTTGCATCTTAGCGGACAGTGACGACAGGCAGTTCGTTCAAACTCTAATAGATGGCGGCAGACGACAGATGGATGACGGCTTAACCGGTTAATAATAAGGTACCAAAGTTCCGTTTAGATCGGATCTTCACCTTGCGGACGGTGAACCTCTTTGGTCATCTGATCTGGTGGCACCAGAGAGGTTTCTTGTTTCAGGAGCCATAACACTCCGACAAGGCTGTCTCCTGCTAACCCCGAAATTATCTCATACAACATCCAACATTCAAGGTTCCCGACACTTCAAAAGCCATTCTTGAGGAAGAGGTCTTTACAGAGTTCGAGTCTATGTGTAAAGGAAGACCACAATCAAGGACTGTAAACGAAATATATGATAGTTTATCATAGGGAACTTGACAGCCAGAATTTTTGTTTGTTTGTCATAGTTTTGTATGGCAAGGTAAATATTACTCTTATTTACTCCAAAACTATGGAAACGATTATCAACAAAGTCTTATGATAACATAGTTTCTACCCAAATCCAAAATGACAAACAGTTTCACAGGTTTCAAACCAAAAAAGTCCACCAGGTACCTTTTAGTTTGTCTGGCAGAACCCCACAACCAAAGTATACGTCGATTTGGTACGCCTGAAATGATTAGGTATACTGGATATCTTCAAGACTTTTGATTCAGTTTGGCACTCTGATCTGTTAACTATACTGCAAGCTATTGGTATTGTTGACTCCGTTCTGAAGAATTGGATTGAGTAGTATTAGATGGCAACAAATCTCAGCCCACACCCTCTATGACGTTGTTCCGCGGAAGTAAATTTTATCAATCGCTCTTTTCTAACCTGCATGCCCCTTCTAACCCCCTTCTCAGCTTGGCTGATGACAGTACTCTGCATTTTCACCCCTGCCGGATCTGGTCTGTAAAATCGTGGACTTATGTCCAACTCAATCAACACACGCATTCTTGTCATCCTCGACAGTGTCGGATTAGCCACTAGGCAGTATAGCCGGCTGCCTAGGGCCGCAGCGCCCAGGAGCCGCAAGCTAGGGTCCTACAGATATATTCGGGGAAGTTTTTTCCAGAAAAAGACATAATATTTTTGCAATCTCATGAAATTTCACGGGGTCACCACCTCTCTTTCAAATAAGAGTTAGAAGATAGGGTTTCTCTACGGGTGAGAGGAGCGTGGCATATATTTAGTTATTCCATTTCTCGCACCTACAGGCATGATTCTGGCCATAAAGCCGTTCTATCCGGATGACGGAGAACTTTCTTCTTTTCTTGATCGTACAAAATTTTACTAGTACATATGAAAATTTCGTTTAGTGCAAGCTGCTGAAATCATATTTCGATCTCTTCTATATGTAAGTGATGTCGAGCAAAAGTATCGAAATGTCTTGACCTTACACTTCGATTTTGTGAAATAGATAATGAAAAGAGACCGAAGGGGGTGGGGTACCGCAACCGCCGGCGCTGTCTAGGGCCGCAGGAAACCCAGATCCGGCACTGATCCTCGATCGAGACAGCGAAATTCAATCCCTCCAAAAGAAATATGGTCTTGTATTCAACAAAACCTGCAACAACTTCGATTCGTTTCAGGTGATTGTGTTGACTGAATGGCGGACCCGTCCCTTAATGTTAAGCGTGATCTTAGCCAAAGATATGCCACTGCCTCGGATCTACTGTAGATGGAGATACGAAACCTTAAATATAAAACCGTGGAAAGCGAAACCACAGAAGACTAAAGACTAGAATATTATGTGGAGTCGTTCGTTAGTGATAATCTCTCAGCTACAATATGCAGGGGGGCTTGCAATCTTAAATGCTTACCCGTTTCAGACTTAAATGCTTATCCGATTGATTTCTGGATATATTAGAAGAAAAAAATTGTTGTAAGGAGGGTAGGCAAGTCGGCACTATACACTGCGATAGGTTCCCTCCCTTGAACCATTTTTTCCTCCCAATACACCCTGGAGTCACCCTTTGACGGATTAGCATTTAAGTCTGAAACACCCTGTACAAGGCGACCAATGACAAATAGCAAAGTGAGATACTTTAAAAACGACCCTTAGCTGCACGATATGTGTTAGGGTGATGTGCGTAAATAACTATCCATTAACAAACAATTATTTTTATCCACTATAACAAAAACGGTAGTTCGACGAAACTCTGCAAATAAATAACGTAAACACATCAACCACGTACGTGGCCATTATTTTGCATCAAAAAGCAAACAGCAAGAGTTAGCTTAGCGTCATCTGTTTAATTTTGCCTTCGAGTAACAAACAGAGCCTAAAGGTGAACAAGACCACATCCTATAGTTTGCTCACTATACCAACAATGGAGATGCTTGTTGTGTATGCATGCATGGTAAAATTTTCAATTAGGTACATTTGATTTATAAGGGATGAATTTATGGTGGCACTTTTATAAATTGGCCAAATTCAAATTTATCAGCTTTTGCCGAAATTCCCAGCAAATACTGCGGGCCCGCCAGTTAGAGCTATTATTATTATCAAAACCATTGTGAATTGCTGACCCGAAATAATCCGAAAAAATATTTGTCATTTATACTGGACAAAGATTAAAATCCCTGACAAGGACTACCCCGTAACCTTGTCAGTCGAATTGTGTACAACATTGAATGGCAATATTCACATTATTGATGAGAACGTATCAACGATAATATTAAAATCCTGCGTGATTGACATATAATATCTACAAGGATTTATGTTAACATTCCCTCGCTGTTTTTGTTTTGTTCGCCTACATTTTGTTATCCTGTTTCTGCATGATGGAATACGAATTTTATTTTCATAGAGGAAAAAATATGCAGAAAGGATTTTTTCTTCTCTCTCTGAAGACCAGGTTTTTTATGGTGTCCTGCTAAAAACTAGGTCACTGCTTAGATGCTTTCAAAAAAATTAATTTTAATGCACTGAAAGCCCCCGGGCTCATATTTTTGTTAAGGAAATATTTAGGACAATTGAAAAGTTCTATTTCAATTTCAAAGTAGAACTTCTATCAAAGTAAAGTAGAGTAAAGCAAGTTCCGAAAATGGCCAGTGTTTCCATTTTTGGATGGTCTTTTGTTACAAATTTTATTTGTGGTAAGGTAAAAATGAAAACGGAAAAGTATAATTTTAAGAAAAAGTTATTTCGAAAATTACAAAAATTTGAGCTTGATTAAAATCAGCCTAAATATTAAAATAAATCTGAAAGTCTCAATTTATTCTCTATTGTGTGACAGTAGCTTCGATTGGAATCCTGACGATGATTCTAATGCATCTTTAAAATGTGGAAGGAAAATCAATAATGTAAAGTTGATATTGTAATCGTACGTATCAATATGTAAAGTTGATATTGTAAATGTACAATATTGTAATATTGTAATAATCAATGCTTGTTGTTCAGTCACTAAGAGAAGTCATAACTAAATATTTAAAATTGTATATTTTTGTCATAATTAATTTTATGGCGTGAACAGACAAAGAATCTGAATTAAGCCTATTTGCTAGTGTGACCTTGCATAAAGGAGTTTCATCCGGGCTAAGCTCAGTGTTATATAATCAAAAGATCAACACGTGAGAGTGATGTGTTTTTTATAATTAAATAAATAACCCAGTAAAAAGAGCAATTGATCAGCTTCTTTCGAGGAATGTACTACCCAGTCCTACGACGGGCTAAAAAAACAAAAACATGGTGGCAGCGGTAGGACGAAAATACAATCAGTAGCTGCTGCCAAACACAAAAGAGGTTGTCCTGAATAATAGGCACCAAAACTTAAAAACCTACACTTAATCAACTATAGCCCCTTCAGAAGCCAAAGTTTGGGTAAGTGGAATCCATATTCACTGAATTAATAAGGGATCCAGCGAAATTAACGACGGACTCAGAAAACTTAACGTGGACTGGGCGAAGAAATAATCTCTCCATCTTTGGAGTTGCCCTTGTCGCTTCACAGCAGCCTTTCATCCGCACTTTTAACGGCATGTTTTTTAGAGTGCTTTCCCGAGAGCTGTTTAGTGTTTTGGTACAGCACTTCACTGTTGCCTGATGTGTTTTGCCGGGTTTTTCGCTTTTTCTGCGAGCTCATTACCTCCCGGTGTAATTGGGAGTATTCCCGTTCAAGTTGGTAACGTCTTTCCGGGTCGTTTGTAGAGTTTACGTTATTTTTTAGGTCCTTTCTGCCTTCTATTTTGGCCAGGTTGTGTCCGAGACCCAATGTTGCTGTTTTCTTTGGACATAACCGATGCTTGTTTCCGCAGCCGTCAATATAGCGCCCTTTGTCGTACTATACAGCTCTTCAATATTTGTGTCGTCAGAAACGATTTGCTGGTTTAATATTTGTTGCAGTTTTGCAGCAAATTCCCGCCTTTTAATGCTCTCCCACAGAAGGTCTACGTTAAACCGTCTACGGTTTATAGCATCGTGTTGGACGTTTCTGATTGCGGCGATTTTAAGGCGAATGGTTGTTACAACCAAATGGTGGTTGTTGCCAGTATCTGCTCCGCTGAAACTCCTGACATCCTCCATAATAGTTCTCCATCTGCGACTGGCGGCCACGTGATCTATCTGATTTCTCGTTCTACCATCGGGTCTCTTTGTGTATCTTCTTGTGACAAAAGTGGTGGAACTTACTTACCATAAGTTGGTGGGAACTACAAAAGCCATTGTTATTGGTAACTTGGCTTAGGCCTTGATTTCCAATTGTGTGTTCAAGGTCGGTGTTGTTGGGGCCGATTTGTGCGTTTAAGTCACCAATCAAAATAATGATGTCTCCCTTGGAATAGAGCGAAAAACCTCATTCAGTCGCATATAGAACTCGTCTTCGATGACATCTTCTGCGTCTTCAGTTGCAGCATAGCATTGGAATACCGTAGTACTTCTTAGTATGGTACGCAGGCGCACGGTAATAATCCTCTTAGAAACTGGTGACCAGCTAATGAGGCTGAACCTGGCTTCTTTGGTAAGTATTGCGTCAACGCCACTCCTACAACTTTCAGTTTCATTTCTCCCAGAATATAAGAAAAATTTACCGTTTGGTCAGATATGCTCCCCCGCATGGAGCCATCTGGTCTCGCTAATATAGCGCCCTTTGGTCTCGCTAATATAGCGCCCTTTGAGGACCTTATCCAGCCGTCCCTCAGCAAGCACTGTTCTCACATTCCATGATTCGATTCGTATCCTCGTCGTCGTGTTGTCCATCCGGTTCCGAGGCATTGTTTGCCGATTCGTAGCAATGGTGTTTTTTATGGGAGTGAGTTGCTAACCCTCAGCCCAACCGACTTAAAACTCTGTTTTGTGGAGCAGAGAGCTCGCCATTCGCCCGTCTCCCGTTAGCTCCTCCAGAGGAAGTACCCCAGGGGGCAATACGTGGAGGAGGGATTAGGACGTGCTAACAGGTCTGCTAGGTGTTCGTCTGCAGTGACTTTTCTCGGATTTTGACAGAAGTGACAAATCGGGTGCCACCGCCTTCCGAGATCTTTATTAGCCGTTCACCCCCCGTTCGGTTTAGATCACTTTTATCACTTTAGAATTCTTTCCCCCCCTTTTAAACCAATCCGACCCCAAAATCCCGTCGCGACCGCATTTATATTCCCAAGCTTCCCTATCCAACTTCTAGAACTTTCGATCATTTTCTAGATCGTAGTGGAATATTCTTTCTTTCTGGAAAGTTTGAGAAGCTACCATCCGTTCCAATACTAGTCTAATAGATGGCGCTGTGTTAATTTAACACATAAAGCCTAGTATCCTGTTCATGCGGAATTCCGCTCTGTAGAGAATCCATATAACTAGTCTGAATTCCGCTTAGCTGGGAGACTTATGTAGACAATGTTGACCTGACAGTTGGACAATTTCAAATTAATTATTGCACTGTCCTTTATTGCGCTTCTGCGGTATTAAAACAAAATAAATAAGTTCAGAAAATTGCCTGCATATCGAGTAATTCTATTATTTGGAAAAAAGTAAATTGATAGAGAATTTTATCAAAAATGCATGTTCTGTACATATATCCTCGTACTTATAAATTGGACAAGCATTTTAAATTAAAAGAAAGTAAAATAAATCAAGAGAACATTTTATGTAAAAAACATAAATTATAATAAAATTATTTGTATTTGACGTGTTCATTTACTAATGTTGCACTTTTCAATCTCGTATGCCTTCGAAAAATAATAGTAAACGTCAAAATTTCCGCTCATGAAAATAGAAAATATATTTCTTGGGCTAAGTGTCCTGCGGAAAATGAAACGTGAAGTCTCCACTCAGAGAAAACGCCATCTTTCTTCTAGAGTACAAAGTTCATTTACGGGTCTGAATTCCGCACGAACAGGATACTAAACTTTATGGACGGAATTCAGACCGGCCTCTAACCTGAATTCCGCACACTTTTTTTACATGCATTTTAAAGGGGAGTCTGAATTCCGCACGAACAGGATACTAGGCTTAAATCTTTACAAATCGTTAATTCAAATTCTAATCAAATCGATACAAATAACAGTTCTTTCAACTTCTAGAAGCTAGCTCTAGGCCGTGCCGGCACTTGTTTTTTTTGCGCCCAGTATGCCATATTGCGCCCCACCAGCTGTTCATTTGTTGGTTGCACTGAAAGACCATGGACAAAGACATAAATTCTCAAATATTCATTTAAAGTTTCCCTATTAGATATTCTTCGTAAATAATCCGATCAATCGTAAATAATCCGATCAGGAAAATAAATCGGGATAATAAAAAAAAATCTTTAATTGATAATAATGAAGTCTTGGAAATAGTTTTTCCATTTTTTTGTCCAATGATTCATTTTTTTTAAAATCTTAATTTCTGAAACTGCGACCCTTTTCAATTGTGCCCGGTGCAAATGCACCATTTGCACCTATTAAAGCGCCGCCCCTCGCTCTAGGGCTAGATTATATGCAATATTGGACAACAATGGTATATCGCAGGTTCTAGATGATTGATGATGCGCAAACTTTATTTCTTTCGTTTATATTTCGTGTAAACTTTCTGATAAGAACAGTGACATACAAAATTCAATATATAATTGGTATACTACAAATAATATCATTCATTCATCTAAAGTTAAACACCATTTCACTTTTTTTAAGAAAAATTTTTACCGTCACAGTGCATATCCATTTTCATTACAAAAATAACCACGGCAGGACTTGTGCCTTATCCTTCTTAATATTAATTATGAACATGATAAAAATTTATTCAATAAAATTTACGAGGGCATTTTTGACATTTCAATTTAATTTTCCGCCCAGTGCGATCTCGAATTTAATCCCTCAAATGCTTCTAACCTGATTTAAGGGCCTATTCTCGCTCTATCTCTTCACACAAGGATACCGACATACTCCCGAAAATTCACGTCCTTTTTAAAAAAAATTGCCACCGATTTATCTGAGTCACTTCCACCTTCTTTTAATCTCAAATTGCCTCGTGCTTAGCCTTTTTTCCAGCCATTATTTTGTTCCTCTCGTCTTCCAGAGGTTCTGTTGTTGTTTGTCGCTCGGTTTGGCTTCGTTCCTGGTAATATCCTTTCTGTAACAGTCTCTGGGGTTGTCCTGGATAAATGTGACCTTGACTGACCTTAGCGAAAATTTGAGACCATCGAAATTTAAGAACCACCCCGAAGTTGTCAGGATGGCAATCAATCAGCACGAAAATTGTGGGGGGGGGGGCTTTAGGAAATTAATTTTTCTTTTGTCTACTTTATGTTGCGCAATTGGGTAGGAAGGATGGTGTCCATATTGCCTTAATTAATTTCTCTTTTTGTTTCAGATATATTTGCCGGGAGGATTGGCCCTCGGAGGTGCAGAACTATTACTATACACTAGCGCTATTAACACTGCAATTTGTGATACCACTCCTAGTTCTCATCTTCACCTATACTCGGATAGCGATTGCTGTATGGGGGAAACGACCCCCAGGCGAGGCGGAAAATTCCCGGGATCAAAGGATGGCCAGGTCTAAGAGAAAGGTATGTACTCGCATGTTGGTTTTCTTGTAGGTACATATTTGAATTGAGAAGTTATTGAAGTGATTTACCTTATTTTCGCCTCATTTTTTGTGAAGTCATTTACTCGTACGAGCGATGCTACTTTGCACACGAAATCTCTCAGGGAGCTCTTCATCGGGCGATAATAGTGAGGAAAGTCAATATTTTAGTGTTTATACACTCGATATTAAGGATCGTTTGAACCAGTAAAGAAGCACTTCCAAGACATGACAAATTCTTGAAAATGTTTGGATATGAGATTTTTTAATGCAAATTGCTTGAAGTACTTAATTGAGATTGGAGGAAGAGTTGCGATGTGTTGAGCTTATGGAAATTTTAGCCACAGTGTGAAATTAAGTAGGGATTATATTAGAGTACATTCTATCATTAATGAAATAGGACGAGTAGAATTGGACAATCGAAGAATTAGGGAAACTCTTGCATAGAATCAAATTTTACTCAAAATCTGGAGATGATGTTATCTGAAATAGTATTCAGTATACGGTAAAAATTATAGTAAAAATCTTGACTCCCTAAGAAAACGCGAGTGTCGACTAGTGCTGTGCTACTGCACATTTAGCAAGACCAAGGCAAAACAGGACAAGAACAAGACAAAACTGCAAGATCAAGACAGCAAGACTTTTTGCTCATCACTAAGTGCCAAAACTCTTTCAGTGATGAACAAAAAGTCTTTGCTTGCACATTTAGTAAGACCTAGACAAGACTGCAAGACTTTCTGCAAGACTTTTTGCAAGACTTTTGGCACTTAGTGATGAACAAAAAGTCTTGCTATCTTGATCTTGCAATCTTGTCTTGCCTTGTCCTGTCTTGCCTTGGTCTTGCTTTGATCTGGCTGAATGTGCAAGATCTGGGGTGGTAGCACGTATGTTGTTTTAATCGACCTCTTCGTACAAGAATTCAAGATTTTTGTATGAAGAAGTCGATTGAAACAACTTCGTGCTACCACCCCAGGCAAGATTGCAAGACCAGTTTTGCTCATCACTAGTGTCGATAGCAGTTTTACCGAGTGGTCCCCCAACTAAGTACCAACCACGTCCAATATGCTGCTTGACCACCTCATCGAACGAGAACTAATCTACGTTGTCCATTTTCTTCGCTCCTTCGGGATAGCTTCTGGATTGATTCTGCCAGAAGACAGTCGGTCTCGATTAAAGAATCGATCGTTCAATATCTACATACAATGTTGAGTGAACTTAATCTTACCACAAATTTTTTTGTCAAAGATTTTTGAGAATTTCAATATCCTAAAGGGATATAGGGATAGTGGCGTGGTTATGCCTCCTAAAACAAGTAAATCCCGCTACCCCAACAAAGTCTGTGGTGCAGGCAGTACCAGACCAGTGAAGACCAGATCTAAGCGGATGCGGATTTGCCACCCTATTATTAACCGGTCCCTCATTAAGTATTTTTAATCTTCAAAATGGCGATATCTCAAGAATGGCAATTAGTACAAGAATAATCAATAATAACAATAATAACTATATTTTAAGAAAGTACACAAGATTTACATTTTTTAGAGTACAAAATTTATGGGTATAAACAAAATGAATTACTTAAAAGGACAATTATAACTAAAATTAAAATTAATATTACAACTAGCATAATAAAAAAGAATTCAAGAGAAAAAGATAGAGACAGAAGGTAGAATTAAAATTGAGATTGAAGTGGGGAGTGATAGAGGTAGTGAGAGAAATATATAGCTAGTGATAAGAAGAAGATAGAAAAAGAAATGCATGTCTTCTGAATGTTGTGGCTGTGCTCATTCTCTGAATGTGGTTAGGAAGATTATTCCAGATTCTGAGAGTATGCACAAAGAAGGAACGACTACCAATTAGGGAAGAATGAGCAGGAATCAGGAATTTGATGGATCTCAAGGATTGCAAAGGAAAAAGGAAGTCAGAAAGGTATCAAGGGCTTTTGGTATAAAAAACCTTATGCAAGAGAAGTAAAGCCATGAGATCGAGGAATAGAAAGAGGTCACAACCCAGTAAGGAATTTTGGACACCCGACACATGTTCAGATCTTCTCATATGAAAAATGAACCTAATGCAATCATTAAATGCCACTCTAAGACGCTGACGGCAAGAAGAGTCGAAGGAAATATATACCAGCGAGCCATAAAGGAATTGAGGAAGAACAAGAGATTTAATAAGTTTGGCTCGAATAGGCGAGGATAACAGATTGCCATATAGCCATAGTTTACGAAGTGTGCCATAGATCTTAGAGAGCAGCAATGAGACATGATTGCAGCAGGAGAGTTTGGAATTGACAACAATACCCAGGTTTTTGGCACAGTTAACTATTGGAAGGGGAACATTATTAAGTAAAAGAGGTGAGAAACCATCCGGGGACAGTGAGCGACGACTAAGGAAAAGTACTTGCGATTTAATTGGATTTAACTTAAGGAAATTACTAGAACTCCATTCGTTTATTCGAGACAAGGTGCTATTGAGTTCAGACACACAATTTTCAATTTGATTAGTAGGACAAGAGGTATATAGCTGCAGATCATCAGCATACAAATGAAAAGAGCAGCGACGGATAACAGAGGGAAGATCATTAATATAGAGGGAGAACAGCAAAGGACCAAGAACCGAACCCTGAGGCACACCTGCAGAAACACTTAGGAAAGAGGATGTAACATTATTATGCCGAACACACTGAGATCTATTAGAGAGAAGAGAGGAGAAAAGACGAACAGAAGAAGAGGAAAAGTGATACCGTTGACTAAGTTTATGGAGCAGATGCGAGTGAACTACAGAGTCGAACGCTTTGGAGAAGTCTAGAAGAACTAGTATTGCTATGTCACCTCGGTCAAGGGCGAAAAGATCAGTTGTAACCTTCAATATAGCAGTTTGGCAACTGTGAGATTTGCGGAAGCCAGATTGAAATTTAGAAAGGAAATTATAAGAATCAAGATGTCTCAAGACTTGTGTAGATATAATTTTCTCAAAAACTTTAGCGAGAAAGGGTAGAATACTAATAGGGCGAAAGTCTGCCAGATTAACGGGGGAGGACTTTTTAGGAATGGGAGTCACTATGGCTTTTTTCCAGACTAATGGTACTTGGAAGGTTGTCAGGCAATAGTTAACAATATGCGTGATGGCATCAGCGATAAAAGGGGAGAGAATCTTAAGAAAGCGAGGAGAAATACCATCATAACCAACGCTATTGGACGAAATGGAATGCAATATGCCGAGTACTTCAAGCGAGTCAACAGAATAGAAATTAAAGCCGTCAGATAATAGAGAGTTGGAAGAAGGGGAATCGGAAGTAGAAGACAGTGAGAAATTAGGAGGAGATTGAACAAAAGATGCATTGAGTGAGTTTACATCAACATCAAATGAGTTAAGCTCAGAGGTATGAATGCCTAGAGACCGAAGATTAGACCAAAGACATTTAGGGGACAGAGCAGGATCAAGCTTATGTGAACACAACCTACAAATTTTGTAAAAACTATTTTATGATATGACTTAGCGTTTAAGAGATACATACATATTTGCTAACTGATTTTTTATTCGCCACTGATTAATGACGTCATCCGAGCGGACTTGTTTTAATTTTCAGAAAAATAGAACGTGGGAGACCTTGTCTTCACCATTGTGAATTCACGTCCAGATCTATCAACAGGGACAAGGATCGCAAGTATCGTGTTGAATTCAACCACTCCAAAACAAGGTACTGTCTCATTACTTATAAAACCTGCACCGACCTTCCTTCTGTGGACAAAACATATCTTACAACCGATCCGTCTCGTTAACATCTTGGATATAACTTTATCTGAGGAATTGCGATGGAATGATCACATTTTCCAAATCGCTAAACAAGTATCCCAATGCCAAGGATTTCTTAAGAGATGCAAATTTCTTCTCCCACCAGCATCCAGAGGTACAATCTATAAATCCTTCATTCGGCCCAACCTCGAGTATAACTCATTTGAAAACCGCCTTATCGTGGCTGGACACGGTGCAAAGGCGTTTTATTAACTTTTTTTTTTAACCGAATCATCGGAGATGACAACCTTTGCATCTCGATCGACTCTCTGGGCTACCGTAGGAATGAAGCAGCGCTCTTTATGCTTTATCGCTATTACCACAGCGACTGTTCCACTGAAATTCAGGACCTTCTGCCTGCACGACAATATTTTTCCCGCAACACACGATCAGCCCGTTCGGCTACCGCCCTACCCTACAGCCCTCCGGTTCGCGCACATGTTCTTGAAGTTCGTTTATGAATAGAACAACTCGACAGTGGAATAATCTCCCACAATCAGTTTTTACGAAATTGTACAATACCCAAGAGTTCAAACATAAAGTTCATCGCCACCTGCTCCAACACTCCCCATACCCTCCTAATCCTATCATTTTCTTTTCTATCTTTGAAACCATGCTTGCTACTCGACATTGCACCATGACCTGAACGACATGACAGACTGGTAGTGCAAAGCGAGATTCCTTTTGCTTGATTTTCCCACATAAAAAAAAATAGAGAGCACTAACACAATATATTCACGGCTTCGGGTAATATATTACAAATTGTAACTAAATTGGAAAAAAACACCAGAAAGTTTAATATAAAAAAAAAAGAAAAAAAATTTTTTAAGAAACTCTTTTCTTTACCTTAATATATTGATCAGTTGTGAACACAAAATTAATATAAATACTAAAAAAATCGACTAAAAAGTAAAAAATAAGAAGATTTTAAACAATATAAACTTTTAAATCAAAATGGAAAAAATCTCACACATTCCTTAAAGAAAAGCGTGGGGTGCGTTTTTATGAAACAAAATGCTCAATTAGTGAAAATTCGTAGCTGTCTGAAATGTTAAAATGTACTCACGGCAGTCATGTTTTTTTAAGTTCAGGTTGGTATGGGCGCCCCACGCTTTTCTTTAAGGAATGTGTGAGATTTTTTCCATTTTGATTTAAAAGTTTATATTGTTTAAAATCTTCTTATTTTTTACTTTTTAGTCGATTTTTTTAGTATTTATATTAATTTTGTGTTCACAACTGATCAATATATTAAGGTAAAGAAAAGAGTTTCTTAAAAAATTTTTTTTCTTTTTTTTATTTTTTACTTTTTAGTAACGAATAGCGTTAATTAATACATTACAATTTCCAAACTTTTAATTAGATTATCATGTTAAATAAGGAAACTTTTTTACATGTTTTGTATTTGTTTCTTTACAACAGTTCTCAAGTGCAGCCCAAAAATGCACAATTTGATGACCCCTCAAAAATCTAATAGCGCTCTACGTTTTTTTTTTTTACATTTTGAAAGGTAGTGTGCTCGCGTATACTGGCTGGAGCAATAAAAACTAAAAACTGGAAACATATTTTTTTGCATCTTTTTAAATCATATTTTTATTTGCTATTGGTAGCTATGTTATGTCTTCCGCCATTTTTTAGTGAACGCCATATTTGATTTAAAACGACGTCATACAGTTTACTTTCTTACTCACTTTAATACACTTTCATTTGATATCCATACCGAGAGCGAAGTAAATAAAAGGGTAAACCGTCATTTTGTGTTGGCCGCCATTTTGAATTGAAATGACGGGACACAGACAACAGTATTCTAATTGTCACTCCCTTCCATTTGATACCCATGCCGAGCGCGTTGTAAAGAAAAATTGATCCTCTGTTTTGTGTTGGCCGCCACTTTTATGCCGCCATTTTTCTACCGCCATTTTGAATTTAGGATGACGCTAATTGTATTCAACTTGTTATAACCTTTCATTTGATATCCATATCGAACGAGTGGCTTGTAAAGAAAAATGTAATCCATCATATTTTTTTGGCCGCCATTTTTAATTTGGAACTATCATTTTCGTGTGTTTTCGTCGGAAATACATATGTCTGTTAATTTTTACCAATTTTTATTGAATGGAAGTGAATTTTAAGACTCTACATTGAGTAGAACGAATAATTCCAAGCATTTTTTATTAAAAATCGTTTTTTGTTACTCAACAACAAAATCAACAACAAAAAATGTAACAAAATGTCATATTCGTGTATTGTCATCGGGAATATGTATGCCTGCAAAGTTTCATCCATTTGCATTGAGTAAAAGGCGGTTAAATTAACGTTACAAGATTTGATGCTCCGAAGTGAAAGTAAAGAAAAGAGTTTAAAAATGAAGCTTCGCGAAACACGACCGTTAGTCTTTTGATTATGTCATATAGAAAGGAACTAAGACGTTCACGGAGTTTTATTGCAGGAATCGTTCAATGGGCCATTTAAGAAGAAAAAAACCGCATAGTGCTATTAAATTAGAGTGTGGAAATTGGAGATAGGGGTCAAAATGGACCCTTTTTAGTTTTTGCAATATATCTCGCAAACGAAGAAAAATTTCGATTGTGAATAAAACTTCCAGTGCCTTTTTGTAAAATTAGCACAGACATTTATTACAGTGTATAAAACAAGTCGTACTACGTTCCATTCTCTACTTTAATATCTCAAATTCTTCAACATTTCGTGCTTTATGCTTGTCCATTCCGAGTCTTGCAGTTGCATAACAAAGTAAATTAAGAATGAATGAATGTTAAAATATTGCAGTGGAAGGAAGATTGGGATAAAATGTGGCCGGTTCATCTCATGAAACAAATAGAATGTGGAATGTAAATTGCAGCATGGTAGAATTTTCTGAGTTACAACTGTCCAAATGGTTGTTCCTTTCTGGGATATCCTGACCAACTTTACGAATTGTAGTGGCTTGTGTATACATGTAATAAAGACAGTTTCTCTATATAAAATAAGGACTTAAAAGTGAAAAGTTCATGTAGTTGCAGTGCGAAAAGTTTTGCTGTTCAGAAATGATATAAACCACCAGAATTCATTAGAATATAATATTTTACAACTATGTTTGTTCCTTAAATATTTCTAGAATAACATTTCTTTATAATGTGGCATTTATTAACAAGTGTTTAACATAAAAGAAATAATTTAAATCCACACTGGTCCATTTCAATTACTGTAAAGCTTGCCGATGGCAAATCCAATAATCTTATGAAACATATTTTTTTGTACCATAAAAGGTAACAACATAAAAGAACGAATGCTTTGGTGTAAGCCAGTTCCCCTCACCTGCCACAAGCAAAATGCAATAACTCCAAAGAGCCTATGTGGTTACCTGAACACTTTGTGGAACATCCTTGAATTTGCATTAATTCACGCGACAAATCCAATAAAAGACTTGTAAAAAGAGGGAACGGAAAATTCCTTGTTCACATGCCAGCCATGGTTAAGATCAATTTCTAAGCCGTATCACCCACTTTTCACACTTTCCTCTGCCGCAAAAGCATGTACTTTCTCCCCAACATCGAAGGTATCATACCTTTTGAGAGCCGACAGTATAATGCTTAGTTGCCAGTCAGTCTATAGCTACCGTCACCCCCAATGTGGCCCCTTTGTTACAGGTGGTTCATGTACTTTGGATATCCTTTCACGAACATTCAAATTCAGTACAACCTTTAAGGTGGGTATAACATTAATCAAATCCGCGCTGCATGCTCCAATTGAAAGTTTTATACCATTCCGACTTCCTCGAGTCACTTTTATCCAGGTGCTGCTGCTCCCATGTAGTTGTTGCGAATTCCGGTGTGTTGTGGGCGTGCATTTACCACCCTCAATTTGATACCGCTATTAAAATGCTATTAGGGGCTTGTGTTCAGCCAAACGATATTAATGGGGCGGAAAAAGATTAATTAACGAACTACTTGGGTTTGCTGGACTGAATGAGGGTTTTTTCTGGCTTATTACATTAGTGTGTGTACTACAGGGTGATAATAAATTATTATGGCCCTTTAGTTTTGTTTTTTCGGCTTTTGTGATTAGTAAAACTATGTGGCAATTATTTTACGTTCGTTTTGTATGACCTTTAAAAATAATCACAGCAACAATCCTTTAAATTTTTTAAGTCTTACAGAAGGAAAGAAACTGAAATTTCGAACACCCTGTCGGACTTCTTAAAGCCTGGGAATACACCTCAAAAATCATTAAAATTCAGAGTTATTCCCCAAAAATCCTTAATTTGGAGGTGCAAAGGCTTCGAATAACAAAAATTTTCGGAAATTTTAGATTCGATATTTCTCTTCGGAGAATCATAATCCGTGAGAAAAAATAGGGGTTGCCATTTGAAATTTTAGATTCACTAGAGCGCTGACAAGGGCTGGTAGGGTGATCGAGGACGAAAATCCCGCGGAATCGCGGGATTTGCAGGACAGCAAAAACATAGATTTTGTAGGATAACTTGACATTTACTGTGTTTCGATGAACTGGAGTAGAGTATTCGTTGACTTTACAGAAAGTTTTACCCCTCAAGTTAACGCGATGACCGTTCTGGGTTGATGTGACAGATAAATAATTTTACATCGTGTTTCCGTTGATATATGTATGTGCCGTAAACGCACTTAAAGAAAACCATATGCAAAACTCGGTTTAAGCCGACGTGCTTCATCGAGATTTTTGGATTTAACGAAACTTTACCCAAACCTCGTTTCCATTGGCACTTACTCTGAGTTAAGCCAGGATAGACCTTACATGGAAACTCAGTAATTGATCACGTTCGGATTCACACACACATAAATATACTTAGACGATTTTGAGTTAAAGCTGTATTGCTTAGTAGGCAGATATTTTCAACTAATGAATTAAAATATTTTGTGTAAAGCCTCAATTATACTGGATGCAACGGAAAACAACGAAGCGGAGAGTGAACGGAGTGGAATTTTGCTGGTTATACTGACGAAATCGAACGTATACAAATATCATTTAAACTTCCTAATTTTTCGGCAAGGTTTTGCCAAATTTTGTACTTATGCTTAAAATTTTTAGTTTAGTAATTTTTGATTCTTTAATCCGGTCTGTTTCGTTCCGTTCCGTTGCGCCGACTTCAGTATAATTCCTCTGTATTGAAACTCATTTTGACATTTAAATCCGGTCTATAGCTTTCGGTTGGGTCCAGTATAATTGACTCGAGGCCTTACGTACACGATTCGACTGATAAGAAATCCCAATTTCACACTGGTTTTAATGGTCACAGGCGCATAACCAATTAGCCACCAAAATGAAACTTTTGTCCACACACGAGCACAACTGAGTTTGGATCAATCGGTGCTCTGTGCCCACATAGTTTTACAGATTTTAGCAAAATTTGAAGTAGCTCAAATCAAGTGCAATCACGTAACTGATATCATTTCTGACCGGTAAGAACAGTCGCGCGCGAGCAGTTCAAATCGTTATTGTGTCTGTCAACCCGTGTATGCTTTCCTACTTTCATACACGTGCAAGATGATGAAACAGATGCATGTGCACTGAAATTGCAAATCAATCGACTCGTGTTCGGAGGGCCTAAATTTTTTACCTCTCTCAATTACCAGTGCCGATATCGTGAAACATATTGACGATCTTCCATTTGACTTCACTTCTGGCCTCGACGGTATTCCTCCTGCGGTCCTTAAGGCCTGTGTGGAGGTTCTCCAGTCTCCACTGAAAATCCTTTTTCTAAAATCCCTGGATAAAGGGTACTTCCCCACTCTTTGGAAGAATTCGTTCATAATTCCTATTCACAAAAGTTGCAAGAGCGAAATATCGAATTATAAGCCAGTTGCGAAGTTGTCTGCTATACCGAACATTTTTGAATCAATTATCTATTCTACACTCGTTCCTATCTGCAAGAGGCTGGTTTCAAAGAATCAACATGGTTTTCTTGCAGCTCGTTCCACCACCATCAATCTTCTTGAGTTCACTGCTCATGATGTCGAAGGCTTCGTTTCCGGTTGTCAAACTGATTGTGTTTACACTGATTTTACTAAGGCATTCGACAAGCTCTCCCATTCCATTATTATTCTGAAATTAAGAATGTTAGGTTTTCCGCAAGCCCTTCTAGTATGGTTCCAGTCTTACTTAGCTGACCGGACCTACCAAGTTCTTTTTCGTGGATCCCTTGCTAAGACACTGTAGAATATTGATTTACGCTGACGACATCAAATTGTATCGTCACATAAAGAGTATGGAGGATTGCAAACTTTTGCAAGTTGACCTTGATACCTTTTACTCTTGGTATGCTAACAACAACCTGGTTCTTAATATTGGTAAATGTGAAGTCATGAATTTTAGTAGGAGACGTGAATCTATAATTTTTAACTACACCTTTTCTGGTGAGGGTATCCCTCGTGTTAATTTTGTTAAAGATCTCGGGATTAGATTTGATAGTAAGCTGGATTTCTCCACTCACATCTATTATATCGCTTCCAGAGGTTGTTAAGTCCTGGGTTTTATAAAAAGGTGGTTCAAAGAATTTAATAACCCGTTGGTTACTAAACACTTATATATTTCTTTTGTCAGACCATTACTTGAATATGCATCCCAGGTTTGGTCTCCTCACTATTCTTCGCATGTTAGAACTATTGAATCGGTTCAACGAAGGTTCGTTCGATTCGTACTGAATCATCTTCCTAGGGAAATCCTAATAGTTCTTCCATCATATGAATCCCGGCTTAAGTTACTCAACTTGAGCTCTCTTCACAAGCGTCGTGAGGTGGCCGATGTTGTATTTGTTCATCAGCTACTTAATGGAAAGGTCGATTCAGGTTTTCTAGGTCACCGTGCGTCGTTTAGAGAGAGTCGTTATAATCTGAGAGGTCTACCTCTTTTACGAATCAACTCCTCTAATACGAATTACGGCAGATTTGAACCTGTAAACCGCATGTTCATTAATGTTAACAATAATATTAATGTCTTTAGCGTGACCATTAGTAAAGATGTCCTTAAAATGAGTCTTTTAAATCTCACGTGACCATCTATGTTTCCTGTTGCTTGCGTGGGTTATATGTTAATTTGGATTTTTTTTTAATTAACTAATTTTTATGTTTGCATGCTTAGTTTAGCTGAGTAGGTAAATCTTTCTTGGCCCAGCTAAGAAGTGCGCCTTCTGTATTAGGAGGGTTAACTCTATTAAATCTATCCTACTTTGAAATATTTCTCTATTAAGTCCCGGTTTTTATAAGGGGTGCTTCTACTGGCCAAATTACGCGAATCCCGCACGTCTAGTCTCGCATTGCTGATCCCGGCGAAAATAGCATTCGCGGAATTGGTTTCGCTATTTATTACTGTAACATAGAGTAACCGAGAGTGGCCACCTCCAAAGCTGTCGGTTAATTTAACATTATGGAGAACTCTGCCTTTGGAACTATAGATCTTTTATCGTGCCACATGAAGCTTCCATTTCGAAAGTCCTCCAAGTATAAGAGCTATAAGCAAATGCTTTTAAAGTATAAACAAAATGTTTTAAAGTTTTTTTTGGACAAATGTCAGTGGCATGGTCAAAGAAAGGGATCGGAATGAAGTTTGTGACATTGAGCATCCTCCTCGTCATAGACACTGACAATTGAGCAGTTTTAATTAATTAATGAATTGACTTGTGCATCATGGGGCTAAGAAACATAAAGGATTTCTTCTACAAATTCATGCCGTATTTATGCAACTAGATCTCGTTGGTAGTTGAGAAATGGAGCGTTGAAATAGCAATGACACAAAACTCCTTGAGCGGACGTTTCACTACCCATTCCACCTGTATATATAGGCTGAATATTGCACGCCCGCCGAGAGGAGCCCTCATAATAAGTCGCTAATCGTAGGGATGTGACGGAATATAGTTCTAATCCGTTTTCCTTCTTGAAATTAGGGTCATATTGATATTCTGGTTTGAGTTTATTCCTTGGAGTTTTCTTGGAGTTTTATTCGGGAACATCCAGATATCCCACCGCTGCCACCACTGTGCGCTGACCCTCCAGTTTTGGTCGCTGAGTTTTCCGCCGCAGTTTATTTATACCAGGGAAGCTTATGTAGAAATCGAACACACAATTACAAAAACAAGACTTTAGAAAAAATGTATCACTGCAAATCGACAATTAGTGGGCGGGCCTTTTGTAAAGTGGCTTTTAGCATTTTGTCCTTCATTTCAAAAATTTGGAAATATGCAAATCGAAACCTGAAAGTCGTGGATATTTCATCAACGGATGCCAGCGGACCTGTATATTTCATTGATTTGGTTGCGAAGCGTCTGCAACTCCGTATTTGAGGAGTTGTGCTAAATTAAATTAAAGTAAAGAAAATAAATGAAATTAAATTGTTACTTTTTAGAAATAAAAAAGGCTACCTAACTTTTACTTCACAACAGCTGCTTTAGAAGCGTTTTTGAAGCAGTAACAAAATTATAAAAAAGAAAAATAAAGAATCTTGGCGATTTTTGGATATGTAAATTGAAAATATGTTATATTTTTGTTCATCTTTTGCAATTGCCTTTTCATTCTTTTAAGCAAGAAGGTCGACTGCGGGGTTACCAATCGGTCCCCCTACTAATTACTAGATCCGTCCAATGCCCCCTGACTTTCGTAATCGAACGTGAATCGGCCAATTGAGTATGATAATTGCATCATTTATAGTCGCCAAGATAATTGCTCGTTTTCTTCGTCCCATGCAATTTCTTTAAGCTCCAATTCAAATTAGCGAAACTGTAGCGTAGCGTTCCGAAACTTTCCCGCTGGCAGATGGCTTCTTTTAACTAGCATGGTTTCTATATATGCCATATATGTACTAAAACAAACTAAGAACAAATTAATTGCTAAACGACGACACTAAGTTAAATTTAGCTAAACCAAAAGTTAAGTTATCAACGACAAATTTATTTCTCCTAAAAAAAAAACTTTTAAAAATTCATTCCTCTATTTTCTTATCCTTACGGCACCTGTCATAGTCAAAGTACTTGCCCATCTTACCAGGTATAACCACGCAGCCCACCCTTCCAACATCTTGTCGATACCTAGTATGAAAGGGCTTAAGGGTGAAGCTCGGAAAGTCCCAATGGGTGCTACTAACTGGTATAGTAACAATAGGCTTTGGATACTTCTTTTTAGCCAAACATTCCTCTGTTTTGGGTGGCGGCGGTGGCACTGTTGGTTGCACATCCTTATCGTAATGCCCTACTAGGTATTCAGAAAGACGCCCTATATCGGCCTGATAGGTCGACCGTACCTGGCGACAACCGGTCTTCTTCGGGATGTCGTCCTGTGGCGTGCGCATGAGCTTCTCACAAAGATCCGGATAGATGCACTTCATACTCTTTAAAAATCGATTTGGTTGGGTATCGAAGCAAGTCTCTTCTATCGGCTCTGGCCTATCAGTTTCATGGCGTATTAGACGAGGCTGAACGAGCATTTTTCCTGTTGGTCCACATGTCCATAGTCCGCCACCTGTGAGGTCCAATTTTGGAGTTTTTGGTATGTTATTGTGTTTTGTAATTTCTCCGCAAACGGAATTTGTAGTGCAGTCAGGCACCTGACGTTTCTGAAGGAACTCATACCTTCTTGAACGCGGTGGCTTGTAGTCACGTTTCGTAAGGGATTTCATTAAAAGCAATTTAACTAAAAATTTTGTAAATTAAACTAAAAATTTTCTTTCACTTAAATGTCACGAAACATTTTTTTGATTTGAAGGTTCAAATAATTTTCTGTGTATGACGTTTGTAAATGGCTTGGCATGCTTGATGGGGTGTTTCCACACGAGCGTACACACGACAAGACAAGATTCGGTTGCAAAGGTGGTTTGTGGAGAAGAGGGTGAGAGAGGGCGATGGATATTGTGTCCATCCCGTCGTCCTCTCTCACCCTCTTTTCCATAAATCATCTTTGCAACCGACTATTGTCTTGCCGTGTGTGCGCTTTGTGGAATCTACAGAACTTAAACAAGTTTACAACTCCTAGGTGGTTTTACTATTCACCACGATATGATCTTCAAGTACATGGGTACTGTGATGCCTCCATACGAGCAATTGCTGCAGTTATATATTTGCGCGCCACAGACGATACGGGCATACAACGTCAACTTTCACAACTTCACGAACAAGGGTCGTGTGCATCAAACCTATTACCATACCGCGTCTAAAATTAAATGGTGCACTACACTTAGCTCGCTTCCAGTGATAGATAGAATGGACGGATTTAACCATATTTTTACAATGGATAAGACAATATGCTGCTCGATGGAAAACCTATGTGGCGAACCGAGTTGTATAAATTCAGGAAGCTCTCAGGGAAAGATCGATGGAGGCATGTCTCCACGCAATCTAATTCAGCTGATCTCACAAGTAGAGGAACTTCTGCCAGCTCCCTGATTGAGAATAAGCTTTGGCTGTATGGCCGACCTGGGTTATTAAACCACCCGAAGACTGGCCAAGGAATGCTACCATAAAAGAAGAGACCACACTGGAATCCAAAGAAAGCACAATAATCTACTTACGGCAGTAGACGATGGTCTACTATTTCGATTCTCATCATTCACGAATAACACGTATAGTAGCAACAATACCTTGTTTTATCCACACCGTTAAGGATTCCAAACATAAACGACTTCAATCATTAACCACAGATTAGACAATTTTAAGGCGGGCTCAACAAAGCACAAAGAATTCCACAGTTTACAAGCAAACAACGCATTATCACCAAGTAGCAAAACTAATCACGTTAGCCCCATACATTGACAAATCTGGTCTAGTAAGAGTCGGTAGACAGTTAAAGAAAGCCCTTCGCAAAAACATCCAATTATCTTGTCACGAGACCTCCGATTTCTGCAGATGCTATAAGAATCTGGACCAGGAGGAAAGTGTACAACACCTTCTCCATCACTGCCCAGCCCTTAAAAGAAGGAGTCTAACCATTTTATGTCAACCCTTCCTAATCTTGAAGATTGGGATCCTGCAACTAAGAAGATTCATTACGTCCTCGAGGTGGCTTAGCGAAGAAACGACACTTTATGTAACATCAAGCATAATGAATGAATCTCGGACAGCTAGACCTCGTCAATTAGCGGAAACGAATGAAACACGTCGACTTTGAGCAATACCGACGATTGAACAAAGAAGTTCGGCAGAAAATTAAATCGGAACGAGAATCGTACTGGAATAACGTTACGTACGACATGGAAGAAGTGGCGTCGAGGCACAAGTACTGGATCCGACAAATCGGCGGTTAGGCGGCAAAACAACATCAACAAACGAAAACATAAAAAAATCGAATTTAGATTACCTCTAGGATGTATACATCAAATATTTGCTTTCTGTCAGCTAATGGAAAAAAGAATTCGTTGTGGCAAACGAACTGTTGTCGTTTTCATCGATTCCAAATCCGCTTTCGATTGCTTCGATTGGCAGAACCGAACACGTGCAATTTAAAATCATCCAGCTTCTCCAACCGTCGTACGATGCCTTAACCAGCAGCGTTCGTATTCGAAGCGACTAATCCGAGTAATTCCCGATTCAAACAGGTGTCCGTGTCCGACAAGGAGACACGCTTCGCCACTTATCTTCAACGTGATGATCGACACGATTATGCGTGAAGCATTCGATAGACGACGCGGAGTTCGATACGACGACAACAAACCGGCTTAATGTTCGCCGACGATAGCGCCATCTTCGCCGACACGGATGGCGAAGCAACGGACATATTATATGACATTTCCTGCATCGTCCAGTCATACGGGTTAAAAATCAATGCGGAAAAGACCAAAGTGCTCACAACGGACGGATCAAGGGAACAGTGTTCACCTCGATGGAACCCAAATGGAACAGGTTCCAATGTTCAATTCAATTATTTGGGAACATTGGTCGAGGAAAAGAAAATGGCATCGACGGCCAACGTTCACAGCCGCATCGGTCAGGCAACAACGACATTCGCGTCGCTCAATTGCTGCGTAATGAACGAATATTTCCATCAAAATGAAAGTACGCCTTTACTGAACGTTGATCTTTTTGATTCTTCTTTATGGATCGGAAATTTGGACGCTGCTCAAACCGGACGTCAAGAAGCTTGAGTTCTTCCAAATGCGATGTTTGGGCAGATTCTCGGCGTCTCATTCCGCGATCGCTTTCGAAACGAGACAGTTAGACAAAGATGCGATCAATAGGCACTGATCGAAGAAGAAATACAAAATCGTCGACTACGGTGGTTTGGACATGTTTTCGGAATGGATGACAACCGTTTGCCAGTGAGCTTCTCTGGTGAGACCTTCTGCCAGACTGGAGAATTCAGTGATCAGCACCGAAGAAACCCTGATAATAGAATATCGAGGGCGACCTGAAGAATTAACGATTATCAGTTACCGAGGCTCGAGACCGAGCTAAAAATCTGCAAGAATGGAAACGAATAGTGAATAGAGTTCTACACTCAGCGGCACCGACAGTAGAATATCCGTTGCGAGGACGTTCCACTAAGACCGCCAGCTAACGGATCAAAGAAGAATTTTTGGTTCCTTCTTTTTATGCTCGTCTTTCGTTACATTTGAAGAATCAATCTCGTTCCAAAAAGTGTCAAAATGAAAACACTACGTTATTGATACCCGTTACCAATCGTTCCCAAATTTTTACATGTAAAGCCTCAATTATACTGGACGCAACGGAATGGAGAGAGGGATTGGTATTGTACTGGTTATACTGGCGGAATCGAACGTATTCAAATGTCACTTTTTTCAGCAATTTTTCGCCAAATTTTGAACTTATGCTTAAAATTTTCATATCCGTGCAATTTTAATCCAGGTCTTTTTTTGCGACTTTTTTCGATGTCTTCTTCTTCGAGGAAGCGCTTGCAAATAATGAAGCAAGCACTTCATTTTCATCATCCTCAATATTTTGGATCTCTGCAAAATTCATTTTGAAAAATTGTGTTTTTACACATGCAATTGCCAACTGTCAATTCAGGCGAAAATACACATACTAAGGTAATCATAGTATATACAATAATTTAGTGTCTGCAGTAAGGTCGCATCGTGTCGCATCTCTATGCGCGCTTACTGCTGAGCTTACTGCAGTAAGCTCGACACGTGTCGCATCCACCATTAGGCACACCGGTCGCAAGTGTGCAGACCTTTGAATAGAGAAGACGAGGAAGTGCAATTTATTAAACACGGGGAAGCATTTTGGCAGCACTAATGCATAGCATTCTTTACGTATTTGTGTCTAACCCGGACAGTGGCTGTGTTATATTTATTCAAAAACCGGGAGGGATATCGTTTCTCAGCAACCATCTCGATGAAAACGCTTCACTTGGCTAAATGTTTGAAGCAGACCCTTCGCAAAACCTGAACAAATTTCACTACGCCTCTGTTCAGGTTAGACAATGTATTTTGTTGTTGTGGTTAAAGTCAATGTATTTTGTTGTTGTGGTTAAAGTGGAGGGGGAGAATTAGAGAGAAAATTTCTTGATCCCAAGTGCTTCCCTCAAATCCGTGTACATATACGCAATTTTCGGTTCCTTATCTTCTCTATTCAAAGGTGCAGACATAAAGCTGGAAGTACATAATTGCATTGCATTGCATGAATGCGTTGACAGATTAAGTTTACACTGTATGGGTGTGTTTCTTTACTCATTCCATAGAAGGAATAGAATAAAAAGAATACTTGATGGAATATTCGGAATAGAATGAATAAAGAAACGCACCGGGAATGACAGTAAACAAACTGAAGAAAAATTGTGATTTATTCAAAAGAGTTGTGTATTTTAAAAATATTGTGGGACCTATATGTAAACTATAATAAGATTAGACATTTGATGGCCCCTGGGGTCCATTTGAAATTATTATTATCCATATCTGAAATTATATTATTATTAGAAATACTTTTAAAAATGATAACAAATAAATAAGGGCCATGGCTGCTGCTTTCTTGCCAAATGACACAGTTATGACAGTACTATATTTATATTATGTTATATTAGTAAGGTTAATTCCCTTTATTCTAAAAGTGTTCCATCTCAAGAGGTAATTTAAAAAGAATACATTCCGAATATTCCGAATGAATAAAGAAACGCTTCATCTGTCAATTCGAAACTTGGGAATGAATAAAGAAACGCATTTTCTGTCTATTCCTTCTACGGAATGAATAAAGAAACACACCCTATATTTCAATGACGGCAGATCTATTAATGCGGCTCTACCACTGACATATAGTAATGGACTGCTGATTGACGATGCTGAATGGCACCATTTTTCTCCAAATAGAAAACCTTTTTTATGCAAACAAAAAAAATTTCGAATTTTGGAGAAAATAAGTGATAAGATGTTTGTTATAATTAACGGAAATAAATTTCCATCACTCATTTTTATTTATTAGCAGTTTTTTCATTAAATAAATGTATTTATTCCAAAACCGTGACGGTTATTTCCCCTGTTTAACGAAGTTTTCAAAATAGCTCAAGAGTGAGACAGAAGAACGAAAACTATATCTGTCTATTTTTTTCTAATTATGTTTATATCGCTGACATGCGCTGACGATTACAGTTCATTGGGATTTAACGTGGGAGCGAGGCAGGAATAGTTTTTGGTGCCATTTGTTTTGTATGGGATTTTGCTCATTTAGCAGTCCATTACTATTACTATGATTACATGCCGGATCGAGGACTTGACTTGAGATCCAACTGACAGTTTAATCCGCGGCGAAAGTTCACCAGCTTGAGAGCTTGACTTCAAGCCGGCTTGAAATATATTTTACACTTCGCATAAGTTTGCTTCGAAATGCGTGATGGAATAAACGATTTTTTCTCATTTATGTGCAGCTTAAATAAATAAAATAAATTTATTAAGTGAATTGCATCAGAAGTGAAATGTACAACCAACGGAGAACTAATTTCAAAACTCAAGCGCTGAAGCAGGGGTTACATGGCCAATTTCAAGTCGATCCGACAAATTTTTCGGATCTACTTGAGTCAAGCTTACTTGAAGTCGATCTGAGGTTACATGACTTTCAAGTCTACTTGAAGCCGACTTCAAGTATGCATGTAATCATAGTATATATGTCAGTGGGCTCTACCTTCAATGCAACGCAACAGTTGTTCAACTTTTAACTTTTACGCATACAACGCATTCAATACTCTGTCAAATTGGTCTTGTTTTTCTGCAAAATATTATTAGCTCGGATTAACTCAGTAATATATTAAAAATTGATTTTGTTGAGGGATTCAACATAAATTCAAATTTCAAAACGCATTTAAATGCCAACACGCGCAACACATTAATGTGTCAAATACATATAATGTAACGCATTGCAGTGAAATCCAATCAAGTATTGCAATGCAATGCAACGCAATTATGTATTTCCAGCTTAAAATTTCATTGCATAAAGCTCGGCAGTTTCATATGATAATATAATAGGTAAATGGACAACACATATATAGTCCATCAATTACATTAGTATTAGTAACTAGAAAATAGCATAAATGTAACTGAATTTTTAATTCGAATAAATGAATTGAATTGAATTGACATTTCAATCCGGTCCGTTGTGTTCCGTTGCGTTCAGTGTAATTGAGGCTTTACCCTGTAATGTTTTAAATAAAATTGACACTTCGGCTGTCACAGCCTATATATAGATAAGTATATATATGTAAGAACATTTATTGAAAATAATCAAAATTTTAATATAATTATAAATTATTTTTTGTAATGGATACAACCTACAGACAAGATTACCGACAGCCAGCGATCCACCGATATTACTTCCCTAAACCTAATCAGCAGCCAGCTTTCTACACACAAGGAACATGTTGCCTATCACCTCAAAATAATGTCCCATACAGAGACGGACTAAGAAGTGGTAGTCAACAAGTATATCGGTCATCTGGTGGCTCATTGAACTCAAATCTACCAAAACCTGTAGGATGGGAGAGACATAATGGTTGTCAACAAAATCAATATTTTAACCAAAATCCCAGAAGCTTGTCTCAGAATGTAACATATGTGCCAAGTCAACAGCAACACCAATATCGTGCTTATGGCGGGTTAGATCCACCAGGGCTTAGACCAATGCAAGGGAATAATGGCTGTCAACAGAACTACCAAATAAATCGTTGCAATGTCTGTCCACGTTGCACCAATGTATCGCCATCTTACCAAGCAGCTGCACATGAGAATGGACCTGGCGGTAACCAGCAACATCAAGGAGTCCCAGAAACGCCAAGAAACTGTTTCCAGCCGAAAGGTGTAGATCATCGACCATATCACGCCCAGGTTGAGGAGCTGGTAAAGAAAGATCGAATGAATAGATTCTGTAACCAATATAGATCGACATACCAAATGGATTACTGTAAAGCCGGACAAGGAAGAGTGAATCAATGCAATGGACTGGAGATGCCCGGTGCTATAGCAAGTGTTACCCTTGAGAAAAAAACACGTCTCTTTCCTACCAAGAGACAATCAGCAACAACGCCGGACAAATTTTGCTGCTTTTTTAACCCAAACAAGAAAATGGATTACTCTACTGAGTATAGCGATAACATCGGTCGACTTGGAACTATTATCACCAGGAATAGGATTCACGACCACTCAAATTGTACAAGCCAATCGAACTGTCTTCATAAAATTAGACATATGCAGTAGTAAATACCAGCTGCTACAAATATGAAAGATGCGTTTTGCTTAAGTGAAAGCATCATTAACGGATTTCTAATTCAACTCGATCGGGTTAGAAGCGGTCCACTTCTAAGATGGATAAAAGCTCCTTAAGACACTTGCCAAATAGTGATCTTTTGCGTAGGGTTATATATCAAAGGTAAAATTAACGATGCATTCCCGAAAGTGACCAAGTGGCTACCCTAGAAAAGAGGAACTAAGCAAATGTGTTACTTGGATTAGCAGTAGTTGCCCCTAGGTTGATTGTGGTCAGAGCATATCGTTACGGTGATGAATACGTGACGGAGTTAAATGAAGAGAAGTTGTGATTGACAAACTGATATAACTTTTGTAAATTTATTTATTTTAAGTGTGCAAGTTTATTTATTAAATTTTTTCTAATACGATAAATACGCTTATAATATTTCAATTTTAAAATACATAGTCCATGCTCTTTGATGGAAGGACGAATATCATTCATGTCTTAAAAGCAGCGGCTTCCAAATTGGGGGTAATATGGAACTGCTGTCGCAAGAATGATCGATGCGGAGCCAAATTTTTGGCACAAAATTTTGATGACGAACGAAGCTTATTTTACACTCTCTGGCGGACTCAATAAACAAAACTGTCGTACAGAGAACAGAGGGAACAAAGAACCCACACGTCATGCGCGAAATACCACTCCACAACGAGGAGAAAGTTACTGTTTGGGTCGAACTGTGCTCAAAAGTCATCATCGGACCATTTTTCTCGAAAGTTCGAGAAACCCTCGACGATACACGGTGCTGGTCACTGACATATAGTAACTATATGTCAGTGGCGCTGGTACACTTCGTGTGTCCGAAAACGCAAGAAAAAGGAATGATGAGCCTTTTTTCAAAAAGATGGTGCACCTTGTCACACCGCAGCCACTACGATGAAGTTCTTGCAAAAGTAAAGTTTATCCCAGCAAGCCGAAGACCATTGATGAACTTAAAGCAAACATACGAGCCGAAGTAGATGCTATAACGCCCTATAACGTAGCTGCTTTTTGTATATCGAATGGAGTTCATTTAATTAGACCGTCAGCTAGCGACAGATTTAGGTGCCCCATTTTTTCATGCTAGCCTCGAAGAGAATTGAAAGGTACATCGATGTTGTGTTAGAAAAAGTAACAGCCGCTGCTGGTATGTTATCCCCAATTAAAATTTAATTCTTCGTAAGAGAAATAAGAGGCGCATCTCGCCCATATATTTATAGGAATATTTTTATAGGAATGAATGTTCTCACACTTTCGATGGGATTGTGTAAGAAAATCAGTCAAATTTGTTATGTTAAAGAATGAGATGGATTAAAGGGAGTCTGGGGGTGCATGAGGAGATGAAGATGAACCTTGCATTTGAACTCTTGGATGTTGTATGAATTTGGGAATACTGACTGTGGAAGGTTGTTCCACAGTCGAGTTGTTCTCGAAACGAACAAATTTCTAAACTGATGTGTGCGTGAAAATAAGGCCTGTAGATAGTGAGAATGAGCCGAAAAGGCTGGTCTAGTCTTGCGGTAAAAACATATCCGTGGAAGCAGGAGGTTATATATTTCGGTGTATATATATTAGGGTTGTATATTTCGGTGGAACAGTCCCTGTTGATTGAAATGGACATAAGTTCACGATCAAGTAGACAAGGCCTAGCACGTGCTTGTCTTACTTTTTCGACGCTATACGAGTAACGCAGAGTAATGTCGTCAGCAAAGCAGTGAAATGAGTTGGATGGGATTGAGAGCAGATCATTTATAAAAACTAGGAAGAGAGCTGGTGATAGAATTGAGCCCTGGGGAACGCCTGCAGCGATGGTGCGGGGATTCCATTCGACGCCGTACAATACTACCTTGATTGAACTGTCAGAAAGGAAACTCTCAATCCAATTCTTTAGAAGAAAGTCAATACCAATAGCTTGGAGTTTAGTTAATAGAGCTAGGTGCCATACTTTATTAAAAGCCTTGGAGATACCGAGAGCAACGATGAATGTTTTGGTGGAGGTGCTCAGTTAGGCATACAAGGAGGTGGTCAGAAGATCTTTTAGAACTAAAGCCGTACTACTTGTCGTCCAATATCATCTATCTAATGATCTATCATTATTCCTAGTCCTAAACCTAAAGCTATGTCTGGAGGCGAAACGATATTTTTGTATAGTTGGAAAGCCTTGGATTAAGCCTAGTGGAGATTTCGTTGTGTAAAAGAGAGTGCATAGACTTATTGTATTTATATACCAGGCATAAGACATAATAATAATAGTAGTAATAATAATTTAATATAAGCTTTTTTTGTACAAAGTCTAGTTTTTGTTAAAAACGCGAAAATGTTCCTAAAGGTATATGAGCGCCAAAAGTAGTACATCAAATTCTACGGAATTGTTCCTATTTCTTCCATATTTGACCTTGCGGGTGGCAAGGCTAATATACTACTAATCGAAGTAACTCATTCACGCAGTTCCTCTATTCAAGAGTAAGCACTTTGAGACACTTTCGGGAATGCATCGTTAACTTCTTCTTCAATATGAATAACTCTTTATCTATCTTAAAAGTGGACGGCTTCTAACCAGATTGAGTTTAATTAACATTTCGTTGATGATGCTTTCACTTCATCAAAATCTTTCATATTTGTAACAACTGCCATTTACTACTTGAAGTACAGAATTTTATGAAGACAGTTTGATTGGCTTGTACAATTTGAGTGGTCGTGAATCCTATTTCTTGTAATAACAATACCAATTCGACCGATGTTATCGCTGTATTCAGTAGTGTAATCCATTTTCTTGGCTGGGTTGAAGTAGCAGCAAAATTCATCACGCATTGGTTCTTGCTTTTGGTTGGTACAAAAGAGACGTGTTTTTTTCTCAAGCGTAGCACTTGCTATAGCGCCGGGCATCTCCAGTCCAGTACCATAATTGATTCTTCCTTCTCTTTCCTTGCTGTAATCAGTTTGGTATATCGATTTATAACCATTACAGAATCTCGTCATTCGATCTTTCATTACAAGCTCCTCAACCTGGAGGCGATATGGTCGTTGATCTATAACTTTCGGCTGTGGGCAGGTTCTTGGCACTTCTGGGACTCCTTGATGCGGATGGTTACCCTTAGGTGCACCTGCCTTTTGAGCTGGCATTGCTTTGGTGCATTGTGAACAATCATTACTACGATCTATTTTGTTGTTCTGCTGACAATCACTCCTCCCTTGCGTTGACCCATGCCCTGGTGACTCTGAGCCGCCGTAAGCTCGATACTGCTGGTGCTGTTGAATTGGTGTTACATTCTGAGATAAGCTTCTGCGATTTTCGCTAACAATTTGATTTTGTTGACAACAATTATGTCTCTCTCCTCCTGTTGGTCTTGGTGGATTTAAGTCCACTGAGCCCCCAGATAACCGATATACTTGTTGACCATCACCTCTAAGTCCATCTCTGTTTGGGACATGCTTTTGAGGTGATAGACAACATGATCCTTGTGTGTTGAGAGCTTGTTCCGTCGGTTTAGGAAAGTAATATCGGTGGATCGCTGGCTGGCGGTAATCTTGTCTGTAGGTTGTTGTCATTACAAAAATAATTTTTTTCTTTCAATTTATTAAAACTTCGAAATTTTGATTATTTTTAATAAAAGTTCTTACGTACACAATTGATTTATTTGTTTAAAATCATAGCCGGTGACAATCAATGTGTCAATTTTATTATTTTAGCACAGGGTAATATGTAAATTTGTGGGTTTCGAGTCAATAACCCCCCGTTTTCATTTTCATACTTTTTGGACGAGATTGATTATTTAAAGCATAACGAAGATCGAGCTATTGGTGAATTATACATATCAAAGGCAGAATCGAGAAAATGTTTAGGGCAAATGATATTTACTATAAAATCCAAATCAAGCTAATGTGGCAAAAGTTTAGTTCGTGTCTCTTTATTTTAAGAGGTTTACTACTACTACTACTTTATTAACTCGAAATTGGTTCCTGAACTTAAATTGTTTCAAGTTAGACTCTTGTATTTAATTTTCGATTTAAAATAAAGCTACGAATTCTAATTTGATCAACCTCGGATAACTGTTTCATAGAACGATAGCCAGCTGCAATGAAGCTCTTGTAATAGTGATTCCTCCCATACCAGTGTAAGGCTGTAGAAATAATGTTTCATGCAACTGTTTGTTACTTGAGAAGCAGGTCTTGAATCCTTCAACCCCTGAGAAAACAAACAAAAAACTTACGGCTGTCAAAACATTTACAAGGTCTTCACGAACTTTTATCACCAGCTATATGAAGATACTTTTTAAATCTAGTTTTCTTAAATATAAAAGGGCCGAAACACATCCAGGCTTGCTTTGAACACATCCAAGCCCAAAGCTGGCTGCAAGCATATCCAACTTACGCGTTCAAATGGGATGGAACACATTAAAGCTTGCCTCGCAAATTCAGGCCTTGGCAAAGATGGCCGCAAGGCTCGCCTCGGTCGGAATTGCGGCAATGCTGGAATTTTAATTCGGCCGAGGCTGTAGTTTGCCTTTGACAGTTGAACTTTTAGGTTTGGGTTTTGCTTATTGGTAGAAATAGTGATAAAAATGGAGGAACTCTTGATTGAAGCCGTTAAAAGGAAAGAATGTTTATATGTACAACATTCGGAGCCCTTTTTTGAAATATAAAGAAAAGATTTGGCAAGAGGTTGCTGAAATTGTTGGCACCGATGGTAAATATCCCAAAATGTTGTAATTATTTATTACTTTCTTCAATTTATAGTGAAAATAAAAGGTGAGATGAATAATCAGTAACAGGAAATCACAATTAATTTAAACTTACAGCAAGGTAAGCGCAAGGCGTGATTCCTCGTCAATGGGTTTTCTGTTTGATTCCTTCTTTAAATTCTCTCTTAATAAATTTAAGAGGATATCGAAATCCTGGGGATGCATCCGTGTTACTTTAAAGAACTGGTCAACGTCCCGCTCTTTTATAATTTTAAATGTTTGGATATAAAATCTGTGAATGTCTCTCGTTCTGTAAATCGGTCTCACCCACCATCTTCGTTGTGACCTTTTTGATTCACAATTTTTCACTGTTATTATAATATTTAGCAACAAAGTGAACAAATTAAATGCTACTAAACACTCCTCCACCTCATCAGCCGTATTAAAAATATCCATTTTATTACATAAATTTACTTTAAATAAAAACGACGAAGTACATAAATTTTAATATATTATAAAGTTTTACCATATTTGTGTAACTTTAAACAAATTAAAATTTAAAAAAAGTCATCAAATTTTATTTTATTTAAAATGTTTGAATTTTTACCATATTTACATATGTATGTCACTTAATTAAAAATAGCAAAGAAAACAGGCAAGCTAATACAATTTTAATCAAATGATTTTTGAATTTTATACTTTTTACGAATCCCAACGAAAATCGTTAACAAATTTGACAACTGTCATCAGCTGGACTGATTGTGTTTTGCGAATTCCGCGGACGGCTTTGCAGCTCGCCTCAAGGCAAGCTTTGAGAGGTGAGCTTTAAAGCCAGCCTGGATGTGTTTCGGCCCTAAGACTCTGAAAGCTTGCCTACATTGCTTGATTGAATTATCATCGGATGGGATGCTAGTAGTAGAGCTATGAGGTTTCTGCAACACCCCGTATACGCCCGATACCCCTTCCACCAGTTTCACTGAAGAAAATTAACGAAAAATTAGCATGTCTAAAACTGCATATTTAACTAGTTTCGCACAGGTGGTGTTCACACCCAAAACTCAACACAAAAACAATCACTGTACAGGTTCTTGTCATGAATAAAACTCACACCCGAGCCCACAACCGATGACGACACTAAACTCATAAGCTCATAGCTATCTACACTGAACAAGTTTGAAACTGATACCATCTTGTAAATACCGTTGCATACTGGGGCTCCCGCGTTATATTGCTGCATTTCCCCTTTTGTTCTTACTCGAGGACCTTTGCTGGTGGCACAGGTGTGTCGTAGATAGTTGACTAGGTCTCTAAATAGCATACGCTTTTTAGGGCTGAGTTTCAGTTGGGCAGTTCTCAACTTCTGGAAAACCTATGGTAAATTGCCCAGATGTTCCTCTAAAGTTTTTCCAACGACGATGATATAGTCCTAATAAACCAGACGTTTTCCATGTCAGTTCTCTCAAGGCGCATTCCATCAGTCGTTCGAATGTTGCTGGAGCATTGCACAGTCCAAACGGCATAATTGTAAATTGCCACAAGCCGTTTTTTACAGAGAAGGCTGTCTTTTCTCGGTCCTCGGGGTGAACTTTGACTTGCCAATAGCCGCTCTTTAGGTCCAAGGTAGAAAACTATTGAGTTTCACACAAAGTATCCAGTGTGTAATCGATACGGAACGAATGTAAAAATCCAATATCTTCGAGAACCATATCCATCATTATTTCCCCATATAATTTCACTGGCTCCCCGGCTGCAGTTTTCAGTCTGTATTGGTGGGCGTGGGGCACTTATTACAAGGATAATGTAACAGCTGACCCATCTCTTAACATCCTGGGCGTGGCTTTATCTTCTGATCTGCGATGGAATAATCATATATACCATGTAGCCCAACAAGCGTATCAATGCCTCAGATTCCTTAAGATATGCAAATTCCTCCTTCAGCCAGCTGCTTCGCTGGACAAGGTGCGAACCCGTGCCATCAAACTCATTGATGATAGCACGTTCCACGCTCGACTCTTCAAGCCAACGTAGGAATGTAGCAGCCCTCAGCAAGTTTTACCGCTATAGCGACTGTTCCACTGAAATTAGAATCCTCCTGCCTACACGGAAACTTTTTTCCGCAACCCAAGACTAGCCAACTCGGCTCACCCCCCACACACTACAGCCCTCCTCTTCGCGCACATTACGGTTTAGTATTCCGTTTATAAATAGAACAACTCGATTGTGGAACTGTCTTCCGCAATAGGTGATTTCTCTATTTTTCCTATTCCTTGTGTCATATTATGTCTGATAATGATCGATTTCTATGATTAACAAATAAAGGAGGGAAGTTGGTCCAAAAAAGTTAATAACAATTTCTTTTCTCTAACAGCAGCGTCGGTACGCGATTTAGATAAGCAACCTGTGTGCGATTTTCGGAGCTGAGCATCGGTCTGGAAATAGTTAGGGAAGTACAGCTAACATCGAAAAACATCGTGGAGCATTAAACAGCATACGCGGGAGAGTTTTGTGAAGTTAAAGCGCAAGCAAACTCACCACAGAAGCAAGATCCTGAAACTCCTGATTGGACAAAGGAATAGTCAGCGCATTCATAGGTGCAATTGGTACATTTGCATCGGGCGCAATTTCAGAAAAAAAGAGAAAAAGTATTCCGGTGCCTTCATTTTCATATAATTTAAGGAACTCCACTGAGTCTTCGTGTCTTCTTCCATTGTCCTTCACTGCGATCAAAAATAGAACAGAAGATGAGGGCGCAATATGTCATACTGCACCGGGCGCAAAAAAGCCAAACGCCGGCCCTGATCATCACTTGCACATATGATGCAGTAAGATATTCTGAAGCACTGGAAGTCCGTCACGAAGTCGAATTTGTTCTACTGATAACAAGTCATAAGATAGTCAATAGGATATAACGATATTTTGCTGTTGTTTTTCTGAATAAGCTACGATATAACTGCAACGAATGCAAATGTCGTATAAACTTATCCTTGGTAATTCGCCATGTCCTGACCACCACCATCATGGGATATTGACAGAAAATTAACTTTCCACAACGAAGATTTTGGTAAATTTGCTCTTGTCCTACACAAACATATCTTTACAGAGGCAATGTTACTAAAACGATATATGTAGATAAATTTACACCCAAAAACAGTTTATTCAATATTTACTTTAACAAAAATGAGAAATAGTATGACGGCAATTAGTTGGCAGATTACATTTGCTATGATCATGAATTTTATTAGCGACGATGACGCAACCTAAACGACCGATAGTTCCTACATATTCCGAGACTCGGCGTACCTTTAGGTTACCTTGCTGAAAGTCACCGGTATCATCTTTCCCAACATCGAAAATCTCTTCTATGTCTTTGGGAACCCTATACTCGAACTCTTTCTTTGACAATGGCTTTAAAAGTGACGGTAGCCTAATCCATCCCGCATCATCCTTGTAATCCCCGTCGCAAAGGTGGCAGAATTCGATTTGATACGTGGATCTTAATTGAGGACAGCCATAATGCTGCCCCTGGATATTTTCATGGGTTGACGGACATAAAGGAGGTCTGCACGGCTTGGTAGATGAACACTTAGTGGTAATTTTCTGTTGCTGCGCCGTTGTTTGTTGAGGTCCTACTGGACAATCACACTTCTTTTCCGGAGTATGTGGGAGAACAGCCGGTGTAGTTGGAGGGTAAGTGTTGGTTGACTTATTATGCCCATACGTTGAGTCGATCAAGTTACAACAGTTGGAGCCCGGGATTTTGTCCAGATGCTTTAAAACTCCTTGAACTAAGTTGTGTTGATAATCGAGTGGTTGTCCGAAATCACGCCTGTATGTTGTTGACATGGTAATTTAACAACGGGAGATTTTGGAGCTTAAAAATATTAATAATTTTAAAGTTGTCTTAGTTTAATTTTGTACTGTTAACTTAACGTGGTTAAAACAATTTTTGATTACATTGTTGGATTTTTTGACATTATAATTTTATCAAGCTACTTGATTGGGGATAGATAGCACCAATCGTATGGAATTCAAGGCGTATAAAGTTATTTTAGTGGAAACTGTAAAGGCCCATTCTGAAACAGCAGCATCAGCCGCAGCAAACTATTCCTAATGGCTAATGGTGGTCACATGACAACAAAAGCAGCAGCCATTGCTGATGGTGCTTTTTCATCTCTAATCCTAAAGGCCGTATCAGATCAAATTTTCGAGCAGCGGCAGCAGCAGCAGAAGAGGCAGCATGCTGCCTGTTGTATCAAATTTGTTGTAGCCAGGCCAAAGGGTGTCTTTAGGCGTTGAAACCACTCCTGCGTAAAAATGGACCTCGGATTTGTGAGCAGCGACCCTGAAAATCGCCGAGAGACGATTTCCGAGCCGACACATAATTTTACAAGCCTTTTCAGTTCTTCAATTCATGGGGGTGTCTAATTTATTCATTTTTAGAGGTAATGCAAGGGTTAGTGGTGATAAATGTTCCTGCACGTTCACAGAATACGGAAATTTTTTTTTGTTGAAATCGGTGCTTTTCCATATTTTACAGTTTTTTCCGGCTTATTCATTGGCCTAACAACCCAAACTTAACTAGATAGTAAAGGCAGACCAGGCAGACTAGCCTGGGGCCTCGGTAGCCTAGGGAGTAAGGCGCCTGGCTACCCAGAGGTGCTGGGTCGAATCCCGGCCAGCCCCACGGTCCTTGCCTTTTCCACTTACCCATCTACATAACTTTCCTTCTTTCTTCTTCCCTCTTTATATTCCTGATTCCTCCTGTCATAGCTTTCCTTAGCCCTTCCCCCGCTCCATAAAAGCGCATGTCATCGGTTGGTTGATGAGATTCAACTCGTTTTAGGAGGCATAACATTCCAGCGAGTTGTTTCTCGATGCCCCGATGTCAAAGTCGCGACAGTAATGGTTGGGTGTAGGTGGACTAAAAAATATCGCGGGTAGGTTGTGGCAGTTCCTTCTTTCCCCGACTAGAGCTGCTGTTCGACATTGCACTATATATGAAGAAAATAGATTGTCGACACAGTATAAAGGGCCTTTCCTAAGACTCTAGCCTTTCACATAAAAGAAAGACAGACCACACAGAGAGAGCAGATAGATTGACCAGGCAGGGCATCTAGCCTTGTCGTTCCCTGACTGTCTGTATAGTTGTATCAACTCGTATGCGAGACATTATAAATTAAATTAAGGTCTCAGGAGGACAGCTTTACAAGCAGCCAGCTACACAGCTAGACCGTAGGTTGGTCTGCCTGTGAGACTTCTTCTTTAACGGCGCTACAACCGGGATCCGTTCCTGTCCTCTCGCATCTGTTCTCTCCACCGGTCCCGATTCTGAGCTGATGTCATCCAGTTTGGCATGCCTAAGCTCTGAGTGTCCTGGTCTACGCCATCCTTCCAGCGGAGGTTGGGTCTCCACTTGGCGGAGGTTGGGTCTTACCGCAGAGAACTTTCCGAACAGGCTCATCTTCACTCATACGAGTCAGATGCCCTGCCCACCGGTGCCTACCGAGCTTTATTTTCTTCACAACATGTCGCGATAGCGCTCGTAGATCTCGTCATTGTAGAGTCTCCACGATCGTCCCTCCTCACATACGGGGCCAACAATCCTCCGAAGTATTTTCCTTTCGAACACGGCTAAGAGGTTTGAGTGTTTTTTGGTAAGCAGCCACGTTTCAAATGCATATGTGAGAGCCGGCAAGACCATCGTCTTATATAGTAAAAGTTTAGACGTTATGGCTATAAGCTTGGATTTAAAGAGCCTTGACAAACTATAGGAGGCTTTGTTGGCAGTCGTGCACGTATGTCTGGTTCCATGATATTGTCGACTGCTACTATTGACCCAAGGTAGGTAAACGATTTTACCACTTCAAACTTGTGTTCCTCTACCTTGATTGTGGGACCAATGTTATGTGTTCTTGTAGACGAGGCCACCATGTACTTTGTTTTGCTTTCGTTAATGTGCAGTCCCAGATTTCCTGCCGCTTGCTCAATCTGAGTGAAAGCTTCTTGTACAGCTGTGGTTGTTCTTCCAATGATGTCAATGTCGTCTGCGTAAGCCAGTAATTGGGTGGACTTGTGGAGGATTGTACCCCTTGATGTCACGCCCGAATCTCAGTTCACTTTCTCCAACGTCCAAGGTTGAAAAGGAGGCAGGCCAGACCGTCCCCTTGTCGGAGTCCATTATAGATGTTGATTGGTCTGGATAGTCTTCCGGATACCTTTACTTGGCTTGTCACATTGGTCATGGTCAACCTACATAGTGTTGTATGTAAGTTTGTTGGGGATGCCGAATTCTCTCATGGGTTTATAGAATTCTACTCTGTCTAGGCGGCTTTAAAGACCATAAAGAGGTGTTGAATTAAGTTTTGAAACTCTAAATATTTTTCCATAGCCTGCCTCATTGTGAAAATCTGATCAGTCGTTAATTTGCCTGGCCTGAAGCCAGACTGGTATTGGAATATGATGTTTCTGGTGTATCGGGCCATCCTGTTTTGTAGGACAGCGGAGAATATCTTATACACGGCACTCAGCATCGTTATACCGCGATAATTAGTGCACGCTGTGATATCTCCTTTTTTATGTACCGGACAGAGGATGGCCTGGTAGACTACCCCATCATTAAAGGCCACCGAATACATACTACAGCGAAGTTCAACTTGTTTTACACATGTGGTGCAACGGCTCACCAAAAAAAGCTTGCCAAACCGCGAAAGGTGTAATCCGAACAACTTTCTTTCAGGCCGATAAGTCTTTCGTCTTTTGCCTTGAAGACAATGGAGAAAATTGTCGACCGGGCGATAAGCGAAACTTATCTTCAGCGACAACCACTAAGCTCCTATCAGCATGCGTACCAGGCGAGCAAGTCCATTGAGACAGCACTGCACAATCTGGTGCTCAGGCTGGAATGCAATACAATACATCCTTTGATACTATAGCTAGGGCTCTAAGTAGACGCAGTCTAAGTAGCGCTTTCTGCAACTGGATTGATTCTATGCTGAGAACTCGCAAACTAATGGTTTCTCAGGTTGAGGGGTCTCTGGAGGGCACTACAGCAAAAGGCTGCCCACAGGGAGGAGTTTTATCCCCACTTCTCTGGTGCCTTGTTGTAGATGAACTTCTAGAGCTGCTCAACGGCCGAAACTTTTTCGCCCAAGGTTATGCTGACGATGTTGTCATAGTAGTTACAGATGTAACTGAAGGAGCCAGGTCAAGGCGCCTGCAGCAGGCATTAGAGCTGGTCTCTAGCTGGTGCGAGAGCGTAGGACGAAAAGTGAATCCCGACAAAACGATTCTGGTTCTTTTCACTATGAAACGATCACTACCGGGACTTTTGGAACCTACACTTGCAGGCAGAACTATAGGCTTCTCACAACAAGCCAAATTTTTAGGAGTGACGCTAGATGCTAAGCTCAACTGGAACCAGCGCATGGACACTCTGACGAGAGCTTGTGGTTCCACTTGGGGCTTGCAACCGAAAACCATGTATTGAATATACACCACCATCATTAGGCCCATGGTAACTTATGCAGCTTTAGTTTGGTGGCACAGAACGACGCTTAAGGGTTTCATGACCAATTTAAGCAAAATTCAAAGAATGGCCTGCCTCTCCATCACTGGGGCCATCCACACTTCCCCGACGGCAGCGCTGGAGACTCTCCTCAATCTGGTACCCCTCCACCTTGAGTTAGAGAAGTCTGCCATAAACGCGGCGCTGCGGCTGAAAGCGAATGGTCACTTGGGCGCTGGTCTTGGGCGGGGACATTCTATTATAGAAAACAAGATAAGAATTCCGGAAGCGGGGATGCTATCGGACTGCATGCCCTTTAGAATCTCAAAATTTGAGCTACCTTCTGTGCACATACAGGATAGGCTAACCTGGACTTTTCCTAAAGTATTGCCGAGCGGACTAGTATGGTACACGGATGGCTCTAAAACAGAGACGTGTGCGCCGGAATCTGGAAAGAAAGCCCCAAATTTAGAAGGGCGATAAGCCTAGGCACTCTAGCAACTGTCTTTCAAGCAGAGGTGTACGCTATTCTGGTATGCACTCATGAGAATTTAAGAAGGGCCTGCCAAAATAAACGGATTTTTATCTTCTCTGATAGCCAAAAGGTCCCGTTTTGGCCCCGTAAGACCAAATCGAAATTAGTTTAGAACTGCCATCGTGCTCTTGTAAGTTGGGCGATCTCAATCAAGTTACTGATGTCTGGGTCCCGGGTCACCGGGGCTTCATAGGCAACTAAAATGCGGATGCCCTGGCTAAACCTCTGATATTGCAATCATAGGTCCAGAGGCGGCTATTGGAGCACCGTCCGGCTTCCTGCAAATGGCTCTGAACTATCGGACTATGATGAAACATAGTGAACGCTGGAGGTCCGCGCCTGGACTGGTCAACTCTAAACGGTTCCTTCCTATGCCGTCCCCTAAGACGGCCAAGGATTTGTTAGGGAGCAGTATGAATGATGTCAGGACACTTGTTGGCTTGATCACCGGACACTGTGTCCTAAATTACCACTTATGAAGGAAAGGCTTTGCCTGGAAGACGATGAGTCTTTCTGTGAATGCACCGCAATAGCGAGGAGCAGGGTTTCTTTGTTCGAAGAGGTCCTGCTTGAACCCTCAAGTCTAAGCGACAAGCCACTAGGCAGACTGCTGAGCTTGTTCAAGCTGTTTGGCCTACAAATATGAGGTATAGGAGTTGTAGTACAATAGGCCAAATGAATGGTCGCAGTACTGTTGGACCAATACCTCACACACGAAAAAAAACTACCCACAAGGATCTGCACAACGCCAATGGGCATATTAAAAAGATATAGACCAGTTAATATCCAATTACTTTATTAAATATTTAACTTAACAAAAATGAGTGATATTATGTCGGCAATTAGTTGGCAGATTACATTTGCTATGATCATGAATCTTATTGGTGATAATGATACAACCTAAACGATTGATAGTACCTACATATTCCGAGGTTCGTCGTGTCCTTAGTTGGCCAAACTGAAAGTCACCCGTATCATCTTTCCCTACATCACAGACCAGTTCAAAGTCTCTGAGAGGCTTGTCGCCGACCTTCTTCTTTGTCGGTGGCTTTAACAATGACGGCAACCTAATCCATCCCCCATCATCCTTGTAATCACCGTCACAAAGATTGCAGAATTCAATTTGATACGTGGTTCTCAATTGAGGGCAGTTCATATGCTGCTGCTTCTGGGTATTTTCCTGGATTTTCGGGCCTGATGGGGAGCTGCGTGGCTTGGGAAATTGACATTTAGTGGTAGTTTTCTGTTGTTTCCAAGCTGTATGTTGAGCTCCCGCTTCACAATCACACTTCTTGGCGGCAACATGTGGGACAGCCGTAGCCGGGCTAATTGGTGGGTGAGTAGGGTCTGACTTATTTTGGCCAAATGATGAGTCGATCAAGTTGCAGCAGTTAGAGCTCGGGTTTTTGTCCGCGTCCTTCAAAACTCCTTGGACTAACTTCTGTTGATAGTGAACTGGTTGTCCGAAATCACGCCTATATGTTGTTGCCATAATAATTTAATAACGGGAGACGAAAGAAGAAATAATTTAATAACGGGGGATTTTGGATCTTAAAAATCTATAATATATACTAGAATTTGAAATTTTTTTGTAATTTAATTCTGAACTGTGAGCTTAAGCAAATTACAGGAAGTTTTGATTACATTGTTGTATTTGACATTTTGATTTTTTCGAGCTACTTGATTGGTGATAAAATATAAGGTGTGATAGTAAAATTTCATTTTGTGCTGACGCCACTATAATCATAAAATAAAATGAGTTTTTGACATAAATCGAGCCTTGGCCTCCTCTAGGGACATTTCTCCAAGTTTATCGATTCCTTGCAACATGTCTCCAGTTCCGAATGTTGAGCATTATCTCTGCGTCAGCCGTCACAAAGTCCATCCATCTAATCCTAGGTCTACCTACTGGTCTATTTCCGGTTATCGTCCATCCTGATTACGTGGCCGGCTAGTTTATTCTGTTGATTTTGATATATGTACATATGTTGGAAGTTCTGGGTCGTCAAAAATTTCTTACAACTCGTTGCTGTATCTCCTTCGCCATATTCTATCCTTGCTCGTTGGGCCTATTATGCATCTGAGAACTTTCCTCTCAAGCCTGTTGACTCGTTCCTCTATGTTCTGGGTCATAGTACAAGTCTGGCTGCAATAGCACAATACTGGTCGTATTACTGTTTTCTAGAGTGAAAGTTTCGTCGATGGTTATATTTCTTCCCATTTTAAACCTTCCAGCTCTGGATTTTTGCATCACCCCTGTTTTCTCTTCGTTGATGTTCAGACCTATGTCCTTTGCCGCCTCTCTTAATTCGACATAGACTTTTTTGCTGCCCAGAAGGATCTTCCTACGATGTTCACGTCATCAGCATATCCAAGTAATTGTACAGACTGCGTTGCTATGGATTGTCTGTACTGACGTTTTTCTTATCACACATTCTAGGGCCAGGTTGAAAAGCATGGGGGCTAGTCCATCTTCTTGTCTAAGTCCTTGTCGCACTTCGAACTCTTCTGTTACTGCATTTTGGATCCTTACTTTCGCCAGGGAGCTATTCGTTGCACATTTTATCAGTCGTACCAGCTTGGAGGGGACCCCTAATTCCAATATGATCCTGTACAGCCTCTCTCTGTTTATCGAGTCATATTATGCCTGTTGAAGGTCGGCAAATATCTGGTATATATCTGGGCCTTGATATGTACTGGCTCTGGTGGTTCTGGTTTCGTTCTTCTATTGCAGTTCTACAACCCTGATCAAACCGGTCAATTCTAGTCTGCCTGGTGGCCCAGCCTAGGGCCTCTTCTGCTACCTCCTCTACGATGTTTTTCAGTTTTTCCCATTTGTTGTTGATGTCGGGCTCTTCTCCTACTCCTTCTCTCAGGTTTTGTACGATAGCATTCTTCATAGCAGCATCTCTTCTTTCTTCAATTTTTAGCTTGTCTATATTGTACCTTCGTTGTGTTTACCATCTGTGATTTTTGGTCATTATCCGGGCTCTAAATTTCACTTTGACGAGATAGTGGTCCAAGCCACATCACGCTCCTCTCATAATTCTCACATCTATACTCGTGGTCCCTCTTCTTTCCTTTAGGACGTGGTTTATTTGATTATTTGTTACCCCGTCTGGTGACTGCCACGTCATCTCATGAATATTTTTGGGCGGGAACATTGTTGAACTTACTACCATTGAATTCGAGCTAGCGAGATCGATCAATCTTCTACCATTATCATTGATAGCGTTATGTAATTCCTCTTCTGTTTCTACTTTGGCGTTCATGTCTACAAGCATTATTTTAATATCGTTTGACGGTATTAATCTGATGGCGTTTGTTAGCTCCTGGTAGAAGTCCTCTTTGTCCTCATCCGTTTTGTCTTCTGTGGACGCATGGACGTTTATGAGACTAATGTTATGTGTCTTGTTTTAACCCGAAGCGTAGCATTATTTACTGGCTTGAAATCCAGAATCAGTGATTTCATTCTCTTTTCCACTATGAAGAAAACTCCGAACTCTCTTCTTCCATTCGATGAGATCCATTATGCCACTGTGAGGCCATTTGGTTTCCTGTAGAGCAGCAATCACCTGCCGTATTTTTCCAGTAATAATAACAGCGAACGCAGAGCGCCCGCCCTGTTGAGCGTTCTGAGGTACCTAGTTCCAAAAACAAATTCCATATTTCGTTGCCTGGGTCGTTGCCGTTGGGTCCTGCCCGAGGCCTGCCTTGAGGATTCGTGACGGGTGGGGTTTTACGGTGCAAGATTGTCAACCTGCCGCCCAACCACCAACATGGAGGACCTGTCCGGTAATTGTTTCGTTTTGACGAAACACTCGCCTTTCGCCCTCCTCCGTCTGCTACGCTTGTATAGACAAGAGCATCCACCCGGGTCACCCGATGTAAAGCCAACATCTTCGTGGAGGTGGAGGTTGGATTCGGTAGCATATCGGAAGGTCTTAGATCGTGAAGGCCTTAGATCGAAGATGGCGTTTCTCAGGACTTGTCTCTTTGGTGTACCGACACCACCAAAGGTCCCTGAGGCCGTTATAACCATTTGACTCCTCCCCCGCACCATATCATATTTCACCTTTAATTTCTTCTGAATTAGAGTTAAGAGTTAAGTGGGGTTAAGAAAGTTCCTAAGATAACAGAATTATATTATACATTCATTACCAGTTTGAACCTTACTAGAAAACACAAATGGATATGAACTAAGCAGAAAATCCCTAGTGCCACCTTGCTCATTTTGGGGCACATTTATCGTTCTCGTTCCCCCAGAAGACCATTCGAGCTACTTTTCCGTGTTGCCTTTGAGTCTTCTTGCTTTAGATGTGTAGTCCAGTCAAAATAGATATTTGACTGCGAGATAATTCTGAAGTTGCTGAAAACTGGCTTAAAAAAAGCCCTTAGCCCTTAAAAACATCATTATTAATAAAAGTTTAAATAACACAAAATTGAAACTTTTAACTCCCGAGTAAGATTTTACTTTTCTCAGTCAACTTAACTCTTATCACCAATTACTCGGCTTGTACTCTAAACTTATGTAACTATTACATTATATATTGATGCATTAAAACGAGTTGCCCTTACGAAGGTTAGTAGTTTGCCCACTACAATATGTATTAGAAGGAAATTAAAATTCAAAGTTACTTTAACTAGCTGCCAAATACTTTATTCAATACTTTACACCTAATCTAGCACATGTGCTTTAAAGGATGCTTACAGTTGATAGCAAGTTTGCATTTTGAATGATCGTGAATTCGGTTCTTCATGATGATGCATCCTACATTACCAATGGTAGCCATATATTCAGTAATATGTCGAACTTTAGCCAAAGGGGCGCTTGGATCACCTCGCGCCTTGAGTCTCTTCTCATCTTCTAAAGTGGCCTTATCCACAATCTTCCTTTTCGGTGGAGGATTCACCAACGACGGCAGTCTTAACCATCCTTCATCATCCTTATAGTCTCCCTCGCACAATTTGCAATACTCGAGTTGATACGTAGACCTTATCTGAGGACAGCACATATGCTCGGCTAGAAGAGCTTGTATCTGGCTCTGGTTAAACTTTGGGTTGCACGAATTTGGACTGGAACACGATTTCGTTGGAATTTCCTGTTCATGGCACGGCTGTTGCGGCGAATCAGTCTGCGGGTTTGTTATTGGAACGTTCGAAGACGTTCGCTCAGATTGGTGGGTAGTATTCAAACTGTTTTTATGGATTGTTGATTCAGCTAATTGACAACAGTTTGTACCTGGAACCTTTGAATTTTCTGTCACGGCTTCAGAAGCAAAATATTGCCGAGTAGTGAGTAGTGGTACAAAATCTTGTCTGTATGTTGTTGCCATTAAAATTTACAAAAAAATTTGGACGAAGAAAAAATGAATGTGTATATTCTATTGACACTGTTAATTTTATTTGATTTGTTACTGTCATAACATAATTTGGTTGCTGTTTTAAATTTTTTTTTTGTTTATATTCAAAATTTATACTGACTACGTGGTAGAATCGAAAATATAATCGAATATAAGAATTGCCTGATTCGGAAATTTGACTTTTGGATTGTCGGTGCAGAAAAACATTTTGTTATTTGCACCATGTGGTGGCGAACAATAGCACAAAAGAAAACACTTTAAGCACTTTTTGTTTGTTGTGTTTTTATTATAATTATGACACGATTGCGTTGTACATAATGTTACTTGTAATATTATTATCGTTAGTTATGCGTAAATATATATATATATATATATTATTTATTAATTGTTAGACACTGTTATCGGAACTTGAGATCATGCGACGTACGTCACGCTCTGAAGACACTTCTTTTTGTACTGTTAAAAAGGAGATGCCGGAAACTGTAGATCGATAGACATGCTGAGGAATGGACCGAAAAACGGCAAGATCACTGAACTTTCGTTCGGTGATCGATGGGAGTGTTCCGACTGATCGTTTTGATCGTGTCGGAAGTTGTTGTGTGACATTGCGTAAAGTTCGGTAATTAAACTTTACGCGGTCACTACATACTCCCCCCCCAGCGTAGCGTTAACGGAATGTTACCGCTTTAGACGGCTTAGCTTCGTTGTCGCGGTCGCAACCGAAGGCTGGCTTTAGCCTGTCAATGGATATTGACTTGGTTGTGCCGTTCAATTTGACAACGAAGTGTTTTCGTAATCGCTTGATTACTTCATATGGGCCCTCATATGGAGGTTCGAAAGGTTTTCGAACTCTGTCGACTCGTATGAAAACGTAGTCGGCGTTCTCCAGGGCTTCTGGCACGTAGACATCCTTTTGGACGGGTTGCCGAGGATGTATTGCCTTAATGTTCTGCATATGAGAACGAAGGCGAGAGAGGAATTCTGATTCTTCGATTGGATTCTCATCAGTTGGGATAGAAATCGAATTGGGAAGTCTCAGATTCTGACCGTATACGAGCTCGGCTGGTGAGCATTGTAAGTCGGTCTTAATTGCCGTGCGTATGCCTAACAAGACAAAGGGCAAGTCTTCACTCCAATGAGTAGTGTTATCCCTTGCCATTAAGGCTGCTTTAAGTTGCCTGTGGAACCGTTCAACCATCCCGTTTGCTTGTGGATGGTAGGCGGTGGTCCGGATTCGATGAGTGCCGAGTAATTTGGCAACTTCATTGAATAGTTTCGATTCGAACTGCGTACCTTGATCGGTTGTGATCTCTAGTGGTACGCCGAATCGTGGGACAAATTCAGTGACGAATTTCTTTGCCACTGTTGAAGCTGAGATATCCCGAATTGGGTATGCTTCAGGCCATCGCGTGAATCTATCGACTATCGTTAAGATATAAGAGTATCCACGAGATGGGGGTAGGGGTCCCACTATATCCATATGGATATGGTCAAATCTATTATTTGGAAGTTTGAAAGCTTCCAATGGAGATTTGGTATGCCGTGAAACTTTGGACTTTTGGCAACCTAGGCATGATCGAGACCACTCATTGCAGTCTTTATTGATCGATGGCCAGAAGTATTTCTTGGTAACGGCTCGTCTTGTAGCACGAATACCAGGATGAGAGAGACTATGTTCGGAGTTGAACGCTAGTCTACGTAAGGAAGTGGGTATATAAGGCCTTGGAATGCCTGTACTAGTTTCACACCACACTTGATGGGCGGTGAATGGTATTGGTGTGAGAACTAATTTTACCCGTGAGCCGTTGCTGGGGTGCTCTTGTAGAGACTTCAACTCTGTGTCACTTTGTTGAGCCTGAGCCAGTGTAGGCAGGTCGAAGGTGACCGAGTCGACGTTGTCGGTTGCTAGTGAGCGCGACAAGTAGTCGGCGACAACGTTTTGTTTACCCGACACATGTCTGATGTCTGTGGTAAACTGAGAGATTAGACCCAAATGTCTGGTCTGTCGAGGGGATCGTTCGGTCTTTGTGTGAAGGGCGCGAACCAGTGGTTTGTGATCAGTATAGACCACGAAATTGCGTCCTTCAACGAAGTAACGGAAGTGTTTGATCGCTGCATAGATTGCGAGGAGTTCGCGATCGAATGCAGAGTACTTCCGTTCTGTTGGTGACAGCTTTTTGGAATAAAAAGCTAGAGGTTGCCACCGATGACCGTTGAATTGTTCCAAAACGCCTCCGATTGCATAATCAGAGGCGTCAGTCGTAAGACTGTATTTTGCATCCTCGATTGGATGGTTCAGCAGAGTTGCTTCAGCCATCGAGGTTTTCACCTTGAGGAATGCCGCCTGACATTCTGCTGGCCAGTCAAAAACTTTATTGGCACGTGAGCGGTTGAGAAGGTCTCTCAAATGCTCGTTTATAGGCACCAACTGTTCAGCCAATTTTGGGATAAATCGGTGATAGAAATTCACCATTCCCAAAAACTTCTGGATCGATTTGACAGAAGTTGGAGGTGCGAGATCAACGATAGCCTGAACCCGATCGGAGGATGGAAGTATTCCATCCTTTGTGATGCGGTGGCTTAGAAACTTAATCTCTGTTGCACCAAAAACGCATTTCTCTAGCTTAATGGTTAAACCGAAGCTATCGAGGCGTTTAAAGAGCTCTTCGAGGTGAACGATATGTTCATCCTCGGTTTTACTGGCGATGAGTATATCGTCCAAGTATACATAAACGAAGTCGAGATCTCTCGTAACTTCATTTATGAACCTTTGAAAGGTTTGGGCTGCATTTCGTAAGCCGAATGGCATACGTGTAAACTCATATAGGCCGAATGGCGTAATGAGTGCAGTTTTATGCACGTCTTCTGGGGCGATTGGTATGTGATGGTATGCACGTACCAAGTCAACCTTCGAAAATATTGTGCAGCCGTGAAGATTCACGGAGAAATTCTGTATATGCGGGATCGGATATCTATCCGGCACAGTGACAGCGTTAAGGCGACGGTAGTCGCCGCATGGCCTCCAATCATGTGAATCCCGTTTAGGAACCAGATGAAGCGGAGATGCTGCGGGGGACGACGAAGGTCGACAAATCCCCAATTGGACCATATGGTCGAATTCTAATTTTGCCACCTTCAGTTTCTCCGGATGGAGTCGCCGAGCGGTGACAAAAGGTAATTGCCCTTTGGTTACAATGTGGTGTTGCACATTGTGTTTAACCGGAAGGTTAAAATTGGGCGGTTTTGTTAACGAAGCGTACTTCGTTAATAGCTCTTTGTATATGCCAATAACTCGGCATGGAAATGTTTCGGGGTTGTAGTCGACGGTAGCGCACACGTTAATGCGAAACTTCGTGCGCTTGTCGACTAAATGCCGATATTCAAAATCGACTGACAATTTGAACTTCGTTAAGAAGTCCGCCCCGATAATGGCTTTAGTGGTGTCGGCTATAATAAAGTTGTAAACATATCGTCGGCGTAAGCCGAGTTCAAGTTCAAGCAACTTTGTGCCGAAAGTTCGGATCAGTGATCCGTTGGCCGCGTACAGAAGGACGTTCGGGCTACCGTTATGGGCCGGGAACGCCTTGGCGGGAACAATTGAAACGTCAGAGCCCGAATCAATCAGAAAGTCCATCCGATTGTTGGTGTCTCTGACGAATAAACGATATGAGCGGCCGGTTATATGCTCGCTCATGTCGATCCCCTGCCCCTTTAGTTTTTTTTAGGGGTGGAGGTGGCCTTTTTTTTCGCCGGCTTGGCTTGGCCACCGTTGAAACTGCAGGGGGCTTTGCAGCTGCGTGCTTCACTACCGAAACGGTAGTGGAAATAGCACAAGCTACCCCTGGCTTGATTAGCCCCTTGTGGCCGATTGGCCGAGGGCTGTCGAGGGCCGCCCTGCCGATTGGCAGGTGTTCGGCTTCTCGGTTTTCGCGGGCTACGGTCGAGCTTGTCTAGCCGGGCCGTCAGCCTATTGATGGCGCTTTGCAGCGCCACCAATGTGGGCTCCGATTTGGCAGGTGTTGCGTGGACGGCGGACGCGTATGAGGCACCTCCGTGTGGAAGCACCTCCCATACTTTGTCCGCCGTAGATGCCAACCCGGCTAGAGTTTGGTCGGCAGCGGTGGCCAATGTGACCTGGATGGCCTGCGGAAGCCTCCGCTCCCACAGGTTCCGGATCAGGTCATCATTGACCGCCGATGACCCGCCAGCTAGTGCCTTCAGAGCCTGGAGAAACTCGGAAGGTTTCCGGTCTCCAGGCTCTTGCACTGACAGCAACTGCTCGAGACGGCGCTTCTCGGAAGTGCCATATTTCTCGAGCAGGTGCTGTTTGAGTATTTCATAAGATGCGGTATAATCTGCAGTGCTGAGCCGCATCGCCGTTACCGCCTCTTCCGGCAATGCGGCCATAACATTGTAGATCTTCATCTTATCAGATTTGCAGCTCGCCATCTGAAACATGATTTCAGCCTGGTAAAACCAGGAGGCGGGCTGATGTGCCCAGAACTTTGGGATGTCTAGTTTTGACACCGAAACGGCATCGACTCCCGAAGTTCCGGGCTTTGGTCCCTCTGAGTTAGAGTGCTCAAGCTCCATAAGGTTTTCTTCAGTTCTGGACATAGCGGGAAAATTTATTTTTAAAATCAATAAAATATAAGGCACGAAACCACGGACCAAGAATAAAAAAAAAACTAACTAATACATATGTATATTCGAGTGACACCCCGAACCCGAAATTAAAACAAGTAACAAATATATATGTATATATATATATGTATATGAAAAATATGCGTATGTATGTAAATATGCTAATGTGCTTATATTTAGAAAGCGTTAAATATGAAAAATATGTTTAAAATTCCTATTGTAATTTATATAAAAAAATATTGAAGAATGTAGTAATATCTCTAAATTTAAACAATAAACCACCAAAAATAAAAATAAAAAATCGCACTTGTACGCGTAAATCGATTTAAAATTAAATACTTAAAAGTAAAGATGAAGAAGAAAAAAAAAATATGAGTATATATGTATGTGTTTGTAAATTATGTTGAATATATATATATAAAAAAAAATAATTAAGGATGTATGTGTATGTAAATTGTATTAAATGGATATAAAAAAAAAATATAGTTAAGTATATATGTATGTGTAAATGAATTATGTTAATTGTATTTAAAAGGGGAAAAAATATAGTTTAGAATGTATTCATTTGAATGTAAATTATGTTAACTGTGTATATAAAAAAAAATAGTTAGGAATATGTGTATGCACATGCAAATTATGTTAAATGTATATATGTATATAAAAAAAATATAATTAAGGATATATGTATGTATATTGAATAATTGGATATTTTAAATTTAAAAAAAAATCTCGGCGATTTTATTAAAATCCATATATATATTAAAATAAATTATCTGTTGTCCTTTGTCGATATGAATGGAACAGCAACGAGATAGCGGGGCTTTTAAAATCCGATGAACTGGTTTCTTTCCTTTCTCCCGTGATACTCAAAATTTATTGAAACAAATCATCCATCCAGCATTAGGCTAGGTTTCACTGATTATTTATTTAGTTTTAATTATTATTTTTTTATATTTTAATTGTAATGCGCGTGCGCGTCGGGGTCACCAATTTTGTTATTTGCACCATGTGGTGGCGAACAATAGCACAAAAGAAAACACTTTAAGCACTTTTTGTTTGTTGTGTTTTTATTATAATTATGACACGATTGCGTTGTACATAATGTTACTTGTAATATTATTATCGTTAGTTATGCGTAAATATATATATATATATATTATTTATTAATTGTTAGACACTGTTATCGGAACTTGAGATCATGCGACGTACGTCACGCTCTGAAGACACTTCTTTTTGTACTGTTAAAAAGGAGATGCCGGAAACTGTAGATCGATAGACATGCTGAGGAATGGACCGAAAAACGGCAAGATCACTGAACTTTCGTTCGGTGATCGATGGGAGTGTTCCGACTGATCGTTTTGATCGTGAAGTATGACACGATTGCGTTGTACATAATGTTACTTGTAATATTATTATCGTTAGTTATGCGTAAATATATATATATATATATTATTTATTAATTGTTAGACACTGTTATCGGAACTTGAGATCATGCGACGTACGTCACGCTCTGAAGACACTTCTTTTTGTACTGTTAAAAAGGAGATGCCGGAAACTGTAGATCGATAGACATGCTGAGGAATGGACCGAAAAACGGCAAGATCACTGAACTTTCGTTCGGTGATCGATGGGAGTGTTCCGACTGATCGTTTTGATCGTGTCGGAAGTTGTTGTGTGACATTGCGTAAAGTTCGGTAATTAAACTTTACGCGGTCACTACATACTCCCCCCCCAGCGTAGCGTTAACGGAATGTTACCGCTTTAGACGGCTTAGCTTCGTTGTCGCGGTCGCAACCGAAGGCTGGCTTTAGCCTGTCAATGGATATTGACTTGGTTGTGCCGTTCAATTTGACAACGAAGTGTTTTCGTAATCGCTTGATTACTTCATATGGGCCCTCATATGGAGGTTCGAAAGGTTTTCGAACTCTGTCGACTCGTATGAAAACGTAGTCGGCGTTCTCCAGGGCTTCTGGCACGTAGACATCCTTTTGGACGGGTTGCCGAGGATGTATTGCCTTAATGTTCTGCATATGAGAACGAAGGCGAGAGAGGAATTCTGATTCTTCGATTGGATTCTCATCAGTTGGGATAGAAATCGAATTGGGAAGTCTCAGATTCTGACCGTATACGAGCTCGGCTGGTGAGCATTGTAAGTCGGTCTTAATTGCCGTGCGTATGCCTAACAAGACAAAGGGCAAGTCTTCACTCCAATGAGTAGTGTTATCCCTTGCCATTAAGGCTGCTTTAAGTTGCCTGTGGAACCGTTCAACCATCCCGTTTGCTTGTGGATGGTAGGCGGTGGTCCGGATTCGATGAGTGCCGAGTAATTTGGCAACTTCATTGAATAGTTTCGATTCGAACTGCGTACCTTGATCGGTTGTGATCTCTAGTGGTACGCCGAATCGTGGGACAAATTCAGTGACGAATTTCTTTGCCACTGTTGAAGCTGAGATATCCCGAATTGGGTATGCTTCAGGCCATCGCGTGAATCTATCGACTATCGTTAAGATATAAGAGTATCCACGAGATGGGGGTAGGGGTCCCACTATATCCATATGGATATGGTCAAATCTATTATTTGGAAGTTTGAAAGCTTCCAATGGAGATTTGGTATGCCGTGAAACTTTGGACTTTTGGCAACCTAGGCATGATCGAGACCACTCATTGCAGTCTTTATTGATCGATGGCCAGAAGTATTTCTTGGTAACGGCTCGTCTTGTAGCACGAATACCAGGATGAGAGAGACTATGTTCGGAGTTGAACGCTAGTCTACGTAAGGAAGTGGGTATATAAGGCCTTGGAATGCCTGTACTAGTTTCACACCACACTTGATGGGCGGTGAATGGTATTGGTGTGAGAACTAATTTTACCCGTGAGCCGTTGCTGGGGTGCTCTTGTAGAGACTTCAACTCTGTGTCACTTTGTTGAGCCTGAGCCAGTGTAGGCAGGTCGAAGGTGACCGAGTCGACGTTGTCGGTTGCTAGTGAGCGCGACAAGTAGTCGGCGACAACGTTTTGTTTACCCGACACATGTCTGATGTCTGTGGTAAACTGAGAGATTAGACCCAAATGTCTGGTCTGTCGAGGGGATCGTTCGGTCTTTGTGTGAAGGGCGCGAACCAGTGGTTTGTGATCAGTATAGACCACGAAATTGCGTCCTTCAACGAAGTAACGGAAGTGTTTGATCGCTGCATAGATTGCGAGGAGTTCGCGATCGAATGCAGAGTACTTCCGTTCTGTTGGTGACAGCTTTTTGGAATAAAAAGCTAGAGGTTGCCACCGATGACCGTTGAATTGTTCCAAAACGCCTCCGATTGCATAATCAGAGGCGTCAGTCGTAAGACTGTATTTTGCATCCTCGATTGGATGGTTCAGCAGAGTTGCTTCAGCCATCGAGGTTTTCACCTTGAGGAATGCCGCCTGACATTCTGCTGGCCAGTCAAAAACTTTATTGGCACGTGAGCGGTTGAGAAGGTCTCTCAAATGCTCGTTTATAGGCACCAACTGTTCAGCCAATTTTGGGATAAATCGGTGATAGAAATTCACCATTCCCAAAAACTTCTGGATCGATTTGACAGAAGTTGGAGGTGCGAGATCAACGATAGCCTGAACCCGATCGGAGGATGGAAGTATTCCATCCTTTGTGATGCGGTGGCTTAGAAACTTAATCTCTGTTGCACCAAAAACGCATTTCTCTAGCTTAATGGTTAAACCGAAGCTATCGAGGCGTTTAAAGAGCTCTTCGAGGTGAACGATATGTTCATCCTCGGTTTTACTGGCGATGAGTATATCGTCCAAGTATACATAAACGAAGTCGAGATCTCTCGTAACTTCATTTATGAACCTTTGAAAGGTTTGGGCTGCATTTCGTAAGCCGAATGGCATACGTGTAAACTCATATAGGCCGAATGGCGTAATGAGTGCAGTTTTATGCACGTCTTCTGGGGCGATTGGTATGTGATGGTATGCACGTACCAAGTCAACCTTCGAAAATATTGTGCAGCCGTGAAGATTCACGGAGAAATTCTGTATATGCGGGATCGGATATCTATCCGGCACAGTGACAGCGTTAAGGCGACGGTAGTCGCCGCATGGCCTCCAATCATGTGAATCCCGTTTAGGAACCAGATGAAGCGGAGATGCTGCGGGGGACGACGAAGGTCGACAAATCCCCAATTGGACCATATGGTCGAATTCTAATTTTGCCACCTTCAGTTTCTCCGGATGGAGTCGCCGAGCGGTGACAAAAGGTAATTGCCCTTTGGTTACAATGTGGTGTTGCACATTGTGTTTAACCGGAAGGTTAAAATTGGGCGGTTTTGTTAACGAAGCGTACTTCGTTAATAGCTCTTTGTATATGCCAATAACTCGGCATGGAAATGTTTCGGGGTTGTAGTCGACGGTAGCGCACACGTTAATGCGAAACTTCGTGCGCTTGTCGACTAAATGCCGATATTCAAAATCGACTGACAATTTGAACTTCGTTAAGAAGTCCGCCCCGATAATGGCTTTAGTGGTGTCGGCTATAATAAAGTTGTAAACATATCGTCGGCGTAAGCCGAGTTCAAGTTCAAGCAACTTTGTGCCGAAAGTTCGGATCAGTGATCCGTTGGCCGCGTACAGAAGGACGTTCGGGCTACCGTTATGGGCCGGGAACGCCTTGGCGGGAACAATTGAAACGTCAGAGCCCGAATCAATCAGAAAGTCCATCCGATTGTTGGTGTCTCTGACGAATAAACGATATGAGCGGCCGGTTATATGCTCGCTCATGTCGATCCCCTGCCCCTTTAGTTTTTTTTAGGGGTGGAGGTGGCCTTTTTTTTCGCCGGCTTGGCTTGGCCACCGTTGAAACTGCAGGGGGCTTTGCAGCTGCGTGCTTCACTACCGAAACGGTAGTGGAAATAGCACAAGCTACCCCTGGCTTGATTAGCCCCTTGTGGCCGATTGGCCGAGGGCTGTCGAGGGCCGCCCTGCCGATTGGCAGGTGTTCGGCTTCTCGGTTTTCGCGGGCTACGGTCGAGCTTGTCTAGCCGGGCCGTCAGCCTATTGATGGCGCTTTGCAGCGCCACCAATGTGGGCTCCGATTTGGCAGGTGTTGCGTGGACGGCGGACGCGTATGAGGCACCTCCGTGTGGAAGCACCTCCCATACTTTGTCCGCCGTAGATGCCAACCCGGCTAGAGTTTGGTCGGCAGCGGTGGCCAATGTGACCTGGATGGCCTGCGGAAGCCTCCGCTCCCACAGGTTCCGGATCAGGTCATCATTGACCGCCGATGACCCGCCAGCTAGTGCCTTCAGAGCCTGGAGAAACTCGGAAGGTTTCCGGTCTCCAGGCTCTTGCACTGACAGCAACTGCTCGAGACGGCGCTTCTCGGAAGTGCCATATTTCTCGAGCAGGTGCTGTTTGAGTATTTCATAAGATGCGGTATAATCTGCAGTGCTGAGCCGCATCGCCGTTACCGCCTCTTCCGGCAATGCGGCCATAACATTGTAGATCTTCATCTTATCAGATTTGCAGCTCGCCATCTGAAACATGATTTCAGCCTGGTAAAACCAGGAGGCGGGCTGATGTGCCCAGAACTTTGGGATGTCTAGTTTTGACACCGAAACGGCATCGACTCCCGAAGTTCCGGGCTTTGGTCCCTCTGAGTTAGAGTGCTCAAGCTCCATAAGGTTTTCTTCAGTTCTGGACATAGCGGGAAAATTTATTTTTAAAATCAATAAAATATAAGGCACGAAACCACGGACCAAGAATAAAAAAAAAACTAACTAATACATATGTATATTCGAGTGACACCCCGAACCCGAAATTAAAACAAGTAACAAATATATATGTATATATATATGTATATGAAAAATATGCGTATGTATGTAAATATGCTAATGTGCTTATATTTAGAAAGCGTTAAATATGAAAAATATGTTTAAAATTCCTATTGTAATTTATATAAAAAAATATTGAAGAATGTAGTAATATCTCTAAATTTAAACAATAAACCACCAAAAATAAAAATAAAAAATCGCACTTGTACGCGTAAATCGATTTAAAATTAAATACTTAAAAGTAAAGATGAAGAAGAAAAAAAAAATATGAGTATATATGTATGTGTTTGTAAATTATGTTGAATATATATATATAAAAAAAAATAATTAAGGATGTATGTGTATGTAAATTGTATTAAATGGATATAAAAAAAAAATATAGTTAAGTATATATGTATGTGTAAATGAATTATGTTAATTGTATTTAAAAGGGGAAAAAATATAGTTTAGAATGTATTCATTTGAATGTAAATTATGTTAACTGTGTATATAAAAAAAAATAGTTAGGAATATGTGTATGCACATGCAAATTATGTTAAATGTATATATGTATATAAAAAAAATATAATTAAGGATATATGTATGTATATTGAATAATTGGATATTTTAAATTTAAAAAAAAATCTCGGCGATTTTATTAAAATCCATATATATATTAAAATAAATTATCTGTTGTCCTTTGTCGATATGAATGGAACAGCAACGAGATAGCGGGGCTTTTAAAATCCGATGAACTGGTTTCTTTCCTTTCTCCCGTGATACTCAAAATTTATTGAAACAAATCATCCATCCAGCATTAGGCTAGGTTTCACTGATTATTTATTTAGTTTTAATTATTATTTTTTTATATTTTAATTGTAATGCGCGTGCGCGTCGGAGTCACCAATTTTGTTATTTGCACCATGTGGTGGCGAACAATAGCACAAAAGAAAACACTTTAAGCACTTTTTGTTTGTTGTGTTTTTATTATAATTATGACACGATTGCGTTGTACATAATGTTACTTGTAATATTATTATCGTTAGTTATGCGTAAATATATATATATATATATTATTTATTAATTGTTAGACACTGTTATCGGAACTTGAGATCATGCGACGTACGTCACGCTCTGAAGACACTTCTTTTTGTACTGTTAAAAAGGAGATGCCGGAAACTGTAGATCGATAGACATGCTGAGGAATGGACCGAAAAACGGCAAGATCACTGAACTTTCGTTCGGTGATCGATGGGAGTGTTCCGACTGATCGTTTTGATCGTGAAGTATGACACGATTGCGTTGTACATAATGTTACTTGTAATATTATTATCGTTAGTTATGCGTAAATATATATATATATATATTATTTATTAATTGTTAGACACTGTTATCGGAACTTGAGATCATGCGACGTACGTCACGCTCTGAAGACACTTCTTTTTGTACTGTTAAAAAGGAGATGCCGGAAACTGTAGATCGATAGACATGCTGAGGAATGGACCGAAAAACGGCAAGATCACTGAACTTTCGTTCGGTGATCGATGGGAGTGTTCCGACTGATCGTTTTGATCGTGTCGGAAGTTGTTGTGTGACATTGCGTAAAGTTCGGTAATTAAACTTTACGCGGTCACTACAAACATTTTGACTTAACTGTCTAATAAATCAACAAAACCGATCCTATTTGTCTGTGCTTTTCTTCTATTTGTGCATTTTATGAAAAGTGATTGCTTCCTCTTCCAGAACACCACGCAAAGAAAACTAAAGGTTGAACATGAATAGCTTAACTGTTTGGGTTAAAAAAATGTTTTCAGCGACTTCCATTTTGACGTGACAACGTCTATTAAAACGATGAACGCCGGCTGCATGCACGAAAAATGATGACTCATTGTCCCGTTATGTCCCGTTATGTCCCGTTATGTCCCGTTATCTCCCGAAGTAATTTTAAAAAATTGATCGTAGTAATCTTAAAAATTTGATTAAAATTGTCAATATTAATTAGATTAAATTATTGTCAAATTGTCAACAATAAGCAAAGCAAGCCAAACACTCTGTCTCCTAACTGGGTGCCGGTGTATAAGAAAATAGTGAACATTACACTGACGAAAACCGTGAAATGCAAACGAAAACAGTTTCCTTGCGTTCCTGCTTGTGCTATTACCATTCACAAGTCGCAAGGTGGGACGTTTACTGTTATTATCTATAATATAAAAATAAGTCGGGTTTTCCTTCCAGACGCTATAATTAGAGAACGCACGGTCCGATTTCCACGGTTTTGCATTCGTTGGAAAGGTCTCGGGCTCCGTGAGGTTTATAGCAAAAAAAATTCAAAAGCAGGCGCTTGGTCCATAGCAGCCATCTCAAGAGGGCGGATTACCATTTTCTTTACAACCCCTCGACATGGATATCAAATGAAAGGTTATGGTAAGTAGAACACCAAAAGCAATATAGTATACTCAATATATCGTTTGGTCCATGGCAGTCATCACAAGAGAGCAGATGACCATTTTCTTCACAACCCATTCGAAATGGGTATCCAATGAAAGAGTATGATAAGTAGAACAATATAAGCAATATAGTATACTCCATATGTCGCTTGGTCCATAGCGGCCACCTCAAGAATGCGGATTACCATTTTCTTCACAACACCTTCGACATGGATATCGAATGAAAGAGTATGATAAGTAGAACACCATAGGCAATAAAGTATACTCAATATATCGTTTGGTCCATGGCGATCATCTCAAGTGGGCGGATTACCATTTTCTTCACAACCCCTTCGAGATGGGTATCAAATGAGAGAGTATGATAAGTAGAACACATAAGCAATATAGTATACTCAATATATATCGTTTGGTCCATAGCGGCCATCTACAGAGGTTGGATTACCGATATTTTCACACCTCTCGATATGGATTTCAAATGAAAGGGTATGATAAGTAGAACACCATAAGCAATATAGTATACTCAATATATCGTTTGGTCCATGGCGGTCATCTCAAGAGGGGGGATGATCATTTTCTTCACTCCCCCCTCGACATTGGTATCAAATGAAAGGGCATTATAAGAAGAATGCCATAGACCATGTCTTTAGATTCATGGCGGCCATCTCAAGAGGGCGGATTGCGATTTTCTTCACAACACCCGAGACATGGGTATCAAATGAAAGGCTATGAAAAGTAGAACACCATAAGCAATATAGTATACTCAATTTATAATTTGGTCCATGGCGGCCATCTCAAAAGGGCGGTTTACCATTTTCTTCACAACTCCTTCTAGATGGGTATCAAATGAGAGAGTATGATAAGTAGAACACCATATGCAATATAGTATACTCAATATATCGTTTGGTCCATAGCGGCCATCTCAAGAGTGCGGATTAATATTTTCTTCACAACCCCTTCGACATGGGTATCAAATGAAAGAGTATGATAAGTAGAACACCATAGGCAATATAGTATACTCAATATATCATTTGGTCCATGGCGGTCATCTCCCGAAATCAATTTTCCCAGATTTGTTCTTTTTTCACTATAGCTTTTTCCTATCGCAGACTGTGTCCTCATAATCTTATTTTATTGAAAGGCGTTGCAACGCACGCGGGTTTTTGCTAGTTTAATATAAATGATTCAAGTTTATTCATAAAAGTATGCAATCATTTCATCAATGTTTTCTCATGACGTTGTCACGTTAAACTATCGTCCGTAAACCCTCTTTACAGACAACAAATTTTTTCATTAGCCACGGGCCTTTTAGACCTTTAGTTCCGACCTTGTTTGACCATGGAAAGGTTATGGTCCCGAGTGAAACAAACTGTCTCCGCTATACAGAGAGACCTACTTCTACAAAAGGGAGGAGGTATCTCTGCTTGTTTACGAGAGATACCCCCACCTTTTTGTGTATTTTGTCGATCATTTTTTGTCTACTATCTAACATTAACAGCTTGGTAAACCAGGGGCGGGGCACCCTCTATATTTTTACCGATGATAAAATGCCCCCCTGTAACCGATGTATAATCAAGTAATAACACCCGTATTAAATGCAAGAATTTGCCGATGATTTTCCCGGTAATAACTAAATTTTACTACCGATGTTGACGGTAGAAGATGCATCCTGATCAGTGTCTCCATATGTAAATCGAGAGTTACCGTGTTGTAAGGGTAAAAATACGGTGTTTCTACCAAAATTACGGTGAATCTGCTAAAAGTGTACCGTGTAAATTACCGTGTAATTTTTCAAAGGAAAAAACCAGATTATGAACCAAATCAAGTCTGAATATATTTGCGTTTTAATTATTAACAAAAGAAAATTTAAATAACTTGTGAAACATATTATTATTCTGAATCAGACTCTCCTAGCATGACAGTGTCTTTTTCGTAAATGGATTTATTCATTTTTGACAACATGTCGCTAGTTGGTTTGAAATCCACACAGTTTTTGCCATTTCTTTTAATTGATTGCTGAGTGAAAATATTCCCTTTTATTGTTTTGGTTAGAAGTTTGTTTCTTTTTTTCGTTTTGATATCATTGATTTGGCTGAAAATGCGCTCGCATTCGGCATTTGAAAACAAATATTAAACTTAAAACCGTAAAATCTCTCTCTATAACTTTAAAATTGCGATTATTCTAAGATAAAAGCTGGAACTTGAAACAGTTCTTAGATTTAAATGTTTGCTACGTATTTGTAACGCGTCGTAACTAGAAGAAAACACAACGTAATTTTAGGTCATTCATCCATCACGCTTACAAACACTCCTTCCGATATTTAAATACGGACGAGAATAGATTGCCAAGATTTGTTGGTAGTTTTATTTATGTATGAGTGGAGATAGACTTTTAGTTATTAGGCCCCCATCCACGGTCACACAAGTGTGCGACATACGGCCAACATCGAAATTATTTCATAGTATGCGTGTGTAAACTACAAATTTTCGAAGTTGGCCGCCGTATGAAGCTAATATTCGTCGGGTTTGATTTTTCCTTCACACCTGCTTCATTATATGGGTGAATATTTGCGAATGACAGTGTAAAATACGTAAAACACGATTTGTTTTAACACTCAAGAAATTTTTTTTAATTTAAAAATATCAACGTCGCGGATACGATTAGGCAATTGCTTATAATAATTTTTAAAAATTGGATTTAAAAAAGCACAAGATTTTTATTATTATTGTCGCTCACACAAGTGTGAAGCAATTTTTGCTCGTTGATGGCCTAGAAATGTCAAAACTTCTATGTGTGTGTAAATGGCAGTTCTTCTTCGAAAGATGTTCGTCACACTTGTGTGACCGTGGATGGGGGCCTATTGGGGGATCCCCGGCGACCAAAAGCAGTATTGCCATTACAAAATTTGTTAAGTTGACTGACTGATACCAAGTTTATAGCAGAAAAATTAAATCGATTTAACTCAAAGTTACGTCGAAATTTCGAATTAGCGTATAAACGGGTATTTTTTATAAAACGGGTTCTTACAATACATTTCGGTTTAAGCCATAATTCGAATTACCTCGTTTATAGGGTAAAAAATTTTGGATGATCCATAATTCAAATTATTTTGGGAGTAGCTATAAACTAGGTATGAGATTCGTTTTACGCATTACATGAAGAAATATTTACAACAACATAATTTATAATGGTAATACGGTGATATATGACACGGTAATACATTATTACCTTGACGGTAGATAAATACCAGATTACGGTGCATCTACGGTAATTACCGTGTATATGGAGACACTGATCCTGATCAAACATGTAAACATAAATATCATCGTGAACGCGTACTTTGTTACTTTCATTGAAATTTATTTTCTTTCTTTCTTTAATTTGCTTTTTTTGTCATTTTGGCATTACAATGACACTTGGCCTCATATTAAATAAGACATTGTACTACCTTAAAATAAATATACACCCTTATTCCACACTCCGTCGGAAGACTTCTACGACGTAAACTTTACGCTACGACGTAACATATTCTGATATTCTGCACCACGAACGGTCCGCGTTAAAGCATTGCCTTATTGGAGCCTTCTCGATTTACTCCGAAAAACAGCTGTTAAATGTCAAAACAATTTTTTTCGAACTCTTTGGTGTTTGGTGTTTTTAAGTTCGTCGGAGTTTAGAATAACAAAAAGTTCCGAAAAAAAGATTCGGAGTGCGGAATGTCATATTCGGGATTCGGAGAAAAAATATCATTACGTCGGAGTGTGGAATAAGGGTGACTGTCTTTTTTACAAACCAAACCACCCAACACTTACCCCGTTTATGACTAGGTTGAAAAGTTAAATCGAGGTGGAGTTGAAATTTCGACCCGCGTATATGAGGCGAAATATCAACTCGATCCAGCTAGGAGAGCTGAGTTGAGTTCAGAGGACCTAGTTTCAACTCGACATCTATTTATGACTAGGTTGACCCCAGGTTGAACCTAGTCATAAACGGGGTAAATATCTCGTAGAACTGACCGTCAATTATCTTGAACTACAATTAATTAGATTTCCAAGAAAATGCATAATCGTTGCGGCACCCCGGTTGAAGAGCACTGCTCTATGCTCTCGTCTTAACTCGAATATTTTATAAAATTTCATTTTATTACATTTTTTAGTAACAACAAATCCAGGTTTCGATAATTACCCCGTTTATGGCAGGGCTCAACCCAGGTTCAACCTAGCTTCAACACAGGTATACACTAGGGTTGAGTTCAAACTGCGTCTAGTCAACTCAAGTACCCCGTTTATGACTAGGTCGAAAAGTTGAGTCGAGATTGAGTTGAAATTTCGACCACCGTATATGATGTTGAGTTGAGTTCACTTTGGGTTGAAATAGAGTTGAATTGATATCAAAACATAACCTCAAATTATTGTGTGAAATTCTCATTTATAGATACGTAAAAATTCATAACTAAATAATTTATTTTTCCTGTACCAGAAAAAACATCCAATACAAAATTAATGCCGAAAGTGGACTTCGCGATGGTAAACAAACAAAAAAATGTCACTACAACCCAATTTCAACTCAACCCCCGTATATGAAGTGAAATATCAACTCGATCTAGTACCCCGTTTATGACTAAGTTGAAAAGTTGAGTCGAGGTTGAGTTGAAATTTCGACCACCGTATATGATGTTGAGTTGAGTTCACCTTGGGTTGAAATAGAGTTGAATTGATACCAAAACATAACCTCAAATTTTTGTGTGAAATTCTCATTTACAGATACGTAATAATTCAGAACGAAATAATTTATTTTTCTTGTACCAGAAAAAACATCGAGCACAAAACTAACGATGAATGCGGACTTCACGGATAGTAAACAAACAAGACAAATGTCACTTCAACCCAATTTCAACTCAACCTGTGTATATGAGGTAAAATATCAACTCGATCCAGGTAGGAGAGCTGAGTTGGGTTGAGTGGACCCAGTTTCAACTCGACATCCGTTTATGACTGGGTTGAACCCAGGTTGAACCTGGGTTGAACCTAGTCATAAACGGGGTATAGGTAGGACAGCTGAGTTGGGTTGAGTGGACCCAGTTTCAACTCAACATCCGTTTATGACTGGGTTGAACCTGAGTTGAACCTGGGTTCAACCTAGTCATAAACGGGGTAAAGTTAGCTTTCGTACTTGGGTCAAGTTATATTTCGCGGTTGAAATTGGGTTGAAGTGGCATTTGTTTTGTTTGTTTACCATCGGTGAAGTCTGTTTTCGGCGTAACTTGCAGAGAAATATAAATTTATTTCGTTCTGAATATTTTCCATGGTTTTTAAAAAAAAATTACCTTTCTATAAATCAGAATGAGGCTATGTTTTGAAGTTAGCTAAACTCGATTTCAACCCAAACTGAACTCAGTACGACATCATATACGGTGGTCGGAATTTAACTCAACCTCGACTCTACTCCAACGACTAAATGGAGTAAATATCAAGATTTAGATTCAATAGTCTTCAAATATTCAATTCAAGTTGATCATGTGGACTTTAAATATGATTTGATGAAACCTCCCGTTTCTACTAAAACAACTTCATAAACGATTAATTCGATACGAGTTGGTACTACCTCCCACCAATCAAGTAGCTCAATAAAACGATAATGTCAAAAAATCCAACTATGTAATCAAAAATTGCTCTTCTTTAGTCAAGTGCTAAAGTGCAGTGCTAAATTTAAAAAAAAAATAGATTTTTTATAATACCAAAATTCCTCGTTGTTAAATTATCATGTTAACAACATATAGGCGTGATTTCGGACAACCCGTTAACAATCAACAGCACTCAAGTGAAGGAGTTTCGAAGGATGTGGACAAAAATTCGGGGTCAAACTGCTGCAACTTGGTCAACGTATCATTTGCCCTAAGTTCCACCGAAACTACTCAACAGCCAGATACCCCGGCTGCTGTCACAAATGCTCCTGAAAATAAATCGGATTGTCAAGCGGAGGCTCAACATACAGCGGCGAAGCAACAGAAAACTACTACCAAATGTCCAATTCCTAAGCCATGCGGCCTCCCATTAGGCCCACCAACCCGTGAAAATATCCTTGCACAGCATATGTGCTGTCCTCAGTTAAGGTCTACATACCAACTTGATTTCTGCAAACTTTGCGAGGGTGATTACAGGAATGATGAGGGGTGGATGAGGCTGCCGTCGATGTTAAAGACATCGAAGAAAAAAAACAGCGAGTTCACGGCTACTAAAATCGAACCAGAAGGGGAAGTCGATTTGGCGAAAGAAGGTGTACAACCGAAGGTACGCCTAGTCTCGGAATATGGAAGCACTATCGGTCGTGTAGGCTGTGTTATTAAAGCTAATAGGATTCATGATCATAGCAAATGTAACATGCCAACTAATTGCCACCATACGATCAGCCATTTTTGTTAAACACGAAACATTGAATAAACTATTCGGATATTGATTGGTCTATATCTTTTTAATATGCCCATTGTCTCTGTGGAGATAGTTTTGTATAGGGCAAAAGCAAACTTCCCAAAATCTGTTAGTCTTCCTTGTGGAAAGCGAGTCTCTTGACATTATCTGAAGATCAGGACGTATATCATGGTATGCGAATTAGTTTACAAAATCTGTTACGTTTTTAGCAGCCACGTAGTTTTCAATATCAAATACAATGAAAAAGTTTGTCTTAGGCTTACGTTATCTAAGCTCGTCATATCGACAAGTAGCTGCCTGTCCAAAATATTCTCTACTACAACTACCACTTAAATTATCGAACATCCTTCCCCCGCATTGAACATTGCTTAGCAAATAAATAGTAAGAGCCGTGTTCCTTTTTGCTGGGAGCTTGGGTTTCTTTAGGTGTGGCACCGAAGATACTTGAGCAATTGTCCCATCACGGGAGTCTGTCGTTACTACAATTCGCATCGGTTAGTGCCACTAGAAGATGGTTTTTCACTTGAGCTCCTGAAGTAGAAGCTTCCCCAACTACATATGGTTTGTCTTGAGAGCTTTTTCTCTTTTGGTCATTATTTGCAATCTCTTGCCTTTAGTGCGGGAGGCTACCGTCCTTGCGTTCTGGAACTCTTTCCACATCTCAACGACTGCCTGAAATTTTGCATTGTTGGTTTTGTCCTTCTCCGAGATTTCCTCATTTTCCGAAATTCTGCCGAACGAGAAGAAGGCGTGATTGTACCTTCTCTTGCGGATGGACGCTCATGATCTCTGTTTCTCAGATGTGCCAATATCACTGTGGCTGTTGACTACTGGCGCTCCTATGGTTATGTTGCCTGTCTTTGAAGTACTGTGGTTGGTACTCGCAAAGCCGGAGCTGGCGTCATTATCTTTTGTTTTCTGTACAATATCAACAATGAAGACTACAAAATAGCAATTGACGCTACGACGCGACACAACAATGTACAAAGATTAGGACCAAGGACTCTGAACCTGTCCCCCTCAGGGGAGTCTTAGCAAGCATCCGGAGAGCAAGGAGGCCTCTCCAAATCAAAATTTTTGGACACAACGTGTCTTTGGAACTTACCCTACCAGAACTTCATCGAAGCGGCTGCAGTGTGGCAAGGTGCGCCGAATTTTTGAAAATAGAAGTTCGTCAGACCTTTTTCACGCAATTTTGGACACACAAAGTGCGCCAACATCCAACTATAGCGTGCGCCGTTGACCGGTTTTCCAATTTTGAAGAAAAATGGACCCGAAGTTGAGGACAGCGATTTTGAGCACATTCCGGGCCAGTGAGTTTCTCATCGTACAGTTCTGTTTCACGCACGATTTGTGGGTTCTTTGTTTGGACTATTTGGTTATTGACTTTGCCAGAGGAGGTATTGATACATAACTAAAATGGTACTCCATGACATTTCATAATCGTGTACATTTGTCGATATAGCCTAACAAATGCGCAAGTTATTCAACGTTGAAGTAACGAAGGTCTAGGTGGCGCATCCGTATAAACAAAGATGTAACTATTACCGAGTTTCCATGGGAGTCGAGTTGAGTTGAGGTTGAGTTGAAATGACATTTCAACTCAACGACTCAACTCTATCCGTTTCCATGGCTGACTTTTCTGCCTGTGTACAGACAGCTGAATGTGTACTTGTATTAAGCAAGCAGCTGTTTTTAAATTTGACGTAATATTTTTGTTATTATAAAATAGTGATCATGGACCATAAAATTAATTTATTGTGTTCGTTGTATAACAGAAATGTTATAAACAGGCGCGACATTTTGACTTTTTTAACATTTGACAATCCCGTTTGTAATTGTGTGCGTGAACTCTGTTCAATCTACCTATTTTCGTTGAGTTGAGCAGAGTTGAAAATCTTTAACGAAAACTCTTGACTGCGACTGTTTCCATGGAGTTCAACTCGGGTTCAACTCTGGTTGAACTCTCATGGAAACTCAGTATATGGCTGCGTTCGGTAACGTCATTTGCAGGGCAGTAGACGCAAATCATTCGTTCGGTATTGCAGTCAGGTGTTCGGAATCGTCAAATTTGCTCGCTTGCTTTTGTAAAACTAGTCACTTTTGCAAACTGTCAGCGGTGTTCCACAATTCGAGTGAAATGCAATTGAAAGCGGAATTCAATTTCACTCGAATTCAAAATTGATGTTCTTAATTTCGTTTGTTCGAAATCACTTTCGAAAACATAATTTGGTAGACACTTCAAATTTTTATTTAATTTGAGCATAGTTTGTGTCCGAGTTAAAAAAAATTTAAAAGTTTTGTGCTCCAAACAATGGATTTTGTGTTAATAGCTGCAGTAATTGAAGAGAGCTTCTAAGGAAGGAAAAAATTAAAAAAGATTGTAAAGGGATAAATCAAATCCTTTGAATTTTCCTGATTCCTTTTAAGTTATTTATATGTATATGCATAATATAACCTGTACAAATAGTACACATTTGTGTTGCACTTCATAATATCTGTAGGCATCTTAAACTAGATTATGAAGTAACATCCATCACAAATGTAGATGTAGAAGTTATCTACCCAGAAAATGTTGAAGAACAGAGAAGTGATGCTGTTAGGGTTTCGGGATTATTTCTCGTAAATTCACACATCATGTTCTCCGGTCTGTTATTGCTTTGCTTGCCTCTGTAAATTGATATGTACATTTGTAAATAAATTACAAATATCTACATTTTAAAATAAATCACAGTGTTTCTTCTGTTATTCCACTTTCAAATCACAAACAAAAACTGAAACGGTTTTATTTCGAGTGAGTTTCGATTTAATCGAAATGTGGAACATCTAATTTCTAGTTGGAGTTTCTATTTCACATACATGAAATTAATCGAAATGTAGAACACCTAATTTCGATTTCGAGTATAGATTTCACAAAAATCGAAATGTGGAACACCGCTGTGTATCAGTCAATTTTGCAGCCAACGCAGTTGATTGACGGTCATTTGACGATACCGAATGCAGCCTATAATGTACAAGACCTTACCCCCCCCGTCCAACTGCATGTATATGGGTTCGCAAGGGTATTGAAAGAGCTGGCATTGAACCCTGGATGGTGTCAGTCTAAGTGTTTATTGCTTTATTTAGAAACGTATTCCTAGTTTCTGGAGCGCATGAAATGAATGGAACAATCATCATGATATAACAGATAAAATGTTGCCAGAAATGCACCTCTTAAGAAATCCCCGCAGCGTTGGTCACCCCCTCACTTCTTTTTTACTCTAGGAAGACCATTCGAGCCACCTTTTCGACTAGTCTCTCGGTCTTCTTTCTTTGGATGTTTCACCGCGACACCAGAGCTATGAAGGGGACATTGATCATGGATATGGTGATTGTAACGAATAACCACCGTTCACAATAGACCATTTTGGGTTACAAACCCCCAAGTGGTTCCCATTAGCATCTGGACAGGCACTTTCAATATATACAATTTCAGTTTATAGATCCCAGCTGAGTTTTAGGTATTTGACGCCAGATTAACTCTTAACTCAATTTTACTCTATCGCCCATTACTACTTGTACATGGCTGGACCATTGATTTGAGTTGTTCTTACGAATTATAGTGTTTACGTCACTACTATTAGAGGATAATTGAAACCCAAAGTTGTTTTAAGTAAATGCCAAATAGTTTATTCAATACTTTACACCTAATCTATCAAAGATGCCTCAAAGGGTGACTGCAGTTCCCAGAGCATGAGCATTTTGAATGATCGTGAATTCTGTCCTTCATGATGACATATCCTATACGACCAATGGTAGCCGCATATTCAGAACTATAACGAACCTTCTCCAAGGGGGCGCTTGGACCGTCTCTCGCATTGAGTTTTCTTTCAGCGTCTAAAATGGCTTTGTCCACAAACTTCCTTTTCGGTGGAGGATTCACCAACGACGGCAGTCTTAACCATCCCTCATTATCCTTGTAATCTCCCTCGCACAATTTGCAATACTCTAGTTGATACGTAGACCTTACCTGAGGACAGCACATATGCTCGGCTAGGAGAGCTTGTATCTGGCTCTCGTTAAACTTTGGGGTGCATGAATTTGGTCTGGAATACGGATGACTTGGTTGTTGCTGTTTATGGCATGACTGTTGAAATTCAATCTGGGGGTTTGTTATTGAAACGTCCGAAGATGTTCGATCAGATTGGTGGCTAGTTCTACTATTTTTTTGATACAATGCTGAATCAGCTAATTGACAACAGTTTGTACCTGACACCCTTGATGTAACAGTTGAGAATTCAGAAGCAAAACCTTGTCGATTACTGATTAGTGGTACAAAATCTTGTCTATATGTTGTTGCCATTGAAATTAACGAAGAATTTGGACGAAAATAAAATTAAAGTAAGTTTATATTTTCACAGTTAATTTTGTTTGAACTTTTAGTGTGTTAGTGTCAAAACATTATTTGGTTGCTGTTTTAAATTTATTTGATGTTCATAACATTTCCGAACTACTTTAGTTGACTGATTCGGAATGTTGACTTTCGGATTTTGCTATAAAATGTCATTTGGTATTTGTTCACAGTCAGGACCAACACTGATTTGCAGCGGCGAATGTGTCTTGTAAAAGTTGTTTTTACTTGTTTTTAACTTTTTTAAAGTACTACATTTATATGGGATTTTGGTTTCGCAAACCGCGATTTTCAATAGATCCTTGTGCACTGGTGAAATGTGCTGCAGATGTAAGTCGTGAACAGTCTAGTTCTAGTTTTAAGACAGCGTAACGTAGATATAAAGGGTCCAAAATAGCCATAAAGCAGACAATTTGATGTACCTTCGGAAATGCATCTACTTTGCAAATGTCGAATGCTTCAAGTGAATCGTCACCAAATTTGAACTTGATTGATCCAGCTGTCTTCAGAATGGTTACGCAAAATTAAAGAGTATGTTGTAAATAATTGCACACATAGCTCTATATTGAGTGTCCATTTTACTGGGGAAAAGCCATTCCTAATTTGTTAAGATATTGCGTTGATTTAGGAATCAATTACAAAGATGAGCGATGAACGTATCAAGATATGGTATGTAGATATTTATACGGCAATAATCTTCAACTGCGTCGGCCATCACATTGGCGCGATTCGTTTGTTTCGAGGGCTTCTTATTTGATCCGTTACCTGGCGGTCCTAGCGGGATACGCTGCTGTACTTGCCGCTGGGTCTCGAAATCGATTCACGATTCGTTGCCGTTCTTGCCAATTTTTGGCGACGTCTCGAGCCTTGGTAACTGATAATCGTTGATTCTTTAGGTCGCCCTCGATGTTCTTTTGCCAAGTTTTCCTCGGTGCCGATCGTTGGATTCTCCAGTCTACTGGACGGTCTTGCAAGAGAACTTTACTTGCCAAGCGGTTATCATCCATTCGGCAAACATGTCCAAACCACCGTAGTCGACGTTTTTGTATTTCTTCTTCGATGTTCTTCTTTGACATCACCTCCGGCTTTGATCATCTCGGCTGTTACTTGGTCTATTCCCGCGCTTTTCTATTTCTCACCGATTCTATCGAGGTCTTCATCTTAATAATTGTCGGTTCGGTATCGAGAAAGTGATTCCTAAGCTGTTCGATAATCGGCGATTCGGATGCTGGACCTTGTGGCGGATCGCGGTTGTACAGCTGGTAGAAGAATTCTCTTCACCAATGCAGGCACACATAGGGAAAGGTCACGAAAGTTCCATCCGATTTTTTGATGTTGTCGTTTGTGGATGCTGTTTTGCCGCCTAACCACCGGATTGTCTGGTACAGCATCCGGTACTGTGCCTCGACGCAGCTTCTTCCATGTCGGCCGCAACGTTATTCCAGTACGTTTCGTACGTTCCGTTTTCATTTTCTGTCGAACTTCTTTGTGCAATCATCAATATTTTTCAAAGTCGACGTGTTTCATTCGTTTCCGCTGATCGTTGAGGTCCAAACAGCCGTCCGAGATCCTTGGCTGCATCCGTTTACGGATAGATGGGCCTAGCTCCATCGCACACCCCACAATAGACTCCGAAAATTGCCTTTCTTCCACATCCATATCGTCCGGTATTGCGAGCGCGCGAATTTGTTGTATAATGCCATTTGAAACTCTCCTCCGATGGCACGCCCAATTCATCTTGGGTGGCGACGTTTTCTTCGCTCTCTGCAATTGCATCTGTAATTTTCCTCGAACAAGATTATGGCCGGATCCGCAATCGGGCCCACGCATTGCACGCATGTATGGCTTTGAGCGTTGAACGGAATCTTGCGTTGATCAAAGCGTAGTCTAACATCGCCGAGTCGCGGATGGATTTCACCAGGTGAGCTGGTGGAGAAAAATGCTGTTGCCAACGATCAAGTTTTTTGTCGCTGCGAATGAAAGCAGGCGTAAGCCGTTGTCGTTAATTACTACGTGTCCGAATTTGCTCATCGTTCCTTCCCAGCCGGTTCGATCTGCACCTGAATGTGCATTAAAATCCTAGCTCGAGATAACGTATCTAGCCTCTGTTGAAGTTGATCGTGAAATTCGTCCTTGTTCGCGTCCGGGCCGGTCCTGGTGGGCGCATAAACGGATACGATATGCGTGTTGATCGTTCCACCGATATGTTATAACCGCCAAACGCTCGGATATCGGTTAGAATCCGATGACGCTGCTGACAGCCCGTCGATCGACCATAAACCCGACGCCAGCCTCTCGTCTCTCACCACCGGAATAGTAAAGCGTTATAGTTTCGTCGATTGTTTTAAAAGATCGTCAATATCCCGGATCCGGTAAGTCGTAATTCCGATAGCACAGCAACCGATTGCATTTCAATAATTCCATTGCTATGATTTCCTTTTGACCGACGAGTTGTCCTGTTTTTACATACCACGCGGCGAATTAAATTTACACTATCGTTGTGACTAGTTCTCACCAGCATCCCTGGTCCCATCGGCATTCCTTGCATCGGCTGCCCCGGATGCAGTAGCATATAGTACGCTCAAGACTTATTTAGGCAACGGCGAAAATTTGAGAACTTGGACTGGTGTAATAAAAAATGTTTACCGATAGTCGGATTCCATAGTCGGCTCATAGTGAAAAGGTAGATCAATACACGTTCAAGAAAATACTGAATCTTTCCGTGAAAGTATTGTCCCGTCTCCTGCAAAAGAAAACTATAACTCGTTGTATATTGTATTTAGTAATCTCACACAAGCTGTGGGCGTGACATACTGCCTGTATACGGGCTCCAGACCTACTTTGGCGTTCAGATTTCTGAACTCCTGCTCAACTACTTGGACGAATTCTTCTTTGTCATCCTCCGGGGACTCTTTTGTAAGTACGTGAACATTTATGAGCCTGATGTTTTTAAATTTGCCTGGTTTAATTTATCTTTTATTTTTGTCGTATTTTTAAGAAACGAGTGGTCCCAGTTACCAAATTACTAATTGTTCCTTATCCAAAATAACTGTAGGAGTAAGTCCAAACAGAATCGATGATGATAGGTGCCCTCATTTTTTTGCTATAAAAATACAATGATGCAACAAAAAACACAAAAAACAAATCCGAACTCTCAATTTAGACCACAATGGATTCGCTTACTGCTTTCCAATACTCGTATATCATCTAAATTACCATAGCCAGGTATAAATATTGTCAGAATCATCATACAGATTGTCTCATATTCCATTAAAATAACGAAATGAAACGTTCGGAGCTCGTGCCTGGAACATCTTAGACAACATTATTACATAAATCAAAAATATAATAACAAGCTGCTGTTTACATGGCTCCCAAAACACTTTATGGGCCCATTATAGCTACAATTTCCAATCAGGCTAGTCCTAGAGCATAATGCTAGAGAGCAACTTGATGGGAAGATGGTAGCAAAAAATATGACGGAACATCGTAGAACAACGGAGGGACAGCATAAAATCATAATTTTTAATTTAATTCACTATTATGCATTTTTGATGATACCCGAGCGAAGTGCACCTCTTGATAAAGTGCATGTATATACTAAAAACAACAAAACAAAAAAACACTGAAAATGTAAACCTTCACTTCCATAAAGTCCGACCGAACGAAACCTTGCTAGGATCATACCTGGATTTACCTGTGAGTGATGCTGCTTGCCAGCGCTCCCCCATCAGAGATAATGGGGCACACTCCGCCAACAATGGATAGTCATCATCAGCATCTCATAGTCTTTGCACAATCACGCGGGATACTGCAGGCAATGGAGGCGAATTACAACCTCCCGAGATATCATCGAATAAAGAAATTTCATTTACATAAAAGTTGTGCACCTGCTGCGCGGCTGATTTAGAAGGTGACCCTTAACACGGAAACTCCTGGGAGTGATTTATCTGAGGTTGGGACATATTACTCGTATTTTGACAGGTTATCTCCGATCTGTAATCTGCTGACGCTGGCATTATTGGTGATGGTTTATTACCGGGGCGACTGCCTTGTAATGGCTTCTTGCAATTGAGACGTTGCGGGATGGGTAATGAATACCACGGCGGCGGAGGAGGAGGTAGAGATGCTCGTCTGATTCGATATTGTTATTCAGAGTTTCGGAATGACAGAGCCTTTAATGGGTTCAGTTAAGGCCCCCATACACGGTCAAATTGGCTGTACAACCAGATTTTCATCAAACCTATAAGCGCAATGTATTTTGATCGGCCGACCGGCCCACAATCGATAGTTTTGGTTGTACAACCGCACTTCGCTGTACAACCAATTGGACCGTGTATGGGGGCCTTTAGGGTAAATTGGTTTTCTTATCAACGTGAAGCATGCGCGAGAATAATTGAAAATGACAATGGTAGAGGGAGGGGGGTCAATTGAATGAACTTTTCTCCATGCAGTTTGCACTTGAAGTCATATATTTTCAGAAAATTGGAAATGCTTCAGCAATCGTTAACTAAATTGAAAGTTGATTAGCTTGAGTAAAGCAGTTGAAGCACAAAACATGATGGTGGACGCTCTAGGACTGTGCGTATGCGTAATTTATTCAGTTTAGCGCAATTCAATTAGGTTTTGTGTTATTTTATTTTCACAATTTACAAGAAACTTTAATGATATTAAAATTTCTTTTTAAGTAAAAGTTATGTTAAGTTACGATACTAGTTACGATAAGTCCCAATAATACCTAAATTCAATCTAGATAGAAGAGTGGATTAAGCATATTTAGAGTCATTGTCGATTAAGTGTGAAGTCATAATATATGGACCTCAAGCCAGTAAGTAACAGAATTAAAACCAGACTACATAACATTCTCACTCTCATAAAAGTCCATGTCCCACAGAAGACAAGACGGATGAGGAGAAAGAGGAGTTGTACTTAGATTCAAACGATATCAAAATGGTGCTTGGAGATATCAACTTGGTGTAGGAAAAGGCTGTAAAGGAGTGTGCCGTCCAGTGGTCGAATATAAGTGAAATTTAGAACCAAAATACGAATAGATACACTAAAACCTGAAAAAAGAAGAAACTCCTACGAGAACGCTGTCGTAGAAAACTTGAGAGCAGTAAACTAAGAACAGTCCCCAGGCGGACTAGAACTGACTGGTTCGATCCGGACTATAGATCCGCAATCCACAAGACCCACCGGTAGTCTATGGGAATGTCCACAAGCAAGGCCGCCGCAACTTGGGACAACTAGGACGAATTGCCTTGGCCCCAGGTCATGGGGGGACCAAAAATGGATTGAGGCTATCATATGACGACAATTAACTATGACACAAAACATACAACACTTTAAACTTTACTTGTGGTGAGTGACTCTAAGGATAGAGTGAGGGTATAAAGAAATCTCGAACACACTGACTGCGAAGCCTTCCATGTAGCAAGGCACTCAATTAAATCCACAATGGATGTAGAACTATCCGTGGACTTCCTTACGCAGGCGGCTACTGCTGCTTACAACAATGATCGTCTTGTTTTGATGGGGACACGCAATAGGAAAACTCCACTGTGGAATAACGAGCTTACCAAGTTGAGATCTGCAACGAGGAAACTATTCAATGCAGCCAAGAAGAGCGGCAACTGGGAAAGTTATAAAACGACCTATAATAGGGATCTCCATAATCTATTAAGAGAACCGATGGCCCTTTCATACAGCCTAGGGAAGAAACCTTGATAATGTTGCTTCAAGCCCACTTCAGAGGCCTAACAATTAATGCAATGGGAACGCTCCTTCTGCTGGGCAGCTAACAGCCTAACCTTCTAGAGTGACTTAAGCGGCCTGGACCTGTTTAATGACGAGGTTATGAGATCGTTCAAACCAACCAAGCCCCCTGGAGAGACAGGAGGGCTGCGGTCACTCCATTATTATGAAAAATATTTAAGGCTCGCTTCACACCTGGTTATATCTCAAATGTCTGGGGGAACGTCTACATAACTTTTATATCCAAGCCAGGGCATTCGGATTACACCTTGGCCAAATCTTTCAAGCCCATAAGTCTCTCTTGGCTTTTGTCTTGAAGACAATGAAGAAAATTGTCGACGGAGTGATAAGGGAAACTTATTTTCTAGCTCCTACCTGAATGAGTACCAGGCGGGCAAGTCTACTAAGACAGCACTACACAATCTGCTGCTCGGCTGCAATGCGGAGAACTGAGCAAAGGAATTGCGTTGGCGACCTTCCTCGATATCAAGGGGGCTTCAGCAGCACATCTCTACTATAGCTAGGGCTCTAAATAGACGAAGTCTAAGTTGCATCTCTCCGGTCTCTCATTTTGACAGGTCTCTGGAGGGCACTATTGCAAAAGGACTTCGAAAGGGAGGAATTCTATCTCTACTCCTGTGTTGCCTTGTTGTACATGACCGCCATTGGATGGTGGTGGGTCCATGGAGTCTTAGGGGAGATATGTTGAGCGTGAACTAATCATGCTCCTGCTGCAGCTTTGCTAATCTGTATCTTCACCACTCCCAAGTTTCTCGACGATTTATTTGTGAGAGGAAAGCAGTTAGTGCTTTTATTTACTATACAGGTCTGAGAGTCGCCGTCCATATCACTACATGCAATGCTGTAGCCGGCTGCCCGCAATCCCTGTATATCACCGTTACTTACCCATTGCTCCTTTACAAGAGCCAGGTCAACCTCTTTGGTGGCCAGCAGTCTGCAAAGGACTGCCGAGGAAGCCCTACTGTGCTTCAGGTTGGACTGTACCACTGTTGTGAGCCAGCAGGAGTCTCCTTTTTTTAACCCAAAGTCCTTGATCTTGATTAGACCGAAACCTTTGAATAGGGACCCGCCCTGCTCTTTTAGCTGCATAAGCGACCACTCGTCAATGCCAAGGGAAAGAGTTTGACCGCTCTTGGCCACCTTCCTACCCATCACTTGCCAAGAGGTCACCTCAATTGGCTGGTTTTGTATTGCCATCTTGCGGAGCACCTATTCCGGTTCCTTAAGATCATTAGGAATCCAGAATGCTATCCGCTTTAATTTGGGAAGGTCTTTCAGCATTCTTCAGCCATTTGCTGGTAGGTTCGTTGGCGCAGGTTATCTTAATGAGACTCCCTGCTGCCCTTACATCCAAAACCTGAGCTGGGCAACCACCTTTTAGACTTTTACCCACCTCAGTCAAGATAGAATCGTAAATAGGGGAGGATTGCTCCTCCGTCAAACTTCGAGATAGCCAGCCAGCTTGTCCGGTGTGAGGGTGCTTGCAACTCAGCGTTTTTTTTTATGAAGTCCCTGCCCAGCCGATGAATCCTCTGAACGCTGCCGTTTTGGCATTGTATCAGTTGGGTCCGACATGCGACACTGCCCCATAGGGAATGTATTTGGGTCCAGAAATTTCTGGCAGTACAGCGAATGCCTGGGTCCGCTTTCTTGGAGCCCTCGGTGTCCTGACCACTGACCTGCCTTCGCTTTGTTCGGAAGGAAGCTGCAAATGTGGAACTATGGTGTGCTCCGTGAAGCTTCCCAATTTCATTGCGCCGGTCCTTGCCTTGGTCCTCCGGCTCTTGGTAGCACCAGATTTTTTCTTGCTATGACCGTGCAAGTGATACGTACAGTGGCTCAAAGTAAAAATGGAACATGGCAAAAAAAAATATTCCATGAGAAAATAATAATTTATTTATATAGTATATTTAATGCTGTCATATTTTCATAAAAGCATTATAAATAAATAGTTAAAAAACAAAATTACTAGATTTCTATTCAACGATTTCATTATGAAAAAATAATAAAACTCTGAAAAATAACAAAAACTACCTCAAAGATAAAATGGAACATAATACTGAATTCATTCTTAATCCTAAATTTACATAAAAGTTTTATGATATAATACTTTGTTGGCAGTCCCTTTTGCATTTTAACTGCTTTAAGGCGATTTGGCATTGATTCGACTAATTTTCGGCAGTATGAAGGCTCAATTTTATCCCAATCTTCGGTAAGTGCGGTTTTTAAAGCATCTCTATTAGGTATAGAATAGCTTCTTAACTTCTTCTTTAAATAAGTCCATAAATTCTCAATTACATTGAAATCAGAGGACTGGGGTGGTGTTTCTAACACACGAGGGCACTTATGAATAAGCCAGCTCCTAACATTGTAGACTATGTGTTTGGGATCATTATCCTGGTAAAAGTAAAAATTGCTCTCTATACCCAATTGCCTTGCACTCTGCTTCACGTTTGATTTTAATATGTTCAAATATGTACATGAACTGATCCATTATTCCTTCAATAAAATGAAGTTTCCCAGGTCCAGCTGCAGACATGCAACCCCACACCATCACAGAACCTCCTCCATGTTTAACCGTTGGATGCAGATTTTTTCCTTTCAGTTCTTCATTAACTCTTCGCCACACATATGATCTGCCATCTGATTGAAAAACTTTATATTTACTTTCGTCCGTAAATAATACGTTTTTCCAAAAAGAAGTTCAAAAATATATTTAATGCCTTCATAAAACTTAATTGTATTATAGCGTTTTCTAAACCTTAAATCTTTACATCAGTTTGTTCCATTTTAACTTTGAGCCACTGTAAGTCCAGAGAAATTGCCGCTAGTTGCCTCGGGCGTTGTTGTTGATTGGGAATGCAAGGCTTCTGTGCTGGACAAGGTACCTTCAAGGAGAAAAGCTTCAAAACAAATTGCATTAGCAAGTGCAAACGTAATCAAGTTTCTTCCATCCAAAGTTCCCATACAAAAATCTTCATTCCAGCTTTCTCCTATCAAAGACACGTATCTCATCAAAATTTCCTCTGCCAAAGATTTCTCCAAGCGAAGACACAAACCTTATCAACATTTCCTCTGCAAAAGAATTCATCCTAGCAAAGGGACAAACCATATTACTATACCATGCTGCGAACTTCCAAATTGGGATATAGCATCTCTTGCACGACAGCCGCAAAAACAAGATTTAGATGCAGGCTGTTCACCCAAATAAAATTAAGTAGGAAAATTGGACTGTGTTAAAAAGATATCAAGTTAAACTAGTAGAAAGAAATAGAAATATACATTAGATTAACGCACACTTGGTAATAAAATTGGGTTACGTCCGGGAACATCAAGCAGTAGCAGTCTCTCTATATCTCATATGCTTTAGGAAACCTGAAATAAATCATGAGGTCACTCCAACACCTTTAAATAACAACATATTTGATCGACCATTAGGCAAAAGATCCCCAACTCTGATAAAGTGTATTTTATGTTGAAAACCATTAAACTAGAGAAAAAACCCGCAAAACCTAGTGACTTGTCCACCATTGCAATTTTGCAAACCTCAAAATTTCTTCATCATATATAAAAAAATCACATGTTGACTTGATGACAAATTGATTTAAAGAGACAGTTCGATGTATCTATTAACACTCTAGTATCATCTGCCTCATTAATTTAACGACATCGTAAAACTGATGCACAGGTATTTTTATTAGCGAAAGGCTTAAGTGTGAATATATAGAAAGTAGTTAAACTGTTGGCTTTGCTAATTGCTTCCTGAGTTCAAAGAGTAGAAGTAATTTTTTATGTGGTTTACTTTGAAGCATAAAAATATGCCCATCGACGAAATAGCAGAAATACTTGAGTTTTCCGTTTTGTATAAGCTATCTCCTTCTAGGGATTTGAAAACTCGTTTTGTTTTAAAGGACCATGCATGCAACGTAAAAGTTAGACAGTATTCATAATAACAACAAATTGCAAGTCAATTTTGAAAATGGGAGCAGTATGATATAAGCATAATCACAACATAACAATCTGTAACGAACTGACGGGAAACGATCCAAAGCTTATGATCCGAAATAGGATCAATCTTTTTTTACATATTGTTTTTAATTCAGAGGTCAAATGAGAAAGATTTCAACCCAAGATTCCCACACCTTTCTTCAATATCATGAATTTTCGATTAGTCTCTCTATATTAAATTTTAAAATATGTTCGCTCGGGTGTTTTAAAACGAAGCGAACTGCGAAGTACAATCACAAAGATCGATAATAGCATAGAAAGTACAAAAATCTAATTAGAGAAATTCCAATTCGGCAACACATTTTCGGTGGGCATACCTTACAATCTAACATATAATTGCACCAGCCCACCTCCGAAAAGTTCGTCCCAAGTCTACCCATTGACAACGGGCCGACAATCATCACATGGCGGCGAGCATTTGAAGCCGCAGAGCGCTCTCTCAGACGACGATGTTTCAATTAAACTGAATCAAGTAAGAAGACCTTGTACCCAAATCCCGCGAATTTATAACAAGCAAAGATCGCATCCATTACGAATTTTATATTCATGCGATCCGATCCGAACTGGGGATCTCGAAAGGGAAATTTAAAGTCTGCCAATGTCCGAAGACGATCGCAAAGTGAAAGGTCGTTTTGCATCGACCACATTGCTCTTTGGTCTTTTTGTTTCTAAAGTGGTGAAGATCGGCCGGTGATCGCTGGTGATCACTGGAGGTAGGGGCCTAGTTATGGATCATCACGTATCAGAGCATAAGTGCACTTTTGAGATAGTGATACAAGTTTTTCCAAGATTGCTCCAAGACGAGAGGCAATTTACAAAACAACAACAACGACAAACGAAAGAAATAGTGGCTTTGGTGCCAGATATACACGCATTTGTGGCATCTGTTTTACAATCGCTAATGATCAAGAATGAAGTGAAGCAACACGGTTTAAGGCAATTGAAGAACTTCGAGTGATTTTGTTGAGAATTCAGGTTTTTGTAAATGAAGATTGCGCAAGTTGTCGCAGATCTTGGTAGTTCCGAGATGCACTTACTAAAAATGAAAGGCGATCTTGGAATGTGTATTTACAAATCGGCAAGGATCGTCGAGTTGAGCTGCGGCGGTTAATGTAATAGGCTGCATTTACTTTTGTTATTGATAATTAAATGTTCGGTCGTTTTTCATTGTAACTGGTTTCATTTTTCAAGTTTATATTTTCCAATAAATTTCGATATAAACGAGGATGTAGAGGAGTAGTGATGATTTCATCGGATCTAGTTTTGTAAGAAAGACAAAAAAACTTAGAAAGTTTTACAATTGACTTTAGCTATTATCGTATCTTTACGATGGATACTAAACATTTATTTAAATGATTTTATTAATTAAATTTATATCAAAATGCATCTAAACCTATCCACTCGCTTTAAGAAAAATACAGTTCTCATTATACTGGTGGGATATACATATTGTAATAAAGACATTATGCAGAGAAAAAAAAATTCAAAACCTTTTTTTGCATTTTACTAAATTTATTGATTCTTAGGCGGCGGCGTTTACCGCAGGGTTGTTTAATATAATCTTCCATATATAAAACAGTAAGTGACTGACAGACAACTCACAGCCCAAACCGCTGGAGCTAAAGGACTGAAATTTTGACAGTGCATCCCTATAATGACGTGAACATCCACTAAGGAGCGATTTTTCGAAACTCATCACCTAAGGGGGTGAAATGAGGTTGAAAAACATGTGGGGGATTTTTTTCAGTCAGTTTTAAACTAATTAAAAAATACTATACATCATAAATAACGTCTTTCAGGATCCGAAAATTAACGGGGGTGAAATGGGGGTTTCAAATTTGTGTAACTTGAAATGGTAGTACCGCGCCACAACGTCACAACGGCAGTGCTACACAGAGACTCAAGATGTACGAAAAAAAAACGGTTTTATAGGAAAGGGTGTTCCTAGGGTGAAAACTAACTCATACACACGTTTCTTTCTCTTCTCTCTTCTCAGAGGTAAATAATGATCGCGGTATACACACACAATAATAGTTTTCATGTAGTATACAAATTTTTTCTAAGCTGAAGGCATTAAATGACGACACGCAAATCTGTTTTCAGCCGACTTCTTCAGCCTCCGTGTAGCGCCCCTAATTGACTTCATTTAGGATCCGTTTTTGGTGGATTGTTAATTTCTTGTACCTACGTAAGTGGACGAGTAAACTTAACGAACTCTGAAACTTGTCGAACCCATTACCAAAGGACCCCAGTACAATGTATTTGAACAGGGGCGGCGCTTTCATAGGTGGTAATGGTGCACTTGCACCGGGCGCAATTTCAGAAATTTGGATTTAAAAAAAATTGTGATCTGCAAAACTTTACCGAAAATTTGCGACTGGTTCTACCGGAAAAAACTATATCATTTACCGGCCCCCACCCCCTACGATTTTTTGTTCGTCTAACCAAAACCACCCGGATGCTTTGTAAAATTTGCAAATGCATCTAGTATACACCATGTTTTACCAATTTTATTGTTATATTAATTTTCATCAAATTGATTTTGCGCAAACTATGAAAACTATTTTCCTAAGCCACAGAATGTTGGTGTCTTTTTCCTTTGTCTTTCACTGCGATAAAAAAAAGAGCTAATGTGGCGCAATATGACATTGTGCACCGGGCGCAAATGAAACAAGCACCAGCCCTGTATTAGCTTTCGTCGAAAAAAAAAAATGTAAAATGATTATTCTGATGCGGAAGACGATTCTGAATAACTTTGTTGCTGGGCACTTTCTCAAAAAAGTCACTGGAAATGTTATGAATGTATGTACATATGTTTGTATGTAGACCAATGTTGCAATTCGATTTTGCATCTATCGAATTAACTTCAAATGTTGCACATAGATTTTTATAGTTCGCGTGGCAATACAATCTGACTATTTTGTAAACAAATCAAGATGTATGTCGGTTTCAAGATGGCGGCCGAATTTTGCAATTGTGTTCTCTAACCCCCGCCATGTGTATCAAATGAAAGGGTATGACAAGTGGAATACAATTATCTATGTGTCGTCATTAAAAATTGAAAATAGCGGCCAACACAAAATGGCGGACTACGTTTTTCTTTACAAACCCACCTGCTATGGGTATCATTCCAAATTCAAAATGGCGGCCAACACAAAATAGCGGATTATCTTTTTCTTTACAACGTCCTAGGTAAGGGTATCAAATGGAAGTGTATGACGAGTATAGCACAGTAAGCTATGTGGCGTCATTTTAAATCTGAATGTGGCGTTCACTACAAATTGGTGAAAGACATATAATAGACTAAAAAGTAGAAACTAAAAATATAGTTTAAAAAACTAAAAAATACGCTTTTATTTTAAAATAAGTGAAGTTCCCACTTTTAACGCTGAACTTCTTTTTTAAAATCATGTTGTAAATCATGTATAGCTGAGGTCCGTTCATGCCGTATGTGACTAGTTTTTGGAGAAGACCTGGCATCCATATTGTATCGAACGCCTTCTCTAGGTCAATCAGACATGCTCCTGTACACTGACCTTTCATAAAGTATGTACTGATACCAGTTTAGACGCGGCATGAATAGTTATGGTTATCAAGAATTATTTTCTTCCCTTCAACCCATTTGGATAATGATCTATTAAACACTATTCACAAAGCATCTAATAAGCATTCGGTGCACAGCTAGAGCGGCATTGCAATCTTATCAGCAATATTTAAACTTTTCGAAGAGCTTGTTAACGATAACATTGCTATAATTATCGAACCGCTCCTCAATCATCAACATGGCTTCAGAAAATGGCGCTCGACCACTACTAACCTTATGACACTAACCTCCGAACTACACTACTATGTGGTATGAAGATCGGTCATCAAACCGATGCTGTTTATACTGATTACAGTACCACCATATTTTAATAAAAAAAACTATTAAAATTTGGAATATCTGAGCCTCTCCTAAGATTGATAGAACCATATCTCAGCGGAAGAATACAGACCGTTAGATTTCAAGGATTTCTGTCAAAATAAATCGAAGCAACGTCCGGAGTCCCTCAAGGTAGTCATCTTAGTCCACATAAATCAATTTTTGTTTTAATTGCACTGGACTAAATCTGGTATAAAAAATAAATATACTTACAAAGCACAAATGTCCGATTATATGCTCCAGTTGATATTTTAAATTCCACAATTGTTGAGTTTGTTGATAGATTTACGATCAGAAGCAAATTTCAAGAATTTATTGAAAATGCAAAGATAATTACTACCAAATCAGAACTGCCTTGTGTATTTTCCGTCCTTCGATCCAGATGAAAGAAGTTTTTTTTAAACGATCAACTGATGGGGCGCAATATAGCCTACTGCACCGGGCGCAAAAAACACGCGCCAGCCCTGCGGACCTCTGTAGGTCCACATCTTAACATATTTCCGAACTATAGACTCATTGAGTCACCCTTTTGCATATACGGCACTATTTTTCTCGGAATACAAGACTAGCTCGTTTGGTTCACTCCCATGGCAGTTAACAATTGTGCGCACAATACGGTGTATAAATTGATGTTCTATCATTCAAACTATGCGTTCTTCTAGATATTTCACAGTTACCTGAACAGCATGACGTCTTGGTATTGCAAAGTGTGACTCCTAAGCCTGGTTTTTCAACTTAAAAAGGGAAGCACTGTCACAATAATTATGCTTTCTTCCACAATTTACAATTCCTACAATTATCAACAAGAAATTTTTAATATATCTCACACGAAGGTATTGTTTAAATCTGTGTAACCTCATAAATTTCTTCATTTATCATTTATCTTCGCCCAATAAAATTATTCACCAATCACACATCAATAAATTGCACACAATATAAGTAACCTGCTCATACGTTTACCAGGAACTAATTTATCCTCATCACTTAGGTAATCGGTGTGCAAAATTTTAAAACGATCCGATTCAGTCGTAATTCGATTAAGATTTGTAGGTTGGAAACTCATCAGAAAAACACCATCTTCCTTGAGTTGATTCTCCATAGTTGTTTTTCCGTTTACCCGAGGAACTTCCGTCCAAAATTTCATCAAAATTGGTTCACTGGTTTGGATTCTACCTAGGCATGGTGCAGACCAACTAATGTGAGACGCGAAATGAATTTTTGTGCTCCATATTATGGAATTGGAAGTTCATAAAATTTAAGAAGGAGGGAAAATATAATAAAAATTCACTACAGCAAAATTTCACGACGTTTTGGTTATTCCCATCGTCAAAACTCTTGTGTCGTTAACAAACCAAAAAAACAGAAGCGAAACGATGACCAAAGTCCCACATTACTCTTACATTTCTCATTATAGAACCCATGCCAAAATGATTGGCGACTTTCACCTGTTCAGTTCTCTGCATTGTTTTTAAATTAATCAGATGCCAACGTGATAATTTGAGAGTTCACCTGCATTTCTTTTTCGTTTTCTGTGAGCGCCTCGTAACAGTGGCACATATCAGTCTCGGTGTGCTGAATCTGGAAGCCATTGCCCAGCACTGGCGCAAAATTCCGGTAAGCTTTATATATCTTCTAGAAAAAATGCTTGCTGTGACGAATACCTGTGCAAAGGTACACCAGTGGCTTTTGTTCATTCCATAACGATGGACCGATATAACCGGCAGACAACACGGTGACTGACAACTGTGGGCTCTCACGAAAGTTATGTAAATTGCCTTACATCCCAAAACAAGTCATATTCGCATTGTTTGGCAAGCTTTGAGCGATTTTGCAGTTTCTTGGCTGGAAAGGAGCGCATAGAAGTCGCATAATAGCATTTAATGATGATAAAGACGACCAGGCACAGAAAATGGATGTGGAGGAAGAGACTCCGGTATGACGGTGCAATGTTACATCGCTTTCATCGGCGACTACAGTGGATGTAGTGCAGGCGATCCGAGGAGAGCGGTCTGAATCCATTATAGCACAGGGGAACTTTAGCGATTCGTCATCGTCATACCTGCATATGCTCGTATGCATAATACATGGAAGACGATAAATTAACCTTCTACTTTACTTAATTATGGTCTTCACGTAATTCAGTTGGTCGCACTTTTATTGTGCGGGGAAGAAACCTAAGAGATTTCGCGAGTTTTGTTTTCAATTAAATGTTGCAAAAATGTCTGTCAAAGCTTCGGAGATTTTCCCTTTGGAAATTGTGATGTGTGAAATTGAAATTTTTGAATGGATGAGTGAGTGACGTGCTGCTGTGATAATGCAACCAACAGGAAGCCAGGTGGTCCACTATTAAAATAGAGATTGCGGGCCCTGACCACTGAATTAGACATAATGTACTTAAAAAAACTTACTATAGATGGGTATTGTAAATAAGTTTAGAAGGGTTTGGTAGACGTGCGGGTCATGTAGAAACTTCGTAACACATTTATTCAAGCTCTTCGTCCCATTCTTTCTGGATTTTCCTTTCAAAGCTTTTGAACTGATTATCTGTTTTATTTTTAGGGGAAAGCCTAGCGCTTCCTCCCTTGTCGTCGTTGAGTCAGTATTGAATGCGTATGATTCGGTATTGATTGTAATTTTGAACAACTGCTCGGGTTTTATTCTATCCATCCAACAGGATATAGATTCTATTGGAAAATCTAGCTGGGAAAAACAGAAAGACGAAGGAACATGCTGGGGAGTCAATTTGAACCACGAATATCTGGTATGGTAATAGTTGGCATTAACCTCTTGGGCTACCAACAATGGCGGTCAAGGCTTTATCTATATATGTATGTATATATAACAATCAATTGCAACATGTATGAAGGAGCAACACTTGAAAACGACTCGACCGATTTGGCTGATTTTGTTGTTGTGTTCTTTATTGTCAGGACAATGGTTTTTTTTATGTGACACACTAGAGACTTAGGGAAGGCCCCTTTGTACTGTCGACCATGTATTTATTTTTTGAAAATGTCGAACAGCAGCTCTAGTCGGAAGATAGAGAGAGAAGTGAAGGATAGAACTATCACAACCAAAGATTATCTATTTTCAATAAGATGTGACACTCTTGATTTACTAACCCATTTACAATTCCTTATAACCACATCAACAAAAATCTCCTATTAGTTGAAAAGGAATAGCTACAGTGCTTTTTTTCTAATTAATTCCCTTATGAAAATTCCCATAAAAAAGAAAGGGTACGAAACAACATCACATAAGTTACGCCCCACCCATAAAATGTGTACAATAAATAAAGTCACATTTTTTCATAATGCATTTTTAAAGGCGACCTGGAGCAATCGTCATGGTATTAGTTGTTCATTCTCAAGCAGTTCGCGCAATGTAAATCATAGGGAAATGTGGAATTTAAATAAAGGAAACACATGTGAAACCCCTACACGCATTGCAACTTGAGAATTTTTTCCCCCCATAGTTTTAAAGGCGACCTGGAGCGATCGCACTCGTGTTAGTACAGATAACCAGCAAGGTTACAGCCTGATCCAAAAAATTTTTAATATACAGGGTGTCCCACATAAGCGGCCGGCTATGGATAGGTCTTGGATAGACGAACAAAAAATCGTATGGGTGGGGGGGGGGGGGGGGAAATCGTAACGGTTTAGCCGCTAGGGCGTTTTGAAGTTTTTTTGCTAAAGTTTTAGATATCACCCTGTATTTTTGTAACCGTATAACCTATTTTCATGGTTATGGTACCAGTGCACGCAGAATTCTACAACCTATCTACAACGGTAAAAACAATGGTCCTATCTTACCAACTTTTATAGTTATGTCAATATCTTACCAACTTTTGGAGTTATGAATCGCCAAAGTCAAAATTTTGTTATTTTTTCACTAAAATTTCAACTAAAACCACCTTTTTCTCCAAAAAATACGTAATAAACCTATATTTTTTAAAAGAAATTGGAAAGCTTGGAAAATTTCCTATGAATAATGTCTAATAACTTTTACGCTAGGGCCTTTACTTTTGAAGTTGTAAACAATTTTAATGTTAAAATTTGTCTAATTTGGTGCTTATTTGGTACTTTTCGATAAAGCTCAGATGGAAAAGTACTAAAGAAGGACGAAATACAGCCAATTTCAACATTAAAAATGCTTTTAACTTCAAAACTGGAGGCCGTAGCGTATAAGTTGTATTACATTATTCATAGGAAATTGTCCAAGCTTTCCAATTTTTCTAAAAAAAATATTGGTTTATCACGTATTTTTTGGAGAAAAAGGTGGTTTTAGTTGAAATTTTAGTGAAAAAATAACAAAATTTTGACTTTGGCGAAAGTTGGTAAGATATTGACATTGTTTTTACCATTGTAGATAGGTGGAGGAATTCTGCGTGCACTGGTACCATAACCATGAAAATAGGTTATACGGTTACAAAAATACAGGGTGATATGTAAAACTTTAGCAAAAAACCTTCAAAACGCCCTAGCGGCTAAAGCCTTTCGATTTCCCCCCCCCCCCCCCCCCCACCCATACGATTTTTTGTTCGTCTATCCAAGACCTATCCACAGCCGGACGCTTTGTAAGTTTATGTGGGACACCCTGTGTAATAAGATTACGCCGTAAATTATTTCATTTTAATACAAAATTGTAACCGAATTATTTGAAGTATTTCTATTTGAAGTATTTTTAAAAATAGTAAACTAAAAGAGAGTGTTAGACGTTGCTTTGTGGTGCGGGTATAGTTTTCAAAGTGCTTTTTATGAATTTTTATAAGCGACCCAGAACCAACTGGTTCCTTTGCGCTGTAAGGACTGCGAAATTTCGGGGTAAGAAATATTGATTGCATTTAATTAGTTTTTAGAAATTATTTTATTCATTTTTTTACTCTCGAAATATTTTTAAAAATGGGTAAGCACCATATTAAGTGTTTGGTATGTGGTGCCAAAAAAAAGACAGTTTAGAAGTGAAATTTTTTAAATTACCGGTGAATAGTGCTAGGAGAGCAATATGGTTGGGGAATTTAAATAAAATGGATATGATAAATGTAAAATTGTCGGAAGATTACCGGGTTTGTGAAAAGCACTTCGATGAAAATATGCTTTCAAAAAAAACAAATCGGTTAAAACGAAAGGCGTATCCAGTTAAACTAAGCGCTTCAAATTCAATTCCAGAAGAAACTACTTCCAAAGTTATAATTCTGGATAATACTTTGTTGGTCCCGCCAAAAAGTGTAGATATAGTCCAGTCAAATAAGGCAAAAAAGGGTCAACCTCGGAATTTGAGGTAATAAGCTGAAAATTGGCATAAGCTTTGTTTTGGCATTTTACATGATGTGTCAAAAGTCACATATAATCTCGTGTCCGCGTCTTGAGATATTAGAGGTCAAAGGTCACAAAAATCAGTTTTTCGCAAATATCTCGTAAATTATCGGCTTTACGCAAATTTTGGTTGAGTAAACTTTGTTCATTAGACAAATCTGCATAAAACTGTCTTGTACAGAATTTACGTAGAATCAATAGTTTTCGAGATATGGGGCTGAGAAAACTCGAGCATCGCGCTGCATTCTTTTCCTCACCACCTTGGAAGTATAACTCAAGCAGCCTTTTTGCATGGTATCCCCAGTAGACCTAGTCCATAAGTTACAGGTTATGAAATAATTTTATTGATTATCTCTCTAACTCTTCTATTTCCACTTCTTTCATATTGCCATCTTCATCTGTAATCATCTCAGAAGAGAATAATGAAAGGTAGTCGGCGTTATCATCGTTCAACTCAGGGTTAATGGGTGTATCCTCGGACATTGAATTGAGACACGACGGGTCCCGACAAGAGCCATACGCTACGGCACATACCAATTTCACTTTTCTGCATTTACTTGTCAAATTACAGTTTGACCTCGGAATGAGAGGTAATAAGCTGAAAATTGGCATGAACCTTTGTTTTGGCTTTCTAAATGATGTGTCAAACGTCTCATATAATCTCGTGTCCGCGTCTTGAGATATTAGAAATCAAAGGTCACAAAAATCAGTAATTTGACAAGTAAATGCAGAAAAGTGAAATTGTTATGTTCCGTAGCGTATGGCTCTTGTCGGGACCCGTCGTGTCTCAATTCAATGTCCGAGGATACACCCATTAACCCTGAGTTGAACGATGATAACGCCGACCACCTTTCATTATTCTCTTCTGAGATGATTACAGATGAAGATGGCAATATGAAAGAAGTGGAAATAGCTGCGGTATTTTTATTTCACCTACTCCCAACCATTTTGCGACTCTGACATCGGGGCAACTCGCTGGAGTGTTATGCCTCCTGAAACGAGTTGAATCTCATCAACCAACCGATGACATGCGCTTGGTGAGAACTAGTGAAGGCTATGACAGGAGGAATCAGGAATGCAAAGAGGGAAGAAGAAAGAAGGAAAGTTATGTAGGCGGGAAATTGGGAATGGCTAGGACCGTGGCACCGCCGGGAATCGAACCCGGGACCTCTGGGGATAGTAGTCAGGCGCCTTACCCCTAGACTACCGAGGCCCACTATGTATGAAAGAAACTATTAGGTTGTATGAAAGAAACTATTTGGGAAATACACAAACAACTTCGGAAATTTGGATGGTATTTTTATATGAAAATTAAATCGTCTTTTATTACGTTGAGTAAAAAGTTCCATTTCATACTCGAAATCAGTTTCGAAAATCAAACTTTCTGGATCCACAGGTGCGAAATGATTCTCAGGTGAGTACGAAATATTGTTGGCTAAAGATATTTTGAAGCGAGTGCGTACAACAACAAAGAATCTTGAACATGAATTTAACCCGGAAATCCAGTCAATCGAGAATTTGAACGAGAATGGCAATACGATGGAGATGGTTTGAGTCAATCAGAGCGATCAAAGGTGCCACTTTAGAATCAGAAACAGAAAACCGCGAAGATACAGAGATGATAGCAATCAACGACGGATATGGAGGAATATTTTTCCTTGATGTATACTTGGGAGACTTGCAAAACGTTCCTCATTTCATTTCATTTAACTTTAATTCGCAAACAAGGTCAAATAGCTCTGACCGTTGCATCGCTGCCACATTGTTAGAAAAAGAACGAAAAGCCCCATTTAGCCCAGAAACTGCAACTGAGTTTGCAAACGTCAGATGAACCGACATATCCAAAATAATCATTTGGGATGAGTATACGAAGGCGCACAAACGGGCATTGCCGGCACTCGAACGAACGTTGCCGGATTATCGCAATAATCTAGACCTCTTTGGAGGCACGATCAAGGGCGTGCAAGAGTATATGGCCGCCTGCGTACCAGTGTATATGGCCGCCTCAAAGGTAACATCATATAAAAAAAGGGTATTTTTAAGTAGAAATTAAAATTTATGCATCATGATACCATGACATGTGTATATTCTTCTTCTTCTTTGATCCGTTAGCGGGCGGTGCGAGCGATCCGTCCGAGCGACGGATACGCTGCTGTCGGTGCGGCTTTAAAAATGCGGTTTCTTGCCTAGTTTCTTGGTTTCTGTTCAATTCGGCAGGTCGACCATGTAGTGACCGCGTAAACTTAATTACCAAGTTTACGCAAAGTCACACAATAAACTCCCACACGATAAACACGATCAATCGGAACACTTTATCGAACTCAAAGTTCAGTGATCTTCCCGTGTCCCGTTCCGTCCCGATCGTGTTTATCGAGACATCCAATTTCCGGCATCTCCAACGAGACTCACTTTATATCATCGTGTCGTCGACAATACACAATCAGAAAAGTCTAAAGTGCGAGCCGGGAGTAAATACCTAATAATATATACATATATGTAAATAATAAAACCTAATATAAAATACCCAGTGAAATTATAACACTATAATAAGTTTTAATAATAAAATAAAACATTACAACATAAAATAAAGATTAGTTTTGAATTGGGCTATTACAAGGGATTATAATCCTCGTGGCCAGAGAAACTACAGTGGTGACCCCGACGGCAACACGAGTTACTTACGTTTTCGATTAATTCCACTTTAAAACAAATAAAAGAATAAAGAATACAGAAAACACACTAACTTTATTGATTTAAATGAAATTGAAATGAATGAAATTATAAAACGTATCGATAATGTTACTTCTTAAGAAGACTTCTCTTGAGAGGAGTCGTTACGTCCCGGTCGGTAATAAGACTGACTTTTTGATTGCGATGGAAAGGCTTCATCGCATTATTATCTCACACAAAATTGTTTGTGTTGCATTTTCTGGATGAAGTATGAAAGCGCGTTTCATATTTCATTCAGATTAATTTTAGATGCATTTAATCTTTCCACGAATTTTAATATTTGTGGTCTGACCATCCGGTTATGTGACAACTCGGTGTCATTTTCAATATTGTTTGGGTTATGCGACGGGAACGTAACTCCTCCCTCATTTAATTCGAGATTCTCCTGAATCTTATTGAATATTTGTAAATTGGAATTTTTTTGTTTACAAAATGAATAGAAAATTATTAAGCTTATAAAAATGATTAATAAAATTGTTACAGTTCCTATGCTATAGTTTATTATTTTATGTCTTTTTAGATAGTGAATTTCTTTTATATTATTTTCTTGATGGAGGACAATTTCCTCGAAAGTTAATGTAATATTTCCTTCAATTTTTTCGTTATTTGGGATAAAAAATCTTTCTATGAATTCAAATATTCTATTTCTATATATTCTATTGTCAATTTCGATTGAGCAATTAAAGAAATTTAAAAAATAGTTTCCTTTTAATAACAATTGCCTTTCGTCACAATTACTTCTTAATGTCTTATTATTTATATTATTTAAAATTACAAAACCATTTCTTAATTCTGTTATTTCTTCTTCTATTACACCTACCAATCTGCAATTTCTTTTAAATATACAATTCTTACTTACTTTTAGCTCTTGTAAGCTAGAGTTCTCTTCAAATGTATAAGTTTTATTCTTAATTCTCACTATATATTCTGGTTGTTCATTGATTTGTCTGTTATTCGAATTAGAAATAGGGATTAATAATCTTTTGTCTACTTTAATTGTGGATGTGGGTATTTTAATGGCAAAAATTATCTTATCATCTTCGAATTTTGCAGTTCCTACTCGAATATTACTTAGTTTTCTGATATCGACATTGTAATTTTTGATTTCACTATCAGTTAGTATGCTAGGGTGTATTATACCTAATCTAGAGGAGATGATATTATCCTGAATATTTTCGACCTTTTCTCTTAACATATTAATTTTTATTTGATACTCTAGGAATATTTCCCTGGCTAATAACCTATTTTCAAAAGCTTTTTGTCCCTTAACTACTTCAAAGACCTTATTTCTATCTGATTCTAAAATATTCTTTAGCAGTGTAAATGACTTATTAAAGTTATCATTAATTTTTACCTGTTGATTCGAGTTTTCTATAATTGTTTCCTCATTTTTATAATATGTTTCTAATTGATTTTCGATGTCAACTTTGTCGTCCTCGTCCAGAGTTCCAAAGAGCCATTTCAATCCCTTACCTACTGCATTGATTAGGCCTCTTTTGTTTCTAATAGAGCTAGGTAATAAGGTCATCATTATGTTTTTAACTGACTTAATGTTATTCATCAATGTGTCCTTGTTCGATGCACCTGAGATGTCTATTGAGAGTTCCAGGTTGTTTGTTAGATTTATTATCTCTTTGGGATGGATTATATGAAGTATTATATCGTATTTGTCTATTATCTCTACTTCGTCAACTTTTATTTCGGCGTATCCGTTTTCTGGGTTAATTTTCTCTATCACCAGGACTGTTTGAGCCACAGGGATGATTGTTAACATCAGTATCCAAATTATCAGCGTCTTTGCCTGAAAATTTAAAGGGTCTCTTTATATTGTTTTCATGAATTTGCTTTAATTTGAATTTTCGATATTTCGGTTCCTCTTTATGACGGAGGCATTTATAGTTTTTAATAAATCCCGTCGTTCTGGTCTCTAAATAGTCTTCGCGTTTTTTGTTCCTTTTTTTGATTATGTCGATTTTCCTTTTGTGGATTCTTTCTTTAATTATTTCATGATTAATTTTCTTTTCTTGCACTTCATAGGGGGTACATTTTATTGTGGAATGATATGAGTTGTTATATATATTAATTGCGTTAAGGATTTGTAAATTTATTGGTTGCTTATCTTCTAAGTTTAAAAGTCTAAGTTTTTCTGTAATTGTACTATTTAATCGCTCGACATCGGAGTTACCTGTATGGTTGTTAGGTTTAGTTATATGAAACTGAATACCTTCCTTGTTGCAGAACTCCTCGACGTTCCTGGACCTGAATTCGTTATCAAAGATGAATTTTTTTGTTTTCCCGCGAATTGTTAAAAATTGTTTCAAGTTTTCTACCAAAGTTAGACTATTTCTGTCCTGTTGGAAAATGCACGTAGCAAATTTCGAAAACTTATCTAAAAATATCATAAATGAATGCTTACTGTTAACATAGATGTCGACATGAACAATTTCATTTGTTGTTGTCGGAGTTTCAGTGATATTAAATTTCTTTTTTATTGGGTGTCGGTCGTATTTTCCGGCAGAACAGATCTCGCAATTATTTATCAATTCATATATTATGAGTTTGAGTTTGGGATGGTAAATTTTGGACTTTAAGCCCTCGTAAGTAGGAGTTATTCCGGAATGACCTATTTCATTTTTATGAAATAGTGCAACTTGTTTTTTCAGTTTGTCTTCGTCTGGTATGTCAGTGGCAAAATGGCTACACTTGACAAATTTAAAGAGTTTTCGGTTAGGAAATATTTCTATTATTTTTTGTTGGAATTGATTATATTCCTTATCATTTAAATTAGAATATATCGCAGCTTTCCCCTTTTCTAAATATCTTCTTAAAATGTCACTGATATGGTCGTTTACTAGATCAACTTTATCGATAAAAATTCTTCGGTTTTTGAAGGAGTAATCGAATTCGCGTTCTTTTGATTCAACGAGGATAATTTGCGTTTTGAACCTATTTACTATCGTGTCTAAGATTGGAATGTGATCCTCTAAGTTTTGTTCTTGGGAGTGAATGGTTTGTAAATCCATAGATTCATCAATTTCGTTACCATCTTCTATATTATTAGCATTTTCAAGTTTGTCGTTCAGTACATCCTTAAGGATTTGATTGTTGGTGTCCAAATTTTCGACGCTTGTTGAGGCTTCGGTATGAGTCTCAATATTTTTTTCTATAGTGTTAATTTCATTTGTTTCCGTATTGATGCGACTTAAAAAATCGGCAATTTTGTTGTCCTTGCCTTTTATGTAATCAATCTTCAAATTATACTCGCCTAATTGTAGAAGCCATCGTTGAAGCCGGGGATTTATATCTTTGCCGGTATACTTAGTGTGGAGCCACTTAAGTGGTTGATGGTCCGTTTGCAGTTCAAACTGTTTTCCAAAAAGGTATGGTCGGAAGTATTTAACTCCCCAAACTATTGCCAGAAGTTCCTTTTCAACCGTAGGGTAATTTTCTTCATGGCTATTTAATGTTCTAGACGCATAGGAGATGGGGTGGCCATCTTGGGTTAACACCGCTCCTATGGCGAAATTGCTGGCATCGGTTATGAGTTTGAACGTTTTGCTAAAATTGGGATACCTCAATATGGGATGATTGGTTATTAATTCCTTCAATTTGTCGAACGCCGCTATGTAGCTAGGGTCATTCGTATTTATTTTCGCACTTTTCTTAAGGTACTTTGTTAGTGGCTGGGCTATTTTCGCATAATTTTTTATGAATTTTCGATAATAGCCGGTCACACCTAAAAATGCCTTTATTTGTCTTTGAGTGCTTGGTAACTTTAAGTTCTGAATTACTTCAATTTTTCTTGGATTTGGCCTCACACCTTCTGGCGTGAGGATATGACCTAAGTACTCGGTTTCCTTCAGGAGGAAGGTACATTTATCCACTTGTATTTTTAGTTTAGCATTTCTCAATTTTTCGAGTATCTTGCTGAGATTGGATATATGTTCTTCTAATGACGTACTAAAGATCAGTATATCGTCCAGATATACCACGCAAATTTTATTTATGAATTCTCTAAGGACGGAGTTTATGAGCCTTTGAAAGGTTGCCGGGGCGTTCTTTAATCCGAACGGCATCCTGACAAATTCATAGTGCCCATTTGGTGTAGAGAAGGCAGTCTTTCTTTGATCTTCAGGTTTTACAAGAATCTGATGAAATCCTTTTGCAAGGTCTAGGGTTGAGAAGTACTGTGCTTTCCCCAATTTATCCAATATACTATCTATATTGGGTATTGGATACTTATCGCCGACAGTGACTTCATTTAATTTTCGGTAGTCTACCACAATACGCCATTTTTTCCGCCCTGAGTTATCCATTTTCTTAGGGACGATCCAGAGGGGTGAATTATATGGAGAATTACTTTCCTTGATTATCCCCTGATGGAGCATATCCCTTATTTGTGTTTCTATTTCTTCTTCATGACACTGAGGATAACGATAAATTTTTGAAAAAATGGGATTGTTGGTAGTCGTTACGATTTCGTGCTGGATTTCATGCGAAACTGTTAATTTATCGCCTTCTTGAAAGAATAATTCTTGATACTGTTTTAATAGGTTTGTTATTGCTTTTCTTTCCTCATTATTTAAATGAGCTAAATTTAAACTATCAGTTGCTTTACCTACATTAATTTCTAAAGCTACGATCTCGTTTACTGAATACGGGTAATTTTCTTCAAAGAAAATTTTGTTATTGCCTATTTCTAACAACCTATTACCTAAATCAATTTTTCCTCCTATTGCAGCTAATAAGTTCACACCGATGATTGCATCATACTTTCGATTTTTTAGTTCATGAACCTTCCAAGAAATGGTTCCTTTAACTTTAAATTCCCTTGGAAAAGGTGTGACTATTTTGCGATCTATTACGTTGGTTCCATTAATTGTTGAGTAAAATACTGGATTTAGCAGTTCTACTTCGGGAAAGTTTTTGAAAATTAGTGGCTTGATCATGCTTGTTTCTGAGCCAGAGTCTAAGAGACATTTAAACTTTTGTTGGCCTATGTTGAGGTCAATTAAGGGTAGTTTCGACTTTGAGGCTCTATCCAAAAATTTTCAGCTTCCTGAATGTTTTCTACTTCCATGGGTTCACCATTATTATTATGGTTACTATTAGTTATAAAATTGGGATTTTTATTATAATTGTATCGAGTTTGCCTAGAATTATTATTGTTTTGGAAACGGTGTGTACCAGAATTAGTATTGTTTTCCCTAGATTTTTGGAAATTATAATTATAAGTGTTTCTTTCGCGATTAAAATTGCTACTGAAATTATTTTTATTGCTGGGGTTTAAATTTCTACCAGCAGTAACCTTATGAATAGTATTAAATTGCCTGTCAAAATTATAATTAGGTCTATTATTTTGTCCACTATCATACCGATTAGATTCTTTGTAATTACTTTTTTCGACAATTCTGGGCTTTCTATGAGCGATATTGATTGCACGTTCGTCGTCTAGCAATTTCAATTCAGAAAACCGATTATACATTTCTACTAACGAATTATTTTTATTAATATTACCGCGAACTAAATTATCAATCTTTTCCATTACAATACCCACAAGATATTTATCGTTCATTTCAGGTGTGTAATTTATTGGTTTTTGACCATCTTCTTCAAAATTGTACAGTTCATTTAATTGGTAATTAGCACATCTTACCTTATCAAATAATTCCCTTAAATTCCTTACCCTAATGTTTCGACATTCGTTGATTACTTCTGCATAATCTTTGCGGGGTCGAAAATGTAGTTTTAGTTCCGCTTTAGCTGATTCCCACGATGGTTGGTCTCCAAGTCTTTGTATACATCTTTTGGCTTCTCCCTGGATTTTGGTATTTAGTACAGTTCGAAGGGCATAATCTCTTAGTTGTCTGTTGTTGCACAATTCCGCAGCGTCGTCGACAGATTTGATGAATTCCATTAACGTGAAGTCGTCTTTACCATTGAAGGGTTTAAGATGACGAAAGTGGGTGAGGATTTGATCTGGGCCTAACTGGAATACGTTGGGATTTGCCTGGGCTACATTTTGGTTCATCTGTTCACGTAGCTGGGCAATCTCATGTTGTTGTTGCTGAAGTGACTGCATTAATATTGCTAGTTCTTGTTGGTTTGCCATTCCTTCTTCACTTTGTTCTCCTGGTATGTTGATTAGTCGGTTGGCGTCAAAACTTTTATTTGATTTACCTCTCATAAAAAAATTTCACTTTGCTTTTCAAAATTAAAACAGGATTTTGTTTATTTTTCACAAATTAGAATTTTCTGTATAATTTTTTTTCATATGTGATCTTCTTTTGCACTTAACTTTCACCACCAGATTATTTATTTGACGAATATTTTGCCTTATTTTTTTTCTTTCACAATATAAAAGAATATTTTTCTGTATATATATATTTTTCTTATGTAATCTTCCTTTCAACTAAACTTTCACCACTGATCAAATTATTGAAATTATTTTAGAAAATTTTCACTTATTTGTAGATTCAGATCCTCTTTCTTCGGAAAAAGATCCTACCGCGACTGCGCCAGTTACTTACGTTTTCGATTAATTCCACTTTAAAACAAATAAAAGAATAAAGAATACAGAAAACACACTAACTTTATTGATTTAAATGAAATTGAAATGAATGAAATTATAAAACGTATCGATAATGTTACTTCTTAAGAAGACTTCTCTTGAGAGGAGTCGTTACGTCCCGGTCGGTAATAAGACTGACTTTTTGATTGCGATGGAAAGGCTTCATCGCATTATTATCTCACACAAAATTGTTTGTGTTGCATTTTCTGGATGAAGTATGAAAGCGCGTTTCATATTTCATTCAGATTAATTTTAGATGCATTTAATCTTTCCACGAATTTTAATATTTGTGGTCTGACCATCCGGTTATGTGACAACTCGGTGTCATTTTCAATATTGTTTGGGTTATGCGACGGGAACGTAACTCACGCGGTCCGCCGTCCAAACAAAGAAATTACAACGGCATTCGTTCAAGTGATGTGCATTTGAGTTTCATACAAAGAATAGAGAAATTACGATCTCTAGTCAATAAGTGAAAATCATACATAAAAAAAACCTCCAGTTTTGTTTTTTTTTTGGTATAAAAGTGCAGCAAAATTGTGGCTTATTAAATTGCATGTTAATAACAGGAAAATCTAACTTAATTTTTTTATAATAATAAAACAAATAATCAAACGCAATATTTAAATACTACAGATAATCCTTGAAGTCGCTTGTCTTCAGAAAATTTCAAAAAAAAAATAATAGTACAATAGTTGAACGCCGTACAACATAATTGTTTACATCAATACGAACTTCTTTAATAGTACAGTGGGTTTTTGAATTGGTGAATACTTAAAATACCAATTGCTGACTACGTTTAAAGAATTATTTAAAAAATCATTTATGGCCAAATTAGTGCTGTAATTGTAACTTTAGGATGCTATATAAGATCGAAACGTTTGTATCGGCCGAGAGATAGCACCGAATTGGTTTGATATTATTGATATTGAATTGTGTGATTATAGAGCTTTACTTATTTTAACTTTGATTTTTGCTAAAATTTTAATATCCCAAAATATTCAAATACCCAAACTAACGATCCAAGAATAACCGCTGGAATACTTGACAACAGTAAAAATATTGTATGAAAATACAAAATTTGATACAGCAGCTTTAATTAGGGCAGTGCTATTGCATCGTTCGGTATCTAATTTAATTATTAATGAGCATCGTTTGTCATCCTCGTTTGAACAAGAAGGTGTTGATTGTCTTTCGCTGCTCCGCTACCCGATCACATCGTTCGTACTAGCCGCAGCACCGGAATATTACTGAGTACCAGCGATAATTTGCAGATAATTTTTTTATTATTCTTATTTTTTATATACATAATACATATAATTTTATTTTATTTACCTTTTTTTACATCATATTTTTATTTTTCTATTTTCTTTTATATATACATATACACATATATATTTTCTTTTTAAGTTTATTTTTTTACTTCCTATAGATATTTTAAATCGAACTTTCTTTATATATATTACTATATACTATAGACACACGTTATTCACTTACATATACATAAGTAATCAAATTCTGTACACGCCCCAATATACACATAAATACATTACGTTTGGGCTCGTTATTGTACCTATAGATATATACATATTTAGGTACACACATATATATATATATATATATATATATTTTCTCTCGCTCCCGTGCTTATTTTTTTGCATATTTTATTTTTTTTTCCTTTTTTTTTTTCTTGGTTTTGTTTGCCACCTATTATTTTTTTTAAAGAAAAAATTTTCACTATGTCAAGGACCGAGGGTTCATCCAGTGAACAAGACGTTCACATGGAAACGTCACAAATAGAGGAGCCAAAGCCCGGAACTTCGGGTGTCGACGCTGTTAAAGTGTCAAAATACGACATCCCGAAATTCTGGGTACAGCAGCCCGCCTCCTGGTTCTATCAGGCTGACATTATGTTTCAACTGGCGGGCTGCAAATCAGATAGAATCAAAGTCTACAATGTTATAGCCGCATTGCCGGAAGAGGCGGTAACGGCAATGCGGCTTAGCACCGTAGACCCCTCTACCTCCTCGTACGAGGAAATAAAAGTGTATCTGCTCGAGAAATACGGCACTTCTGAGAAGCGCCGGCTCGAGCAGTTGCTTTCAGTGCAAGAGCCTGGAGACCGGAAACCTTCCGAGTTTCTCCAGGCTCTGAAGGCACTAGCTGGTGGGTCGTCGGCAGTCAACGATGACCTGATCCGGAACCTGTGGGAGCGGAGGCTTCCACAGGCCATCCAGGTCACGTTGGCCACAGCTGCCGACCAAAGCCTAGCCGGATTGGCCGCCACGGCGGACAAAGTATGGGAGGTGCTTCCACACGGAGGCGCCTCATACGCGTCCGCCGTCCGCGCAGCTCCAGCCAACGCGGAGCCCACATTGGTGGCGCTGCAAAGCGCCATCAATAAACTGACGGCCAGGCTAGATAAGCTTGACCGCAGCCAGCGGAAGCCGAGAAGCCGAACACCTGCCAATCGGCAGGGCGGCCCTCGACAGCCCTCGGCCAATCGGCCACAAGGGACGAACCAAGCCAGGGGTAGCTTGTGCTATTTCCACTACCGTTTCGGTAGTGAAGCACGCAGCTGCAAAGCCCCCTGCAGTTTCAACGGTGGCCAAGCCAAGCCGGCGAAAAAAAAGGCCACCTCCACCCCTAAAAAAAACTAAAGGGGCAGGGGATCGACATGAGCGAGCATATAACCGGCCGCTCATATCGTTTATTCGTCAGAGACACCAACAATCGGATGGACTTTCTGATTGATTCGGGCTCTGACGTTTCAATTGTTCCCGCCAAGGCGTTCCCGGCCCATAACGGTAGCCCGAACGTCCTTCTGTACGCGGCCAACGGATCACTGATCCGAACTTTCGGCACTAAGTTGCTAGAACTCGAACTCGGCTTACGCCGACGATACGTTTACAACTTCATTATAGCCGACACCACTAAAGCCATTATCGGGGCGGACTTCTTAACGAAGTTCAAATTGTCAGTCGATTTTGAATATCGGCATTTAGTCGACAAGCGCACGAAGTTTCGCATTAACGTGTGCGCTACCGTCGACTACAACCCCGAAACATTTCCATGCCGAGTTATTGGCATATACAAAGAGCTATTAACGAGGTACGCTTCGTTAACAAAACCGCCCAATTTTAACCTTCCGGTTAAACACAATGTGCAACACCACATTGTAACTAAAGGGCAATTACCATTTGTCACCGCTCGGCGACTCCATCCGGAGAAACTGAAGGTGGCAAAATTAGAATTCGACCATATGGTCCAATTGGGGATTTGTCGACCTTCGTCGTCCCCCGCAGCATCTCCGCTTCATCTAGTTCCTAAACGGGACTCTCATGATTGGAGGCCATGCGGCGACTACCGTCGCCTTAACGCTGTCACTGTGCCGGATAGATATCCGATCCCGCATATACAGAATTTCTCCGTGAATCTTCACGGCTGCACAATTTTTTCGAAGGTTGACTTGGTACGTGCATACCATCACATACCAATCGCCCCAGAAGACGTGCATAAGACTGCACTCATTACGCCATTCGGCCTATATGAGTTTACACGTATGCCATTCGGCTTACGGAATGCTGCACAAACCTTTCAAAGGTTCATAAATGAAGTTACGAGAGATCTCGACTTCGTTTATGTATACTTGGACGATATACTTATCGCCAGTAAAACCGAGGATGAACATATCGTTCACCTTGAAGAGCTCTTTAAACGCCTCGATAGCTTCGGTTTAACCATCAAGCTAGAGAAATGCGTTTTTGGTGCAACAGAGATTAAGTTTCTAAGCCACCGCATCACAAAGGATGGAATACTTCCATCCTCCGATCGGGTTCAGGCTATCGTTGATCTCGCACCTCCAACTTCTGTCAAATCGATCCAGAAGTTTTTGGGAATGGTGAATTTCTATCACCGATTTATCCCAAAATTGGCTGAACAGTTGGTGCCTATAAACGAGCATTTGAGAGACCTTCTCAACCGCTCACGTGCCAATAAAGTTTTTGACTGGCCAGCAGAATGTCAGGCGGCATTCCTCAAGGTGAAAACCTCGATGGCTGAAGCAACTCTGCTGAACCATCCAATCGAGGATGCAAAATACAGTCTTACGACTGACGCCTCTGATTACGCAATCGGAGGCGTTTTGGAACAATTCAACGGTCATCGGTGGCAACCTCTAGTTTTTTATTCCAAAAAGCTGTCACCAACAGAACGGAAGTACTCTGCATTCGATCGCGAACTCCTCGCAATCTATGCAGCGATCAAACACTTCCGCTATTTCGTTGAAGGACGCAATTTCGTGGTCTATACTGATCACAAACCACTGGTTCGCGCCCTTCACACAAAGACCGAACGATCCCCTCGTCAGACCAGACATTTGGGTCTAATCTCTCAGTTTACCACAGACATCAGACATGTGTCTGGTAAACAAAACGTTGTCGCCGACTACTTGTCGCGCTCACTAGCAACCGACAACGTCGACTCGGTCACCTTCGACCTGCCTACACTGGCTCAGGCTCAACAAGGTGACACAGAGCTAAAGTCTCTACAAGAGCACCCCAGCAACGGCTCACGGGTAAAACTAGTCCTCACACCAATACCATTTACCGCCCATCAGGTGTGGTGTGAAAATAGTATAGGCATTCCAAGGCCTTACATACCCACTTCCTTACGCAGACTAGCGTTCAACTCCGAACATAGTCTCTCTCATCCTGGTATTCGTGCTACAAGACGAGCCGTTACCAAGAAATACTTCTGGCCATCGATCAATAAAGACTGCAACGAGTGGTCTCGATCGTGCCTAGGTTGCCAAAAGTCCAAAGTTTCACGACACACCAAATCTCCAGTTGAAGCTTTCAAGCTTCCAAATAATAGATTTGACCATATCCACATGGATATAGTGGGACCCCTACAGCCATCTCGTGGATACTCTTATATCTTAACGATAGTCGATAGATTCACGCGATGGCCTGAAGCATACCCAATTCGGGATATCTCAGCTTCAACAGTGGCAAAGAAATTCGTCGCTGAATTTGTCCCACGATTCGGCGTACCTCTTGAGATCACAACCGATCAAGGTACGCAGTTCGAATCGAAACTGTTCAATGAAGTTGCCAAATTACTCGGCACTCATCGAATTCGGACTACCGCCTACCACCCGCAAGCAAACGGGATGGTTGAACGGTTCCACAGGCAACTAAAAGCAGCCTTAATGGCAAGGGACAACACTACTCATTGGAGTGAAGACTTGCCCTTTGTCATGTTAGGCATACGCACGGCAATTAAGACCGACTTACAATGCTCACCAGCCGAGCTCGTATACGGTCAGAATCTGAGACTTCCCAATTCGATTTCTATCCCAACGGATGAGAATCCAATTGAAGAATCAGAATTCCTCTCTCGCCTTCGTTCTCACATGCAGAACATTAAGGCAATACATCCTCGGCAACCCGTCCAAAAGGATGTCTACGTGCCAGAAGCCCTGGAGAACGCTGACTACGTTTTCATACGAGTCGACAGAGTTCGAAAACCTTTCGAACCTCCATACGAAGGTCCATATGAAGTAATCAAACGATTACGAAAACACTTCGTTGTCAAATTGAACGGCACAACCAAGTCAATATCCATTGACAGGCTAAAGCCAGCCTTCGGCTGTGACCGCGACAACGAAGCTAAGCCGTCTAAAGCGGTAACATTTCGTTAACGCTACGCTGGGGGGGGAGTATGTAGTGACCGCGTAAACTTAATTACCAAGTTTACGCAAAGTCACACAATAAACTCCCACACGATAAACACGATCAATCGGAACACTTTATCGAACTCAAAGTTCAGTGATCTTCCCGTGTCCCGTTCCGTCCCGATCGTGTTTATCGAGACATCCAATTTCCGGCATCTCCAACGAGACTCACTTTATATCATCGTGTCGTCGACAATACACAATCAGAAAAGTCTAAAGTGCGAGCCGGGAGTAAATACCTAATAATATATACATATATGTAAATAATAAAACCTAATATAAAATACCCAGTGAAATTATAACACTATAATAAGTTTTAATAATAAAATAAAACATTACAACATAAAATAAAGATTAGTTTTGAATTGGGCTATTACAAGGGATTATAATCCTCGTGGCCAGAGAAACTACAACCACGTTCCTCCTTTCACACCCAGGCGGTGGCGGAGTTCATGTGTATTTTATATTGTGGGACATGGTTGAATACATAAAACCTTGCAATGCAATAGGTCGTAGGTAGGTCGCCTTGATCTTGCACAAGAACAACATCAAGAATGCAAGAGCAAGACCATTTTTGTCTTGTCACTATATTAAAACCAAAATGTGCTTCACATAAGGTCGATCCCCACATATCCGTGACGTGACTTCAACAACAATGCAATAATGTTTGATATAAGTATATAAAAAAATTGTTTTGCTTACAAAATACAACTATCGAAAAAAAAAACAGTTTTTGAGGCCAAAAAGTGATTTTCGAAAACTTTGACCTTGAATAACTTTGTAAAGTTGTAAGAACTGTAAAGTTGTAAAGAATTTCATTGTGAATATTTTGGGTTCTCGTTCGGGGTTGTAAGACCTATAAAAACTGACATGGAAAACTCGGGCAAAACGTGATATCTCCGGCGGCCATGTTTTTTTTTTGGATTCCGAATTTTTTTCTGAAAAAGCCACAAGGAAGCCGTGTACCAATTTTCAGCCATTTTGGAATTTTGTCTCCTTAAAATGCTAATTCCCCCGGACTATTATAAATTGTACTACTGTTTTTGCTTTGTTAAATTCAAATTGTTCCTTAGATTATTTATACAATTGCTTAATTAACTCTTGGTTTTAACGTGAGCCTAATTGCAAAACTGCTCCGTTCGCCGGGGCTTTTCCTTATGTTGCCTTGCGCTGTTTTTCCTTGCTTGATGCGCGGAAATTTGTATGGTTTTTTTGTAATATTAATTTATGCAGATTTGACGACTTCAGTAGGTTTTAGGTGCTAACTCAAACTCGTTAGCGGATCTGGTATAGGATAGGAGTGAAAACCTTCAACTCCGTTTGATGGATATTGACTTAGCCTCGTCAATAGATCCTGGGAAAAATGATAACTCGGCCTCTTTTTTGATTGATTGAAATCACCCTTTTTAGAAAAATCTCCAGGCTCAATTTTTCTATCAATCTTAAGCTCAAGCTCGCTTAAAGAATCAGAAGTGATCTGATTTGACGCTGATTGTGCGCCAATACCTATTTTGCTTCCGAAATTGGTGGGGACCCTTGATTTCGACTTTCGAAGTATATAATTTGGTTCATGAAGCCACTCGAACAACTGATCGTCTCCTTTTCTTCTTCTTCTGTGAAATGGATTTGCTATGATTGATGATTGAAATATTGATTTTTTACGTGAAATTTGTGTCTTTTATTTCCCATTTTTCGCTTTGGCGGTTATTTTTCTTTTTATTATTTTTACACTTGTCTAGAGATGCAAGAACTATATTTTGACTTTCTAGTTCATTTTCTGTCTCGTGTGGGAGTCGTGTTTTTTACTTTTTTAATTAGTTCTTTTTTATTTTTTGATATTTTAGATTTTTGATATTTTTTCGTAAATCAATACAGTTTTTATTAAGTGATTTTATTTTACTTCTCATTATTATAGGACTTATGCTAGTCGTTTGAAATTGATAAATGACCTATTATTACGTCATTTTGAAGATTCGCAAGTAGAAATAGCGAAAAACTGCTTTTCGCTATTTCCACTTGCGAATTTTCTAAATGACGTCATATTAGGCCATTTGTCAATTTGTATAATACTTTAATTTATAAAGTGATTGATTTTAGTATAAAACTTGATTTTGGACGTTGCCCGTACTGGCTTCTACTGTAGCTGAATTCTGTAGTGATGCAGCAACGATGAATTTTTTAAGTTACCCCGATTCTAACAATTCTGCTTCTTTATAAGTTATGGGAAGAAAGAAGGATACAAATATACATTTGTGAAATGTGTGAATAACGTTAATTTAATTTAAATAAGACATATTTTTTTGCAATTGTTATGGAACATTTTTACAACAAGTCTGCATAAGTTTGCTTATTTCCGTTTTATGTACTGACAGATAAAACTTTCGTATTAATGAATTCTAACCACTCGTTTCAACCATGTGCTTTAAAAACATTATTTCTGGACATCAGATAAAGCAAACAATCCCTTTGTCAGACACCTATGAATGAATGCTTTATTTCCCCATCTAGTACTATCTCAAGGTGCAGAGGGTTTAGTTAGTGAGATATAGCTTGTTTTTCTGGTATACTTTTGACCCTCGTGACTATCTAATAAATAAATATATATTTTCTTATGTTTATACATCTATAAAAATATCATCCAAGCATTTTACTTAGGAGAAATCTGTCCAAATTAAAAAACAACATAATAATTTCTAAATTGTACGTGGTATATTAACAAGGGATATGCCACAAAGATCAATGTTGGGTCCTTTACTTTTAAATGCTCATTTTTAACACTTTCGATCGAATGTTCACAATTTTATAACATTGTTTGACACAATTCTTCTACATATTTTCTAACATTTATAAAAAAATTATGTTTTTACTTTGATTTATAATTGACAGTAACACCCAAAAAACGATTGAGTACGATACTGTCTGTCTGTACCATCTACATTCATTCATGGATCATCGCTTTCACATCAGATCATATTTATTGAATTTGACTGAAAAATTGCAATATCACGGCAATACCGACCGGGCCGGGCTTTAAGCATTCAACCAAAAACTCGATAATCCCGACATGTTTCGCCTTCGTTGTAAATTGAACGTTTTTATTCGTTTTAAACACTCGCTCTATTTAGGTGTTACAACACTTCCTCAATCTGTTTTTTTGTTCATGTGAGCTTCTTGTGGATTTATCGACGACGACAGACATGATTCCAGATTATGATCAATATTTTTGTGATAATATCGTTCCCATGGTAGAGATCGCGTAGTCACGAGTGCACCTGATAAGGATCTGGTAAAGCAGTAACGTGGGAGCTAAGTGATTTTTAAAGGTAGTAACTATACTAATCAAGTAACGCTTTTATGTGGCAATTTGTGGTGCTAGGTGATATCTTCTATCTTCTATCTATTCTATATTAATAAAAGAAAGTGTGTGACTGTGTGTCTGGTTGTACGTACCGTCTCGCGTTGGCGCCAAATTAGAAGCGATGGAAATCTGATTTTTTTTGTAGATGTATGGATACTCCGACAGGTGGAAGTAAGTTTCCGTTTTTCGAAATTTTAATTAGTTTCTTTTTTAATTAATTAATTAGTACGATGTTTCACAATTTTTTTTATGTTCTACGCCTCTGACAACTTGATTTTGACCCACTTTCATGTAACCGATCAGGCCCGAATTTTGCATACTTCGCGTGACAATGCAATATGACATTTTAGCAAAAAAGTCAAGATGGCAGTTCCAAGATGACGGCCGAATTATGCAATTGTGTTTCTCGATCCCCGACATGGATTTCAAATGAAAGGGTATAACGAGTAGAGTGCAATTACCTAAGTGGCGTTATTCCAAATTCAACATGGCGGTCAACACAAGATGGCGGAAGACTGAATAAAAAGTTGAAAATATAACCTATCAAATTGAAATTTTGCACATATGCATAGTTCGTATGACAATGCAGTCGGACCATTCTGTAAAAAAATTTAACATGGCGGTTCCAATATAGCGGCCGAATTTTGCAATTGTGTTCCCCGATTCCCGGCATTGGTATTAAATGAAAGGGTGAAACAAATAGAATACAAGCTGTGAGGCGTCATTCCAAAATCAAAATGGCAGCCAACAAATAATGGCGGATTACTCATTTCTTTACAGGCTACTCGGAATGGGTATCAAATAAAATTATTTGAGAAAAGTAATACCAAAGATTACCCACAAAGATACGACACTCTCAAAATTTCCCATAAGCTCCCTTGCGAGTGAATATATCAATCGACAAGGTGCAAGCGAGATAAAATTCAATTTAGAAACAAAACAAAAATCGAAGAAAGAAAGGGTAAATAAGGAAATGTTATTTCACGAAGTGCGAAAGAGACGCACTGATTTCTCTTCTCCGCAATTTTTTGTGCCGTCTGGACTTTTATTTTGCTTGTGTCAATTCATGTACCATTTTCGTGTACTTCCTGCTCTGCATGTGTTTGTGTAGTTTGCCGTTGCTCCGCCCTCTCGCCATTCCGGAGCGCGTATATGAATAGAGAAGTTGATCATAGATTTTTACTTTCCTTTTTCTTCGCACAGAAAGGATTACAGTGTCGTATCTTCCTGAGTAATTTTTGGTAATACCAAAAATTACCCACAAAGATACGACACTCTCAAAATTTCCCATAAGCTCTCTTGCGAGTGAATATATCAATCGACAGTGTGCAAGCGAGACAAAATCAATTTAAAAACAAACAAAAATCGAAGAAAGAGAGGGTAATAAAGAAATGGTATTTCACGAAGTGCGAAAGAGACGCACTGATTTCTCTTCTCCGCAATTTTTTTGTGCCGTCTGGACTTTTATTTTGCTTGTGTGAATTGATGTATCATTTTCGTGTACTTCCTGCTTTGCATGTGTTTGTGTAGTTTGCCGTTGCTCCGCCTCTCGCTATTCCGGAGCTCGTATATGAATAGACAGAAGATCATAGATTTTTACTTTCCTTTTTCTTCGCACAGAAAGGATTACAGTGTCGTATCTTTCTGAGTAATTTTTGGTAATACTATTAGCTGTGTGGCGTCATTCCAAATTCAAAATAGCGCAAACCCAAAATGGTGGCCAACACAAAAATGGGGGATTACATTTTTCGTTACAACGCACTCGGTATGGATATCAAATGAAAGCATGTGACAAGTAGAAGTTTAGAAGCTGTATGGTATTATTCCAAACTCAAAATGGCGGCCAACACAAAAGGGAGGTTACGTTTTACTTTACAAGCCACTCGGTATGGGTATCAAATAAAAGGTTATGACAAGTTGAATACTGTTAGCTGTGTGGCGTCATTCAAAATGGCGGCCAACACAGCTTCGCGGCCAACACAAAACGAGGATTAACATTTTCTTCATAACGCCCTCGGTATGTGTATCAAGCAAAAGTGTGTGATGAGTGTACAGTAAGCCATTTGACGCCATTTTAAATATTATATGGCCGTCATCACAAAAGGGCGGAAGACATATGAGGAGTGTCTTTTCAAAAGGGGATATTTACATGTGATTGCTTTTTTCAGAAAATTAAGAAAACTGATTGTGGTACTTCCATAGGTCTGCAGAAAAGTAGATTATCTGTGTAGGTATTATGTAATCACATTGTTATAATAGCATATTTAGATAAAATATCTGACCATGTAGTTTAGAGATATTGAATTTAAAAAAAATTAAATATCCCCTTTTGATCAGGAATTTTTATAATGCCCCCTTTTGTTCTGTACTACATGTAAATATCCCCTTTTGTATTGTACATCTCCACAGATATCCTCATTTGTTTGGTATATTATAAATTTAGTCATTTAGTCATTTAGTGGACGTTGTGCCAATTCTAAATCATCCAAAGATATGGGATGCCTCTTCCTTTTTTTAGGAGGGGGATATGTTTTTCTGTAGCCTTGTCAAATCTATATGTTTCATGGACCTTTAAGTCAACAGTGTATGTTCTTCGGACCCGTTTCTTAAAACAAATTATTCTTTTTAAAGACTGGATATCTTCTAATTTGTGGTAATAAGCTTCCAAGCTTTTTAAATCTTTGAGCATCCAGTCTTTTCCCAGTATTTTTAAATTACCAAATTTTTTGAAAATGTCATAATATGTATTCATCTTTGGTGGTTATAAAACTTTTTTTCTAATTTCTTTCTCCAGCCGACCAAATACCCGGTCAGCTGGGAGGAAACTATGTCCTCTTACAGGAAAGAACAATGTTACATCTTTGAGGTGTGGTGGGGATAGTGTTAATATGGTTGCATTGTTGCCTAATTATTTTTCTATGCCTTTTGGAGTTTTGTTTTAAATTACGTCATTGTAAATTTTCTTCAAATATTAATTCTTGTTAATATTTATCTATGAATGTTGTCAAACAATGAATTTGGTCGACAAAATAAGGTGTTTTTTTGTAAATATCCCCTTTTGAAACGTACACGCTATTTTTAGGTGCTATTAACTGGAAATTAATCACTTTTTCTTTCAGATTAAATTAACGAGATTGTGTATTTTAGCATAGAGAACAAGACCTCATACTCAGTTCAAAAAAAATAAAAATTGTAAATATCCCCTTTTGAAAAGACACTCCTCAATATAATAAACTAAAAAGTTGAAAGCCTAAAAAACCTAAAAAATACGGTTTTTAATTCAAAATGAACTAAAATGTAAAAAATAATTTTGAATGTAAAGGTTTTTTGCTGGGAACAACTTTTCGAAATGTAAAAAGCGTGGGGCGCTAAAGAAAAGTACGATAGATAAAGAGACCTGTACATTTTTTTACCCCTTCTTTTCGTCTCAAACCGAAAAAAAAAAAGAAAAGTTTATTGTAGGAGCACCAAATTGTGCATTTTTGGGCTGCATGGTGGGTGCCAAATATGCAAAAGTGGTTACTTTTTTTTGGCTCTTCTTTTGGGAAAACAATTTGGAGCGGAGGAGGGCGTCACGAGCGAAGTTCTGCAAAGGGTGTCTAATCCTCGCATAGCAAAATTTATGCGGAAGATTTTGAATATGTTAGGCTAGGTGTCTGTTGTTCCCGTAGTACACAATGTTTTATCATCGAATATTAAAAAAGTTGTAACATACTCTACAAATTTTTCAATATCCAAAATCAATTTTTGTATATTGAATATTTTTTCATTAGAAATTTTTTCTACCCCGAACTGTGCACACATAATCTTTTTTATTGAAAGGCGCTGCAACGCAACAGAACGGAATCCTGCATTTTCGTTGTATGGAGATTCGTTGGGGTCTCCCAAGATGCACCTCGAAGCACGGTTTCGAAAAAATCAAAATGGCCGCTGAAATATGACCGAATTTCAAAATGGCCACGGAAATATGGTTGAATTTGCCAATTTTCTTCCGATTCCAATGAAAATGAGTATCTAGGGTTTGTAAAGGTCGCAAATAACGAATTTGTGGTCAAAAACAATAAATTCAAAATGGCCGCGTCAATATTGCAGACGAATATTGTTAATTTTGTTCCGATTACAATGAAAGTGGGTATCTGGAGTTTTCTAAGGTAGCAAATAACGAATTTATGATCAAAACTTATAAATTCAAAATTGCGGGGTCAACATGGCTGACGAATTTTGCCCAATAAGTGTCATTTTCCGCTTAGCTGTATGTAGATTGTTCAAGAGTTGGAAAATCGGAAAATCTTCAAAACCGCCCAAACCGATTTAAATGAAAATGTATGGCAATGTGTATGGTTGACGCGTCTACGCTTTTCTTCCGTCATTGGGCCTATTGGCATTTAAAAGCATGTACTCCAACTCAATTGTCAAAGCCACGCATGAAAGCGTTACACAGCCCATCCAAGCAAAGTCGAGTGTTTCTATTTGCATTGCATAGTCAGCGTTTGTGGCGCAACATTATTCCAACATCTATTAACTGTTAATGGGGGTATACAGACGCTGCCATAAGTGTGCTGAGCAAAACCGGTTTTATTCAACCCTTCGGAACACACACGGGGCGTAAATTGTGCGTAGTAAATTTGAATGCTACACAGGAACGTTTACATGTAATTGTAAATAAAATTCACTTGTCAGACAAAAACAGAGCTAAAGAAAACAAGAGATAGAAATAACATTTCATATGTGTGTAAGTTTTCACGCGTTTGCTTTTGCGTGAAAAATGTTTCGTTAAGTTCTTCCGCTCCCTTCCCTCTCTCATCTATAAAACCGGTTTTACTTGCCATGAATGTGCACCGTCTGTATACCCCCAATGGTGAATTGTGTGTCAAATATGTATAGAGGAGCCTGCCAACTTTTGGAATTACACCATCCGAGTTTGCTGTGCTCTGCTAGGGTTAGGCAGGACACGATTATAAAATGAGTTTGTAAGAGGAGCCTCTTTGTCCTTTTGAACCAGTACAATGTCTCACTTCAAATGAGGCGAGGTGCAATTGTATTGCTAGCACGTCACGTAGCGAACGGCTCAAATGTTGCGATGCGGGTAGATTTATTGCGTTTGCGATTTCTGTATGAAGTGGGGATACGATAAATGATGATGAATGGGACTATTAATTATCGTGCAAATGTTAATTAAAAAAATATTCTTTAAAATTTTTGTAAACTGTTTAAGGAAAAACATATTTACAGATTTAAAATGAAACTACAAAAGTACTAGTACAAAACTCCCTCGAAAAATGTAGAATGGTCTCTTCAGTACAAAATTTACCTCCCTCGAAAAATGTAAGAATTGTCTCTTTAGTACAAAATTTTACTTCCTCAAAAAATGTAAGAAATTTCTCTCCAGTTCGTATTTACAATCTCACTACGGCTCGGTTTAAATTGAATATTTTACTGCGGCAAAAGCAGTAAGAAAATGCCTCTGCAATTCGCTTTTACAATCTCACTTCGCCGCAGTTCAATTTGGATATTTTACTGCCACAAAAGAAGCAAGAACTTCGTAATTTACAATCGCATGATACACGCTTATATCCCAGTAGTACATTATTTTTGAACCGGGACATTTAAAAAGTTGAGGTCTCAGTACAATTTACTATCGTGTACGGGACAAATGAACTGCCTCTTGTAAGTCCGGCTCAACTCTGCAGTAAATTCACAAAGCGATCACAACCAAATTGATTGAAATATGGACAGGACTAGGTCTGTGGGGTCAGCTAGTAGTATATAAACTTCTTAAATGCATAATTAGTCTTATTTTTTATAATAACCAGTTCTGTGTCCATGTGAAATTACGTTTCAAAATCACGTGAAATGATTAATTAAATGTAACGAACAAAAAGCCAAGAAGAAAATCAAGCCGTGTGCGTGTGCGCCTGTGCAATGAAGACCTCAAAACTTCTTTGTCAAAAATAATATGCCATATATACTCAGTCCAGTGTAATTAATATGAACACATCGAGCATCGGAACCTCCCATGAGTTGGAATATTGAAATTTCGTTTCATAACAAAAGTGGATATATCTTTGCTGAAATACGGGTTTGCCTACATTTTTACCAAATACCAGCGCCATAAATATAATTTTCAATCGTTTTGTGAAAAAAAGAAAAAAAATTGTTATTATCTCCCATGGCATCAAATTATTGCTAATCATTCAAGAAATCGATGAAATTGCTTTCATCTGCCGAAAAACTGCGAGTCGGTCGGTTACTCCTCCTAGTAACGAAACAATTACAACTTTTTCACCTCTCGCGCGAGTCTAAGCAAATTGTGCGCTTGCGTAATTCAGAAAGTACCTAGCCGAGCACCTATGGATATACATATATATGTATTACTCTAGCAGATTTATCTTCTAGTTTTTGCTGGCATAGAGCACATTTGGAATAGGTTTTTGTTAGTGTGTACATTTTGGTAGTCATAACGTTTAAGTTAGGCTTGGTCGAGACTATTTCTTTCTGACCACTGGTACCCACCCTGGACTCAGTCAGCTGATGAGCAATTCGGACCAACAGTATTTCTTTTGGTTCAGTGTGTTGCTAGAGCACTTAAAAAACCGTCGCACATCTAAATTAGCCTAGCTACAAAAAAATAAAAGAGCAATCCATCTCACTATCTCGGTTACCACATGATTTTAATTCCACGCTCTGCTGTAGCATCTTTAAAGGGGATTCACACAATTCTCCTGCCAGACTTTGTTGGGTGCTTAAGCTAAATAAAAAATTGGGCCGTCGTTTCTCATAGATTTTGCAACAACACCATAGATAAAAAACGCATTTTATATACTATCATCATGATCTCAATAGATCAGCATTTTCTCGTTGACCGACAGACCGGCCAATTCCTGCGCGCGCAGCTTGCATTGATTTTTAGTTCATGGACGTCCACCGTGTGCTCGATATGTTTCGCTGCGCTTCTATACTTCTTCTACTTTACTATTTTTTTTTTGTGTTTAATAATCTTCTTTTCCTCTACAATAAACGATGAGAAATTTTTAACTATTTTTTTTTCTTCATCGATGACGATTCTCTCTTAGTTTGTTCGTTTAGCATTGCCTCACTTATGGCGGGCTCTGGCAAGAAAATAGTTTTAATCAATTTGAAAATTGCGCATATTTGGTAACATCACGAAGAGCGCAGATTAAGATTGATTAAATGGTTTTTGGCCAGGTGAATTTCAGGTTTGTTGTTTTTTTTTCTATGTAGGAAGGGGGGTGGTAGTATAAAAGAAAATTTAGAAGTAAAAGTCGCTTACATAAAAGTGATTTACGATTGGTATAACCTCGAAATAAATGCGGATGGTATCTAGTAGTTAAAGTAGAGCAATATTGCTGCCATTTTAATTAATTTTCGATATCTAGATGTAAGAGGGCGGATGTCAGTTATTTGAGGGAATTAAGGTAATTATGTTTTCGTAATCGGTATGTTTTTTTTTTGTGAAATTTTTATTGTTATTAATTGACTGAGATTTTTTTTTAGGGATTTTTAAAATTGCAGTAATTTGTATGAGTTTAAATATCGGTCAATTCAATTAGAATTGATAAATATGATTTTCGAGGATGATTGCGCTTTAGTTTTGGAACTATATTATAATGTGGTATTGCAAAATGGTCTTGTCACTATACGACTGCTTAATAATTGCGGATTTTAATGGCCTTTGACTGCAGTTGCGTAGGTACAAAATAATCAATCAAAATGGTAACGATTCTTTTATTTTAATTTTCTTTTAAAGTATGAATTGTTTACTTATTCTTCACAGAAAGGCTATTATGATTCTATGTTATCTTGTATGCTGGCTACAGTCTAGCTCCGGGCACGTGTGGGTAGTCCGACAAGCACAAACTCCCTCTGAAATTGTTATTTGGTTTTTTACCATAATAGGAAAGATGATAGATCACATGGTGGGTGAAGGGTCCGCTATTTGTGCAGCACTTCCAAGAATGCTATTTAAAGTGCTCTAGAGTGAGTAGTCGCCTCCTGACGCGGAGTGAAATTAGCTCAGTCGGGAGTGCGGCAAAAAATGCTAAACAGCACGGCTAACAGCGTTCTCCGCATACAGGTCCTTGTCCGACGATGTTGCGTTCAAGGAAAGCGAGACGAGTATGTTAAGGCTCGATTGACCCACAGACTTAATCCAAACATGGAAAAATGGGTTACGAAAGAGTGTTGTAAACTGAATAATGGCCTTAAGGTCGGTTTACACACAAAGATTTACTTGTGCAAGCTGGCTGGCAAATAATCGAACGTCGGGGTCGAACGCTACCACTAACCCAAGGGCATGGTGAGAGTTGAAGCCGAGGCTTGAACATCGTTAGATTTTAAGTAGGCTCTGGGTCAAAGCCAACCGACGATTATTGATGTGCGACGTTTCGAGCTATTCTTAAGGATGTCAGGAGTTTCAGGAGAGCAGACACTGGCAGCGACCACCATTTGGTTGTAGCAACTAGTCGCCTAAAAATCGCCGCAATCAGAAACGTGTAACACGTTTCTATAACCCGTAGACGGTTTAACTTACCTTCTGCCGGAAAGCCGATTCAAGCCTCATAGCAGACGCGCTACAGCCAATCCTGGAAATAGCATGGAACACCTGTACCTTTCCGGAGGATTGGTATTGATCATAGTCTAAATACCAAAAAAAGGGGGACCTAACATTATTTTTATTCATACTTTTATACTATTATTAATGAAATGAATATAATTAATAATAATTAATTATTAATTTTACCACTTTTTTTTTTCAGGTAAGCTATTTTGGCACATCTTAAAAAGTAAGTAGAATTGCATAAATTACAGAAGGAATGATACTGAAATTTTAGTTCATTGTTGAATACGATTGTAAGAAAATTGGTTCGTAGCTGGCTATTGGGAAAGTTCTCTAGACGTTCGTAATTTGGTAAAGTATATCGAACCCGAGTTTAATGTCTTCAAAACGATACATTGCCTTTTCAAGGTGGCAGCGTAATTTTGTCAATTGTCCACTCTCCAGGTTCACAATCTAAAACAAGTAATATTTTTAATTAAAAAAAAAACTTTAAAATCAATATTATCTGACACTGCATGATAATGGAAACAGATCGAAATATTGCTTGCTTGAGTTTACGTTGTAACGACGACTAAATTGCTTCATTGGATTTCGTAATTAATAGACCCTTATTCGTCATTAATGGCGAATTTCATCGTAGTTACATCCATGCGTCGAAGGTATTATCTATATAAATATATAAAAGTGAAAGTTTGTCTGTGTGTGTAAATGTTTTATAGCCTCTGAAACCGCTTATTCGATTGGCAAGAAATATAGCGGTCTTCGGGTACGGCGGACTACGCAATCTATTTTGCTCTAGTTCGAACCCTTCGGGTAGTGTATCAATATGGTTAAATACGAAATTTTTGTATCGGAAGTACTTTTCAAATTACGACTAAAGAACTCGGATCCATGAATTGCCACCGACCAAGACGGGCCCTTTAACGTTCTGGGTTATTAGGTGTACTATTGAACGCATTGACCGTCTCCACTCAAAGTGTGAAGTGTATTATACGCACACGCAACTGTGATTATTCTGACGACATTTTCAATGCAGCTTTCATACTGATTGAGGACTTATGAATATCAATCAACAACAAAGTTAAAAATCGAGACGAAGCAAAAATGCTGTGGCACACAGAGACCTGGTGCGAGAAAAAACGTAAATCAGATAAAACTTTTCGTGGAAACTCAAAGAAGACAATTAGTTGCTGATCAAAAAAAAAATCCTACGACATGTAACATCAGCACAGTCCTTAAAACGTACAAAATTATAATTTAGGACGAATGCAGCATGGCCCAAAAAAATGCTCAAAGTTTTTGACAGGACAAATGCCGAAGTCAAATGTCAAATTTCAAATGTCAAATGCCAAATGTCAAAAGTCAAATGTCAATTGTGAAATATAAAAAGTCAAAAGTCAAAAATCAAAAGTCAAAATTCACAATTCAAAATTCAAAAGTCAAAAGTCAAAAGTCAAAAGTCAAATGTCAAATGTCAGTCAAATGTCAAATGCCAATGCATGAATAAGAAAGATGGATTCCCTATCATTAAGGTTTTTTCCAGGAAGGTAGTTAACGTCGTCATCGCAAGATACCTACTGTACATTGGGTAAATTAAAGTCAACTAAAATTAGGAGCTCGTCCTTAGAGTCCATCATATCATGGATATGATTAGTACAAGAGATTAAAATATCATAGAGGTTTTGACCTCTGTCGTCAATAGTACTGAATATATCTGGTGGGATATAACAGCAAATAACAAAAAGCTAATTGTGGAAAAGGGAAATTTTAAGATCAAGAATCTCAATGTCCGAAGAGTTGGAGAAACTAGGAAGCGTTAATAAGCAACAATTGAGAAGATTGCTACAGGCAAGTAGTACACCACCTCCGCGAGCCTCCGAGTCAGTCTATCCCTCCGAAAAACGTGGAAGGAGGAATCTAAAAGTTTGGTTTTAAGGATCCCACCATTAGAACAAAAGACGCGACCGGTTTGGAAACGTTGCTGATTTTCCGACAGGAAACAGTCTCGGGATCAACTGCTTTTCCCCTTAAGTATTCTTTAATTACCTCGGTCAAAGTTTCAGGGGAGAAACGCGAAATGAAAATGCTTTGTGGCTTAGGAACCGTTACCAGGTTGGCGTAGGTTGCCGTAGACCGAGTATTCCTAGTGACCGAGTGTCCATCAATACTAGTAGAACTGGTTGATGCCACATCCGGCTCTGGGGTAGGGCTAGAACCCATTGGAGGTGAAACGGCAGGGACAGGCGGGGTAACATAGGAGTTCGTGACTCTACGATTACGTATGCGTCTGCCACAAGTTTTCGGCTGCTTTCCACAAGTTTTAGGGTTGTCAGGAGCCAGCCTAGAGGCAGTCTCGTCTGAAAAGCCCTCCCCAGGTATTGTAAATTAATGTAAAAAAATAATACATATATTTAAAATAAAGGGTTTTTCATAATACCTCAAGAAACAGAATAGAAACGTTTGGTCATAATGCTTCGTATTTTATCATTTAACAATGCAATCTTTTCGACATTGTCTCCTTCTGCTACAACTAATGATTCGCAAAAGTTTCTCATATTCAAAAAAAATCACCGCCGCTTAATAACTTCAATATTTGCGCATTTACACCGCGCCTTATAACTGCGGGGGGCGACCTTTATTTTGCTCTATGGAAGGACGAAATCCTCGCGCGTTAAATTAGCGTGATAACAGCTATCATCTATCTCTCCTTGATCTACAAACCTTTCCAAAAAAAATGGAGCAACCATTTTTCATCTCTCTCTCGTAAACAGCATCCACTTCATAAGTGCTAATCACTGGCTATTCATCAGCTGCCAACACTGCGACCTTGTGCGGAATTATTTTTCCCCTTAATTGTGGCTTATGGCCCCCAGATGGGTAATATTATCGCCGTAATTTCACTTGGGACATCCGAAAATTTCACCATTAAGCCCGCCACATAATAAAACCGGCCACGAATACCGAAGTTCTGTATCCGCACGAAAATACTTTCATCGCTTAAAAATATGCGATATTATGAAAAAAAAAAATTCTCCCCGCTGTGATCGGCTTCCTAAAAAAGAGACGTGCACGATGGACACCCAATCGTAATGATCAACAGGTACCACAGCCAGGTATGACTGAGAAGCATATGGTGGCTTGAGGAGTAGTCGAGGAACTCTTCTCGCGTAAGAAGTTGCTGGACTACCATGTAAAAAAGTGGTCAAGTGAAGATGCACACCAGCATGTTACGTATAGATACCTGCCGAACACGGACAGGTGATTTTCAAGGAACTTTCGCTTTCAATTACTCCGCCTGGCTGGAGGCTTGTGGTCCGGATCTTGAGGTGAAGCCGCAGTGCGTTGAAGAGGAAATTCCAGTCATTTTCAGATATTTCCTTAACGATTTGAATATATGTACCTACATCAGCAGCGTCCCGTCCCCGCTGCGAATGATTCCTATACGAAATGGATTTCCACACAAAAGGACTGACTGGCAGCTCTCGTCACCTGCTCCGGCGTCGACGTCGTCGTCGCTATTCATCCGCAATCTTCCCAATTAAAATGGGACTCGAACACCCACCAAGCGCGGCGACAGCACACAGTAAAATTGATCTCGATCTGATTGAAATTATTCAGCTGCTATCTGCAGAACACTTTAGACGCTCAAAGGAAACTCCTATTCCCACTTTCCTACCTAAATCGGATCTAATTAATCCGTCACCAAGAGCAGAGATGATGTCACCACGTAATTGCAATACCATCTTGGAACGGAGAAAGTTCTTTATGTTGGGGCAGACTTTCCGGAAGAGCGAATAAACGACGCTAGTACGGAGCGGAGACTCCAAAAGGTCGTGACGGCATTGTATGTCGTGGAAGAGCGCCCCTAATTACAGTTGGTCGTGTCGGTGTTGCCCGGTGCTAACGCCAGTTCACCTGGTCAACTACACTTTTACTTTCTTCCGACAGGTACCGAAATCGCTTTAAGACCAAACGGCAAATCGCTTTTGTAGTTGCCTTTAAATGGTTACCGGATGGTTAAGCTCAACATCAAAATGACATGAGTTGGGGATTAAGAAGTTTTGACCAAAGCAAAAAAATTCGAGTGGAAAACGGCGATTTGATTGGATGCAGGCAGCTATTCTCTGGACAGGCACTAATGGTGAAATATTGAGAGTTTAGTTAATGGCGCTTTATAGCTGTAAGAAGAGGAATTAATTTCTAGGCACATTAAAGTCTCGTCAGAGTTCCACTTCATGTCGGATTAATTCTGAAATTTGAACCAATTTTTCGAAGGGCAAATGGAGTTTCGAAAAATGTCTTTTGATCAAGATGTGCATCGGATTGAAGGTTTATTAGTAGTCACTTTTATGTAATCGATAGTTACAATTTCGTAATTATTACAAATAATTCAATAAATGACGTAAGCAGCAGTTAAATTTGTTACTAAACCCTTAGTTTCCCATAATGTTAGTAAAAATTATTCTTCTCTCTTCTCTCTTGTACTTTCGACAAAAAGAAATTCTTTGTAAACGCAGTTCTTTAAACAAGAGGTTGCTCACATACATATATGTACATAGTTGACACTATGCATATATAGTTCGGTAAAGACGGTCAAGGGCCCGAGGACGGTTTAAATACATGGTGCCTCATCCTACAGCCGGAAAAATGCAAAGAGACTCTGTATTGGGGCCTCGGGTTGGGTGGTCGAACGGCCAGCTCCAGAGCCTCACTCAATAACTACGAAAAGTTAGAACCATATGCCAAAATCGAGACTATCCAAAGCGGTACCCCGGGCTTCTAGAAAAGGGGAGGCGGCCGGAGGTTGTGGCGTGAGAAGACCCTGGAATATCACCTGAACTCCGCTTTCTCATCTAGTCGGTTACGGAGTACTCATGAGGAAATCAGAGCTCCCTAAAAAGAAACTCCTCATAGAGGCAGGTCGTCCGCCGCTTGACCATTCTGTCATTTAGTACCTCATCCCAAGCAAATTCTTATCCGTCACAACCTGAAACAAGAATTCCATCCACAAAAAACGTCGATACGATGTACCTAGTCTTTAATACAATAACAGACATACATTCACAACAAGACTTATGTCCAACAATTACAACGTAAACTTAGTACTTCATTGGAACCGCAGCCGAGATATTGGAAGGTATTATTTCAAAAATGTTTCCTTCTTTCAAGGCCTCCAGTTACACTCATCGACAAAACAGTTGCACTAAACAAAATAGCGTGAAACCGCCCTGGTACCAGCGCAATTCCCCCGTAGAATAATGACAAGGATGGCTTGCATACCCACGTCCTGCCATCAATCAGAGGCATGTTTTTGGAACGGTCCGCCGGACATGTATGCCGCTGCTCTAATCTTCCCCCGGAAGAACGCCAAAGCCCTAAGCTGCCTTGGTCTTTATCGTTTAGGCCGGTTACAAAACGCTACTTATTTGACTCGCCAGATATGGCGTCCTCGTGTCATCCTAGTCTTATTTCCACTCCCAAGCCGGAAGCTCCTTCTGTTGGGGAGTTCAAGCTGGCTCCTGCAACATATCTCGCCTGCTCCAGATCTTAAGCCTTTCTTCCAAAAACTTCGGTTTTCTGCCACCGATACCTTTTCTCCAGAAAGCTTTTAGGATGCAAGACTCTTGGTTCTGCTTGTTCGGGTTCACTCTGGGAGCATACTGATGAACCCTTTTGGTCGTAATTCTTCCCTTTCCAAAATTCGTGCCAGAGATTGTCCCTTGTTTTCTTTTCGGTTTTCTTAATTGTTTGTTGGTTTGGTTTGGAAATCTCCGGTGTAATGTCCGGTGAAATGTCCGGTGTCTAGGGACAAAAACGGAAACTTCCCTACATCCTTGCTATTTTCCAAAAAAAAAAAAAAAAACACCGAACTGACTATTTGTAAAAAAAGAACCCAGACTTGATTGTTTGAAAAACATCGACCAGAATGACTAAAAATGTTTCTTTCTTCCTTTTTTTGGTTTTTTCTCGCCTACCCCTTTCCAGTTTCTCAAAATTCCTAATAAAATTCTATAGTGGCTAATAGAAGGTGAATTTTGAATCAGAGGATAGGCCAGACGTTACAATTTCCATCTTTTGTCGACGATCTGCTTAATGGGATAGTAACCATCTTTGCGCTTTATTCAATGTTATGCTTCTTATTCAGGTTTGGTTCGGGGGGCCTCGGTGGTCTAGGGGTAAGGTGCCTGACTATCATCCCAGAGGTCCCGGGTTCGAATCCCACGGTCCTTCGCCTTTTCCATTTTCCCACCTACATAACTTTCCTTCTTTCTTCTTCCCTCTTTACATTCCTGATTCCTTCTGCCATAGCCTTCTTTAGCCCTTCCCCGCTCCACCAAAAGCGCATGTCATCGGTTGGTTGATGAGATTAAACTCGTTTCAGGAGGCATAACACTCCAGCGAGCTGTTTCTCGATGCCCCGATGTCAAAATCGCGATAGTAATGGTTGGGAGTAGGTGGACTAAAAATATCGCGGGTAGGTTGTGGCAGTTCCTTCCTCCCCGACTAGAGCTGCTGTTCGACATTACACTCTATACGTAGAAAATAGATTGTTGACAGTATAAAGGGCCTTTACTGAGACTCTAGTCTTTTACATAAAAAAAAAGATAGTGTTGGGTATCTCACGATTATAAAATAAATTTGTCAGAGTGGCCTCTTTTTTCTTTTGAGCAAGTACATTGTCATACTTCATATGAGGCGAGGTGCTGTTGTAATGCCAAAATGATAAAAACAAGCAAATTAAAAAAATAAAGAAAAATAAAATTACCTATGAAGAGTTTTTTTACTAGTTTGTTTCTAATATGCATTAAACTGCTTCAAAGTAGGCAAGAAAGCTGTTTCCAAAATATAATTTTATATTCTACAATCTCACTTTGCCTAATTTCAAACTGGAAATTGTACTGCCGCAAAAATTAAGAAATATCTCTCCAGTACGTATTTTGAATCTCGCGTCACCTGATTTCATGTTGGAAATTGCACTTCCTCAAAAAATGTAAGATAGGTCTCTCCAGTACAAAGTTTCACTCCCTCAAAAAAATGTAATAAATTACTTTCAAGCTCGTATTTATAATCTCACAAAGGCTCAGTTCAAATTTGATATTTTAATCCCGCAAAAAAAGTGACAATTAAACTGCCTCAGAGTAACAGGAAAAGAGTAAGAAACCTATACCTCTTTCCACAATGAATATTTAAATTTTACAATGCTTATCGCACTTTGTCTCACTTCAAGTTGGTGGATGGGAATGTTACTGCCCCAAGCTAAGTATTTACAATCACACCTCGGCTAATTTCCTCATGTATGTTAAAAATCGAAAATAAAGAATGAATTTATCACGATACAAGCCCATACAAATAGTAGTAGTACATTACTTTTGAACCGGGACATTTCAAAAATTTGAGGCTTCAGTACAATTTACCATCGTGTAAGGGACAAATGTACTGCGTCGTACATGTAAGTCCGCCTCAACTTTAGTTCCAGAATAAAACCCAACTGCTTAGTTAATCAGGATAGGCAACAATTCATGGTAGTTAGATAAAAATCGATGCTTTTTACTCTTTCGGTGAAGAAAACAGGACCACCTCTTAACCATTTGAAGAGCCATTCCCATAATCTCGTTGATTATGAGAGATTTTTTGTCATCTGCACACTCGACTGCTTTTGTCCTATGATTTTAGAATCTTATCCATAACCATAAGCCATACCAGCGGCGAGTGGATTCTTCAATGTAGTATTACACGGTGCGTCGTCATTACTACTCTTTTGCTAACTAGTGATGAGCAAGACTAGTCTTGCAGTTTTGCCTTTGCTTGCACATTTAGCTTGCACCAAAGCTAGACCAAGACAAGACAGGACTACAGAAGAGTGCAAGATCAACATAGCAAGACTTCTGGCTCATCACTAAGTGATGAGCAAAAGTTTTGAAGTGATGAGCAAAAAGTCCTACAAAAGTCTTGCAAAAAGTCTTGCAGAAATTCTTACAGTCTTGTCTTGGTCTTGCTAAATGTGCAAGACAAGACTTTTCGCTCATCACTGTAAGATTTTTGGTACTTAGTGTTGAGCAAAAAGTCTTGTTATCTTGATTTTGCAGTCTTGTCTTGTCCTTGTCCTGTATTATCTTAGTCTTACTTTTCTTGCTAAATGTGCAAGACCAGTCTTGCTCATCACTATTGCTAACTAAGGAGCTATCGATGGGTTTCAGCATGCCTAAGATCTACTGACCTGAAAAAATTCTTCTTGGCTTCAATAAATTATGACTTCTGACAATAAGGGTCCACCGGCGACTAACCGATCACATCAACCACTCTAGATATCTCGAAGTCTTTTGAAGTCTCTGTTCAAAATTCGGTGCTACAAGGTGCCGCATATGGCCACTAAAATATTCTCACTCAGAGCCCCCGCAGTTGACCTTCTTTCGTTGCACCTTAACTAACCAAAATCTCAAACCTAAATTATAATTTCTCATCTCAAATTTATGACCTTGCGGATCCCAAAACAACCCAATCTATAATCAAATAACAATTTAAAGCTCACTGAATTTTATATAAGGAGCTTAAATTCTCGTGTTCACGTCATCATCCACTCACAAACATCCCCCAACACTGGCATGCACCATCCGCCCCCTAATATTTCACAACAATTTCAACTTTTGCATACCCAAAAATACTTGGGAATTCCCATTTGCCAGGACATTAAGAATTCCATACCCACATTGGCCACATTACAGATTGCCAAAGGTCGTTGGCGAACTTTTTAGACTTTTTAAGATTCCACCACCGCCTTGAAGAAATGCTTCTAAAAATAGTGAGTCCAGTACCTTCAAGTTTTTTTAGGACTTGAAGGTCACTCGAACATTGCGAAACAAATCCTTCAAAATGATGAAAAGAAAAACAGAAAATCATTTTAAGGATTCTGATCCAATGGAAGACGCTAGACGACGGCGGATGAATTATTTATAAGTGAATTGCTTTGTTATTAAATTTCTGTTTTCTCAAATTGCTTGTCAACAAAAGAAGGCGGAAAAGTACTTCTTATCAGCGGCGGACCACAACTCCAGTTTATCCACTTATCTGGGAATCCAGTTGTTAAATCTGCTGCAGCAGTGGAAGCTCCAAGTTCGGCAATTCTGATTCAAATTGAAGTCGAACAGATTTTGCGGGGCAGATGGAAAGGTTCAATTTGTGGGAATAAATGAATTTGAATTAATTAAAAAATCATGAAAATTTAAATTCTTAATTCAATTTGGTAAATTGTTGTTGGAAAGATTTTTCGGAATTACAGACGTATTGGAGGGTTTTTAATAAGTTCAAGAGTAAAGTTATTTAGCAAGTTTTGTTTCCGCATTAAATTTATTAGATTGTTGAACATGGATGAACGTGTGAATAGAGACCTGCCTGTTAAAAATTGTAGGAAGTAAAATAATGGTAGAAAAAAAAAATGGAATCGGCGTGAGGGCCTTTTTCAGGACTCGCGATGTTCATATAGGTGCTTTAAAGAGCTGTCCAGAGAACTTGACAATATATCCATCATAATCCTTAAAGGCCAAATAGATAGCGGTAGCGGCGACGATGACGGGAAAAGCATTTAAAATACACGGACTACCATATGTGATACCAAAAACCCGAGGAGACGGCAGGAGAAGAAATAAAATTTATTTGAAATTCTGAAACAGGCCGCCGCCGCCAATCTGTTTGGAACTTTACTTTTAGCATTTTAGTTTGAGATTTTGGTTAGTTAAGGTGCATCGAACGAAGGTCAGGGTGTGGGTGCTGAGCTAGAATACTTTAGTATCTCATATTGGGGGTGTGATAGACAAAGACAATTTATTTATTCGCACACAGCTTGACTGCCTATTACGACCCCTTTGTGACTAGAGACACTGCCAAGGCTATTACTTGGGGCGTGCGTCACCAGCATGATCCTTTAGGGGTCGCCCATAAGTTACATGAGGGTTTAGGGGGAGGGGGTCCAGTCGAATTTCATCCAATCTCACGTGGGGAGACGGGGAGTTTCGCCAAATATCACGTAAAATCTTTTTCCTCAAGAAACAGTGTAAATTTGGTAGAAAACTGGGTGAAATTAAGTAAAACATGTTTCTCCACTAAAGACCCCCATTTACTTATAGGCCGCCGGCTCGCTAGGTCGGCAGCACGGCCCGATGAAGGCCAGACAACATTCAGTCTGAACGAGGGATGAGGACTTCAGGGTCCACCTGACAGGCCGTGGCACCTCATGATTCCCTGCAGACACACTGGCGAAAACGACAGTTTAGCATAGCAGGCTGTTAATTCCAGTTCAAAAATGTCCATGGCCTCAACGAAAAATTTAAACTCACAAACAGATTCGTGACTGGAAAAACCTTTAAAATACAATACACGGACCACCATTATTGCAGTAGCAGGCGGAGCGGAGAAATTAAATGTATGGGAAATGCCGTTACCGCTTTCGTGTCAATATGTTTGTGCTTTAAGACGGCTTCAGACTCACATCATAAACACCGTTTTTGCGCCTTGCTTTCAGGTCCAGATATTCAGGCACAAACTGACGATAAATAATCCACACACGTACAGATTTTGTCAGTTTTCTTGGACTGCAGATGCCATCCAGTTGGTGGTCGGGGAGGTTGGTGGCGATACTTGGCTTCAAGGCGAGAACTTTCAGGCCACGGCCTGCCGTTGACTTGTGTGTGAAAGGGGGCCTTAACACTGTGTCTCCACTGGAAATAAATTATTGCTTCGAAAATCACAGAAATCGCCTCAACTGTTTTCGAAATTTTAAGTAGTGGGCAAATTATTGCATGCAATTTCACTTGTCGAAATGTACTCAATGACTGAAGACGCGTTTAGAGCGAGAAAGATTATTATATTAAAACCTTTCAAAGCATAAGAACGGTTAGATTAAGAGAAATTTGCAAATACTAGGAAGCTTGGGTAAAGTCCTCGGCTTTGGATTAATCCGTTCTTGTCGGTCATTTTTGACTGTCGTTTTCCGTATTTATATCATTTGACGCCATTTTAAAACTTTCGAAATTTCGAACTCGAACCATTTATTTCAACGAATATTGCAGAGGAAATTGCAACAATATATGTTGCAATAAATTCTGAAATCTTGCCTGCAATTGCAATATGGACGTCTCGACTGGCAATTTCATTGCAATTTGAAATTGAATGCAATAATCTATTTCCAGTGGAGACACAGTGCAAGATATAGCTAAGTCGTACACACAAATTTTTAAGGGGCGCCAGAAAGTATCATAGTATTCCCTCGATTGTTTAGCCGCCACCGGCCAGCCAAACACGCGACTCGACGAATGCAGCGGCGTACGAGCCAATTAAAACTGACCCGTGAAAAGGCCATTAGAATATAGAACTACAGGAAGGGCCCTCGCCGAATTTTAGCGCAATGAAATTCTTGTTGAGTGTGAATCAAAGCCTTCTACATTTACAAGCCATGCTGTAGGTGTGGGTAAGTAGTTGTATGAAGTCCCAACCAAGATTCGTGAAATGTCAAAATCCCATTAAAAGCAAGGGATATAAGTTTTCGTGGCGCGGTTGCGATTACGATTTTATTAAAAATAAGAGTTATAAGAGTTATTTTAACAAAATAAAAAACGTGCAAAAGTGCAAAAAGTGTCCAAAATAAGTGTCATAAGTGAGCAATTTAAATATATGTTACTAATAGGACTCATTTGGGGGAATTATGTTGGTCATGGAGCAACAAAAGGTCAAAATCCCATTTATAACGAGGGACACAAGTGTTTCGTGCCGCGGAAATGAAAGATAAATGAAAGTGCCGTGTTTTTTGTTAAAAGCAATAGTATTTTTTAAAAAGATAAAACGAACATAATTTCAATTTGCCGCGGTATTTGCAGTTATGACAAAATTTTCGTTTGGGCGTTCATTGTTACATACACTACATGCTCAAGGATGGAAAAGGGACTAAAAATTGTTAAAGGAAAAGGATAAAATGAAGATAAGTTGAAATTGATAGTTTGCTAAACATTCCCAAATATTTGTTTAAATTTCAGGTGCAGCATTTGCTGAACGAAAAAGAAAAGGTGAACGAGGAATAACGAACTAGATGTCTAAATGTCCATAATTTACTCCAAGTGCAGTTATACTTATTATTTACATTATTAACATAATTTTTGTAAAATGTATTAAATAAATGTAACAATTAATGTCCACAACGCTTGCTTTTATTTGTTAAAAGACGATTAATTTATTCTAAATAAAAGCACATAACCACACTCCACACTGTTTGACAGCTAAATTGAAGTCCTATTATGCTTTCAATGTGAGTGTGAGATTTCTTTGTGCATGGCTTGTAAATATAGAAGGCTTTGGTGTGAATGCTCACGTTTTGGTAGTTGTGCGTCCACTACAAGCGGGGCAAGTAGGGGTTCGAATTATCAGTTATTAAATCGTGGGTTTACACCTATATACGTATTCTTAGTGTTGAATACTAGATTTTTTTAAATCTGAAAAATCTCACGTGATATTAGGGGGATGGGAAGGGGGTCGAGCCTAATCTCAGGGAGTCGAGAGAAATCCCAAAAGTCGGCTAACGTAATTTATGGACGACCCCTTACGTGTGCCTCGGATGCCGGCGAAAAGATGCCAGGGGCTTTTCGGAGACGGATCAGCGACCCACCGTCTCTGCCTTCTAGTCTATTCAAAACGCGGGAGGGGGGGGGTGTTCCAAAATAACACCGTTAATAAAATCGAACCCTAAAGGTTTTTGGGGTCGCTGATCACGAAAATCGAGGTCCCGCGGTCCTAAAATTAGGGCGTCACCCCTAAAAATGCAAAAAACACCCCTTTTTAGGGGGTTTTCGCGATTATTTCAGTAATAATGAAAACTAATGCGATGAAATGCACTTTTTTAATATTTATTTGCGAAGGTGGTTGATTTATACAAAATTAAGGCGAACTTAATGGTACTCCTAAAGGGTTGAAACTACCCCTAAATTGGTGAAAAATGGCAAAAATTGTAAAAAATTTTTTTTTTCAAGTTTATGCTTCAAATTCGATTGTGGGCCTACTGTCAGGCAAAAATAAATTACAGGCGGGCCTCGATTTACGTCGCCTCGATTTAAGTCGTTTCGGTTTACGTTGTCTCGCTTTTTAATTCTCAGTTTCGATTTACGTCGGCAAAATTTCGATTTACGTCGGCATCTTTTTTTGTGCATGAATATTTCTGCGAATTTCCTTCGTTCTTCATTCTTACTACCCGAAATGCACATCTCTACTATAACGTGCCCAAACATGCCCAATTTTTTTCGCAGAAATTTCTTTTCATCGCGGTGTAAAATTCATGGATATGTATTTCTATACGGGTTTAGGGTGGTTCAAAAATAGCAAAAAAATTTCAAAAAAACGTGCACCCCCCTATCTTTAAGTTCAATTAAAATGACGATTTTTGGCGGCAACCGAAGAATTTTTGATTGACACTAACCATTGCCGCCGAGCACATTTCCTTTTAGAGATTTACGATTTTTAAACGTATTTTGTTCATAGTCGACAGCGTTCATGTCGAGGAAACTGTTCAATATTTCGCAACAAAAATTACACCGTTTTTTCAGCTAGCAAGAAGCAATATTTGTACCAAATAACAAATATGTAAGTGACGTTAAACAAAAGTTATTAACAAATATAAAAAACGTGATTTTCGACAGTTTTTCCCATTTTTCTCTATATTTTGTGCCCTAACCTATAACTCATTATATATCAATCGAAAGATAATTTGAATAGCTACAACTTTATAATTTGATTTTTTTCGTTGCGTGGTCACGTTTTTCTTTTATTCGCTAAAAAAGCGTTTTTTACACTTTCCGGGATTTTTTAGGTTAGGTTCGCAATTCCAAAATCCGAAAAAGAAAACGCTAGCTTTTTTAGAATTTTTTTCCTATATGACCATATTTTTTGTTTCCTGATGGCAATAACAATATTAGATGGATTAGCGTAAATTGATTGGACTATAAAGACCTTACGCGAATTAGTGCAACATATGCTCAACCGGCTACGAATAATGCCATCTTTTCCAAAGTCTACGCTTACTGACGGAGTCTTTCGTGCTGTTGATCACGAGCATAGGTGTCCTTATTATTTCTGTAATAAATCCGATAGCCCCATTTACAAGACCTTTCGGTATATCGATGTTAGATCGCAGCATTACGTAATGCGCCATTTTGCCGTGGCCATTTTGTTAGATGCGGTCACATAGCTTACTGTATTCTACTCGTCACACTTTTTAATTTGATGTCCATGTCGAGGGGTTTTTTTAAAAAAAAAATCCTGCATTTTATGCTGGCCGCCATATTGAATGGACCATAAAATTGCGTTGTCTTCAGAACCAAAGATATGTGCCAAATTGATGCAACTTTGGATATCTTGAAGTGAACGAAAAGTGGATCAGTAGATTTGTCCCCCAGCCATAGAACGAAGTATTTAAGTCACAAATTTGGCGGGACTCGTGCTTTCTTCTTATGAAATTCTTATTTTGGTTTTTATGTCAATGTTAGCAGAAGTTACGTCTACTTCATTTCTACTTCACTTCTACGTTACTTTTCATTTAGTAAAGGCCTTCCAGTTGAGTATCGCCACGCACTTATGATTGCGTTATGTAATTTCACAATGTTCCACAATTTTCGTTATAAATTTCCTTAAAATAATTTAATTTCTCGATTGATTTATGTGTGAGTACTTTAGAATTTATGTAGCTTTACGCTACTCTCTTTTACATCTGGCCATCAAAGAAAAAAAGGAAATTATTCTTGGGAAATAAATCTGTATATTATGCAGGTATTAAAAAAGAACAAAAGTCGACAACTTTCTTAACGTTTAATTTATTTAGTAAGGCAAAGTACTTTGAAGTTAAAGTAAGATTTGTTTTATGGCAGTTGAATGATTTATTATTCCAACTGAATGTGATTTATATGAAAACTAATTTAATCAACTTTTAGAATATGTTATACCAAGTTCGTAAAAATTGTGTTTGGATGCAAATTAAATTCAATTACCTGACAATAAAACATTAAATTTTTGTCCTATTCATAATTATTTGCAAAAACATCCTTTTAAAGAACCAGTAATAACACACCACACACACACGTGTTTTCTCTCACCTTTCCTCGTTCTATGTCGTTACCAGACATCCTTCACAGGATTATATGTATTAAATCCCAAAGCAACGCAATACCTCAAAACCAGCAAGCAAAGCCATAACCTGACCTTGCCTTATTATCGATTATGTGCGACCTGCGTCAGTTTAATATAATCCTGAAAATGTTGATTTAATGTAGATTTAATTTTTTGCCACGTGCAGACACAGGTAGGTATAATCTGCATAATGCTGATTACGTGCTGAATACGTGGTTGTCTTTTATAAATTGGTTTGGGGATGTGCTAAGAAGACCTCAAAATATTAGGTTTGGTAACATCCCATCGAAACGTGTTAAAGTTATTAGGTTAGGTTAACGAAAGAGCTGCTCTAGTGTTCAACTTGTTCTAGGAAATTGAAGCGAAGGACATGGTCTAAAGCCATTTTTGAAATGTTTCGAGGAGCTGCTGCTTCTTGTTAGTATTAAAGTTGGGAGGGATTTATTAAAAAAAAAATCGAAAAAGGACAAAAAGGATATCAAAAGGCAATTCAAGAAGAGACCTTTATTTTCTGGTTTTAAGCCACAAGATATTTTTAAGTAATTAAGCTTTCAACAAATTTTAGGTCTTTTTACAGGAATGTAAAGGACATATTTCTGAGAAATTCCGTCTCGAGGATTCATTAGTCTTTGTTTTTTTTTTTATAATTTTACTTAAACTTAGCGTAAGCTTTCATAAAGTGAAAAGGTTTTGTTTTACGATTCACTTCATATTTAAACCTAAATTGACTTGACCGACGAGTACCAATCATGTTGTGGCTAACTAATTTAATTTATTTGCCGGCTATTGCAAACCATTCACATTGTGTATAAGATAAACATTCTTGATATTTGGGTATTAAATGTGGAATTGTTGTTATTATTATTTATTTGAATACCATGTACACAAGATAGAATCTTATAGCTAGTACCCCGACTAGAATTTCTTGGTTCGGTCCGGATGAGGTTAGCCTAATTTGACTGTTAGGCCCTAATGTTGAAACCTAATAAGGCCCAGAAGAAAAGTGTAACGCTTTTCACCTATTACCGCCGAACTAAAAAATCCTTATGAGGGCCATATCAGGCAAAAATGGATAGGGCCATATAATGCGTACCTATCGTTTATTATGTAACTGTTCAATTAGAGTGAGAGCGGCAGCGTGCGTCGCATGAAGCGTCGGTAAAGGAACGGCAGTAGCAGCGTTTAACGACGGCAGAATTATAATAGAACGTCAAAAAATAATTTAAAAAAATATTTGAATTTCCATCGATTATCATTTTTTCGCAAAGTGGATTTTTCCGTTTTGATATTTCCCAATGTGTTTTTTGCATCATAATGTTTCCCAATCTTATTAATTTTGGTTTTAATTGTTTCGCATACTGAGCCAACGCTTGTCAAAATAGAAAATAGAAATCGGTCGCGTTGCGGCGGTATCTATCGGGTTGTCAACGTTAACGCACGCCGCCGCTCTCACTGTAATTGAACAGTAAGGCGTGCGATAGATCATTGGCAGATTTTCCCCATTTTGAGGTATCGTGGCTTAATAGACGCTGGTAAAAATAACTCACCAGTAAAACTTGACATAGTGCCTGTTTAGACGGTTCGCTTCCAGGAGCGTTCCTCACGAATTTTGAGGATGAAGGGGGAAGTGGGAATGAAGAGAGGTACCACCCCACTTCTCCCTTCATCAACCAAGTTTGTGAGGAACGTTCCTGAGAGCGAAGCGTCTAAACAGGCACATAGCCTTCGCTAGTCCTTCCCCGCTCCTCCAAGCGCATGTCATCGGTTGGCTGAAGAGATTCAACTCGTTTCAGGAGGCATAACACGGAGAGTGAGAGAGTGATGTCCGCTGAGTAGACGTGCTTGCGTAGAGCTCCCGGTTATTTTAAATTATCCGCTTAGATCCTTAATCCGAACCCGTATTTCTGGTCGCCTAGTATTATTACCACTTGTATTGCCGCATCTGTGTTATAACCGGAGTGCAATTGTGATTTTTCCTTCCTGGTTTCCGTATTTTTCCTGTCTTCATAATGTCGAAATCGACCCAAAGGCCGAAAACCAGAAAATGTGCCGAAAGTGCAAACGTTATTTCCGCTAGGGACAGCACGCCCGCCAGCAGTAGCAGGCACACCAGTAGCACCAGCAGAACGCCCAGATCGACATCAGTGTCAGGCCCTGAAGACAGCTTTGAGCTTCTAGAAAAAAAGCTTTTATTAAGCATCAATCGCATGCTCAATGAGCAATTTGCTATCTTCAATGAGCAATTTGCAAACTTCGAGAACAACTAGTTGTGGCTGTGCTCATTTCTTGCATTTATGTATCAGTTTCCTGATAGAGTGCACAAACAGGGAAGACTGCTAAACATTCTTTGCTCCACCTCCTCAGGACTTAACATTTGTGATCTAAATGCGAGAAGTCTGAACAACAAAATGGATGAATTGAGATGGATGTTTGATCAAACAAAGATACAGGTTGTGCTTGTGAGTGAGACTTGGTTAAAACCAGAAATCCCCTCCTCTTTTGTTTCCCTTCGTAATTTTGTGTTACATCGTGGTGATCGGTTTGACCGCACTGGTGGTGGTGTCGCTGTATATGTGACCTCTTCGCTCTCCTCAAGAGTGCTCGGTAAGTCTAATGGCTTACAATTCGAGTTTATTACAGTTGAGATAAAATCTCCATATGACAAATGTGTTGTTATCAGCGTATACTGTCCTCCCAATGCCTTCAATTTCGATATCGCTACTGAGTTCTCCGATCTTGTCTCTTCTCTTTCTCACCACTATGAGAACATAATTGTTGCGGGTGACTTTAATGCTGATCTGCTCAAAATCAATCCTCGTGCGAATGCTCTTAGATATTTATTTGAGACATTGGACTTGCATATTCTAAATAATCTACCAACATTTCTAAATTGTCAAAACCCATCCTTGCTTGATGTCCTAGCTACTACCTGCACTGATGCAGTGTTAAAGCATCATCAACTTTCCCCCCTAGCTTTCTGGACCATGACCTATTATTCCTTTCCGTTCAGTTTTCTCTTGGTGTGCTCTCCGTGTCTAGTTCGTATACTTTTCGTGATTTTAGTAACATCAATGTTGATCAAATGTCTGAAGCTGCCTCCGCCATTCCTTGGGATGTTATCTATCGTACTACTTGTGTTGACGCTAAAGTAAGTTTGCTGACTCTATTTACTCAATCTCTCTTTGATCAATGTGTGCCGCTGGTCACAAGAAGCCGTAGGCCATCCTCACCCTGTCCTTGGTTTTCTAGTGAAATCCGTGACTTGATAAGTCAGCGAGAGTGCATGTACAGGCGTTATCGCAAGACTAGGATCCTTAGATATCTTAATGCCTATAAACAGCTTCGCAACCTCGTCACTAGTAAAGTCAAATCACGAAAACGTAGTTTCTATGCCCGTAAGCTTGATCCCTCTTTAAACACCAAGCAACTCTGGTCCAACCTTCGCTCGCTGGGCATACATGCTACTACACCCTCCCATTTTGATATCGATGTTGACCTTCTAAATCGCTCATTCATTCAATCCCCTCCTGCTTTCCCTATCTCCCGATCTTTCTCAGTCCTTCCGCATAGTACTGATGGCTTTGCTTTCCGCTGTGTGGACTCCTCGGAAGTTTTTGAAATACTGCTCTCCATTTCGTCAAGCTGCATCGGTTATGATGAAATCTCTCCACGGTTTTTCAAGCTGCTCGCCCCCTTAATTTTGAATATCATCACGCATGTTTTTAATTACTGCCTGACTACTTCCCAAGTTCCCTTGTTGTGGAAAAAAGCCATAGTGGTCCCCTTACCGAAAAAATCTTCTCCTTCTGATATCTCAGATTTCCGTCCCATTAGCATTCTTCCTTTCCTTGCTAAAGCCTTCGAGAAAACTGTTTTCATTCAAGTCCAGCGCTACCTTGAATCTAATAGCCTTATTTCTGAATATCAATCTGGTTTCCGTAAAAATCATAGTTGCGAAACAGCTATACTAAAGGTAACTACTGACATTCGCTCTGCGCTTGATAAAGGTGACGTTGCAGTATTAGTGCTTCTTGACTTCTCGAAAGCCTTCGACTCGGTGGTGCACACGATCCTGCTTTCCAAACTAAGTCAGCGCTATCGTTTCTCTTCTTCTGCTACACGGCTTTTCTCCTCTTTGCTATCTAATCGCTTTCAATGTGTTCGTCATAATAATGTTATATCATCTCTCCTACAGGTGCCTTCTGGTGTTCCACAAGGTTCAATCCTTGGTCCTCTACTATTTTCATTATATATTAATGATCTCCCCTCTACTATTGGCCACTGTTCCTTTCATCTATATGCTGATGATCTCCAATTGTATACTTCTTGCCCTCCTTCACAGATTGATTCTTGTATTTCTGACTTGAATAGGACTCTATCTCGAATAAATGAGTGGAGTGCTCTCAATTTCCTTAAATTAAACCCTAAAAAATCACAAGTACTTGTGTTAAGTCGTAGCTCTATGCTCCCCGTCAGAATGCCACTCATTTGTCTGGATAACATAGCTCTCCCTATTGTTGATCGGGTTCATAATCTTGGTATTGTTATTAATGCCAAACTAACCTGCTGTGATCAAGTTTCACTAATGCTCTCCAAAATCTATGGGACTTTACGTAAGCTCTGGCTTTATGGTAGTCTCCTATCACCCACAATTCGTACAATGCTTGTAAAATCTCTCATTCTCCCGCACTTCCTCTATGGCTCACTTGTTTACATTGTGTATGATTCATCCTGTCGTCAACGACTTAATGTTGCATTCAATGACTGCTTACGATTTATCTTCCACTTGAGAAGATCAGATCATGTATCATCGGTTCGGAATTCACTAATAGGCTGTAACCTCTTTTGCTTTTTCGATATTATGGCACTAGCTCTTCTACATAAAGTCTTCTACGCTAAAAGTCCTTCTTACCTATCCGACTTCCTTACCCCCTTGCAAACCTCGAGATCACTTAAATTTCTTATACCAGCCCATCGGTCTCGAATTGGTAGTCGTTCCTTTTTTGTGCACGCGATTAGACTCTGGAATGATCTTCCCTCCTCTTTACAAAGAATTAGCACAGTCACCACTTTCAGGAAACAAGTTTCTCTTCTCCTTTCCACCTCTTCTCTATAGCTTTCCCTTCTTTCTTCTACTTTCTAATAGCCAAAGTTCCCCTCTTTCTATCTACTATTAAACAACCTTGATATGCCTCTTAACTCTAGCTGTTCTCTATTCTGTTAGGTATTAAGCTTAGACTAGGTATTTTTCTTGCCATGTTAGAATTCAAATTATAATGATATTGTACTCTAAAAGATGTAAGTCTTGTGTACTTCCTTATGTATAAAATAAATTGAATTGAATTGAACACTCCAGCGAGTTGTTTAATCTCAAATGCCCCGATGCCAGAGTCGCTAAATGGTTGGAAGTAGGTGGCATAAAAATATATCGCGGCTAGGTTCTGGCAGCTCCTTCCTACTTCTCTCTCTTTCTACTTCTCATCTTCCGGCTAGAGCTGCTAGACATTAAAAAGTCTGATGGCGATTAAGCACATTTTGCTACTTAACCATAGTAGTTTGGTTTTACATGTGAATTATATCATGAAGGGAAAAATTTCAATCAAATTTCATCAATATACATGTGCCTCATAAGGAATTACTCAATAATACCTAACGGGGTAAACACCTTCTTTCCCAAATAAGACCCCTGTAAGATTTCCCTAATGAAAACCTAATCTTGGAGTGAATGCGGAGTGCCTCATGTATTTTGTATGAGGCCCTCGTAAGGTATTCATAAAACAAATTTAATTTTGGTATACCTTATACTGCTCTATGAGGGCCACATGAGGTGTTCATGAGGCAAGTCTAATCTGTTATACCGAACGTTTACCTCACGAGGCCCGTACATAACTTTAGGCATGCCTTAAATTGAATTCTATTCGGGACATTTATTAATACATCGGTAGGGTAGAAGGATATGAAAGAGTAATAAAATAAAATAAAAAAAAAATACATAAAATAAAAAAAACTACATAAAAAACACATAATTGAAAAAGTATAACAGATAAATAGCTTAAAAGAAAGAAAATTTATAAAAGAAAACTCGAATTTGCGCTTTAAACAACCATGTTAGAGATATGATGGAAAAGACGCTTCTTAAAAATGCCCGCTGAATCAATGCGCTGGAGATCAACTGGAAAACAATTCCAAAGCAACGCCGCGAAGACAAAGAAAGAACGTTGTCCAATCAAGATACGAAATTGTGGAATAATTAAATTATTATTTCTGAGAGATTGTGAGGGTATTACGAATTGGTCAAGGTAAGCCGGTTTACGGTGATACAGGATATCATGGAGTAGACGCAAGAGTCTGTACTCCCGATAGTCACTGAAAGAACAACCAAGGATAGAATTAGAGTAAGGAGATATATGATCATAACGACGAAGTTTATGGACAAATCGTACGCAGTCATTGAAGGCAATGTTAAGCTTACGGGCGCAGGAAGAGTCAAGAGAAGGGAAAATATACAGGCCATGCATTAGGTGGGGGAGAAGTAACGCTTTCATTAAACTCATACGCAGAGAGCTAGTCAGCAAACTACAGTGAAACCAAAGTTTCGACAGCTGACCATAGGTTTTCTGAACAATGGAGCTAATGTGATCGCAACAAGTTAAACTACTATTCAAGATTACACCAAGATTTTTTACTTTATAAACGCGGGCGAGGGGAACTCCATTTAAAGCAATATCAGATACATTAGGACAGTTAAAGGCGGAGTGAGAGAAACATGCATTTTGATTTCTGAGGATTAAGTAGTAGATGGTTCAATGTCGACCAAAAGGAAACACGCTGCAGATCTGCGTTAAGTTTCTCCAAACTATTGAGGAATTGTTCTTTTGGGGAAGATATATAAATTTGAACATCATCTGCATACATGTGAATCTTGGAATCTTTGACTACAGAAGGAAGATCATTAATGAAAATCCCGAATAGAAGCGGACCAAGGATGGAGCCTTGGGGCACATCAGCGTGAAGAGCAGCAATTGAGGAAGAATTGTTACCTAGCAGAACTTTCTGGGAACGATTGGTTAAGAAACTATGTATCAGTTTAAGGGCAGGAAAGGAAAAATTAGCTTGGGAGGCGAGTTTTTTTTAGAAGCAAACCGTGATTAACACTATCAAAAGCTTTTGAGAAATCGAGCAACAATAAGCAGCAAATGTGATGTTGGTCAAGTGACTTTCGAATATCAGACGTCACTTTTAGGAGGGCAGTATCACAGCTATGGCGTTTGCGAAAGTCAGATTGCCATTCGTTAATGAGTTGAATTCGTACACAAAACTCGAGTATTTGGGCAGCAATAAGCTTTTCAAGAATCTTAGCCAAGAAAGGAAAGGAAGTATACTGATGGGACGGAAATCCCCGGGGGTGGCAGGGGATGGACATTTAGGAATAGGCGTGATTAAAGCAAGTTTCCATGACGATGGAAACTTAGAAACTGTGAGGCATGTGTTAAAAATGTGGGTCAGAACCGGCAAGAGACAATGTATAAGCATATTTAGGAATCTAGGAGATATATTGTCACTACCAGTCGCTTGTGACCTAATTGTTTTTAGTGCAGAGATAACCTCAAGGTAATCAACACAGCGGAAGCAAAAGCCATCAGGAGATGAGTCAGGGAGAGTACTAGCCTCGGCAGTCGTATGGTTTCTAATAAAATGTTGATTGAGGCTTTCTGGGCAAAGATTATGAGCCGCAGAGTTATTTTTAGAATGCACGCCTAAGGACCGTAAGTTATTCCAGACAGTGTTAGCTGGAAGCGAAGGATCAAGCTTACGAGCATAATAACTTCTCTTAGCCTCCTGGATTTTGGGAGTGACAATATTCCAGATACATTTGAAAGAACGAATGGCAGTAGCACTTTTAACTTTTTTAGACCAGCGATAAAGAAATTCCCGTTCAGCAATAAGCGATTTGATTTCCGTAGTAAACCAAGGTTTAGATTTGGCGGTAAGAGTTTTGCACTTCAAAGGAACGAACTCATCGAATAAGCAGAGCAGTAGCCTATCAAATTCCGCAACTTTATCATCAACGTCAATCATGGAGAAAATATTCCCCCATGCAAGGGAAGAACACCTGCGTACGAGTTCAACACGAACATTTCTAACTGATGAAGAAAGGTTTTTAAAGGAAAAATCGACGACTTGGTCCCACCAAATTTTCTCATGAGCAGTCCATTTTCTACATGTACATAAGTGCCTCCTTATGTCCGTCGACTACTCTTAACTTGCCTTATCCTTCGACTATCTTTCGAGCTAAGCTTATTACTAGCCATCAGCGTTGCCAACTCTTTTCCCGAGAAACCACTAGATGCGACTTTAAAAACCACCAGAAAACCACTAAAATATTGTCTTCTTCACCAAAAGTCACTCGATATTCCATTAAATCTAAAGTTCCTCAAACGTTAAGTTTGAAAGGCAACTCCATTAAATACTATAAAATATCAATTTTTAATAATTATTATTTTAAACAATTATCATTATAACCAGGCTTCACCGACCGGAACTGCGCAAGTTCGAGCAAATCGGTCAACTGAACTTTAAAATAACCAGAGGTCACATACAATTCAATAATTCAACTGAAGATAAAACAGACCTCAGCTCGCCCAACTGGACTAGAACTGAAGTTAAAAGTAAAAGCTCGCTCAAAAGAGACTAAATCAGCTGGAATAATGGAATGCCATTTCAGTGAGCTTTTGCATTTCTAACTTTTGACGAAAAACAGCAACCATTTCAAGCATGAACTGAACATGAACTGGACTTTAGCCGATGAAGCCACTTATGTGGATTGAACTGAACATTATTGAAGTGAGGTAGATAAAGCCGGGACATTAGCCGGCACTCTAATAGGGCCGCTAGACTACCAATAATATTGTGCAATATTTTGATTTACGCAATACTATATTGACAGCATAGAAGGAAACTGTCAATATTTTCCTCAATATTATTGTACAATATTATTAATAGTCTAGGGGTCACTTAAGGGTATACACGGCTCTAATAACGCATCATGTCAGCTTAACTGGTTAATCGGGTACCAGAATTCCCTTAGGTTGGGTCTTTACCAAGCGGACACACACTTCCTTGTTCCGCTTGGTAGACTGGCACTGCTGACGCGGCAGCCCTTGTCAGCTGGTTAGCAGGATCCACCATTTTCAAGAGGCATATGACTCCAACGAGTATATCTTTCGCAGGATCGACTTTCACTTATTCTTGACAATACGTGCTGCTAAAGCCTTTCAACATCGGTGTTTGAATGTGGCAAAAATAGTAATGAAAAAGCAAAATTGTCGGACAATTATTGAAATAGAGTTAATCCTGATACTTCTTGAAACTGCAGAGCTTCATACGAAAATTTGTTGGTATTTTCGATTTCATTCCACTTCAGAAGATGGATTTGGCACCAATGCTCATCAACTTTGACAATAGACTCTTGGTTTTTATTTAAGTGTTGTCTTATTATGGTTTAGTATTGCCTGGCCAACACTAATTTTGTATACTTGTGTGTTTCCTCTTACCACCAAAATACGCACTAGTCACTAGATACCATTTCCCACTAAACCACCAGATCTAGGGGTAAAACCACTAAGTTGGCAACGCTGCTAGCCATCATGATGAGCTGGTAGTGTAGTGGGCCTAAACTTTGAGCCTAAACTTTCATTAACAAAAAATATCCTTTATAATCTACCGCTTAAATTCACAAACACCAGTAATGTGGATTTGAATAAATATTCCATTTTTGAAACATTCTACCTGTCCTGATATAAGACATACAAAGTTTTCGAATAACATGACGTATTTTATGTCATTCATAATTTAAACAGTAACATGTGCCCTTAAATTCCACGCAAATCAAATACCTTAACTACAGCCCCGGAGATGATACTTAGCTGTATCTAAATGCATTTATTTCACGGCATAAAGTGATTATTATATTGGGAAATAAACAAAATTTCTCACATAAAAAGCCCACAAAAATGTCATCTGGCGAAAGTCAGCCATAAGAGCAATAATAATAAATCCAAGAAGATAAGAAAAACTGAAATAAAATTGTCTTCCCAAAAGCACACATGAATTACCTACCCCTAACAGGGGTGGGGGTGGTCGGGGGTGGAATGATGTTGTGTATCGACTTATAGGAACGAGGACGCTCATAACTCCTGTATTTTATGCGAGCGCGTATTAAATGGACTTACCTGGGCTGGCAGTCTAGCGGGGGGCGGGGGTGTAGGGAGCAAGTGTGCCTACGGCGCCAGGGGGAGCATAATAAATGTGTTATTGAATTTACTGTCAAAGGGGTGGGGAGGCGCGCCTCCTGCCAGTAATTTAATAAGGGCACATATAGGATTGTGATGGGTAATATCCTGTAAAAGTGTGCGAGACATCTCCTCCTTTTTAGCTTTTTCAAAAAAAAAAAGCTTATACAGAGGCTCTGTCCGTCTGTCCGTCTGTCCGTCTGTCCGTCTGTCCGTCTGTCCGTCTGTCCGTCTGTCCGTCTGAAGCCTACTTTCATCTCTGAAAGTACTGCAGATACAGACTTGGGAAATATCTCAAAATGTAGCTCTTGGTCAAAAGACCAAAAACTGAGAAAATGGTCTGGAAATTTCAACCAGAAGTATATTTAACAACAAAAGTATATTTAACAACAAAAAAGAGATTTCTAATAAAGTCCATTATATCGGTAGCCTAGAGGTAAGGCGCTGGAGTCAGGTTCCAGGCGAACCAAGTTCAATCCCCGACCGCAAAATGGTGAAATAAATTTTTTTTTTTACTCCGGTGTAGCATGTTTTAATTCTATTTCTCACTAAATTATATTATTTAATAATGATACTCAGGAGAACATAAACATTTATTTAATTAAAAGTGCAAAAAAATCATTTTCTTGAGTTTTTATGGATCTTCGGCGGCTTTATAAATCATTAAGAAATTTCGCGGAAATAATATAAAGTATTTATTTGTTTATATGCATATTTTATATGCTGTTCATTTTATTATAGTTTATAGTCATGTAGGTGGTGCTGTAGACCAAAACAAAAATTCAATTTTATCGAACATCGCTGTGGATTTGTCACAATCAACCCGAAGTATATTTAAACAACAAAAAAGGGATTTCTAATAAAGTCCATCGGTAGCCTAGAGGTAAGGCGCTGGAGTCAGGTTCCAGGCGAACCAAGTTCAATCCCCGGCCGCAAAATGGTGAAAAAAAATTTTTTTTTACTTTCGGTGTAACATGTTTTAATTCTATTTCTCACTAAATTATATTATTTAATAATGATACTCAGGAGAACATAAACATTTATTTAATTAAAAGTGCAAAAAAATCATTTTCTTGAGTTTTTAAACATTTGGTAGGTTTAAAACGAAAAGCAGATATCTAATTTTTACCCGGGCATATAAACGCTTACTGAAATGAATGAAAATTTATAAATTTAATTGCACGAACGATGTATTTAAGACCGTCCTTAGAGTCCATGAATATAAGGAAGTGATTTTTCTCAGAATTTTCAATATTTTACAAAAATTTTACAAACGATTTGCCCCATATCTAAAAAATTTTGCAGCCCTTTGTTTAAAAGCATATTTTTAAGTTTTTATTAACTAAATTTGTATGTATCTCTTCAGAATCACAAAACAAAAGTGGGATGTTGTGCCTAGAGACTAGCCACTAATTACGCTTTTTCTTGGTATTCTTTCTATTGAATAACACTTCAGTCTGGATGACAATATATTAAGTGAAGATTGTGAAGAATTGCGAAAATATTCAAACAAATAAATCGAAAAACTAACGCATCCTTCATGGAGATGCTGCTGAAAATTGCCCGCCAAGAATTTGAGAGAATTGATATATTTTAATTGCACCCCATCTATGACAAAGAATAGTGAACACCATCTATGGCAATATTACATTACTCTTCGTTTTACCTATGATTATCAATTTCCATAAAATATACAAAATACATTTCATAAATAATAGAAAATCTGTTGTCATAAATCAGTTGTTTACTTCCTTCTAAAGTTTATACATATCTTGCATTGGAATGTACCTTTTTATGAAAGCATGAATAAATAGGTTTATTGCCACATTCCTACGAGTTAGAGTTGGGAGTAATGGGAAGGCGCTAGGTCGGGGTGCGAAAAGACCAGGGTTCGATTCTTGATGAATTTTTTAAGTACTTTTTTTTAGCTTTTTTAGTTATGATGATTTATTTTAGTATAATAAACGAAGCCTGCGTTGATGATAAAATCTCAAAGCGGCGACTAATTAAAACCTTTGGGACATATTCAATTGTGAGCTATAACTCAATCTATAATAAGCTAAATAAGTCAAATCCGTTTTTAGCTAAAACTTTTATTTCACGTTGCATTGATTTAATTTTGTCATAATGCTGTATCCTAGTTTGGCCATGGAGATTCATAAGTATTACACTGACCAACGCTATATATAATTAATCTTGCAAAGTTTTTGTTAAAGGCTTATGTAGGTTATAAGTTGTGAGACTTTGCGTAATCTAAAACTTAACAAAGTATTTAACAAACACTACCAAAACCATCAAACTTAAAAAAAAAAAATAGTACGCGGCCATCACCAGTATCGAACCCGGGTCCTGTCGCACCCCGAGCTAGCACCAACCCATTACTCCAAACTCTAACTCGTAGGAATGTGGCAATAAACCTATTTATTCATGCTTTCATAAAAAGGTACATTCCAATGCAAGATATGTATAAACTTTAGAAGGAAGTAAACAACTGATTTATGACAACAGATTTTCTATTATTTATGAAATGTATTTTGTATATTTTATGGAAATTGATAATCATAGGTAAAACGAAGAGTAATGTAATATTGCCATAGATGGTGTTTACTATTCTTTGTCATAGATGGGGTGCAATTAAAATATATCAATTCTTTCATATTTTTGGCGGGTAATTATTGGTGTTGGTCTCATTGCGAAGTGGGGGTACTTGTGTGCGTGCACGTGCATATATGCTATGGATAAACGTGCCTGTGTTTTTCAGTAGATGTTCTACATTTAAAGAAAAGTGAAGTGCGTGCATGATAATATTTTCTTTAAAAATAAAAAATAAAGTTAAATTGAAGTGTAAATTAATACAAAAGGCGCGGTAAGCTGAATTTTTAACGATAATGTATGTTTAAGTAAAATAATACACCTAATTCTGCTGTGCAAAGTGATTTTAGATTTGCCTCCAATCCATAGAAAAATGTTTAGATTCGTTTTACATAATTATATAGTGTTTACATGTGTGATGTGTTTTTTTTTTTTTTTTTTTCAATTTGACACTTTCGATTTATTGGCCTCGATTCCCAGATCCAGTGGGTAGGAAGTGAGTGCGGATTTGAGACTTTGCGATTCTCAAATCTGCAACCGCGAATCTCTCTTTGACATTTCCCGTGCTTTAAAAGTGTGATCCGCAACAAATTTTCTGTGGATTTGAAACCACAAATGCGCCTAAGATAATCCGACATCAGGTATTTCATTAGCGTGTGAGTCTTCACTCCGAATTTTTGATTGAATTGAATCCGCGACTGCGAATTTGAGAATCGCAAAGTGTCAAATCCGCACTCACTTCCGCGCCGTCGGATCTGGGAAACTCAATTACAATAAGTTTTTTTTGTAAATTCGTTCGAAAATATGCAAATACATTACTGCAAAAACCATTTAGTTACTGCTTAGATTTTTTCGATGGCGGAAAGAACACCATGAAAAAGCGTAATTAGTGGCTAGTCTCTAGGCACAACATCCCACTAGTTTATCTCGGCGCTGCTGTTCGGTTATGAGTGGCGAAACAGCAATTCCATAATTGATAAAGATGTTCGCTAGAACATGTTTCAGATTCATTGCTGCTGGCACTCATCTTGATTGAATTTTGATGAGGTGCTTTCATTTCGGATCACAATATCGTGGCGTTTAATGAAATGTGTTCTTTAATTTGTGGATCATGTTCTTGAAGGGTATTGATGAGGGTGTGGAGAGTGCCCATAAGTGATGGTTATTTGTGCTTAAGTGGTTACGTGTTGCCTTTGCTGCTTTTATAGAGCATTTTGGGCATATATACTACACCAGCCAGAATTAAACAATTTACATCTATAAAATATTCATTGATTTCGTCTGGCATTTCAGTTTGTGTAACATAAATGAGCCACATTTAAGCACGCAGTGAGAACATACAGTATATAGATAAGTCGTAAAATGAATGGTGAGTTTTGTAGCAGCAAATTGCCAATTTATTCGGTTAGAACATATCTATTACCGGGAGTGTCTGTCATTGATGTAAATAGAACTCCGTTAAAACCACTTTCGATTGCCCAAATGAAATCGAAGCTTGGAATTGAGGAAGATTATTCCATAGTCGAGTAGTTCTATTTATAAACGAACTTCTAGACCGTATTGTGCGTGAAAGGAGGGGCTGTAATGTATGACGGTTGCGAAACATGGAAAGTCTCCAATTCACCACAGGGAGCCTACAACTTTTCATCAACAGATGCCTACGTCATATCCTGAAATTCCGCTATCAAGATAGAATTTCAAATGAAGATCTATGACGCCGTGCCGGCGAAAGGATAGACAACCAAATCAAGCGAAGGAAATGGAATTGTATTAGCCACACCTTGCGACGCGAAAACGAAAATCTAGCCAAACAGGCCCTTGACTGGAATCCGCAAGGATCCCGTCGAGTCGGTAGACTTAGAACAACTTGGAGAAGAACTCAACTAGCAGAGGCCGCAACAACTGGAAGATTGTGGTCTGAGCTGAGAGCTGTCGCACAAAAGAAAGTTCGCTGAAGGGCAACTGTTTCCGCCCTATGTCCCACCTGAGGGACTAAAGGAGCATAAAGAAAGAAGAAAGAATCGCTATGGCAATAGTGATAGAGTTTTGAAAGGGCTGCTATGTTGCCCGGTGGCATAGAGATTTCCAATAAGTTTGATGGAGTGGTTTTGCACCTTCTGCAGACATGCCAAGGTGTCTTTTGGGACGCCTACCCAGATATACGAGTTGTGTTCAAGGCGAGACCGAATGAAATTTGCCCCGTCTCAAAAGGGATAACACTTTGACGAGGACAAATTTTATTGACTCTGATGGTTGCGGCAAATGTAATGCCGGGAAATATCCCCGAGAACGTGGCGATTGAGCCTGCGCAACCGAAGTCCCGTTACAGGTCAAATTTTGGTATTGACTTTTGTAACATTCGTGGACTTCATGCGAATTTCTCTTTTGTTGAGTGCCACTTATCTAATTATAAACCCCCAATCTTCGCACTTAGTGAAACCCAAATATCACCCGATAATGACTTAGGTCATTACCAGGTGTCGGGATACACTTTAGTGCACAATCTCTCCCCCCATAGGGGTATTGCCATTTATGTTAGGGACGATGTGGCTTATTATAAAATTTATTCAAGCGCGACTTCAGATTTTAATTATCTTTGGATTAAAATCATTTTCCAAAGCCACGTCATATTCTTCTGCTTCCTATACAGAAGTCCTAACATAAGTAACGAAGCCTCCACTTCATCATTTGATACTATTTCCGAACAGATCTCGGGTTTTTTGTCGTCCAATCCTGAGTGTGAAATCATTGTTGCGGGTGATTTCAATGTTCACAACGTTAAATGGCTGACTTACTCAAATGGCACCAGTATTTCTGGCAAGGACGTCGAGCTCTTTGCAGACATCAATAACTTACATCAAATTGTGGATCATCCCACAAGAGTCCCTGATGTTGCTGATCAAGGAACCTATCTCCTTGATCTTTTTCTAACTTCTCATCCAGCGCGTTACTCCGTCGAAGTTGATTCACCTCTCGGCAATTCAGACCACTGCCTAATCAGCGCTAACTCCCCATTAGAATTTCCCACCCCTCCCAAACCAGTTCGAAGAACTGTATGGCATTATGGGAAGGCCAATTTGCTGGGGCTTATTAATTTCTTCCAGTCTACAGACTGGAACCTGTGTTTCCGGAAAAGAAACGCCAACTCTGCCGCTATCCGTATCACCAGGATCATACAGGCAGGAATGCATTTGTTCATTCCCCATTCTACCAAATCTGTGAAGCCTAGGCCCAACAGATGGTTTAATTGGGAGTGTATGAATGCAATCAAAACTAAAGAAGCCGCCTTCCGAGCGTACAAGAGCTTCCCGAGTGAATCGCTCCGTTTAGAGTATATACAACAAAGAAATTCTTGTAAAACCGCCATCAAGAAAGTTTGACAACAAATTGAGAAGTAAACTCCTAAATGCAACCTCCGGTAGCAAAAACTTCTGGTCCTTGGTAAGCTCCATCAAGAAGAATTTCACTACAACTTCAACCCCTTCCTTTATTCACAATGAGAAGGTAATAACAGACAGAAAATCCAAGGCCAATTTATTAGCATCTATGTTCGCTTCGAATTCTTCTTTACTCGAAACTGATGTGTTACCCCCTGTTTCCGAGCGTAACGCCCATTCAATGGACAGGGTTTTTTTCAGGACTCGAGAGGTGTACAGGTGCCTCAAAGAGCTCGATGCCAACAAATCCACTGGACCCGATAATATACCCCCTATGTCTTAAAACAATGCGCCTCACCTTTGGCTAAACCTCTGCGCAAATTATTTTCCCTGTCATATTTCTCGGGAGTTTATCCCGACTCTTGGAAACTTGCCCATGTTCAGCCCATACCGAAAAAAGGTGATTCCAGCAATCCCTCCAATTACCGCCCAATAGCAATTACTTCTATTCTCTCCAAAACCATGGAGACGATAATCAACAAAAAGCTTATGGGATATCTAGAATCCAACCTACTCATAAACGACAGACAGTATGGCTTCCGACAAAAAAGATCCACTGGCGATCTTTTAGTCTGTCTTACAGAACACCTCAGCCGTAGTCTGCATGGATCCGGTGAGTCTAGTCTGGTAGCTCTAGATATCTCCAAGGCCACCCAGCCTTGTTAGCTAAACTCAAAGCTATTGGAGTTGACTCACTTCTACAGAAGTGGATTGAGAGTTTCCTTTCTGGCCGGTCAATCAAAGTAGTATTGGATGGCGTCAAATCCGCATCCCACCCGATCTCTGCGGGGGTCCCCCAGTGGTCAATTTTATCACCGGCCCTATTTCTCATATTTATAAATGACCTTCTTTCAATCCCCTCCAACCCACTTCTCAGCTTCGCTGACGACGGTACTCTACGTTACTCGTACAGCTTCGATACAAGACAGACTCATGCCAGATCCTGTCTTGATGATCGCGAACTAATGTTCAACTCTATTATTAACGACATTGAACTCATTCTAGAGTGGGGAGAGAAGAATCGTGTTGAATTCAACTCCGACAAAACCAAGTACTGTCTTATCTCCAAAAAGAAGTTCAACACCTCTCCACCTTTGAAAGTGGGTAAAGTTCAACTAATGGCCGACCCATCCCTACACATCTTAGGCGTGACATTAGCCAAAGACTTGCGATGGAATGACCACATATTCCAAATCGCTAAACAAGCATCTCAGTGCTTGGGATTTCTTAAGAGGTGCAAGTTCCTCCTCCAGCCATCGGCCCGTGCTGTTATTTATAAATCCTACATTCGGCCTCTTCTCGAATATAACTCCCTCGTTTGGTGCGGCGCCCCAATAACCACCTTGGCATGGTTAGATAAGGTGCAAAAAAGGGCACTCAAGTTAATTGATGACGACACCGCCTGCTCCACCATCGACTCCCTGAGTCACCGTAGGAATGTAGCAGCACTGACAAAATTTTATCGCTACTACCATAGTGACTGTTCCTCCGAGTTAAACGCTCTCCTGCCTCCACGGTAATCTTATACCCGCAACACCAGATTAGCCCACTCGTCTCATTCCCTTCACCTGCAACTACCCTTTTCACGCACTCAACAGGATATGAATTCGTTTGTTAATAGAACAACTCGACTGTGGAATAATCTCTCGCAGTCAGTATTTCCGAGCTCCTACAACATCCAAGAGTTCAAACGCAGGGTTCATCACCACCTTCTTCAATACCCCCCCGTACCTTTTAACCCTTAACCTATACCCCCCCACCCCCCACCGTACTAAGCTTACTGCTAGACATTGCACCATGACGTGACAAATGACATGACGGACTAGTAGTACAAAGGGTGACTCCTGAGCTTAGCACTGCCACATAAAAAAAAGAAAAGAATGTAGGTCTTGTAGATTTTAGCTAGGACAGTTGGTTGGAGAAGGAACCTACAATTCTTAAGAAATTTAACGCACGCTTATTTGGAGATTTGGAAAATATGATCATTCTATCGCAGATCCTCAGTTAGAGGTACCCCTAGGATGTAAGAGCTAGGCCAGCCATTGCATTCTCATTGTCCACTGATACAGAAGAAAGGTCGGTGCAAGTTTTGTTAGATATAAGACAGTACTTCGTTTTGTGGCTTTGAGTTCAACACGGTTGCGTCAACCACAAGTAAGAATCGATTTGATATCTTGGTTGATTGAATTCGACATTAATTCTCGATAATGAAGACAACGTGCTTCTCTAGAAAAAGTGCGGCTGATAGAATAGACCCCTGGAGACCACCGGCTGAAATGGTGTGGGGGTTGGATTCGGTCCCATCCAATATTACCTTAATTGAATGACCAGAAAGAGAGCTCTTATTCCAGTTCTATATCAATAGCTTGGAGTTTGGAAAATAAAGCATGGTGCATATTTTGTCTAAAGCATGCTCGGTTAACCTTTTGACGCACGGAATTTTAGAAAATAAAAATACCCGTTACACAGATCGCACACATGTTATTGGGGTATTTTTATTAATAAGGATATACAATGATAATGATATAAAAACATTAAAAAATATAAATAATTTAATTTTGTTATTAGTTATAAGGTGGGACTCAAATAGTACATGAACATGACATATTAGTCATAGTAGTCATTTTCAAGGATATATGCTTATATGCTTTCTTATTGAAATGAAGGAATGTCTCTCGCTGTCTCTTTTTAACCGCTTGATATTAGTTCCATCTGTGTTTTGTATCTTGTGTGCAAACAAATCTTGCAACTTGATGTTGACCCACTTTCATATAACCGATAAACTTCAAATTTTGCACATATGCACAGTTCGCGTGACAATGCAATCTGACCATTTTGTAAAGAGATCAAGATGGCGGTTCCAAGATGACGAACAATTGTTTCAATTGTGTGCCCCGACCCCTGACATGGGCATCAAATGAAAGGGTATGACAGATATAATGTAAATAGCTGTGTGCCGACATTCCAAATTCAAAATGGCGGCCGACACAAAATGGCGGAAGATCGGTATGTAAGATACGCCAGTATGTCGTGCAGCGACGATATAATAGACTATAAAAAGTAGAAAATGCAACCGATCAAAATCAAAACCTGCTTATATGCATAGTTCGCGTCAAGATGGCGATACAGATTTTATTTGGAGTTACATTAGCAGTTGTAGAAAAATCGTAAGGAACTTCGTTCCTGACGGAAGTCCTATGACCGCACCTGTATTTTTTTCTTAAAGTACTCTTTTAAAACTGCTCGTGTGCCAGAAGTCATTACTATTGGTTTTACTGTCAGGTTAAAACCCCTGGCTCCTGGACTATATGTGCTATTGTAGTGGCCTTCCAATATGTTAGTGGAGTGTGCAAAGTCTTTTGCAGTCAAGTAATAGGTGAGTAGTGGGACGATGTCCCTACACTATGACTGGAAAACCTACTGTCTAAGATGATGACTGATGCAATTATCTGAATTAGAGTTTCACGAGAGCGAGACAAGACAACAGTCGGCCGCGGTCTCGATCTCGCTGCGCGAGAGTGAGACCACTATTGTCTTGTCTCGCACCCCAGTGCCACAGTGATATTTTAGTGTTGTGTCGCGATAGTATCGCGTTACTCTCGCGAGAGTTAGTGTTGCACTCTTGACCTCCCCCACCCTACGTTTTTGCCCTGCGGAGAATTTAAATGTATGGGAAATTCCTTCGCAGGCGGCTGCCGCCACGACCTCTGTGACAATGTGTTTGTTCCTTTAAGGGGGTAAAATTAAAGTTGTATATGAAAAAAGATTTAAAAATTGTTGAAATATTATTAAAAAATTTAGGAAATTTATTTTAATCCCACCCCTAAATCTAACAGAATAAAAAGTACATTGAAAAATAATATCTTTTCGTAGATAGAAAAAAAAATTAAATATTCCCTCCTAATTAGTGTTCACTCTATACGACATACCCTTCTCAAGAGAATCCACTCAGAGTATTCACTTAGTTTTTATTCACACCACCCAGTGTCTCCGTGAGAGTAGTGTGACTAGATTAGGGACACTTCTCTCGATGAGACAATGGGATGTTTAGAAGGGTGCACTCGCGCTCTCGCCGGAGCTTTGGGGATTTACTGGCATCTTTAAACTCTGGAAGACTGGGGTTGTCCAGCTCATAAAAATATTACAGACGAAAATATAAAACTCTACTTTCTATATAATCGGGATATCCCGCAACGATCCGGGAAAAAAATAACCTACTGGGAAATCCCGCGAGATCGAGCGAGAGCGCGACAGTCTCGCATTCGATAGTGTTGTCTCGGCGAGACTAGGATTTTTTTACTGTCGCGCTACTTTCGCCATGGGGCAGAAGCTGGTGTCTCGCGTGTTGTCTTGTCTCGCATGCGATAGTGCGAGAGTTGCAACACTAGTGTTGCATCTCGTGAAACTCTAATCTGAATAATCAATCATGACAATCATGGAATTGATTTAGGGCAGGAAAGTGTAATGAACGCCTCAGGCCAAGCTGATTACCTTAAATTTCACCCGATGAGGTTTTTTAAGGAGGTTGAAGGGGGGGGGGTTATCCATAGATTTTGCTTTCTGAAGCAAATCTCGTGTTAAGTAGCAGCCACGTTGGATCCCAAAGGGAACAAGAACATAAATGCGGCGCACAAATTTTTGTTCTACGTAACTCCCCTATGTATTATAGAGTGATATTATTTTTAACGTCTTGAATTTTTTTCGTCCAGTCGTCTTATCACATTGGAATAACAAAATAGATCTTCCAACATAGTTACCAGTTTACGGTATTTTTAAAATTGAATAAAACATTAAAATTATGTATTTAAGTTTCTGGAACATCGTTTTTGATTATTTTTAGTTTTACACTTTCAGCACAACCGAAATGTTTATACTATAGAAAATTGTCATTTTTTAGGCCCACTATATTGTAACCAAGCCAAAAAGCAGACCCACTTTAGGTAAATGCTCCTAAAATTTCCGCCGTTTAACATGGAAGGAAACTCCAAAGTGGTCCTGGCATAAATTCGACGTATATCGTCTAAGCTTGCTGTCATGCCCTGACATTCCCTGAGACCAATTTCATATCGTAGTTTCTTAAATCATTAGTTCCCCCAAGTCATTGTTGAAGCCCTTCCCGTATGCCTTGACCAAGGCTAACTTCCTTAACAATAATTGGTTTCCTAAGAGAGGTTGACAACCGCTCGCACAAATCCCTACAAAGGAGCAACATGTGCTCATACAATTCAAAGACGTCTTAAGTAAACAACACAATTCCAATAATTTTCAGATCTTATTTAAGTATCGCTCACAAAATCCCACAATCCTCCATAAAATCGATACAAAGGAAAATACGTCGTATTTTTTTTATACTTTGATGACATCGCAATATTTTTTTTAGAAAAATTTACAAAATCCTGTGCAGGACCTTTATACAAGTTTTTTTTAGTAAACAAAATAATAATGCTCCTATATTGTATAGAATATATCCATATGTAAAATGGAGAAGTATGAGCGATATTAAGGTCCTTGCCGAACCTTTTTCGTAGGAGCGGCCCACACCGACACAAAAAAACATAAATCATGTGAACCCTATGGAAAAGCAATAAAGGTGTTCCAATAAACTTATTTCATATTTGGCAGCCAGGTAACATTTCCGTAAAAAATTACTTTCGATTCCTGTAAATTCACTTAAAAGTCGAAACACGTCCAATAACACGATTTCTGGTCCTAAACATTTTTTATGCCATCCCATCCCGAACAAAAAGGAGCTTCGTTAGCTTATCCCCGGCGTTCCCAGAAGTATTTTTTTTTGTATTGAAGCATCTCGATTCGAGATAGGAAAGTGCTCAAAAGATTTTTCGGGATTTTATGATATTACCCAAAGAACGTTCTATGCGTGTCCCACCTTCTGTCATATGGTCATTTGGTAGTCCTCGGGGGCGGCTTTCCAGTGATATCCTTTTAAAGTTTATTTATGTACATCGGAATAAATTTTGCTGTAGTATCGCAGAAGCTTTGTTCGCAATTTACTGTCTAAGATAACCCCATTTGCCAGGGATGCTGGGTAAGTGTTATTTATTAAGGATATGCAGATAGCTTTGCCAAAGATTACTTTAAATTGTAGTTTGGATTCGGCAAGATTGTCGAGGAATTTGCACTTTAGTTTACAAGATTTTGTTGCGAACCGACTTTTCAGAACATACGAAGCGAAAGAAAAACAAGATTATCCTAAGCTCGAGAAAGCTCGAATTTGCATTTTGTATGTAGGTCAAGCAGAAGGACTTGTTTTGCTGCTAGATTAAGCGCATACACCCTTTTCCCACGAATCGTCGCGTGCAACAGGGATGATTTATAACTCCCAATTTTATGACTATGATAAAGTGGAGTTGCATGTAGTCGTATTATTTAGTATTACAAAAATCCCTCACTTAGGGGTTTTCATCCAGGTTTTCACAAAGTGTCTACAATTCCTGAAACCACCGTCGTCAAGGGACTGGAAAATGGTTTGTTGGCACAGAAGAGTTAATTGCTTAGAAATCACCATCACCTGGACAGCAATTAATTTCAAACGAAATCTTAAAGGCCGAAGAATTCTGCTTTGTATTTGAGGTCCATATCCTTTTGAAGTCATGCAGCAAAGGTATAGTTTCTAAATTGGTGCATCATTTGTGGAGAGTTTCAATTGGACGCAATAGAGTAAATCAGGAGTTGAGACTAGAGCACTTATTCTCTAACTAAGTAGGGCATGGGCCCAGTAAATTGCCGGAAATTCAGCATTTGATTCCATGTGGATAACTTTGAGTTCTTGATGAGTTGTAAAAGGGTGGGGTGACAAAGGTAAATACGGAAAGGCTTGCCTAGTTTAATTAAAATGAACAAACTTAATTATGCAAATTACGTTTAGTGGCTTCATCATTGGTTAATTACCTAGATTTTGGTAAATGTTTCTCACCAGACATAATGCTATTGAAGTAAAAAAAAAAAACCTTAAATTGCTTTATTAAATATTAGTTTACAACAATAATATTTTTGATAAAGAATATTTAATCCTGTTTTGTAATCAAATTCTATAGAAGTTATGTCGAATTCAAGAAATTATATGTTCCCTTGACCATAGGGGTTAAGGCGCCCGAATACCACCGAGTTCTGATGATGTCGTTTCCCGGCAGTTAAGCCAAATCTGTCTAGCCTTGACAAAAGGCTACCCATCTTGAGCCTTCTATTTGAAAGAAATTAATGGTGAAACTATTATTTCTTCACATACAGCGGCTTCTGATATTTGATGTATTCTGGCCTTGTTTCTGGGTCTCCGTTCCTGTATCCCGTGATCAAGAAATTCGGCTTCTTCTCATGGAAGACAGGTTTCGTCCAGCTTTCACGTTGTATTGTAAATTTTCGAGTAGTGTCTCCATAGTCATAACAGAGGTATAGATTTTTTCAGACGTCGTGACATTCAGCGCATTTACCCCAGTTAAGCTCTTTAAAATGTTTAAAAGCTCGGACAAATGGTACAATAATTACAAAGTAAGCTCATAAGAGCCCCGTGACGTCACTCAGATCTTAGTTCACAAAGGAAAAAAGCTCTCTCGTGACGTCACTCAAATATTTTCTCATATAAAAATGGTAGAAGCTTTTCAAGATGGAAACAGAGCTTTTCCTTGCGAGCCTACCTTGTATTATTGTATAGTTGTTTTCAAACCTCGTGACATCCCGCGCATGTTCCCCAGCTAAGCTCTTAAAAATGTTTAAAAGTTCAGACAAAAGCTTCACTTAACTCCTCTTATCAAATCACTTGCTGCCATGTAATCAGTCGCGACTGCGTATTGCTAAAGGGAGGTGTATTTTTCTGGGACTTCAATGATTATTTAAAAAATTTACAAATTATGACTGAAAAACACCCGTTTTTATATATCTATTTTTTTTATTTTAAGGTTTTTATATTTTACACATATGCCACAGAAATAATTTGTAGTAATTTATACTAAAAAATACGATATTTGTGTTTTTATCACTTTGATTACTAGATTTTTGACATTTTCCGCCAGTCGCAAGCGCGCTTCTGCCCGGGGAGGTTGTGTTGCTTGCGGCTGCGGAGAACTCTCAATTTATGAATGAAAATGCTCATAATCTTTAAAAGAAATTTTTCCAGCAATTCTTTTAATTTATTTTAAATTTAGGGATGAGAAATATTTAGCATAATTATAGTAAAATCATGCTTATTACGATGGATAAACTGACTTGGTTGAACAGGAGTTTTACATGTATTTAAAATCTCTGCTCAACACATATAAAGATTACTTAACTTTATTCACCCGGCATGCGCACATCCCTTCCCAAATTATTTTGTTGAGTTTTTTCTGCGTTTGTTGCCTTTTTAAGTTAAAAGAGGGGAAATGATAGAACAAAATTTATGAAATTGGGCAACGAGGTGCGCAGAACCTTTCAAATTATTTGTGTCACGGCGTTTGAAAACTTCTATACCATGTACAGAACTATGTTATAGGTCATGAGAGGCTTGAAGTTTTTCCATTTCTCTCTTGTACGGATCAGAACATCGAGTCTGAACTAATATTTTTATGTGAGGCTATTAAGCGCGTGGAGCGAGTGAGGCTATTAAGCGAGTACTTAAAACCTATTTTCGATCATCAAAAACATTTAATTATGCTAAATATACAGGGTGTATCAGTGAAAATGTCGAAACGCCTGGCTGTGGATAGGTCTTGGATAGACGAACAAAAAATCGTATGGGTGGGGGAGGGAAACCTAACGCCGCTAGGGCGTTTTGAAATTTTTTCAGTAGAGGTTTACATATTACGATATATTTTTGTAACTCTATTAGATATTTTCATGAATAAGAATGCAATCTACGCAGAATATTCCGAACTATCTAAAACTGTAAAAGTCAAGGTTTCAACATACCCAAGTCCAGAGTTATGAGTCGCAAAGCGTCGAGTTTTGATTTTTTTTCTAAAATTTCAACTTCAACCACCCTTTTCTCCAAAAAATACATAATTAACCAATATATTTTTTTTTAATTGGAAAGCTGGGGCAATTTCCCATGAATAATGTCCAACAACTTTTACGCCACGGCCTCTAGTTTTAAAGTTATAAGTATTTTTAATGTTGAAATTGGCTCAATTTCGTCCTTTTTTAGTACTTTTCCACCTGAGTTTTGTCGGAAAGTGCCAAATAAGCACCAAAACTCTAAAATGGCTGGTCCACACCTTTCATGTGATTTTTTAAGAAAACAATTTCGGAATACAAAAAAAAACATGGCAGCCGGAAATATCGCCCTTTCGCGAGTTTTCCATGTATTTCGGTTTCTATAGGTCATATAACCCCATTCGAGGGCAGAAAGAATTGGCAATGAAATTCTCTACAGCTTCAGTTCTAACAAAAATGTTGAACCGATTAACCCTCTGAAAGTTATTCAAGGCCAAAGTTATCGAAAATCACTTTTTGACCAAAATTTCACTCAAAAACTGATATTTTCGAAATAATTTTTTGCTCAGTCTATATGAAACCTTATTGCCAAGAAAAAGTCCTGCTTTCATTTTTTCGAAACTTTAGCCCTTTCGAAGTTATTCCAGGTCAAAGTTTGTAAAATTTGCTTCTTAGCCAAAAAATCAATCAAAAACTGATGTTTTCGAAAATTGTATTTTGTGGGCAATAATGTTTAGTATAAGTAAGTACATGAAAAAAATGCTTTGTAGAGAATTGTTAACATATTGGGCCCTCGTACGGGGTTGTATGAGCGACATCGACATACATGGAAAACTCCGGAAAAACACGATATCTCCGGCGGTCGTGTTTTTTTTGGATTCCGAATCTCATTCAAAACTTTCTGCACATCGATTTCGACCTTACGATGTAAATTGAGGGATGCTAAACCTCTCTAAGCCGATCTTCAGAATTGGTAGGTCTGAGATACATTTTAAGGCGGGCGTAGTGTAAAGAAAGAGTGTTCATTTGTCGAGTTAGTCACAGGAAAAATAGCCATAACGCGAAGAATTTGATCTATATTGGGAAATGCATCTACATTATATGCCGAGAGTTTTTTCGTCCTTTCCGGCAATGCATCGCCACCAAGTTTGAACTTAACTGATCCAGATGTCTTCAGAATCGTCATGCAAAATTGAAGAGTATGATGAAAGTAATTGCACGTATAATTCTTCGTTGGTTGATTCCTTTTTATTGGGAAAAAAGGGAAAGGCCAAATTGAATAAGATATGCGATGAACGTATAAATATACGATATGTAGATGGTTTTACGGTAATAATCTCCAACTGAGTCAGCGATGACCTTGGCGCGGTCAGTTTGCTTTGCTTCGAGGTGAGCCTTTGGCTCTCGCAATTCGTAGTGAGCCCGTTATCGCCTCCACGCTTGCATGATTCGACGAGGCCTCCTAATCAATCTTCACAAAGGTCTACAGCTAAGGCAGAGTACCCACAGGGGCTACCGGAGCAGACCAGGTATACGATGTCAAAGGTAACCAACCCGGCCAACGTCAATGGAAGAGGAATAACATAATTACGAATCCTACGACCGACAAGCACCTTGAAGGAACTCAAGGGGAGAGAAGACAATGATGTTCAACGGTTCGTGACCAGGGAAGGAATTGACATTTACCTTCCAAAAATTTCTAAATTAAAGAGTCGATTGAATTGCAACTTACTCATTACCGAAACTGCAGCTCCACTGTCAATTTCCATCTTCACATCTACTCCTTCAATATTCACTGTAGTTAAAAATTTTTCTCGATCGTCAATACCGGAATCCAATGTCAGAATTTCTGCAACTTCAATAGAATTGGTTGCCACTTGTTTTCTTTTCTTCTGCATGCAGACAATTTGCAAATGCCCTCTTCGCTTACAATTTAAACAATGAAGGTCTTTTTTATTGCATGCATTAGCTAAATGATCTGAGTTGCCGCATCTAAAACAAACGTTAGGATTAGTTTTATTTGAATTGTTTTTGTTTAATGCTTTAAATGTTTTATTATTTTTATTAAAGTTTTTATCACCATTTGGAAGGCTTCTACGTTTATGAAACCTGTAAGTGGAGATCGTGTTGATTGAACTTGAAGGGCGATGATCACCGTGCAATAGGTTTGCGTCTTTCTCGGAAAGTTCAATACCTGATGAAATTTCTATTGCTTTTTCCAATGTAAGGTCTCTCGTCTCCAGCAGTCTTGATTGAATTCGTTTGCTTGAAAGACCAAAAACAAATTGGTTTCGTAATGCTGTTTTGAGGTAATCTCCAAACTTGCAGTGAACACTCAGCTTTTGTAGAGAGGTTATGTACTCCTGTATGCTTTCTCCATCGTGTTGTTTTCTTTGATGAAAGCGGAAATTCTCGGCAATTTCCAATGGTTCCCTGACGTAGAACTCCTTCATTTTGCTGCAAAGATCCGAGTACGTTTGGTTTTCTGGCTGCTCTGGCGCTAACTTGTCACAAAGTATGTCGTAAGATGCTGCTCCCATGTAATGTAGCAGGTAATATACTTTTAGATTTTCAGGTACTTGAAATACTCTGAATGATCCCTCCAAACGTTGTACCCATCGTGTCCAATTATTAACTGTTGGCTCAAAAGTCTCAATTATGAAATTCGCCTGTAGAATTGTATTTGATTGTGGCGGTGAAGTCATTGTTGTTTGCAGTTATTACAGCTCTTCCACGCACTGAAGTAAATTACTTTCTTTTCACGTTTTCGGCACCAGGATACCACGTTTTATTTTTGAAGGTTAAAATTTGCACTTTTTGTAGTAGATTGAAAAACATCCCATCCTCGTCGCCAGTTGTTGTGTACGTGGAGGCTATGCCGATTATTTGATTAAGTAAAAGAATAGAGATGCCTTGTATTTTTAATGCTTTTATTAACACTATATAATGCACTGGACACGATGGTGGTGCGTAAGTGAATGAATTGGTGGAGGAGGTGGTACGTTCGTTTTCGTTAAGTTTAAGTATTGAGTAAATTCAGGTTGTGCAACATTCATGGTTAAATTTAATTCAGTAATACCATAGGAAAATTATGAACGTAACATTATCAATAAGTTGGACATCGGGAAGATACAAAGTCGAAAAAGAAAGGAGCAAACTCTCAACCTTCCAGGACGCTACCAAGTCAAAGTTAAGGTCAACGGGAATGGAGACGGCATACATGGCAAAGGTATAACCGCATTCAATATTAACTATTATTTCCACGGTGACATTGTGCCCCATTGGTAAGAGCGGGTTAGACGGTGCATACATGTCAGTTTCTGACATCGATCCAACTATCCCGCCCTGGTTTCAGAACAAATCTTTAGATATTTTATTCTTACATTAACAATTGAAGAAGTCGTTTTATCTTTTATTTGTTTCCACTCTACTGATTGGTTGGTTGATATTTATTCCTTTCTTAACTGTAAACCGTCGCCCTCCATTTACCCCTACTGTTCAGAGCAACAGTTGGAAACTAAAATTAAAATAAAAGTTAAAATAAAAACAAAATTGAAGTAAAATTACTGGAGTTAAATTATTGCACATTTGCTACTTGAATGTATTATCAAGAAACCAGCAGACGGCGACATTTGACATTTGCTAGTGTGCAAATGTAATATCAAAAAAATCAAGAAGGCGACGCCACGTTTTTTTGTGTATAAAAGGCCAGCCGGGATATTGTAAAATTCAGTTATTACTTAACTATCAACAAGAGATAAGCTAGCGATATAAGTTCAAAGTAATGCTCTGTTGGAGCCATTTTGAACAAAATGCACTATATTAATCCTTGTTAAATTCTTTTATTTAACTTATGGTATAACCACAATTCCGACGAATGACGGCAACGAACGACGAAATTTCGTTGTCATGTTCAACGAATTGCATCGCTATAGTTGTTAAAGCACAATAGCGGCGACGTTAATGATACTAGAAAACTGCAATGACATAAAAAATCGCCACCCTTGTCGACAAAATTTGAATTTATTTTAACCTGGCGAATTTCGTCGCATTCGCAAATCGTCGCCTGTCGGAATTTTGGGCAATTCCGCTTTCACATAGGGTTTTAAAAATTTTGACAGCAAATTTGCCGTCGTTCGCCGGAATTGTGGTTACACTATTTCACTGTGTGTCATCAAATCTTGTAAGCTAAATTTGACCCACTTCCCGGCTTGGGATAGAGTTGAAATTTTGCATACACGTTTAGTTTGGATGACAATGCAATGTGACCATTTTGTAAAAATATCCAGATGGCGGTTCCAAAATGGCGGTCGATTCTTAAAATTGTGCTCCGCGGCCCTCTGACATGGGTATCAAATAAAAGGATATGACAGGTAAAACACAATTTAGCTAAGTGGCGTCATTCCAAATTCAAAATGGCGGCCAACACAAAATTTCGAAAAGCTTATAATAAACTAAAAAGTAGAAAACCGATCAAGTTCCAATTTTGCACCCACTCGTAGTTCGCGTGATAATTAATATGTATGCATGATGAGATGAATAGTTGAGTTAAGGGTGAATTGAAAATAAAGAAGCAGTACACCTTACAAAAAATCACAAAAAAAGCACAGAGATGCTGATGTCAACTAAATTCAACTACTCAACTACTGAACTCATGTCCGTATGCATAATTTCAATTCAACCCAGATAGCAGAGCTGAGTCGAGTTAAGTCGACCTTAACTCAACTCGATTCCCGTTTACATGTAGTTAGACTGGGAATCAACCTGAGTTCAACTCATCATGTATAAGTACCTACTAAATGCAATCTGACCTTTTTGTAAAAAAATCAAGAAGACGGTTCCAAGACGGCGGCCGTTTTTGCAATTGTGTTCCACCGAGCCCACGAGTATCAAATGAAATAGTATGGCAGGTAAGCTGTGTGACGTAATTTTAAATCTAATAGAACCGCCATCATAAAATGGCGGAATACATATAATAAACTAAAAAGTAGAAAATAAAATAAATGAATTGATGAAAAAAGCGCCATTCTTTTAATTAACTTTTTCATTGAAATTGAAATTTCACGCTTTCTTTTACATATTTTTTATTTTTTACTTTTCAGTACATTTTTTAGTTAATTAAAAGAATTGTTTAAAAAAAAAACTTTTTAACCATTTATTTTTTTTACATTTACACGCTTCAAGTTATAATTGTTACACTAAATTATTGTACCATGCACTAGTTTTCAATTACAGGAATTATTTAAATAAAATATTCGTTTTAAAGTAAAAAGGATCGTGTTTCAGTGAACTAACAAATAAAACGTAATTGTACAATTTGCGATATTATTTTTGGTTAGCACGTTATCCGTGCTATTCACCTACGCTAAATTTCAGATTAACTTAGGCACTCTTGTTCACTATCGTGATATTTAAAAACAACCTTATTTTTCATTGATGATCTTTGATCTGATGATAATTAAAAAATCCACCGTCCGGTGGACTACAAAAAATACTAAATTACTTTTATCACACATAAATCGGATAATCATATTATAATTATTATGTTACCTCCACTCACCCGAGACAACTGCTTTTTTTTAACAAAATTTTTAGTTATTTTCTGAAAATTCTGAAATATGCACGCAAAGCTTTGCACTATTTTCATAATTATTTTGTCTTTGATACAAGCCATAAAATCACAGGTAATTCATATGGAAGATATTATTTTTTATGATAACCGCGATTTCTTTTAGAAACGACCACTGGTACTAAATTTCAATAAATTTCAAGTAACCCCGCTTCATCCCATTATGAAGGTCAATTTTTCTTTACCGACGAAAAGCTCCTTCACAATATTTTTCGAAAATAGTGAAGATCTTGAAACGTTTTTCATGGACTTCACCTTCTCAGTGATAACTGCGCCCGGACAAAAGCCAGTGGATCTCCTCAAATATAATGGCATAAACTTTTGCAGGATCTTGCAGGGATCTTTCATCCTGGGATTTGAGGTTTTGAAAAAGAATTTCCGAAACCCAGACAAGGCACTGATGCCCGAGGGTTGTCCTGTACGGAAGGTATGAAGTGAGTTGGGTGATAGCAATGAAATCAATTTTTTTGCATACTTGCAGGGATGTTATTTTTTTAAGAATTTTGAAATTTCTGCCGAAGATTCTCCGATCAGAATTAAAAATTTTCTCTTTGATGTGAAAATAACGACACGTAGTCATGTTAAGAAGAAGCTGTATCCGATGGTGAAGACGTTTATATCTGGATCTGTAAAAACGGAGATTGAATAAAATAATAATAATTGTAAACTGGTTCCGCTTTTATTTACCTTTCTGTAGAGTTTTTCCAATGCAAAGGTTTGATTATTCTTACTAAACGATTTTTGGAACATAAACACTATAACTGCTTATGGAGCTTTGGGGTATTACTTTGATTTTGAAACAGATCCACTAAAGTTGTGTCCAAAATTTTTTTTATAGAAGCGAAATATAAGTTAAAAAATATTGTTTGTTTACATCTTTATCAGTAATAACTGTCTACAGTTTCGATAGCCTAGGGGCGCACTAATCGCTCAGAGGTTTTAGCTACAGATGATAGTAAAGAGATAGGTCTATAGTTCAATATATCACTTTTAGGTCCTGCCTTATAAATTTGTGTTATATTCGCAGTTTTCCAAACCGCAGGGAAGTGACCTTCAGGTAGACTTCTGTTAAAAATAATAGTAAGAGGCTTGTAAATTGAAGAAGCAGTGTTTCGCAAAAAAACCGGACTAATTTTATCAGGACACGAGCCTTTACTACCATCGAGGGTCAGAAGTGCTAATCTGACATCAGTCTCACTAAAGGTGATAGTCGACAGGGAATTGGAATTTAGAGGCGCGTAATCTTTGTAGAGGCACATTAGCTTCAATTATATTATATAGGTATAGTTTTATAGAAATAATCAACAGCATTGTTTGTGTCCAGGTTTCAACCATTCAACATCAGCTAAGACAGGGTCAAGAATACGAACGTTGACATTCAGGACATTATTACGTCGAGTTCGATTTAACAAGGACATAGCATTATGTAGGTTGTGGTCCCCCATAAGCAATACATTTGAGTCAGGAAAGTCGGTAACAAAATCATAGCATTTGGCTAAAGGCCCCTTTACACTATCTGATAAGTCATATGCTAAGTCATACATAATTTTATCTGACTTATCAAAAGTTGAATCATAGCAAGTTGAAATCATAGCATTTTTGAATTTGTTGTTTATACCTTGATAAATCGGTACGACTTCGAGTATCGAATGAAATATCGGAAATTTTGAATGTAGAAATGGACGAAGAGCAGAAGGTTTCAGCGTTGTTAAACATTATTCAAATAGCATTAATAAAAAAAATTAAAAATAAAAATGCAAAGAGGTCCAAGTGGAGTATAAAGTGGCTTTTGATGAGAAATTGTGGTCGTGATATAACCCATCTTGTATTATTTATTTAAATAAAGTATTTAAATATTTAAATATTAAACTACGCTCTAGGTCTATAGTGTTAGTAAAAAATTAGGAGGACAACAGGGAAATTAGTTTTCTTTTATAGGAAATTTTGTTAATTGAGGGAGAGAAGCAGGTCGCGTAGGTATTGAAGGTAATGCAGCACCTGTTAACGGGCTCGTTTCTAGCATATTCAGTGCGATGCTGATACTCTTTAAGCAGTTTGGAATATCTTGTTTGTCGAGTATCGTTAAACTTGATTGTGTCCGACAGGAACTGCACCTTGAGGTCATTTTTCATGACATCCAGGGTAAAACAAGATGTAAGCAATTTTCGTCTAAGGGATAGAGGCAAGAGATCAAGGATTTTGAGCCTGTCCTTATAGTGAGGAAGGTTGTGAAAATCCGAAGGATTATAGAGGTTCCTAAGCGCGATAAGAAGCAACTTCTTTTGGACAGATTCCATTCGGTTTATACTAACTTGAAATATAAGGTCCCAGATTTGGCACGCATATTCAAGAATAGGACGAACTAATGAGCAAAACAAGGCTTTAGTAACCCATACATTGCGAATTCTTTAGCTCTTCTCTATTAAATGAATTACAGATTTAGATTCTTTTCAAAACTATACAAGAATGCAAAAAAACATTTTTAAAATTATTGGAAAAAGTGGAGAAACAAAATACAGTTTTGCGAAAATCTATTTCAGCAACAAGGTAAGCTATTCCACGGGCGTGCTTATTGCTTTGTTTTTTGGATCGTAAAGACATGGATTCTGCCAGGGACGGATTGGCCCCCCCTTAGCGGCCCGAGCATTTCGGCAGTGCCCGGCCCAAATTTTATATACAGGGTGTATTGCTGAAACTGTCAAAACGCCCGACTGTGGATAGGTTTTGGATAGACGAACAATTGTATGGCTGGGTGGGCGAGGGGAATCGTAACGGTTTAGCCGCTAGGGCGTTTTGAATTTTTTTGGTAGAGGTTTACATATCACTCTGTATTTTTGTCTCTAATTTTTTCCTGAGTAAGGAACCAACGCAGTATACCCCCACCTCATTGCTAAAATTGGCTCTCCTTCGTCCAGTACCAAATAAGGCCAATTTTAACATCAAAAATCCTTATAGCTTCAAAAGTAAAGGCCGTAGTAAAAAAGTCTTCCAGCATTATTCACAGGTCCAAGCTTTCCATTTTTGGAAAAAAAAATATTGATTAACTACGTATTTTTTGGAAAAAAAAGGTGATTGAAGTCGAAATTTTAAGGCCTGTCCACACGGTACGTTTTGCACAACCTTTTGTCTGCGCAGTTCAACACGTTGCAGATAAAACGTTGCGTGTGGATCGGAAAACTTCGCAGTTTTGAGTCCGGCGGGAAGACGGTACAGTTGCAACGATAACTGAGCAAATGAGCTTTGAAATCCATGATCTGTGCGGACAAGTCGGTGCATGTGGACGCTTGCCCCGTTTTCCGATTCCTTTTGTTCCTCAGTTTTTCCTAATCACGCGACGATGGCTGACCTTCGGCAATGTTCTCGGGAGTTTCTAACTGATTTTATTGCACTTTATGAGAGTTTCCCATGCATTTGGATTGTTAAATCGAAGGAGTACAGCAGGGGTTCCCAACCTCTCTGTGGTGCGGGCGCATTCGAGATTGCAAAACAAACTGGCGGGCACAAGTCGGATTTAAAAACAACACAACACATTGGTAGCACCTGATGATAACAGTAAGAGTTTACAACGACCGCTCGCTGTGACAACTATATTATACTAATAATACAATAAAGACGTCGGGAAAGACATGATTGTAAGGCTTCTTTCATATTGGATGGCGGTTTGGCCGCGATTTTATTGCTTTTCGTACTAAGTAAGTCAGTTTTACTCAAAGCTACTTAGCGAGAAAAACAATAAAAATGCAACCAAATCGTGGGACCTAACCGACAAAGTTAGGGTCTAAAGGTCTAATTCGCGTGGTGGATTAGACAGATGTTAGTGTAGCCAACTTAGCGAATTTCTCACTACATCTAGCAAGATTTTTAAAATTAAAGTAACTCTTAAATTTTTTTTATTTGTAAGATTTTTTTTTTCGTATTTTAGCACTTTGTCGCGGGCACAATTAAATATCTTCGTGGGCACATATGCGCCCGCGGGCACAAGGTTGGGAACTTCTGGAGTACAGTAACAGGGAGAAATAATCTAGCAATAATCTAATATGGGCAAATTCCCGCCTTTTTAGAAGCCATTTCCGCGACCACTTTGAACGCCCGGTTCTTTTTAGATGTTCCAATCTTTTTTTTTAACAAGACAGCATGCAAAAATTGACCACAGTAGAACCTCCTCCATGACGATATCACACAAGACTGAGCGAATAATGCAAATATGACTGCAGACTGCACTGTCTGGACGCTCAAAATTACAACGTTTTCATTCCGTCTTAAGACTGCGCAGACTTAAAAGGTTGTGCAAAACGTAGCGTGTGGACCGGCCTTTAGACTCTAGAAGCTGGTGGGTTGAGACCTTGACTTTTACAGTTGATAGGTGGGAGTATACTGCGTAGATTGCGGCCTTATTCATGAAAATATCTTATAGGGTTACAAAAATACAGGGTGATATGTAAACCTCTACAAAAAAAAATTCAAAACGATTTAACGGCTAAACCGTTACGATTTACCCTCACGGCGGGTGATTTTTGTTTATCTATCCAAAGCCTATTCACAGCCGGACATTTTGTCAGTTTCAGCAATACACTCAGCCAAAATATCGATATAGATATACTATCGATATGGATTGTGTTTCCCAACCTGCTATTGATGGATTCTCTTGTGTACAAGATCATACTTTAAATTTTATGTACCTTGGGAAAAATTAGCACGTTTCACGCCGTGCGCCAAGGTCCAGGGACCATAGGAAATATAAATTTTCAAGCAAATACTGCACAACCCGTGCAAGAATCGCACTGTGCCCGCCGTGCGTCTATATCACGGTCAATGCAATACTTTCTCAAGCCTAATTTCACATGGACCCTGGACCGGCCCGTGCAATAGGCGCTCGGCACGCACCGTGCTAATTTCTTCTCTACATTTTCGCTTGATTACGGACCTGCTCTGAGAAATACTACCCTCAGGCGGCGAGGGCGTTCGGCCAAAGGCGAGCTCAAGATGGATAAGTGAGGTGAGGAAGAGAAAAGGCCAAATTCGAGCCGATCTTCGTGAGACTAGTCAGAATTGTTACGAAACTTTAAGTTTTTTCGCAAAAAAAATCCTGACCACTCAACCACCGCCCGGCCCTTGCAGTATTTACTCGAATAGGCCATAGGCCAATCCGGCCCTGGATTCTGTTCCCATATGTCTACCAATCCAAAAACATTCTCTCTGGTCCACTTTATCTGTAAAAGTACACAAATTGCAATTATTTAATCACATTTTAATTAACATAATAATTATATCTACCTTTTTCTCGATTAGTTCTCTCTCCATTTAAAAAAAAACACTGTTTTCACTTTCTTATCGCAATGAGTTTCAAAAGTCATATGATTTCTCAGAGCAATTAGAACCAATCCTAATCGTAAAAAAGTCATATGACTTATCATATGTCAGATCATAGGAGAGATATGGATGCGTTTACACTATATTATTTGCCATTTTTGATAAGTCATATGTAAAAGCATTATGACTTATCAGATAGTGTAAAGGGGCTTAACAATATTATTACAACAGATAATAGTTTATGTGACCGATAAGAGAGACTTATGACTTACAACTATTTAAAAAACTATAGGAAGTACAAGTAGAACACAATATAAAACCATTCTATACATTTGAAGTGTTGCAAGATTTAAAACTAATATAACAATTAAAATGACTATAGTTAAAGGAAAGGTGATATACTAACAAAAATACTAAAAATAGTCATATTATTCAACTTATGATATCGTTATCGTTTCTGATCCGTATTATTTTAAAGCTGTCTGTCTTTCTTACAAAGATACATGAGTTTTTGATCGGCCCATATAAGTCGATATCATTTTTCCGTTCTGCGGTGCACCCTTGATGTGTACTTGTCCCTCAAGGCAATGACATTTATTTACAAACTCCTACACTCCGATCGTCCATCATACCTTTATAAGTATCTTCGATTTTGTAAACATGAGGATCAAGATTTTTACCTGCATGCACCTTGATTTTATTTTCGTACACCAATTGGTTTTATTTTAACGTAATCTTTACCAGAACATTAAATTTTTTGTAATAATCGAAACATTATTTTGCAACGAAAAGCAGACCGCGGTATTCATTCAATTTTAAATAATGCTGTTGAAATTTTGAATAAACTACGAAAACTCCTATTTTTTTTTGTTTTTTTTTTTTTTTTTTTTTCAAAGAAGACAAGCGAATTTTATTCTTTAACAAAAAAATGAATATCAGTTTGTATATTTTATATCACAAAAACTTTCGTTATGAAGTGCCTAAGATTCAACACGGAAATACCTTTAATATTTAAAGAGATTCCATTTAAACTTTAACATCCAGAAAACCTTACGCTCAACACTCGAACGAAAATCTCACGAACTTTTTGCCTTTTGCAAATATTTTCTGGATGTTTATCCCCAAAAGGTTCATAAACATCCGAACAAGAAAAAAAAACTCAACAAACCCCGAACTGACCATCGACAAGAAACAAAACGCCAAGAAAAGTCGTGAAAGAAATCTCTTGTCTGGTCAATTACGCGCTTGGACATCTCCAGTGAATTATTAGATCTTTTTTTACAACAAGGAAATGGTGAACAGTCAACCAGTTTCGTTTCATCAATTCTCTTCCTGTTTCGTCTTCTGGTGATTACACTGCACTATGCTACACTACATATATACCATTCGATCGCCAATCCGTATGCTTGAACTGAGCTCGTCTTGCCTATACCCTCTGTTGTACATCCGAAAGTAAGAGCTGAAACGTCTTCAGGTCTTCAGGTATTGTGCACCTTTATGTTTGCTTCCTGTTTGCTTCTTGCTGCCAAGTACCCCGAGAGCGAATGGAGTCCGCATCGTGTGATTCATATAACTAACTCGTTATTGTAGATCTGCTAAAAATTTCATTAGAGACAGTCTCCATTCACTTTATGCGAAATCTTTTCCGAATGATGTACAACGCAATTTTGGACACTCGTCAGGCACAGAAGATTATGCATGCACCACGACCGTGCTAAGGTATTTACAGGCGGTGAATCCATCGTAGCAGATTAAAACGTGCACTAAGTTTTTGCTATTAATTTCTTAACGGGCATGAAACTGTCACATTAGTGGATGCATCCGACTAGACGGTCTTCATGTAGTGTGTGGCTAATCATAGTCATTAGGCTTGCGTTTCCCATTACAGCGAAACAATGGACTCGAAAAAGAAAACCGTCACTAACCTAAACCGATTGTTCCACACCAGACTCTTTCGTGCAGGAAAGCTCCTCCTTCTGGTGGCTTATGTAATCCCAACGCGATGATCATCAAATTGGAGAAGGCTCTTCCAATACCAGAGAAAATGCCACACCAAGAATGACATGATCACCGTCTCAGGTGCCCACAGAACCAGGTAAACCAAAGGTCGTAAAAGGTAGTCGTGTGGAACTTGTTACTATCGGGAAAGTAATTAGCAGGTATGTAAGAGGTGAGTGTAGTACGAACGGTGCATCGCCCTCCAGCTTCCTTTCGCTATGTTTGCAATGAACTGAGGTAGGCCAACTAGCGAGGAGATTATCAGTTTTAACACCAGTGAAATTGACCACAAAATGTCCACGTCTCTTTATCAACAAAAACAAATCTCGGATCTGTTATTGATCTTGGGCCTGTTCTTATCTCTGCCAAGTTTCTGTGTCAAGGGCGCAGGTAATTCAATATGCACTGGTTACAATCCAGTTTTTGTGCACTTCCATTGATACTTTTATGGCCATTATCTTTTTAAGAAGCTACCAACCAACCTTATTGGGAACAGTTCAGGCACACTACTCTGGATTGCCGGTAATTTTATGTATATTTACCTCGGATACGCTCTCGTGGCTATCAAGGCTTGCACTTTTGTTTAGAGCAAAACACGTTTACCTGCTCCATTTGTGTCAGCTCTGTGGCGGAACCATGTTTGAAGCATTTAAAATGTTTACATAACAATAATGGCGCGCATGGATCGCATTGTTGACCTTTGCGGAGTGGCATTTTATGATAGAAGAGTTTTTCTGCCTTTGAAGACAATGAGGGCTTCGTGACTTCTCATTTAAATGAGGGCCTATAAAGTAGGCAACAGACATCTACTTTAGAGCGGCTTGTGCTCAGTAGGGTTTCCAATCTTCAAGGGCTATTGGAGGCTATGTCAAGTTAGCGAGAGCCGCTTTGCTTTATAAAGTTAAAAATTGTTTTGAACTTATCGGGGATGTTTGGGTAGGAGGAAGAAATTTATATTTATTAATTATTAATTTTGATCAAGGTAATTTTTAATGGTTCAAATGAAAAATAATCTTTAGCCTCATTCCGTAATATTTAAAATGCTAAACAACAACCAGTGTAAATGTCTAGTAGCAATATTAGTTCGGATAGAACAGGTTTGACGTTATGAGCAGTCAGTGGAGTCTGTTAAAGAGGTGGCGACGAATTCTGAGGTTGAACTCTTGAATTTTGTAGGAGTTCGAAAATACTTATTGAGGAATGTTGTTCTATTTAATAACGAATTCCTTTTCTGTACGGTGCGCTAAAAGGTGGGTATAGACAGAGGAAATGAGCAGAGCTGGCTAACATAGTGTCAACGTTATAAAATCGTGGTGGAGGCAAGAGCGCGTTCTTCAATGGAACAATCGCTTTTACGGCAGCAATATAAATTTTCCAGAGCTGATAAATTTCGAAAGTGGCCTAAAGTAAAAGTGGCCGAAGTAAAACAATACTTTGGTTGGAATTTATTCGATACGTTTCTTGCAGTCCTCAACAATGAGTTCAATATTCTTGAGATTGGGATGTAGATTGAATCAGACCTAACTCCACTATATTAAAAATAGGGTTTAGCTCGTGTTTGTCTTCCGATATCGAATCCATAAAGCCGTGTAGGTACATACAGGACCAAGAGGTGGTCGTTTTAAGTCGATATCGTTCTTCTGTTCTGGGGTGCACCCTTGCTCTGTACTTGTCCCTTAAGGCAATGACATTCATTTACAAACTCCTACACTCCGATGGTCCATCATATCTTCATAAGTATCATCGATTTTGTTCACATGAGAATCATTTTTACCTGAATGCACCTTGATCTTATCTTCTTACTCCAATTGATGGTGGGTGATTCAGGGGCGAAGGACCTGCAGCGGCGAGTGAGTGATGTCACGCACAGCGACCACCAAGCCATCATTTTCGAGGTGGGTCAGGGTAAACGAGCAAAGAATGCTAGGTGCGAAGCGGCTAGAGGATGAGCGGTTAAGAAATTCGCCGCAGAGGTGTTCAAGGTAGTATTTCTGCATGCTGCCCTGACGGCAGGAGATGCGAGAGATGGGGCAGAACGGATTGAACAATCTGTAAAGCAGGAATGTGTGGCGTCGTTGGCAGAAATCGGCGAATACTACCGGGCAGGAGAACTCAGAGAAATCGGAACCGTCCGGATTTCGAAGAACTCCTTAAAAGAACGAGGCGATCTTCCACAAAACGTACACACCGGTGATCTACCCACCCTTTAGTTGGACCCAGAAGAAGTGCCTGTAATAACCGTGGAGGATATCCTGGATACCTCAAAAAAGGTAGCCATCAATAATGCCCCTGGCATACCAAAGAAAGCGGCTAAGCTCGCAGCTGCAATAGCCCAGAACAGATTCGCTGAAGTCTTCACAGTGTGCCTGAGAGTGGGGATCTTCCCAGAGCGAAGGAAACAGCAGAAATTCGTTCTACTTTCGAAGCCGAATAAACCTTAGGAGACCTATCGTCCCAGAGGCCGATATGTCTCCTTAGGGCTCATACACTTAGGCCAAAGGGATAGGCCCATTATGCCATAGTGATCCCACTTTAAACCTGATATTCAAGTGTGGTTTCTTCGCTTAACCATCTCGAGGAAGTAATAAATTTTCTAAGTTGCGCGATCCCAATCTTCGAGATCTCCGCGAGCGTGCTTAGAAAGGGCTCACTAAATGTGGTTAGTCTCCTTCTGCTTAGGGCTGGGCAGTGACAGAGGAGATGTAGTACACTTTCCTCCTCGTCCGGATTTTTACATCTTCTGCAAAAAATGCTGGTCCGCCAGAAATCATGAGAGCCTTTCCTAGCCAGTTCGTCAATTTTCACAATACAATTTCCCTCCATATTTCGGTGACCGGGCACCCATACGAGGAGGGTCCTGCACTGTTCAGCCATCTCGTTAAGATATATGCGACATTCAGAGGTAGTTCTAGAGTTGTTTGTGCAATAGCCCACTTAAGAAGTTTGAACCAAAAACGAATTCAAACAATGAGTATGAACAGGACGAATTCAAACAGGAGTAGGATTTTTTGTGTCGATTCATATCTGTAGATGAAACCTTGATCTACACCAAACTCGTGGATGGATAAACTCCTAAGAAGATATGCGAAAGCTTCGTATAATAAACTGAGCGCTAGAAAGACACAAAGACAACTGGAAGAAGGGAGTTCAAGAAGACCGAGTCTTATAACGAATCTAGCTCCATTTAAGTGGAAGAAGAGCATTATCGCTTGACAAACAGCAGAAAAACGTATATTTTTAGCACTAACATTTAACGTTTAACTCAGTTGTTTAATGCCTTATCCAGATATGGAGGTTCTGTCAGAATTGATCTTACATTTCTATGTTGCTTATGAGCTTCTGTGGACCAATTAGGTTGAAATCATCGGTTCGGAGCGGGCTATTGGGGCACCGAACAGTTTCGGAAAAAGAGCCCTTGCTAATCGGACTTTTAACAAACACGCCGAACGTTGGAGCTCCGCGCTTGGATTGTCGAACTCTAGCCGGTTCCTTGCTATGCCTGTTAATGTATAGGGTGAAGGGCCCTAGCTACACCCATTGCTTTGATGAGGATGAGTAGAACATCGTCATGTTCCCTGTGAGTACGGCGCGATTCTCGAACAGTCAGGTTTAAGTGGCTCAAATATGTGGTATAGGGGGGTAGTATAAGACGTGAAGGTGATTCCGGTGCATTTGCACCCAATACCTCAGTAAAGAAGAAGAAGAACATTAATATCGGCGCATTTCTCTAAATCCTATAGTGCCATAAATAACATCTGTAAAACCTATAATATGTTCTGTTAGCATCTACAATTCAGTGTTTTATTTCGAAGCTTTAACTTCATAATGGAAATCTAGGAAGTAAAATTGTTGAACTAAGTCAAATGTGCAGGATACCTTGGCTATGTTTTCTTTATTTTTTTAGAGAAAGGCAGTATTTCGTCTTCCTCTCATTAACTTGCAGGCTTTTATTGCGGATCATAAAATGTTCTTTTGTCATCTCTCTCGTGTATTTACCTGTTGTATTTAATCCTGAACAACAACCATACAAACCTAAAGCTTAGCACCCACACATTGTACTACCTGCTCGTCATATCATTCGAATTGTAGTGCAATGTCTAGTAGTGAAGCTTAGTTTGAAGTATAGAAGTGGCTAGGGTAAGTTAGAGGATTGATGACGTTTAAACTCTAGGACATTGTAAGAGCAAAATATTGTTCATCTGCCGAGCTGTTCAAGTAGAGTCCGAGTTGTTATGTAACGATATCAGCGCATTAAGAATCTGACCAGCATAAAAGTACACTGCGAATTAATATTTTATTTATTCTGAAACTCCAACATACTTACTTGAAATTGAATTACCTATAATGTAAAGCAACTTTTGTGTCTCTATTAATGGAAGCATTATCCCAAAGTATACATTAAACACCGTTTCTACATTGTGCCCAATTCTTTGGGGCCTCTTAGATCCACCTTATATCATACAATTAACCCCGAGTTGCGTCAGTTTTAATTTAATAAAAATAATTAAATTTTGATTTAAGAAAAAATTCTATTTGGTTAGTATAACCGGGAATCGGAAGTGTAATTTTTAAAGTCAGGTTGAGAGCTGGTTTGTTTTATTATTAAATTTCTTATAAACAGAAAAAACTATTTTTCAAAATTCTACAATGCTTTCGAGATTTTCTTTGAAGTATATGTCTCAATAGAAGTTTTTAGTAGAAAATTGATAGTCGTTGGATTACCACTACTGCAGATGCGACCCCACCAAAAATGTACACTTCTTATATAAAAATAACAAAGCCCTCTATAAAAAAACACTAATAATTTAAAATTTCTCCTATTACTCAACGAATTACATCTTCATTTATCTATCATCATCCCGAATTTCCCATAAAGTACAAATTAATCCGAACTTCCTTGTAATCAATAAATAATTGATGATAAACTGACTCCAAGCTGCACCGCCATTCGTGACTCTGCCTCTGTTTCAGCAACTGGGCAATATAATTTCCATCTTAATTAAAGATCAGAAGTCATTTATTTGCAAAAACTTTAATTTCCACTCACCCAAGAATCACTTCACCTCCATTATAGATACCATCTCACCAAAGCACCCATCCGCCCCAACAAGCAAGAAGCAGCAGCAGCAAAACACTAGATTACATACTAGAGACTCCTGTGGCACTCCATGATTACTGCTCGTTATGTCATTTCTGGCTGGGATATGTTCAAGAAGTTTACCCCGAATGCTTGGCCCCTTAATTTGTTAATCTGGAGCTTGAAGACGGTGATTTACGGATTCCACTATAATTTATCCGCTCTTTTGTTGAATATTTTTGTGTGCGGTTAATCTCCTTAAATCAACTTGAAAATCCACGAAGAAGTATTGCACTCCGTAATCTGTCCAGGTAACAACAATGGGATCGGCACAAAAGATGAAGGGAGGCCTATGAGAAGTTGCGTGCGTCTAGGCAAGATCGGGTGTAATTAGCAGATTGCGCGGGCGTGATTTTTCCCGGGTTTGGCCGAGTTTTTGTTTTTTCTCAAATGTTTGTTGTAAGAAGATGAGTATCAATTTGCTAACGGTGCGTCAGTTTAGCTGTCGTCCATGCAAATGTTGGCCAAGCTGAACGCGCGGCAACTGGAGCTGCGCGCGCACTTCAAACCCACGGGCAATGCGCCACAATAGTGACGGCTGTGAGAATTTCTTGGCTATTTCTTCACCGGGGTCTAGGTACTTTCAAGATGATGAGACTCTGTCTGGCGAACGAGCACGGGCCCCATCCGTGGCGTGGGGAGCGAATTCTTGCGCTAGAGTGTACAAGCTTTGTGTGCCGGGCTTAGAGAGGAGATCTTCAGTCGTGTGCAATTCAAATTTTTATACCTTTTATCGCCGCTCGTGGGGGGCTTTCTCGGATGTGTAATCGAACTTCAAGTGTATGGAGAAGAGTCGCGCATATCGTAATAGTGGCGCTGAAACCGAAAGTACCGAGACTTTTGGGGCCCCGATAATCATCAGCAGCCAGGTGACGACGGAGACGCGGCAACGGAGCAATGCGAGGCATTGTGTTGTGGCTGGCTTTCCAGGCTATGTATTTGGATGTTAGCTAGTATTAACTGGCGCAGAGGATGACCATTTCTTTTGGACAATATATATATTGCCGCCTGAAATATTTGTGTATTGTGCGTAATGCGATTGCGCCTATAGTGGTCTGAAGTTTGGCGCATTCACCCCACCAGCTGGATTTGGCAGAGATTTGTTGGTAGGTGGCTGATGATCGGAGCCAACTGGAAGACCAATGTGCACCGAAGTGAATGCCGTTTTCGCGGATTCCTCCTGGTTTGTTAGCTGCGGGTAAAATCTTTCTTTTCGAGAGTGAAGGTTTTTTCCGAGTGGTTTTTATCCAATTGCATGGGATTCTCGGTGTGTACCTGCCTCCCATGTAAGTAGATTTGACTGTTACTGATTTTTTAATTTTGCCTCTTGCAATTGTATTGTAATTTTCTGTTGATATAAATTGAAGTACCTGATCGGTTAGTTCGTCAGTCAACAATTCGCTTCAGTACAATACAAACCTACCTGAACAGGATCTTGTATCGTACCTTGTTTAATAAAACCAATATTCACTACCAAGTTAATAACAACTTAACAAAAAAGATGAGAGCATTCGTCCTATTATCCTGTTTGGCTATCGCCGTTGCCAGACCTGAAGCCGGTTACTCTTACAATCGTCCTTCAGGAGGCGGTGGACACGGTGGCGGTGGCGGCGGTGGCGGTTTCGGAGGTGGCGGTTTCGGAGGCGGCGGCATCGGCGGAGGACATGGAGGCGGTGGCGGCGGATTCGGTGGAGGTGGATCAGGATTCGGTGGTGGATTTGGTGGAGGTTCCGGAGGCGGATTCGGAGGTGTGTGATCAATCTTATAAATATATATACATATATACAAAGTGCAGTGATTTACAAAAAAAAAAAAATAATAAAAAAAAGTGAAAATTTGTGCGATAGTAAAGGATACACTTCTTAGTACCACAAAGCCTAATTAAAAAAAATACAAAGGACTATTTCAAAATTCATAATGTTTATCCGTTGTTTTACAGGTTCAGGATTTGGCGGAGGTGGCGGTGGATTCGGAGGTGGCTCCGGATTCGGTGGAGGTCTAGGTGGAGGACTAGGTGGCGGTTTCGGAGGTGGTGGCGGCGGAGGCGGCGGAGGCGGCGGATTCGGAGGATCTGCTGTTGTCCAGAAGCACATCTATGTTCATGTACCACCACCAGAGCAGGAAGAGATCCGTGCCCCTCGTCCAATTTCAGTAGGACAGGCACAGAAGCACTACAAGATCATCTTCATTAAGGCACCATCCCCACCACAATATCAAGCTCCAATTATTCCAGCACAGCCACAAAACGAAGAGAAGACCCTTGTTTACGTTTTGGTCAAGAAACCCGAGGAACAGCCAGACATTGTCATCCCAACACCAGCACCAACTCAGCCCAGCAAACCAGAAGTATACTTCATCAAATACAAGACTCAAAAGGAATCTGGCGGAGGAATTGGCGGCGGAATTGGCGGCGGAATTGGCAGCGGACTTGGCGGAGGCATTGGCGGAGGAATCGGCGGCGGCGGCGGAATCGGTGGAGGTATTGGCGGAGGAATCGGCGGAGGACATGGTGGAGATATCGGTGGCGGTCATGGTGGTACTGGCATTGGTGGTGATATTGGTGGTGGACACGGCAGCACTGGACCATCAAGCTCATACGGACCACCTGGTAAATCTGGACCATACTAAATATACGACATCTTTAGCTAGTCCTATTTCCTCTAATCTTTTGTATATAATTTACTTCCACTAGTATTAGGTAAACTGTGACGAATTATTATTATAATATTTTTTTATTTTTTTGCAATAAAAAAATAACGGTGACAAAATTAAATTCATTCTTTTAATATTCAATATTTTGCCAACATGAAAATCGTTCTCTCATTTAATTTTGTTGTAAATTCGCCATCGACAGCTTAATAACTTAATCAAGAGGATTTATGGAATCATTAATGAATTATGACTTGAAAAGCGTGCTTCAGGTATTCATCATCAAGGTATTTTGCAATTCGTAATTGTTACTATACAAAGTGGTCTTTTAGTATCTTTGTAATCAAGTTATTCAATATTGATGTAACATTTTGCATCAGTATTATGTCATTTTGGATGTTATAACCAAGATTATCCAACCTTGCACTACCAGCTTAGGATAGACAACTCCAGAACCTCTCCAGCTATACTCAAGCCAACGAAAGTAAAAGTGTTTCAAATCAAAACACTAGATAATTAACAAAATGTAAACATCGAACAGAAAGAGCATCCTTCACGTTTGTTTATTTACTGGCAGCGCTACGAAAGGGATATGTGATATCCTGTTCTTGTAAATACAACCTTGACTTCTATCATGGCGTCAGTCATGAATCATTGTCAAGGCTATGGATCTGTTCGTACCTGTGAAACCTTGAAATTTCCCATTTTGTTTTAAATTATTTTTTTTTAAGAAAAATATATTTTTCTTTCTAAATAAATATTTAAATATTTAACAAAATTGGTGAAATTGCCGACTGAATTGGCTGGCATAACTTTGTAGACGACTTTTTGCGGCTTTCCGCTCCTTTTCTACTTTTTGTTTATACAACAATCGATAGGTACAAGCCCACTCAAAATGTATTAAAATATTTTTAATTTCTTAAAATATCTTAATTTTTATTTAATATTTATTTACGATAAAAATAGAATCATAATAGGCAAAGGCCATGCTGTAGCGATATTTTCGGGGAACATATTTTGATATTATAGGCTTGGTGGGAGCTGATTCGAGCCCATGAAGCCTTATTATTGATGTTAATGTGTAGTCATAAATATATTTATTTAACAAGATGGGGAAATCATTCCATTTCATTTTCGGGAATTTTTAGAAGCCAAATAAAAAAAACACAAAATATTGTAACACAAATAGACAAATTATATTCAAACAAATTTACCAAAATACAATTAAAGGTACTTTTTCGTGTCTCTCACAACAGAATTCGTATGGAATAGATTAAGCATTGGGATGGGATTGGAAAATTGTCATTTTGGTCTTTTGTTGTATCATAAAATGAAAAAAGAGTCTTGTCAATGCTCTGGGATTTCCGTCTAAAGAAATGATGGGTGAAGGCGATTTTTTTAAAAGTATTTGTATTGGCCTATCTTATATAATAACCTAATATAAATGCAGCTAATGCTTAAAGCGACTTATTCTATCCTATTCTAAACTATCTAACTTACTGGCCCTCAGCAGGCGCTCTAAATTACTCACTATTTTATTTAACTTATGCCTTTCAGCTAAAACTTACATATTTTTATCAAAAATAGATTAAAAATTCCAAAAAAATAGTCTTTTACTTTGAAATGAACTAAAAAGTAAAAAAATAATTTTGAATGTAAAGTTTTTATTGCTCCAGCCAGTATATGTAAACAACCTACCTAGCGTTCTATGCCTGTAAGGAGACTTTCGGCAAGTGCTGAGGTGTATAAAGCCACACATGGTGTGCTGGGTTTACACGCCAGTGATTATACCAGTCTTACCACATTGTTTCTCCATATGGTGTTCCACTCTTTCCAAAGACTGACATATTCAGACTGGATCAAATCCAAAAAAGGGTCGCCTCGAAATATTGAGCTACTTGTGTACAGGTACCGTAATCTGAGTGTACCCTCAATCGTCAATTTAGGTCGGTGCCAAATGAAGACTCATGTTATTTGGTTCATGATTTTAACATAATTCTGGACCTGCTGCCACATCGGGTTTCTTATTGCAGTTTCCAGGGTCGAGAAGATCTACGAGCCTAACAATGTACTGAGGTGCCCGCATAACCTCATAGAACATAACTACATACACGTTAATTCACACTAAAACATTCATTGCATTTTAAGGTTGTTTATATAGAAAACTAGATGTATTCATTGTCTATAGATGTAAGTTAGTAGGCTAGTTGTGACATTATGTACTACAGTATATAAAGTAGTACATAATAATTTCTACTATAAATACGAGGGAGTTTTGTGTAAGGATCATTATTATTCTATGCTCAGCGACTACAGGGCGCAAATAGGATTATAACTCTACGCTCTGTCGCTGAGGATAAAGTTAGACTTAAATGCGATAACGAATAATGAAAAAGAAACATATATTACTGCGCTCTGCAACACAGAAAATAGTAATAGAGCTTACCGACATCATAGTTGCAAAATAAAATGTTGGTAGAGACATCAATGTCCGGTCCGGATCCCTACCAGAGAGAAGTATAAAGATTTCCAGCCCGACAATGATCATGTTGCTCGTCTATTCCCTCTCTATTCTCCATCGCTGCTACTTTTACTTATATGCTGATGATCTACAGCTATACAGGGTGTATCCGGTAGGTTTACAAAGCGGCTGGATGTGGATAGGTTTATTTTGGATATACGAACAAAAAATTTAATGGGAGGGGGGAAACGGCTTGATTTTTTTTGGTAGAGGCTTACATGTTATCCTGTATTTTTATAACCCTATGACATATTTTAATGAATAAGGCAGCAATGTATACTTCCACTTATCTAAACTGTAAAAGTCAATCTTCCACCCTACCAACTTCCAATTTTATGAGCCGTCTTAGTCAAAATTTTGGTTTGTTTTCACTAAAATTTCGAATTTTACTCCCTTTTTTGAAGTAACTGATTTTTTTTTTTCAAAATTGGAATGCGTGGCCGAATAATTTAAATTTCCGCGTGGATATGTGAGTTATAACTGCGCCAGTGTCGAAACCTGTAGTGTCATTTCACTAATGCAGTCCTCCAACTGAGTACTAATCACGTTCAATGCTGCTTGACCTCTGTAATCGAACCAAAACTGACACCCTCCACGGTCACCAACGAAATTGCGGAATTGAAAATTAAAGCTTTGTATGAGTAAAACTAAAGCTTAATATTCCATCTTCACCGGTATCAGTGAAATTAAGTTCATAACAATCAAGTGGCTTCACAGGCTGGAATGTTCAGTTCATGCTTGAAATTTTTGTTGAGTTTTCGCCAAAACTTAGATATCCAAAAGTTCACTGGAATGTCATTCCATTATTCCAATTGATTACTCTCTTTTGAGCGAGCTTATACTTTCAACTTCAATTGCATGTTCTGTTGGGTGAATTCAGGCTTGACTTTTCCTGGATTCAATATGTGAAAAGGTAAGGGAACTTAGGCTAAAAGTGAAGTTCAGTCCCCAATTTTCTCGAACTTATTATTATTTCAACGCTCCTTTAAAATGTTCCCGAACACGAAAGACAGATGTTAGGATTGCCCCATTATAATGAGTTTTACCTCACTGGGCCCTTATGAAAAATTGATAAGGTATACCTTACTTCATGAAGAAAGGAAGGGAAATACTCTTTTTCGACATGCCCCTGAGGCAGTCCTCTTTTTATATGCTACTCAGATCGAATTTAAAAAGCTTAGGATATACAGTTATAAGTTGTTAATAGCTTTGCTCTCCAACGTTCTGGGTTATGAGGTGAAATTTGTTGGGTGTGAGTTTCCTCACCCAAAGGGAAACTGCATGTGCACTTTTCCTTCCATCGTGGAAATTTGTAGTCAAAATATTTTTCCGCTTTAAAATCTAAAGTGGAACTCCAACATAGCTGTTTAGACTAGACTCTATTTAGCATAATCTCATATAAGTTCTCGTTTACACCAACAACAAAACTTTTCACTAGGATCTGTCAAAGTGCAAAATCTGTGAGAGTATTTAATTTTTGTTAACTCGAATGCCTAGCTTAGATGTTTACTCTAAGATACAATTGTAAGTGAATGCAATGAAATGTATGTAAGTGTCGGACTGGCATTCTGCAACATCAATAAGCTGAGTGGTATTAGAGACGGTTTGCCAATGTAGAAAAATTTAGGATTTAAGATACGAAGACGGCAATGGGGTAATTATATGTTAACGATGGATTCGGTGGGTGAGGTTTTAGTTGCAGCCTCTAAAAAAAAAAACTAATATTTTTAATAATTTTTCGTAATACTTAAAACCTCCTAATCAAAAATTCCAATCGCCAACCAAACCAGCCGCGCACAGCCATAAAGCCAAACGAAAAAAGAATTCTTAATGAAAAATTGTTTACCTCAACTTGAACCCAAAGATCACCTGACGTGAACCTCCTTCACTTTCTTGAAAGTGAAATTGTTTCCTCCCGATCGGCTCGCGGGGAGCTCGAGGTGCTTGCCGCTGCTGAGGTGCTGCATTCCTGTTGATCCGAAACTTCTTCTTCTGCTCATGAATCTCTCGAGTCATGAAGAAACCGACTGCAGCAAAACTTGATATTCCCCCGATGTCGGAGCAGATGTCCAACTAAAGATCCGGTAACGGTTCAACGGCGCGCCATGACTTTCCTTCCTTCCTACCTGTAAAGTGCCCTCTGTATGTGGGACCAAGGGGCATTTCCAGCGAGATAATGGTCCACGCCGGTCTGAAACTGCTCACGACTTGTGAGCAGTACTTACTTTGGTGAATCTTCTGGGAAATGCGACTTTTCCCCCGAGGCATGTGGTGGGCCGCAGAACTGGTTGTGATTGTGACTTAGATCCTAAAGTGGCTTGTGGCAGAAGAGGACACCGAAACTGGATTTCTGAGATTTATCTTCGATGATAAGAGCCGATCGATGGAGCTGCTTCTCGATCGCGGATCATCTGTCTCCAAATCTTTTTATTGCGCTGCCAGACTTCGGCGGCATTTAAATTTACGTGGATTTTGAATTAATTAAAATTTTGTTCACCTTTTTGTTGGCTTTGTTGTTTGCTTCTCTCTCTCATGCGATGTGTGAATATTTATCATTAACAAATCGCACTCCATGCCGCAAATTATCCGGAATTTTCACACAGAATACTTCGGAAAAAGAAGTGAAAGTACCGAGCAATGCCGTTAAGAGAAAAAGACGCCGGAGCACCAAGAGGACCGCGGCGAAGACAACCAAGAAAAGCCGCGCGATGGATGACCCCCAAGAGATCTTGTTTATACGTTTTGCTCCTATCGAAATGTGGCCGCTGCTGTTTTTGATCATCGTTAATCGTTACTTAATTTTTTTCCTGCATGTTTCATGTTTCATGTATTGGTCGGTGTTGTTGTTGTTGTTGTTGTCTTTTTCATCTTTAGCCACGACACTCTACTGGAATATTGAAACGAATTATTGCACGGACCGCTTGGACGGGAAGATCGCGCGGTGAGATAATGTTCTGCATCGGACAGAAAAAGGGTTAATGTGATGTAATTAAAGAGTATTGAAAAGTGAAATTGGTGATTTGGAGAGAAGAAAACGTAACACTAATTGCGTTCATCGTTATATGACGCATCAGCTGTGAATTTTGCTCGGTCTTTGCGAATATTTATTTATTTATTTTATTTCACAAACCAGTAGTACATCAGTACAGTACTTACAGAGGTATACGCAGATACCTGTGCGCAAGAACTGGTATTAAATTTAACCTAAAACTAACATCTAGTAGATAACACTTATAATTCAGTAAAATTTGCTTGACTTAGATAATTCACATTACTTATATAAAACCTAATATTAACTGCTAATATTTACATGCTTTCCTATCCAAATCCTTAGCTTATTTCTTAATATTTTTTTTGTACTTTTTAATGACTTCATTCCTTTGGGAAGAGCATTAAAGACTCTGATGGCTGTAAGAAGAGATTCTTTATTACTGATTGCCTTGTATCTTATAGGCATTTGTATATTTTTCTTTCTTGTTGTGCTAGTTGAGGAACAAAATTTTTCGGTTAATGTGGGGTAATGATACAATAGTGATTCCAATGTGAATAGCTGAGCTAAATTTAATGGTTTATCATTTAAAGCAAGAGAGTTTTTGTATACAATTTTTAGTAATTTGTTTTGTAAACTTTGAAGTAGACACTTATAGTTGTTGTATACTCCACCCCATGCTATTATACCATAACTTATTATACTATTAAACAATGCATAGTAAATTATTTTTAGTGTAGCAGTATTAAAAACTTTCGACAGTTTGTAAAATATAAATATAAGATATTTAGTTCTGCTGATTATATATTCAATGTGCTTATCCCATTTAAGATGTTGGTCGATGATAACACCTAAGTATTTGCAAGATTCAACTCGTTTAACTGGTTGACCTTTAATAGTAACCTTTATAGTGGTCGGTATACTATTCGTATAATTACCAAAGGTAATGAAAGTAGTTTTTTCTATATTTAATGACAGCCTATTTAAAGCTAACCAATTGGAAATGTCGTCTAAGTAATTAATCATATTAAATTCAATTTCAGTCCAGCTTTCTCCAGTAGATATTACGACTGTATCATCAGCGAAAGAAAACACTTTATCTCCATTTATTACCTCTAACATATCATTTATATATAGTAGAAAGAGCAATGGACCAAGTATAGTTCCTTGGGGTACACCAGTTGTTACAGTGTTATATTCACTGATCTCATTGAGTATTTTTACACATTGTTTTCTATTACTCAGATAACTTGTTATTAACTGATGTGCTTTGCCTCTGATTCCGTAATTATACAGTTTATCAAGAAGAATTGAGTGATTAACTGTATCAAAGGCCTTCGCTAAGTCAAGAAATGTAATTGCAATAGGTTTACTATTGTCAAGTCTCTGGAGTATAATCTCAGTTATGGTATTTAGAGCTTCTTTGGTTCCTTTACCCTTTAAAAATCCAAATTGCCTACTAGATATCAGCTTACAATGACTTATAAATTCTGTTAATCTATTATATATTACTCTTTCAAAAATTTTGGCTACATTAGATATTAGTGATATTGGCCTATAGTTGCAAGATTGGTGTTTACTTTTTGCCTTGTGTATAGGAATAATTTCAGCAGTTTTAAGTTCTTCTGGCCAATAAGATTTTTCAATACATAAATTAATGATATGTACAAGAGGAAGAGTTATACATTCTTGCAATACTTTAATGGATTGTGCATTGATATTGTCTACACCACCAGCTTTAAGTTTTAATGTATCAATGATTTTCATTATTTCATCAGTATTTGTAGGTTTAAGAAATATTGTTTTAGAGTTCATAGAAGGAAGTTTAATTATCGAGTTTGGGGGTACTTTTATAAGTTTACACATTTCTGTTCCTATATTACTAAAGTACATATTCATGTAATTAGATATTTCTTTATGATCGTAAATTTTATTATTATGATTATTATAAATATAACTTATTGATTGTTCTTTGTTATGTCCTTTTTTTAGTTTTTTATTAATTAGCTTCCATAGGTTTTTTGAACTACAACTATTTTTCTCTACTTCTTTCCTTTCATGCAAAAGCTTAGCCTCAATGATTAATCTATCAAGTATTTTAGTATATTTTTTGTACTCAGCTTTTTTTCCAAGATTATTTTTATCTTGCTTCCACTTATTATAAAGCTTTTCTTTTATATTACAAGAAGTTACAATGCCCTTTGTAATCCATATTTTTCTAGGTACAAATTTTCTATCTTTTCTAGATGACTTATTTTTTATCATTGAGATGTAGATACAGTGTTTGATTTTTTTTATTAGTTCATTAGCAGCTAACTTAGGTTCAGATATAGACAATAAGCTGATCCAGTCCATTGTACAAGCTACATTAATTAATTTACTGTAATTAATTGGAATAGGTTGTGTGTTAGATGTTTCATATTTTAATTTTGTAACAGAAATAATTAAGGGGAAATGATCAGCAGGATAGGGTATCATTAACTTGCAAGCTTTAGCTCTAAATGATTCCGTTTTTATGAACACATTGTCAATACACGATCCTTCGCTAAAAGAGTCGGATGGTCTTGTTATTCCTTGGAAGCCCGGTAAAAAACCGTCCTCCAGTAGGTTGTTCAAGTGTTCAAAGCTATAACAATCAGTATTTAGAATATTAATGTTGAAATCTCCTATTATAAGGTGGTTTTTAATTTGTTCCTTTTCTTTAATGTAGTTTTTAAGTTCTCGGATAAACTCTGATTTTGATAGGTCATGAGATCTATATATTGCAGAAAGTTCCAACATATCATTATTGTCCAAGGTTAAGGTAGTATTAAGAATTTTAAGGTTACCATACTCATGCGTTGCAGTATTTTCACGTATTGAATCTTTAATGTAAATTACTACACCATCCGCTCTATTTACACAACTATTATTATAATACATAGTATATCCATCAAGTGAGAAATAGTTAAAGTGCTCAAGTTTCCAAGTTTCAACGCATATTATGACCGAGGGAGGAATCCTAAGTCTCTCTACAAGAATTTGAAGACTATTAAAGTTTTTATTCAAACTTCTTATATTCAAATACAAAATATATTCATTATTATTATTCAAAAAATTATTAAGTGAATTCAAGTCACCAACCTCAGTTTCATGTTCAACAATATTTTGTAGATTCTCATTCAATCCGTAATTATTAGCCATTAATTTTAATACAAAAATTTGAAGAAATATGGTTAATAATTTAATGGGTTAAACGGATAGTCCGTTTTGTTTATCTTTTGGTTACGCATGTAGTGGTATGTCTCACAAAGCTTAAAGTCGTCTGCTGCATGAGTAGTATTCCTTTTTGCTGATTGAGTAGAATTCTTCCTTTCTTGCTGTTTGGAATTAAATTTGGAGCAATTTATGCATGACTTCTTTGATGCATCAGTACAGTCCTTGTAGAAATGAGCACCCGCGCAATACAAACAAACTGAGTCATTAGTACACTTTTTAGTGCTATGACCATAGATGCCACAGTTTTTACAGATATTTACATTAAAGTCGTCAATGACTCGACAGCGATTGCAACTAAAAAATACTTTCCTATTCATCATAATTGCACTATATGCACTAGCATTAACTTCAAGGATAAGACCCCATGTCCCACTCACTTTGTGTTTATACTTATAAATGACTTTTATTTCATGATTTTCCTTAAGTTTATTCCTTTCCTTCAGATCACAAATAACTTCATCATCATTGTACTTACTAATATCAAAATCGATATTAATGATGCGAATTCTTGGGTTGATGAGGGTTTCTAATTTGACATCACATTGTATATTGCTCATTTCATTAATAAGGTGCATGGCTTCTTTGTTGTCATTTTCAGAGTTGCATATAAAAATATAAAACAACAACAAAAAACGTGGGAAATATTTTGCGCGTAGCTCGCGGAGCGCGGCGCGATTGTGATGTCAATCGTGAAAATGTTTAAAGTCAAAAGGGAAATTTTTGTAATCAGTCACGTATCAGGTTGGGATTGTTTATACTGGTCTTAGTGGTTGGTTTTCACTTTGAGTTTTACCTGCAGCTTCATTCTAGGCCTCTTACTGCAGAAGGGTAATTTTCTTAAATTATATAAATAAATTGTCTTTATTGATTCTATTATTAAGTGGAGTATGATTGCGACTACAGTATAATTTAATATCAATTTTCTTAAATAAGTTTTAGTATTCAGGTTTCTGCTCTTTAGCTTTCGTGGCGGTTAGTAAGGAAAAATACTGGACAGGGTTTTATATACATACAATCGAAACAAAACCTAAAATAATACAATTACAAATAAAACAACAACAAAATTTAAGTAAAACGTGAAAATTAAAGTTTATTTAATTTTTATAAAGAAACTAGTTGGGATCCGGTACGCCTCGCTACAGCCATAAGCCAATAGTAGCCAATAAAACCCATCCAAATCATTGACTTGGTATTTTTAAAGATATGAATTTGTTGAATCAGATTAAGTGCCTCACATGTAAAATTAATGCAAATCTTCAAAATGTAACTATTTATAACCTCTAACGAAATAATCAATTATTATATCTGTAAAATTTCGAGACATTAGATTTAATATGCCGACGGCCACCATGGATCTAACGGTATACTGAGTATACTTATTGTATTTCAATTTAGTTACAATATCGTCATGGCCTACCTATTATTTGACAACAGCATATTTCACATCACAGCTTATCGTTTAAAAACCTATATATTTTTAAAAAAAGAAACCAGTATGATACGAAGACGGAACAAACGACTTCTTAGAAATTACTATTACCTACATTTAGCACTAGTGGGAAATCGATTAGTACCAGAACTGGTGCCAAAGTCTTCCTGAGAGAAACTAGTTCAAATAAGGATAATATTGTAGTGGTAAAAATACAAGATTTTTCTAGAGAATTTGTTTTTCCTTAACGCTAGCAAACGAAAATTTCCTTCGTACTTCGTTCGCTACATTAGAGCACGTCGTCGAATTCGTATTGAGAAGCGCTGTTGATAAACTGGGAAGCAAATGACTTCACTTGAAAATTCAGGGGGCCTCGGTAGCCTAGGGAGTAAGCCGTCTGGCTACCATCCCAAAGGACCCGGGTTCGAATCCCGGTAGCTCCACGGTCCTTCGCCTTTTCCACACTCCCAGTAACATAACATTCCTTCTTTCTTCTTCCCTCTTTATATTCCTGATTCCTCCTGTCATAGACTTTCTTAGCCCTTCCTCGCTCCACCAAAGCGCATGTCTTCGGTTGGTTGATGAGGTTAAGCTCGTTTCAGGAGTCTGAAGACTCCAGTGAGCTGTTTCTCGATGACCTGCTGTCAGAGTCGTGATAGTAATCCTCCTTCCCTCCGCACCACAACATTCATTAGTTGTTAACATTTTTGAATTATTTTGTCATAGCTTTAAGTTGCTTCTAATTATTTCGCCTTTGTTAACAACTAATGGATAAGCGGGGGCGGGGGCTGTGAATGGTGGTAAATGGCCGAGGGGTAGTGAAGTGTCAGTTGTAATCGTTGCTGAGAGCAAAAAGATGCTGGCTCTCCAATATTCATGATCAGTTAAATCCATCCCCAATCTTCTTCGGAGCAGTTTTGGGGAAGGGGTTTGAAGTTCTGGAGCGGTGGGAGTGGGCGATGAGAGGCAGACTTTTGACCTACATGAGGGTTAGATGGTTAGAGGTTGAAGTGTCATTGGTTGCTTACCTGGTAATTCAGTAATCAGAAAAATCCATAGGGTGGGTCGGGGTGAGGGTGGGTGGAGGTGGGGGAAGTTTGGATGATCAGTACATGAAGGGTCAAAGGGATGGTTCTTTAGGGTAATGGTTGGCTGGATTACAAGAATAAATTGTTTTACATTCAGAAATCAGTTATATCCTCATAGCCCCTTGGCGGTGAAAGAGGGTTGATGGGGCTTTGTGGCCATTTAGACTTTTGATCTACATGTTGAGAGCTATCAGCCAGTAAAATTTCAAGAAAATTTAGCTGAAAGCCAATTTCCATAGAAAAAGTTCAGGGTCCTTTAAGGTACCTACTGAACAACTCTTTTATAAAACATAGTCTTCTGAAATGGCCCTGCAGTGCTGGTAGGACTCAAAAATCTTTAAGTCTCTTCTTCCAGTCGTCTCTACGTATTGTTAGTTGTCCCCAGTTTGTTATAAGTTTTTGTATATGTTCTCAAGGGCGAATTCAGAGGAGGGCTCTCGATTTTCACCGAGAATATATGGCAATGTTATTCAAACTAGCGGAATTCTGAGTTCCCCACCAAAAATCCTATGTGACGTTCCAAAATCAATTGAACGAGAATTCAGATCACATTTGATCTTTTACTAGGTTTGGGCTAGAAGAAACTAGCTAAGGCTAAGTGTTTTCAACCGTTGTCCCACGCCGAAGGCCGGTTATGGCGTCTTTCCACATATATCCATCAAAAATCCTGATGGTTGTGACTCAGGGTTTTCGAAATTGATCAATTTCAATTTTAGCTAGCGTACAAACCAAGTGGCAACCGGATCAACACTTAGTAAAAAACTAGAATTTCCCGAATAGGCATTCACGCTCGCGCCATAAAACAAAGGAATCTCAAAATTTCCCTTATGGTGAATGTCATAGTAAATTGTCACATTTGTGATTGAGCTGTCACATGGGACTGTTTTTAGAATACGGGTATTAGGCTGCAATATTCTATATTTTTTGGGGGGCCCCTCCGCCTACTAAAACTGAGATATCATGAGTTGTTTTGGAGTTATTAAGAATAGACTTTCCAGCTTGATCGCCCTTTTCTCGTCAAATAGCAGTAACATACCATATTACATTAGAAATCAGGGCATTTTTTAATAGATGTTATATTTTGGGTAATTACTTTAAGAATTATCCCTAAATATACTAAGTTATCAACAATTTATATTACTTTTTCGTCAATATTCTTTTTCTGTTCTAATCTTTTTATATGTATCTAAGAACATTTCATGATTTCCTCTTGTCCTTCGTACACTTGTCTGTCTAGTTTTTCATTTCAATGCTTCTCTTACATCGAACAATTTTTCTCAGAATTATAATTCGATATCTATTGAACAATGATAAATAAAAGGTCTGCTGACACCTGCTTGAGTTGCATTCTCGAAAAGGTAGAAATAAAGTAAAGTACCATTATCATCAAAGCTGTAAAGTGGATAAAGAGAGACTAAAGGGACGCATCCATATATAAAGATATATAAAAGGAGGGAGATAAAATTTCACCCTTGGGAATATCGAAATGGCAATTTATATGTGCTGGACTAATGTGACGGTGGTAAAATCAAGTTATAAAACTTAATTTAGGGACAATAACTTCTGTCTAAATGGATTTTGTATAAAATTGGAATTTCTTTTATTTTTTTAAGTATTACTGCAGTATAATAGTTTGTCATCTCGCCAACAAAGCTTTTGAAAATAGCGTCGACACATTATCAAAATATATCGAAAATTCGTAATTTATGACGAACGCCTTTAGGGGGTAACACAGGTTAAAAAATAATTCTATTTAATTTTTTAATAAAGAAAAAAATAATTTTTTTTTTATTAATTTTCAAGTAAAGTTAAAATCAAAATCAGCTGATTCTGGGAAATCCTCAAAAATAGGGCTATCGTTCAACAGATGTTCTTCTTTTGAACTTTCGTAATCGATTAGCCTATTTCGTTATAAATGCGTGCAGGTGTCAAGGCTTTTTAGGCTGCTTACACACCAAACTCGACATCGACATGACACGACGAAATTCGACAACATTTTTCTGTCGCGACACACATCTATTCTTATCATTAAGCGAGTCTATTCACACTGAATTCGACATCGACACGACACGACAAGTTTTTCTGTTGTGACACCCACTTATTCTTATTATTAAACGAGTGTATTCACACTGAATTCGACATCGACACGACACGACAGAACTCGACAGAACTCGACAAGGAAAAAAACCGTTACCGACGAAGGGCTTCACATTCAAATCAGTTTATATCCACTGAAGGCGACACGAGGAAAAACGTCGAACGACGACTTTCGACACGTCGAGTACTTATGCAGTGACTTTCGTTGTGTCGAGTGGTTCTGGTTGCCGAATGGTGTCGAGGTGTCGAATTTGGTGTGTACGAAGATTCGACAAAAATTTTTTTGTCCATGGACGTTTTGTAATGTCGTGTCGATGTCGAGTTTGGTGTGTAAGCAGCCTTAATATTTCAAATTTTTGCCGTGTATCAGAATTAGGACTTTCTAACAAAAATTATAAACAAATAATTATGTGCTTTTAAAAAACACAGTCTCCTAAGAAGTAGACGCTGCTTCAAAACAAACTGAAACTCTGCCTATGAGCTTTAATATCAATAGATCCTTCAAAAGTATAAAAACAGAAGCAGATTCTCTGTCGTATGACCCATTTCTGCAAACATTACGAGTCGTGATCGAATCGAAAACGAGTCGCGAAATTTTCGAGAAGACTTCGAGACGAGAGTTGATATCGAAGCGAAATCGATTTGTAAACAACGAAGACGGAATGCTATAGCAACTCGGTAACGACACGTGGTAGAGACTTCGAATGGAAGAGCTCCTTATTAATTTTCTTTGATGGGCGGGAAGAAATTGTAAAATAAAATATAAACAAACGAGTGTTTATAAAGAATATTATATATGTATTAAATATTTTTTTAAATGTTGATGAGCGATATTCAAGTAAAAAAAATTAAATAACTTTTCCTAACTATTTTTGCGATAAAGATTACGGTTTACGATTAAGTGAACAGGTCGAGATTCCAGTTTTTGGCGAGTGATTCTCAACTCGTAACGAGACGTTAAAGCGACGAGTCGAGAGCCAATGTTTGGTGAGCGATTTTCGACTTATTTACGAGCGACGAATCGATCGAATGTTTTCAGGGGAGAGTCGAGGGAGGTAGGGAAATAGGTCAAAAGTTACGAGGGTTCGGGAGGGGGTTTAAGAAGGTGGCGATGAACCCATTAGAGAATGAATGAATTAATGAAGACTTACTTACTTAATGCTCCTTTAATCCCTCATGGGACATAGGGCGGAAACAGTTGCCCTCCAGCGGACTCTGTTTTGCGCGACAGCTCTCAGCTCTGACCAGCATCTCCCAGTTGTCGCATATTGTTAGGTCCCACTTTTTTGGTATTTTGATTGTGATACCTTCCGTCCAATCCTCCGGATAGGTACAGGTGCTCCATGCTATTTCCAGGATTGGCTGTAGCGCATGTGCTATGAGGCTTGAATCGCCTTTCAACAATTCCAGCTGCTTTACCGTTGGGCATCGCATGAATTGCGGTTACTATTTCCGTCTAAGATGAGGCCCGTGTGATGATTCTTATTGGCTGTTTTCCGGAGGTTCCTGTGCAAGTGAACCATTCAGGGCGCGAAGAAGTAATCCCTCCATCTTTGGAATTATTAATGAAGAACGACATGATAATTTTGTTTGTTTTAATTACTTACAGGAACCGGTCCTCTCCTCTCGCAACTGTTCTTTCCACCGACCCCGAGTCTGAGTCTATGTCATACAGTTTGGAATCCCTAAGCTCTGAGCGTCCTGGTCTACGTGCATCTTGCAGCGCAAGTTGGGTCTCCCTCGCTGTCGCACCCCATAGATCTTACCGCAGAGACTTTAATTACTGATAAGAGTTTGCATTAATCTAGTTTTTGTCCCGCTCAATTCTCGTTTAAACGGATGCCAAAAGCTGATTGTATTAATAAACTGCAACTTTTAAAATTGTTTGTAAGAAATTTTCACCTTATTGCAATAGCTACAGCCTTACTAAAACAGTACCTAAAAGATGTTGTATATATGTATATACTACAAAAAATCAAATCCCTAAAAACACTTCAAGCAATTAACTCCTACTACCCTATAATCTTCAACTTCCAAGGTAGACAGACCACTTATACCCAATTTGCTGCTTGTACTAATTTCCATAAATTCCCACCTAATTTGACTGCGCTCATTATAAATTCTCATTTCTCCTTAAGTAATCTACTCATAATTTTTTACAACTTCGAGCAATTTTATGCTGCATTAAAAATTGTCTGCAGCATTATGCATCCGGAATCTCGTGCTCGGTTATTCGCAACTGCTTGCATTATTTTAATGATCGCTTCCGGGATAATTTTCCTCTTAAAAATCGCCACCTTGCATGCATGTACTCCTGGGCTATTTTGAATCATAAGAACCAGTAACAGCAACAATTTTAAAGCAGGATAAAAATTAAAGTTTCGTAACCAGAACAAAATTTATCTGATTTTAAAGTGTCCTTCGAAGGGGCAAAACCATAGCATAAAAGTTACCCAAGCGAAAAAGCCACCCCCTCAGTTTGATAAAATTGGTTTTATGGCATCCTTAGTGTAAGCCACAAAATTTAAGGGTTGAAAATCGCTTAGAATACTTAGAGTACTGGATAGTTTGCACTTAGGGTAGAAATTCTGGAACTGATCCCCATTTCGGAGGGAGTACTATACACACACAATCACAGCAAATGTGCACCCTTTCCGATAAGGGACGAAAAAAAGAAGGCAAAAGTTAAAATTTGGCTCCTTTGAAATAAACGTGGTATGGCAGCGGATAAATCCAATTACATTCGGCGGGCGTACAAGGTCCCAAAATAGCCCTTTTTATATCAAATAAATATTTTCAATTTGTATTAAGGCAAAATTCAACTCGGGCACTGCCAGGCACCAAATGTTGACCTTTTCAGTTGTTATTTGTTCCTTTGCAATTCTATCACAAATTGATTTTTTCCGATTTGTGTTTTGATAGAAGCCGAAGATTTATCATCGAATTGAGGAGATGTTGTTTAAGGAATTAAGGATCCTGCTACAAAAAAATACAGTCGTAGGTGGAACAGTATCGAGAAATGTGTGTGCGGAATTTTTAACGTCTTCAAATAATATGTGGAAGCAAAAATTTTCTATTTACCAAAAAGTAAGTAAAAGTCAACAAAACTTGATATTTTACAGTTTATCAAATCTGTCACAGAATTCTTTCCTTTCTTGCGGGGGAGGACAGTCGAAGTTTGAAGTGTGAAGCTTATTTTTGGCAGGAAACAAGACGCAGCAGAATGAAGTATGGCCGGCAATTTTTTATAATTAATTTGGGTAAATATCTATAGATTGATCGAGGGAGGCCTAATCGGACCGTTGTTTATGAATACCTTTTTGTTTCTTTGCCTAAAGTCATCTTAATGTGAGTGCGGTTGATTTTGCTAAGGGGAAAAGGCAAAAGTGTCATCGCTTCAATCTCAGTTGTTATCTCGAGTCGCTGCTTCAAGGGAACAACGTGCGTCATGAAACACAATCTGCGTGGGCCTTTCGGATTTTCCGCATAGTAGACGACAAATCCCATCTTCGCATTTCCCTTTCTTCTAACCTGAAATTAATTCTTATTTCATATCTGAAACTTCCGTGTCTTAGGCTTAAATAGGTCTACATGTTTCCTTTTAAATTCCCAGATATGTAGAGGAATGTAACCGGTTGTGGGCCGGGTTTTGTTTTTTGCCCGTAACTTGCATTCAAGTATAAATTTTTCGGACTTGTGGGTACCAATGGAAAGCTAGAGGCAGTAGGTAACCGAAAAAAAAAACAATTGTTCTATAATTTTTCAAAAACAAATTTTTTTTAACAAATTTTGTAAAGAGCTTGTTTTTGGCCAAAAAAAAAATTTGTTGTGGGCCACCCTGAAAAATCCACTTCAAATGCGAAATTATGAAGAAAAACCAGTAAAGAAATATGTATTATCAAAATTTATTTATCAATGGAGCCTCTAGTGGCGAAAAAACATCAAGAAAATTTGACTTTTTCAAATTATTAATCATCCTCATCGGATTCGCAATTTTTGCATGTATAATAGCTCTTTTTTATAGCAGCGCATTTCAAATGCACAAACCGATCGCAGCCACCGTTGCATTTGATTGAATTGGCTTTTGTCAATTTTGGTGGCAGAAGGTCCAAACAGATCAGACAAAAGTCCAAATCTTCTTCGTCAGAATCTTTCTTTGTTTGCTTCTTGCGTTTGGCCGACTTTTTGGCTGGTGATGTTGCTTTGTGTTTGGCCTTTTTAATGGGCGTTAGAGCAGCTCGCTTTGTTGCTGCTTTTTCGTGCAAAGTAGCAACAGTTTCCGGTGACGTTAAAATGGTGCTTGCCATTGGCTTTCGGCCGCGATTCGATGATTTTTTGGGTGAAGCGGCTTGCAAGGGGCCAAGTTCATCCAAAAGACAGCTAACAGAAGTCGATCGAGATGACGGTCCAGGTGTTGCAGGCACAACCTTCTCACGTCCAAGAAATGGCGCAACCACGATTCGACGCTGATCCTCTTCATCGATTGGCCCCTCAGTGGTAACCTCTGTCTCATTCGATTCAACGGCTTGAATAAAGTCGGCATCAGAAAAAATGTCCGGATCGTATGGACATATGCCGGTCGCTCTAAAACCCGACTTTATAACCTTAGGAGTCAAAGCCAGATCAAGGGCCTTACACGCCAGGCCAGCAATATGACGTATTTCTAATACCTGGAATCATTTCAAACGAAATCAGTTGAAAATTGGCGAAACAAACCAAATTTTAATAAGAGTGCTACCTTGTTTGCATTATTTTTCTGCCAAGCAGAACACTGAGACTTGTAATAAGCCTTCACCGGTCCAAAAACAGATACATCCAATGGTTGCAATCGATGACTGCAGTGCGGTGGAAAGGTGACGTTATGAACGCCATTTTCAATGGCTAAGTCAATGGCTTCAACAGACAAATGTGAACAATGATTGTCCATCAGAAGAATCACCGGCGAAGCGAGCGATGGTTTCGCGAAGGCGATGAAATGGCGCATAAAATGAACAAACTCTGGCTGACACATCCAACCTGAATCGTTTGCATATCCAGCTGTGCCAGATGAAACATTGTCCAAAAAGCTGCTCTGCATTTTTTTCTCGGAAAAAGGAAAAATGGTGGAATGCTGTTGCCGGCAGGACTCACTGTCAATGCCATCGTGATAATTGTTCCCCTTTCTGCAGCTTCCATTTTTCCCACGCGACGCATTCCCTTCAAAGCAATCACTTTGCCTATTTTCGATGGCACGGTAGAGAAGCCACTCTCGTCCATGTTGAAAATTTGGTTTGCCCCAAAGTCATGCCCCGAAGACAAAACCGAATTAAAATTTTCAAAAAACCGATCGACATTGGATTTACAAAATGCTTTTGCTCGATTCATTGAGGTTGGTTCAGGCGTGCGTAATACAAGTTGGGGGTGGCGTTTCATGAACTTATAATACCAATGCCGTGGGTCCATCTTTTCATCATCCCAACCATCTGGGCAACCACCCATTTTTTTGGCGTGCTGATATGCTAATTCACGGAGCTCGGTGATGCTGAGCCCGTAGTAATAACCCACGCATTTCAAAATGTATTGAACGAGATCCTTTTCTTGATCTTGGTTGAAAATCTGTTGAAAAATTAGAAGGAAAAAACATTCAAAAAAGTCTGATGTGTTAGTGGAAAGTGAAAAAAAAAAAAACAAACAAACCATATTCGAAGGTGTTCGTTGGCTGCATTTACGAAGGTAATCCATCAATTCACCATCTTGTACAGCAGAAACGTCGTCAAATTTCTCACCAACTTTCTTCAGATATCGCTGCAAATTGGTGCGAGGAACATTGTAGGCTCGAGAAGCCTCTTTGACGGGCGTCTTTTCGATCAAACAAAGCTTAATGGCTTGTACGATCACACTGAAATCAGTTCCCTTCAGTTCGTCTTTTTTTTTGTCGGGATAGACATGGCTAAAATTGCGTAAAAATGCATAAAAAACACGAACAAAAAAACACTTCGATATTAAATAATTAGGTCCCGTGTAAAAAAAATTAAATTTTGGCGCCTTTTATAACGGAAATACAAATTTGTGTACTTCCGGAAAACTCCCAGAGAGGACTCTGGGAACCGCCTTGACAAGGAAGTCAAAAACACGATTTGCAATAATTTCCATGCAAAAAACATGGTGGCCCACAACCGATTACAAAAGGTGGCCCACAACTGGTAACGTCAGCCATCCCTTTAGTGACAGGCAAAATTTTCGTGGCGAAAAATTTTCAGCAAACTCGATATAAAATCGGAAAATTTAACGCAAATTCTGCATAAAAATGCATAATACCATGTTTCCATCGCACTCGAAATCCGCAGGTTTTGATAAAACGATTTGGCGAAATCCAAATGTGTTTCCATCGCACCAGGCAGTTTTCGCTTGTCATAACAAACTTGCACATCAAATTTTAAAAACCTAATTATATCAACAAAACTGAGGAATTTGGAAAGAATAGGCTGTAAAATAAGGAAAAAATATAAACATTCATTTAAGCTCCATTTTAAACGTTAAAGATAGAAAATTTAAAAATGACAAATTCGTACTGTCAAAATTTTTTACAGCTGAGAAATTTCCCCAAAATTTCCCACTTGCTGAATAGGCTGAATAGTCATTACCAAGATTTCGATCGAGATTTCATTGAAATCTCCTCCGAAAGGCGATTTCATTTTATATGCTAAAACATGAGATTTCAAACGAGATTTCGTCCGAAATCCTCATTTTTGCCGAAATCGGAAGATTTCGAGTGCGATGGAAACATGGTATAACACTCACCTCTTTGCAATATTTCACTTCGCTTTATCACACTCGCAAAATCTTCAGAAATTACTTTATTGAAAATTTCTTCGTCAATTTTTGTTGTTTCGTTGTAGCTGCGGGTCAGATGCGTCCTTTCACTTCAGTGTTTGCACTAATACTGTCTACTGTCAATGTACACATAACCTCATACTCAGATCTGTCAGATTTTATAAACGTCAAAAAATACAAGGGGTGGCCCACAACCTGTGATGGCCCACAGCCGGTTACATTACCCTACATACTTATTTCGCTTCAAATGCAAAAGATACATATGGAACAAATATAAGTAGTTCAAAGACTAAAGATAAACTTGATATCAGAGGAAAAATAAAATATTTCAATAATTGTTAAAAGAGAAAAAAATGTGAAGATAAGATAAGAGAGAAAGAATGAAAAAGAAAAGAGAAAAGAAAGAATAAACAAAAATAATCTTTAAAAAGATTGTCGAAAGTTCAACTAGATGTGGCACGACAAAGAGGAGGCTGGCTGCCGTAAGATAAATTTTGAAAGTAGTAAAATCTACTACCGTTTTTGACACTACGGAATTGAAATGATTCGCGTAGTATCGTAACACTACTTTCTGTTAAACTCGACTTGTACTCGGGTCGATTCCTTTCATTGAAGCATATTGTGATATAAGAAATTGTTCGTTTTGTTGTCAGGTGCGAGAACGAACAAGGCGATGGTTTGCCGAACCGTAAACATTGATTTTCTAGATTCAGGCCAGAACCACTCAAGGATTAGCCTTGAGATTTGTTGATTGCAAAAATTCGGCGAAAACGAAATCAATCAGTTCGATTCATTGACAGGAACACGGCGATTACCGATAGCCTGCCATTGCTTGGAGAAATCTTCGGTAGATGGATTGTTTAGCGCGGCAACTGGCATGTTTGTCGTTAGCTGTCGTTTCTTCACAAAGCGCCACAAAATCGATGATTTGAGGCAAGTGCTTATTTCATCGGCAGCGGTGGATCTTGGAATGACTGATAGCGTTTGGCGGAAATCATTGCGCCTACAAAACATCTTGAGTCATTGTGCAGATATTTCAGAGTTCGGTTGAGTGCACCTCAGATTATGATTTTACTTGTTACCAAAACTTTGGGTGCTTCGCAATGTTGCATGCCAGTTTTTCAATCGTTTGAAAGTTTAACGGCAATTTCAACTTCGGCATCCTTCTAGTAACGTCCCCGTTATAGCAGAAGAAGCAACTTCTACAGCTATTACGAATCTCGTACGAACAGTGGCCAAAATCAACAACATGACGAATGTTTTCCCAGTTCCGAAAAAATAACCATTTCCATGATCAATTGCCTTCATTAAAGTATCGTACACTTCCTTATGTTGAGTGTTTAACAGTGATACATTCGCTCGAACCAATTGGTTCAATGCATCTCGATCGCATTCACGTTCATGTTCCCATTCTCTATTGAAACCGTCGTTCATTCGACGATATATATGGCATTGGTATTGTTAACTTGACTAGCAAATTGAACATTTCGAAGTGATTTATCCGCCCACGAACATTCACCAGCAACAACCGTAAGTAGAAGCATTCGTCATTCTTCGGATGAACTGTGTAAATACCACCAAGAGCATCAGTAGAACGCACATCTGGATGATCAGGAACCGCATCGCCCTGCTTCCGATTTTGAAATTTCTTCGAGTGAGCGTAGCATCTTGACGTTAGAGTAGAGCAACCTTCGTGTAAACGGATCACTTTGGCAAATCGAAAAGAAACGGGTCAAAGTAGTCGCTAGAAGTGTTTCAGCACGTTGAGCAACATTCGATGCGTTGAAATAAACTAGTTGAACTTACTCCAGATGCACCGCCAAATTTACAACAGTAGGATGCCGCTCATGAATGAGGAATAGTAATATACGCCAAATCGCCTAATTGCAACTCACATAACGTAATATTATCTAAAAAATTTGTTGTCTGTAAAGAGGGTTTACGGACGATAGTTTAACGAGACAACGTCATGAGAAAACATTGATGAAATGATTGCATACTTTTATGAATAAAATTGAATCATTTATATTAAATTATCATTATTTTGTATGGATACAAAAAGGAGTGAAATGAAATATTCATTTTGATTGATAAATTAGCTTTTATTTGCACTAATGAATTCAAATATGTTTATTACTTTAATGAACAGATTATTTACAAGTAACAATGTGTAGTAACAAATTCATTTACAGCTTTTATACATGTCTGATATTTAACTTCTTGCAATCTGTGTTATTCTGTTAAGGATAGGTCTATGGTAGGAAAAGTATGAAATGAATGGGAGTGTTTCAAGTGTAATGTGCCTTGAAAAAGTCAAATCGAGGGTTGTTCCTCTCAGCGTTGTTGACTTAGTAACATCTGATGTGCATTCGAGATTGTACATATCCTTCATGAATTTGAGGAATGTATCATCATTTTTCACGTTTGTGTTGAAGTTGCCACAAAGAAGAATTGGTACATTGGTATCAACTTGCATGATCGGATGGACATACTGCCTGTTATGCACGTACGGAAAGAGTGCTTGGTGCAGCAATACATTAATGTTTGAGACACTTGCTCCAGGATGAATATACACTGCGCCAAGTACAATTTTAAACGTTGTATCAGCAGTGAAGCATGTAATTTCAGCCAAGCAGACCTCGCCTGTGTTTCTGATGAGACGAGTTGTGTCCGACAATTCAACGTGGAGAACTTTGGCCGTGGATGTTGATGTTAATTTTCGATAGATTGCCACTCCACCAGCTGTGTTTGTATCAGAATCCGATCGATTATTCTGCCTGGTTATACATTCATAATTATTGATTGGAACTGGATCAAAATTGTCACGCATCCACGTTTCAGTCAATACCAAATAATCCGATCTTGATATCACGGGATCCGTTTCAATATCGGCGAAGTGCGCAGACAAACTCTGAACATTAAGGTTTGTCACTACAGTTTGCCCAGCGTTGTTACCGTCATCACAAAATTTCACTGCTTTCGAAGTGATTGTTTGAAGGGTGTGTCCACGGAGTCGAATGTATTCGTTACGGACATCTCGCGTAGTCTGTGAGTCGTTCCCATCCCGTCCGTGTTTGAAGCTAAAAGGCGCATCTTTTTCCGTGATGATGTGCAAGCCGTCTATATTCGTTACCCGACTCAGCGCCACGTACACCAACTGTTGTGGTTGCTCCGAGGAGTATTTATAAACAATAACAGTAAACGTCCCACCTTGCGACTTGTGAATGGTAATAGCACAAGCAGGAACGCAAGGAAACTGTTTTCGTTTGCATTTCACAGTTTTCGTCAGTATAATGTTCACTATTTTCTTATACACCGGCACCCAGTTAGGAGACAGAGTGTTTGGCTTGCTTTGCACAATATTATTGTTGACAATTTGACAAATTTAATCTAATTAAATATTGACAATTTTAATCAAATTTTTAAGATTACTACAATCAAATTTTTAAAATTACTACGGGACATAACGGGACAATGAGTCATCTCATCATTTTTCGTGCAAGCAGCCGGCGTTCATCGTTTTAATAGGCGTCACGTCAAAAGCCTTTCCATACAAAATGTTCTTTTATTTATTTTTTTTTTTTTCGTGAAATATCCGATGCTATTGGGGATGGAGACAAATCCAACAAATCAGAAATCATAAAAATCGGTCTAGCCGTTTTTCAGTTATAAATTATATAAGATTAAGAGTATTAATTTTATTGCCGTATTTACATCGAATTGCCATAATCATCGTAAAGCTATGTTTTCGCTGAAATAATAATGGGTAAATATTAATTTACACCACTTACTAGTTCAGTTGATGTAAGCAAAGTTTGACTAATTTGACAGTCGGCAGACCCACTCTGATCCGTCACTGACACCAGATTTCCCTACCTCACGTACTTGGATTTTATACGTAAGGGCTTTTCCTGTAGTTCTTTATTCTTAGGCTATAATCAATTCAGTTATAAATAAAAAAAATTAGATTTATCGAATGTTAACTTGATGTAGAAGTGTACCTGAAAATCGTTTTTATTTCTAAAACGATAGTAAAACTACTACATATGTGGTAGAACGGTAACGCTGGACTGCTATTAGTCTGCTAACAGATTGACATAGCAGAGTGGGTGAGCAGTAACGTCTCGTTCATTAAGATCAGAAGTGCACTTGATATCACCCTGGTGGAAGAGGGTAATTTTCCTCAGACTCGCGTCATACCAGGTCACAACCCAGAGAGGTACCTTAACCAACGAGAAAACTCGTCTCCCGCTAACAAGTGGAAATTGATCCAGAGGCGAGTTAGAGAAAATACTCTTCACTTGGTCATGGTAGTTCACACCGCTTTCATGGCTAAGTTGATTAGTTTGCAGGGGAAAACTGAATCTCGATTCTCCCACACCTTATTATTAAGGTTAAAGATCCTTAAGCAGCCACAGGGGCAGCGATCGTCGTGTGACGCTCAGACCTTAGGGTCTATATTCGCATCTCCCAATGTTTCTTTGCTGTAGTAATTCTGTCACCTTGACCATCGGCTGCTCTTGCACCGAATCCGGGATCATCCGCCCCCACATCTATAGCAAGCGCCAAGGAATCTGTAGCAGAGCTAAAAGCGGGACGGGTCTAAAAGGTCCTAAGCAAGCTTGTCAAACGCTGCTCGGAGAAAAAATGAGCGCCATAAGGGCACTCCAAGTTAACTTGCACGTCTACTGTTGTATTACAGTCTGTGTGGATGGGACTCTGGTAAATACCAAACTTGCCATGAAAAACTTCCCCAATTTTTGTATCAGCCCCCCATTTCAAAACTTAAATTTCATCTTCATTAGACCTCAAGTATCCATATCGTTTACTAACTCTCTAACATTCACTTTTTCACCCGAACCTTATCATGTAAATATTGTGAAATATAATCTGAATAAATAATCTGAAAAGGTAAACTACTTAAGCATGTTCCCATTGCGTAGAATCAGAGTGCATCACAAACAAAACACACTTCACGACAACTTCTTCACTCTTTGCAGTAAAAGAGTGGGTATAAAAGTTGAGTGCTATTTACTTGACTAATTGTAAAACCCGTTTTTGCTCTATTTTGCATAAATAATCAATAATTCAGATTTTTTTCTCCTCTAAATTCATTGTTGTTGGTTGACCATCGAAATCACTTGTGTGAACTTAAAAGTATTCTTTCGTGCCTAGTCCAAGTGTTTAAAGTTGCATAATCCGTTGTCGTCTGTTGGCGCCTCCATTTAACTATTGATAGTAATATTTTTGTTTGAAAAAAAAAAATATCTCGTCCAATGGCACCCAATTTACCTCCCAGCGTGTTACTTATCTGCATATAGCAGAAACGTGCCAAGACTAGACAAATATTCCGTCGTTTTGCGGTTTTTGTGTTCACCGCGTGAAAGAAGTCCCCCCCCCCCCGTGGAAGGTAGTTACCTCCCACCTTCTCCAAATCCATAAGATTAAAAATTTATGACATCGACGAGGTGTAGAGGTATGACGAGTTACGACAAAAAAAAAATATATGCGCAAGTCGTCAGTAACTTCTTCGCCTGCTGTTCTGCACCTTAACTAGTTTTCACTTTCTGCTGGTTGAGTTTTGTGAAATTGCTATTATTTTTTTTTATGCCAACGTCATCCACTCACCGGCAATTAATTTCGCGCAAAATGACATAACCGCGGCGGCTATGGTCTGCCTAGAAATAATGGGACAAAGACGTCGCGTGCTTGCAGCTTGTCATGATTAAAGGTTTTATTCCGGTGTCATTTGGGCGCTTGCCAAGCACGGGAATTCAATAAATTTATGTAAGTGCTGAGGATGCCGGCTGAAGAATGCATTTTCATTAAAATTACACTGTAATTGATTGTGACTGATGCAGCAATTTAACAGAGCAATTTTTAGAAAAATTTTTGCATTCCAAAAGTGTTGTCCATCCCAGCTACAAGACCCAAGCAAGATTGAATCTCACAACTGTGATTGCTCAACCATTGCCTGTTATACTTCGATCAAAGCCTGCAAATGAGCTGAACGGATGCATGCTTGAAAGCATCATGCCTATGGAACAGTTTTGAAAACACCAACTTTTGGACGTTGCAAATGGCGAAATTCCAATCGATAGCATCGATATTAATCGGAATCAAAAATACGAAAAAATGCTGTATTCTACTGTATAATAAAAGTCTCATCACCTTCTCATCTGAAAAATAAACGGAATCTTTAGTGCGCACCAAAAGAATTGGAAATATAAACACAGGCGGGTAAAGGAAAATTTCACACACATCTAAATTTCGTGTATGGATAAAATTCAAGCGGGCGTGCGTTGTAATTTCTTCTTCGAAATTCGTTTGGCAAGAGTGACAGTGAGACCGCTGAATTGTAATTGGGGATATAAATGCCCAAGTGATTTGGGTTTTTAAACGAACGGAGTTACACTTTTCTTTAGGAATGTGCTTTCGTGGCGGGATTTGAGACTCTCACTGCCCATCGATTTTGAGATTCCCAATTGTTTTGGCGCACGCCATACTATTGACTTATGGGTGCAGCGAGGCGCATCGGGTTCCAGCTAGTAATATAATAAATCAAGAAATTTAATCGCTTTTCTAGTTTTGGGTAAAATAATTGTTTTGAGCATATTATGTAGAGCACTTTTAGAGAACTTTTGGCTTTTATTGTCAATTTAATTCCCGCTTTATAAAAGTTAATAAAAATTGTGTAGTGAGTAAAAATATTACAGTTCAAGAAAAGATTGTTTTAATTTTACTAGTTCATAGATTGTTCTTATTCGGATTAAGGCACCAATTCACTTCGATTATTCTTTGAAATTAGAAGAGAACTGTTTTTACCTTATTAGCTCTCTCTAAAAGATTCGGCTTCACGTTAGTTTCCTATCCAGTATAAGACCCATCATCCTTAAGTTGCAGTCTTTCATGGCAGAGTCTTAGAGAAGAAAAATCGGGAAGTCTATGCTTCCTTGTAAAGAGCACTACTTCAGTTTTAGCTGGATTAACGCCTAGACCCTTTGTAGTAGCCCAATGAACACGAGTTTCGAATGCTAGTTGCATTTTATCTCTTATTGTTGAGATGTACAACCAATTACCAGAATAGTTCGCCCAAACGCTTCTTAACGAAAGTAAAAATAATTCTGAAAGAATTATACTGTTACCTGAAGGGGTGATTAGATAGTTTTATGAATGAAAAATAATATTTATTTATGAATATGTTTAACAATAGTAAAATAATAAACAAAACAAAAATTAATTTCCATATCATAATAGTTCGCCCAACGGTTTTTCGTATCAAAATAGTTCGCCCACTGCAGTTTTAGCCACTTTATAACGGCGTCCTTGGACTTCATAACATCGTACATCCTTCATGGCATCGTGGCGACTAAATTTTCGCATTCCTGCCGTGTGATGGAAATCCAGGTGTCCCTTAGAGTGGTTTTCAGGCTTTCCGCAGTCCTGACGGGTTCCTTCTTAAGAATTTTATTCATTTTTCCCCCTAAGGATTCTATGGTTGACAAATCTTGGGCGGGTTCGTGTATGGCGAACGACGATAACCGAACGAAAAGAAATTGAAGTCGAAAAATTTTGTCGACGAAAATTTTAGCGTTCGCATAGGTCGAAAGAAAATTGTTCGTGTCCTAATGCAACAACTCGATAGCCCAAGAGCTTTCGAGTGCCTTTCGTCGGCTTCAGTCGAAAATTTTCAATTTTTCGACTTACGCGAACCCGAGACGAAAAAAATTTTTCGTTTTCGACATACACGAACTGGCCCCAGGACTGTTGGAAGGCCAGTCCATCGTGGGGATATTTTTGGCAGCAAGCCAAGCCTTGATACTCTTGGCTGTGTGACAGGAGGCACCATCCTGTTGGAAAATATACTCCTTTTCAGGAGATTGCAAAGCTGCAATTGAGGGTAGTAGTGCATTTTCTAAGATATTCTAATATTTCACAGCATTGACAGTACCATCAATAATGTGAAACTCTTCTGTACCCCTTGCGGACATACATCCCCACACCATTACTGATGAAGAGAACTTGATTTTAGTAAGGTATGTTTACATTTGATTATGTTCGTTACGGCATCGCTAATTCTTATCTTTGAAATTATTAGCCCAAAGACAAACTCTTTTTGACGGGGCGCCAGAAGAAGATCCGATTAGACTTCGCGAAAAAACAATTAAACTGGACACCTAGGCAGTGGCAATCCATTATATGGAGCGACGAGTCTAGGTTTGAACTGAAATTCGATAGCATATCCTCTCGCATTGTCAGGAAATCCGATGAAGCTTACAGGTCCGACTGTTTGCGCCGGAAATCCAAGTGCCCTTCATCAGTAATGATGTGGGGATGTATGTCCGCAAGGGGTACAGAAGAGTTTCACATTATTGATGGTCACCACCAGCACAATATCATCAGCATAGGCCACCGCAATGTACCCAGACTCCCTTAGGGTTTTTAACACTTCGTTGACTGTTAAATTCCAAAGGAGCGGGGCCCCACCCTGCGGAGTGCCTCGTCCAACCCGTTTGACTTCTTCCGAAAGTTGCAGACCAGATTTCATGACGCTTTACTTCAGCAGATGACCAATAAAGGACCTGGAGCATCCGTCAACTACTAGACGCTGGAGTGCATCCGTAACTGCAAAAGATTCAAATTGTTGAAGGCACTTTCAATATCTAAGAAAGTAGCCAAACTGAACTCCTTGAATTCAAGGGATTTTACAATAACCTCTACCTGGGAGCACATGTAAAGAGTGAGCGACCCTTCGGTTGGACCATCAATTTTGTAGGACAAACTATTTTTGAGTTCTTTATTACATTATCTCTTAACTAACAAACAAATATTTACAAAAAAAATTTTTGCAATCACCAAACCGGAGACATCGGCGAGAAGATAAACTTATGGAACTTTATAGTAAGTCATATCCCCCCCCCCATCCCCCTAAAGCTACCTACGTCACTGACTCAATATGACCACCTGAAATGAAAAGGCTGTTAACAACTTATTAGACCTAATCCAGCACAGGCATCTGCTCTATCGTAAGGTACAATTCCAGACGCACCCTCCTAATCAAATAAGTGAAACTACCTACATGGCCCCAATAATTTGGAACATCACTATTCCTATGCATACTAATTGATAGCGGTAGACTATGAAAGTAAGTGCCTTGTTGCCTCTTATTATAGTTATACGGAAAGACCACTTCCATGTAGGCGTAGACTACTCCAAGGGTTTCTGGACCCAGCTCATACATAGTGGAAGCCCGAAATTAACATATGGTCGAGGGCATAAATATGATAAATTAAGGGACCCTCAATCCGGCAGCCAGGGAGCCCATAAAGGAAGATTTAACGATGCTTCCACGTACACAGATGTAATTTGTTGATAGGCCGATAAGGATTATTAACCAAGGTCGGAAATGGCAAGAAAAATTAATAACATAAGCCTCAGACATTCTCAGTTTGTTATTAATTGTCGAATTTATTATTAGTTCTAAAATGTCCGTGATTTATGTTAGTTTTTAACAACTACATTAAATGAGCACACATACTTGTCATCTATCCAGTTTAAATTTGAATAGAAATTCTTATATCCTTTTTTTTCTCGATGGTGTATCGAAGCAGGACCCGTGTCATGTTCTAATCTAGATTTGTGTGAGATTTTCTTATGTTAAATAGGATTACACGACAGGAATGCATAAGTACCGTGTGTGGGAGATGACAATGTTTAAAGAAGTTTTTATAAATCTGCAAAGTAGAACCATTTATAAAATCTTTTTATTATGCAGGATCCTATGTAATCCTATGATGCTAGTCTTTCCATTTAAAAAGAATGTGTATGTGGGCTTTCAGAAATAAATTGTGAAAGAGGTCATTTCTGAGTTATGAAGTACGCCCTACTTACATGGTTTCTTGTTATATTTAGACAAAATCCCTAAATTTGGATATATTATATTTAAAAAAAGTACTTCTACATGTTTATTGAAGTAGATCACCCACCATGCTTTAATATTATTTAAATTTTGTGAATTCATTTGGAAATAATATAAGCTTAGGAAGTTTATTGTAAAATATCCACGTTAAAAAATGCAGACTAAAAAATTATCTAATGGCAATTGTTTCTGTTCTCTTCGAAATCCTTCAGACAAATCAATAAAACGTTTGTGGTTTATCTTGCATTCAACTGAATTTTAGATGACAAGCAGTACAACTTTAAACTAAAAACATTTGCGAGAGATTATCTAACAGAGCACCTCAGCCTAAGTATGCATTGATTTCGTGAGTCAACTATAGATAACTCCAAGACTTTTGACAGCGTATGGAATCGTACACTGTTGACTAAATTTCAAACTTTTGATACTGATGGTATTGGATGGCGTCGAATTTGATCCTACGTCCAGTAATCCACCATATTTTTGCCGGTGTTCCTTAGGGGTGAATTCTGTCACCGATTCTTTTCCCAATTCAATAAATAATCTCCTCTCACTTTCTTACAACCCACTTCACTAATTCGATAACGACGGTTTTCCCTTTTTCTTTTGGTGAGGTACCGAGTTCCATTTTTTAAATTCTTTTATTTAACTTCAATCCTGACTGATCAAATCTTTGAAGTTAAATTTGACCCACTTCCCGGTTTCGGATAGAGCTGAAATTTTGCATACACGTTTAGTTTGGATGACAATGCAATCTGGCCATTTTGTAAAAATATCAAGATGGCGGTTCGAAAATGGCGACCGATTTTTGAAATTGTGCTCCGCGGCCCTCTGACATGGGTATCAAATGAAAGGATATGACAGGTAGAACACAATTAGCTATGTGGCGTCATTCCAAATTCAAAATGGCGGCCAACACTAAATTGCGGAAAGCTTATAATAGACTAAAAAGTAGAAAATATAACCGATCAACTTCCAATTTTGCACACACTCGTAGTTCGGGTGATAATTAATGTGTATGAATGATGAGATGAATAGTTGTTAAGGGTGAATTGAAAATAAAGAAGCAATACACGTTACAAAAAATCACAAACAAACACAGAGATGCTGCTGTCAACTAAATTCAACTACTCAAATACTGAAGTCATGTCCGTATGCATAATTTCAACTCAACCCAGGTCAGTCAACCTTAACCCAACTCGACTCCCGTTTACATGTAGTTAGACTTGGGTTCAACTTGAGTTCAACTCATCATGTATAAGTACTAAATGCAATCTGACCTTTTTGTAAAAAAATCAAGAAGACGGTTCCGAGATGGCGGCCGTTTTTGCAATTATGTTCCACCGAGCCCACGACATGGGTATCAAATGAATACAGTAAACTGTGTGACGTAATTTTAAATCTAATAGAATTGCCATCATAAAATGGCGGAATACATATAATAAACTAAAAAGTAGAAAATAAAATAAATGGTTAAAAAAAATTTTTTTTTAAAAATTCTTTTAATTAACTTCTTTTAATTAATGTACTGAAAAGTATAAAAAATACTTAAAAGAAAGCGTGAAATTTCAATTTTAATGAAAAAGTTAATTAAAAGAATGGCGCATTTTTCATCAAAAAATTTTGTTAGAATTTTCTTCAAAGTGAATTGAGCAAAACAACAAGTTTAAATTAATTTTTTTTACTACGCCTTATAAATTAATACATAAAATCTTAAATATATTGAAAAATAAAACAAAATTAAAAAAGATGATTTTATAAAAAAATGTGAATTTGAAATTAACAAAGCAAAAAATTGAGGGTTATTGTAAATCTCACGCGATTTGCAGTTATATTTTCAATTTTTGATGAAAAATGCGCCATTCTTTTAATTAAAATTGAAATTAAAACTTTTTCATTAAAATTGAAATTTCACGCTTTCTTTTAAATATTTTTTATTTTTTACTTTTCAGTAGGTACATTTTTTAGTTAATTAAAAGAATTTTTGTAAAAAATTTTTTTAACCATTTATTTTTTATACCTCAAGGTGACAGTGGTATGGCAGATACATACGGATATGTTCGTTTAATACGTACTACTTCTATCTACGTCTAATATAGTTCAGACCTAAACGAAATGACTCATATAACAGAAATTATACAAGATACCATCCAGAGTATCATACAAGCATCAGCCGCTTCGGTTGCCTTAGATGTTTTCAAGGTTTTTTACAGAGTATGGCACCGTGGTCAAGTTATTGGCATACACTTAGTTCTACGGAGCTGCATTAACAGCTTTAATTCTGGCCGTTCAATTAAGGTAGTATGGGACGACATCGATCTAACCTCCACACAATTCGGTATTCCCCAGGAGTAAATTCTATCATCCGCACTTTCCCTAATCTTCCTTAATGATCTACTCTCAATCGCCTCCAAAGTTTTTGCTTACCGAGCAATGTATCAATCTTATAGAATAAGGACCAGCGAACAGAAGCATATAGACACCGAAAATTCTGGAAGAAATTAAGTCTGGGAGAATAATCTAGTATTAGAAAACCAGCGCACCAGCGTACGGAGACCGAAAATTGTTTTGAAGGAGCTCCACTGAAGAATCCGTGGTGTGGCGTTTCACATATGTACTACAAAGAAAAAGAAGGTAGCTTGATCACCAATGACAAAGGCGAAAAGAACTACTAAATAACTTACTCACTGAAGAATTGTTGTCTTCTCCAACATCTGATCATTAAATACACTACAAAGCCATAAATCGGCTAAAAATAAAACCTCGTCGCAAAATATACTAATAATCTGATTCTTAACATGAGATATTTTTATAACACTTGTCATTCTTAAGAATTTTTAATCATTTTCTAATAAACTTTTTTAATTCACGTGATATTGTTTATATGCATTTAAAAATATTATTTTTTATCTTTGCAGGTAAGCGGACGTATCTCCTCGACTATCTATACAGATAAAGTCCTCGATAAGGGTAAATATGAAATTGGACTATTATCCGAAATCCAATTTTGGAAAAAAATAACAAATATCGCACTGCGTCTAATATTTTTACCAGGGTCTAATAGTTAAATAAATATGAAAACAGCAATTTCAAATGTCCAAGCGGTATCTGCTATCCACTATATGTGAGTTGAAGAATTCTTCTGTCGGATGCTTCCTGCGTTTCTCTTTAGCAGATGCTGGTAACACCCGGACCACAATTTATCTGGATTTTATTGGGTTACTTACTTATGTTTACTATTGCATACTATATAAGCTGCGTTCCTTTTCTGCTAATTTTTACTATTTTTTACACTTGCGTACTAGCAACTACACTTGCTCTTATAAACGAGTAGAAAGCTCTTGCAATCACGCAATTGAAATCCGCTAGGGGGAAAGCGGCCATTTCGAGTCTATTGTGAATTATTTTCACTTACGCCATTACCCGCTAGATGGCTTTTATTTGTGTCGAGCTGATTTGCTCATATAAAAACGTCCATAAATAAAACTTCACTCGTATAATTATCAAAAATTATTATCTTTCGTTTTACTTTAGAAATTGTCGCATTAATTTCCCCATTGTGTCACAAATTCTTCTTTTAAGAATTTTTTATTTGTAAAGTTTAAAGTAACATCAAAAGTTTCAAGTGAGCTTTTACTCAAATCAGAAAATTTTGCGTTCCTTTTCTGCTCTGCTCGCAAGTACTAAATAGCAGAAAAGGAACGCAGCTATAATTACAATCTTTCTTTGCAATCTCCCGTTCTCAATAGCCGGGTACCAATTAACAGGGAGCTTTGCTATTCCAACTCTTTTCATAGGACGAATGGCTTGGCCACTCCTTTGGTTTATTGCACTACACTCCAATACTTCATATCTGTAGGCCAGATCATTTGAACAGGTTCAGCAATCTACCTAGTGGCTTGGCGCTGAGTTTTGAATATTCGACAATCAGGATGGCGGGAAATTAAAAAAAAAAAAAACCTTAAGGCAGACTCATCCTCTTTGAGGCAAAGCCTGCAGGTATGATCCTCCTGCATGGGTGGTAGTTTAGAGTGCAGTGTCCGTGTCCAGTAATCAAGACAACAAGTCTCCTGACATAATTTTTACTGCACACAAAATTTTTTGGCTGCATTTGGCGACGGCACAGGAAAGACTTATAGCGTCATCGATTTGGCAGCTCTAGCTGTGAGCGCGAGCACATTTCCTCTGGAGCTGAGCACGGGTAATTCGCTCCAGAGCAAATTCGCTCTAACATGAATTTGCTCCGATTCGATTTCGCTTGCTCTCAGATTCATTTGGAATTGAGTTTTTCTCTTGTCAAGATTTATTGTCAAGAATTGACATTTGTACTTCTTTTAGGGCTCCAGATACATTTAGTTTGTTATTTTTTTTACATTAAATATCATTATTTGGTTTTATTGCGCCTATAGTACAGGAAAAATAGTAAAAATAGCGGAAATGATTGGGTACAGGCTGAAAATTGGCACGGAGCTTCCTTTTTGGGTTCTTAATAAGGGGTTATAAAGTCTACCGATTTTCTACCCCGGGAACCTTTCTTTCTAGGGGGTTTTAGGGTCAAAATATCTGTTTTTTGCAAATGCATCTGAAACCGTAAGTCCTATCATAAAAAAATGTTCACAAAGTTTGTAGCTCATACAATTTTCTACAAAAAATGTTATTATACATTTTCCCGTACGTATTGCCATTCATGAGATATCACCGTTTTAAAGATTTAAAATATTCATATGAACTCATTCACGACTTGTGTAGGTTTTCCGACGTTCAAGTTGGACTACTTTTCTAATTTTTTCAGGGGTCATTCCTGGATGTATTTGGAGGAAAAATGTGTTCTAGATAGGGGGCTAACCACTAAGATACAGGGTGTTCGCGAAAAAACAATGTCTTATTTTGTCATTTATTTAGAGTTGAATAACTCCTAGACCAATTATCGTAAACCAATATACTTAGACTCATCTTTTAGGTTAAAGTGTATTCTTTTATTTGATATAAAGATCAGGAACTTGAGCTGCTCCGTTTAGAAGATATGTAGGTTCAAAGCATGAGCGAAATGTTTAAAAGCCTAATGATATTTTTTATTCAATTTAAAGTATATTTTCTTTTTTTTTACCAAATGGTCCAAATTGGAACAATAATACAAAATTACATCTAAATTATGTCAGATAGTAGACAAAACATGATCAACAAAAAACACAAAAAGAGGGGGCTATCTGTGCCCGTTTTCGGGATATAGATTTTTCTATTACGTAAGTGACGTAGTGTAAGTGACTCACTGTATTACATATATTGATAAAAAGTATTATTTTTATTTTTCAAATTTAAAAATTAATGAACAAATCTAAATTACTATCTTGCCAGTCAAAATATATAATTTTCTGCAAATTATGCGTAACGTGATTTAAATGTCCTGAAAATGAAAATTTTATATTTAAATAATTGAAATATAAATAATTTTTAAAATTTGTAACTCACATCGATAGATTCACATTCATTTTTTGTAGAACTTTGTGGATATATTTCAATTTCTGCTGATAAATCAAAATCTTGGCTTTGGAAATCAATATCAAGTTCCTGATCTTTATATCAAATAAAAGAATACACTTTAACCTAAAAGATGAGTCTAAGTATATTGGATTACGATAATTGGTCTAGGAGTTATTCAACTTTAAATAAATGACAAAAAAAGACATTGTTTTTTCGCGAACACCCTGTATCTTAGTGGTTAGCCCCCTATCTAGAACACATTTTTCCTCCAAATACATCCAGGAATGACCCCTGAAAAAATTATAAAAGTAGTCCAACTTGAATGTCGGAAAACCTACACAAGTCGTGAATGAGTTCATATGAATATTTTAAATCTTTAAAACGGTGATACCTCATGAATGGCAATACGTACGGGAAAATGTATAATAACATTTTTTGTAGAAAATTGTATGAGCTACAAACTTTGTGAACATTTTTTTATGATAGGACTTACGGTTTCAGATGCATTTGCAAAAAACAGATATTTTGACCCTAAAACCCCCTAGAAAGAAAGGTTCCCGGGGTAGAAAATCGGTAGACTTTATAACCCCTTATTAAGAACCCTAAAAGGAAGCTCTGTGCCAATGTTCAGCCTGTACCCGACCATTTCCGCTATTTCGCTTTTTTCGGCTTAATTTGACTGTACTACTATCACTGTTGAAGAGACTACTTCAATTTTATATTTAATAATGGATAGAATTAATGAAAATTCTTCCAGCGAAGCGGATATACTTTCAGAAGCTGTGATGAAGTTCGGTAATTTGAAAATGTTCTTTTGTTGTTACTATTTTAATTGTCTTTTTTTCATATCATTATTTCAAATTGTAGTGTGGGGTGAAGTGGAAACTAAAATACTTTTGGATAAGTATTACAATTACATTGCTAAAGTAGGTCCCTTCATGGAATTTAAAAATAAAAAAATGATGTGGTCGCAGATAGCTCGCGATATTGAGAACATATGCGGAGGATCTGTTTCATCCATACAGTGTGAAACAAGATATAAAACCGTTATGAAAAGGAAAAAGAATGCGGTAACAGACAACAGGAAATCTGGAGCTTCGCGAGTTGAAGTTCCTTTCGAGGAAGAATTAAACAAGATTGCTGCAATCGATGACAGCATTGAGCCAGAAGTGATGAGAGGTGTTGGCGTTGCAAATGAAAAAAGTTCGCAATGTTTAAAATTAAAAAGGAATCGAAAAAAGGAAAATGAATTGATAACTCAACTACGGTTGATGCACAAGGACAAGGAGGAGGCAAAAGAGCGCAGACACAAGGAGAAGATGCAATTGATTGAACGAATTTTTCTAAATAATAATAATGTATGATTATACTCAATCTAATTTTCATTAGTTTTTAGAATTGAGCGAGTTAATTAGTTTTAGTATGAATTATTATGTGATTTTGAATTTTATGGAGACTGAATTAAGATAAGTATTGAAAATGAACTAAGTTTTACAAAAATAAGAAGAATAAAGATTTTTAGTTTCGTTTAAACTCATTACATTTATTTAAGCTTTTAACATCTATTTTTTTTAATTTTGTGCATTAATTTTCTCTCGAAGTATATCCCTTATTTGGTTTCTTTTAACTTGACCCTTTTCTCTATCATGAGTTAAACCGCTTGAATGGTATGGTGCTTCTGCGGGTTTACTGTTTTCATTCATTTCTTCAAACTCAAAATCGTCATTTTGTATTAAACAAATATTGTGTAAAACGCAACAAGCGAGAATGAATTTAGAAATAGATGATACATCTTTAAATTCTAGCATCATCAGTTGGCGGAATCTTTGCTTCAGCAATCCAAACGCATTTTCTATTTTTACGCGTGTTTTCGAAAAACATTTATTGAAAAGGTCACAACCTTCGTCTGCAGTACTGCGGTAAGGAGTTAGGAGATACTCATGCAGAGGGTAGGCTGCGTCTCCAAGTAAATGGTACTTTTGGCCACAAATGGCCGGCAACTTTGCTGAAATGAAGGACAGCTTAAATATCCTCGAATCGTGAATTTTGCTCGGTGGTCCGCAAAACACATCCAAAAACTTACGGTCCGCATCACAAATGCCTTGCATGGTAGTTGAAACCATGTCGTGGCGGTTTACATATGTGCTACGGAGTTTATGGACCGGGGTTCTGCATGGTATGTACGTCCCATCAATGCACCCCAGAACATTAGGTATACCAGCTATCTACAAATATTTAAATATATATTTAAACCATTTATTGAAACAAAATGTATCTACACAAACCTTTTCAAACTCTCCAGAGACATTGTTTTTTTCTTCCTCTGTTAGAGGAAATTTTATATATTTTGGAGAAATATCATTAAGGAAATTCATAACTTTATGAATGTATTTATTCGCTGTAGATTCAGCCATATTAAATCTTGTTGCCACTTTCCTTATGGTTTCTTTACTAGCAGCAAACCTGTAAAAGGAAATGGTTATAGTATTCTCTTAAAATATTATTTTGTGTTCCTTACCAAACGAAACAAAACAGGATTCGTGTGAGATCAATAGGAGCTTTTCCTGATGGTTGAGATTCTTGCTCCCAAGCATTGTATTCTATTTTTAATATTTCAAATGTTTCCTTTGAAATTCTTACTTCCTTTTTAAACTATTAGAAATTAAAAAATAGTATAAAAACCAAGTATACATTTCAAATAAATATGTTCCAGAAAACTCACATTTTCATCTGAATATGACAGTAAAATGTCGGCAAAATTCTCAATTTTTTTTAATTTATGTGGAATTTTTAATAATTCCACATATTCTTCGTCGTCATCTGACGAACTCTCCAAAAACTCCGCAACCATTAATAATTTTTTCATTTCATTATTCATTTTTTCGCAACTCACAATATTTATACCACCTCGAATTTTAAAGCACTTGTAAAATCTGTCGATAAGATACAGATCTGAAAACTTGCTCTTTCTGTTCTTTGGTAAATCACTTTTGAGCAAATCGATGACAGAATCTTGGTTTGCTCTCAGAGCGAGGGACAAACCGATGACACAAACCTGAGAGGAAGTCGTAAATCGATGATGAAATCTGCTCTTAAAGCACTTTACGAGCAAAAAGGGCAACAAATCGATGACGCTATTACTTAGAGTTGGCCAGCCCAGGTACGGACCTCCGACGTTCAGTATGTTTCATCAAAGTCCGTTCACCAAAGGTCTTCTTCAGCAAACTGGTGGGTGCCCAATATCCGGTTCCAAGCCGATGACATTGTTTAGCTGCCGTTTCATTGAGTTTGAAGCCCAGGTGACCTAGGACCCAAACAAGCGTAACTGGATTGAAAACGTCTAGCTCACCAAGGGCATGTTGGCAGCCCCAAACCAATTATGACTTGGTCCGCTTGACGATCAAAGAAGATAAAGACACGTTTGTTTTGGTAAGTATTTCTAAAATTCTCATGAGTGCATGGCACTATAGCGTACAAAGTATAGCTCTGCTTGAAAGACAGTTGCTAGATTGCCTAGGCTGGGACCCACACTTGCCTCTGTTTTACGGCCATCTATGTACGTACTGTGGCCTAGTAGGGAATGGAAACCGGCTAGAGTCGATTACGTACATTCAAATGCGGCATATCTACTCTCTAGATCGAAACATCACTTCCATGAATATTGCCCTAAAGTCGAAGGTATAACGGCTAAAGTTGGCACTACAATTTATTCCAATATGAAGGCATACATATAAGCTCACTTTTGCCTTACCCTTTCCTCCCATTATATATCGATTCACATTGCTTTCATTTGCTACAAAGAAAAAGTGCATTCTGATTTCGTGGATTCGTAAATTCCCAATTGGGGGCTACATTTATATATTGAAAAATAGCAGACAAGCACGTATCCAGTCTTTGTCATTTTTATAATCATTACCAAAGACATTGTCAATTCAGTGAAAAGCTGCATTCTGTATAACTTAAGAGCAACAAGACAAACTACTATCAAATCTCTAACAAAATTTGCAATGCTGTCCATTCGTTTCAATAGATAACATAAATCTCATAACATTCTACGGATAATACCTACTTTCCCTTACAACCGAAATCTGATCCTGGCCTCTCGCAACGGTTCCATCCACCGGATTTCGAGCCGATGACATCCATTTGCCATCCCTAAGCTCTGTGCGTACTGGTCTACGCCATTTTTCCAGTGAAGGTTGGGTATCCCTCTTTGTCAAAACCGCATATATGTATCTTACTGAAGAGAGCTTTCGAGTAGTTTCGTCTTCACCCTGCCCTCCGGTACCTTCCAAGCTTTACATCTATGTTACGATAGCGCTCGTAGATCTCGTCATTGTAGGGTCTCCGAAATCATCCCTACTCACATAAGGGGCCAGCAAATCTCAAAGAGTTTTCCTCTCGAGCACTATCAAGAAGTTGGAATGCCTTTTACTAAGCACCCCAATTTTAGATACATATGTGAGTACCGACGTAAAACCATCGTTTTATATAGTAGAAGTTTAGACGTTATGATTAGATGCTTGGATTTCAAGAGCCTTGTCAAACTGATATTGTCGGCTGACAGACTTGGACAGACTAATTTGACCACTTCAAATCCGTGTTCCTCTACTTTGGTATTCCTTGAGTTGAGTTTAATTTTTTATCTTCGAGCTACAAAATTAGAATAGAGCCCTCATCATAAATAAGGGAATTTCAAAATCGCTCTTTCCATGCGCAGTGAAAGTGTCAAATATCCACAAGCGCGCAACATCACGCTGTTCGTTTAAAACACAAATAACTGGCTCGTTTCAAATTCTCAATCACAATTCCACAAGCGCGCACCTTTCGCGTTTTTTATGACGAGGGCTCTACCGAAATGTAAAAGTTAATTTGTTCTTGCGGGTAAATCCTATTCAATCCCAGAACGTATAGGACGATCGTTTAGTGTTGAAAATTTTTTATATAGATTGATCAATTTTTACTTTGGCAATTTACTTCAGTTTTATTGAAGGATAAAATATCTCTTTTTTTATATTTTACCTAAATTCAACGTCGAAAACATAACTGATCGTTCATTTAATCATTTCGATCTTTATGAATAAAAGATGGATTAAGTATCACTTAGTAATTCTATATTAAGACTCAACCAATTGATTCGATTCGCCTTGAACCAAGGTTCATCGTAAATGTTATTGATCTATATATTTTCACCATCTGTAAGCGATGATGTAAGATTCAATTAGCAAAAATCACCTTCATTGCGAAATTACTCCGAAGAAAACAAACTTTCACGATCAAAAAGACCTCATAAATCATCACTTGGTTGCCTTGAGTATCTCTTAAAATCCCCACGGCTTAGGTGAAAACTATCCATAAACACTCTCTTCTCAAGCACTGCAAAATTTCCATTACCCGGAACTTGATTTGTCCAAATTGCATCAAATATTAGATCGTCATTACCGAAGGAGTTGATCGTGATCCAGATCAGTTCCGCCCAGGCATCTGGCTGCTCAAAATCCAAGTAGGCGTCAAAGCCCCAATTGCGACATCAAAGAGTGGCCCGTCGTAGCTTTCTGCGTGAACTGGTCGCAGGTAGTAAATTAGCCATCAATTGCTTCTAGAAGAGCGGGGATAATGAAGTCGCTATTGAACAGATCAATGGCGGTACGAGAGGCGAAGCACGCACCAGATGTTTAGTACACAGCCACGTTCGGCTTTGCTTGGCGCATACGACTATAATACGTTGAGTCATTTTCGATTATTTGTGCTTCGCGCGGTGGATGACCTACGTCAAATCGCATGAAGGCACGACGACACCGCAGGTAATCTTGTTTAGAAGCTTGAAGAATCAGTTTTTGGCACCTGGGCGCGCATGTACGGCTTAAATCTGCTCGTTAATAAAGGGCAGCTAGAAAATGCAGGTACTATAGTATCGAAGATTAATTTTGAGCTCACACTGAGATTGTTTACACCACAAAAGGCTGAACATAACTAGGTAATCGTTCAATAGATAATGATAAGAAGAAGAGTGTACCGTTCAGTAATCGACCCTACTTCAGCATATCTATTTCGGCACCGATATAATTAAAACGGACGAAGTGAGTCCGCAATCTTGAGGTATGGATCTATTGACATGAGAGTGCAACTTTTTGTTATATTTATTTGCGTCTTGGTTGCTTTTACTTTCATTTTTATTGGGCATCTCGCATGAAAGCCTTTTGTTACTTCGTACGCATTCGTTAGGTCCTAAGATTGAGGAGTTCCGAGTTTTAATTGTGAAAAGCATTTGGACAATTGATTAGTTACATTGTGATTGATTACCGCATTGGGCAAGATCCAATTACTGTGGACAATGATTCGACAAATTGTCGACAGTAAAGAAAACGATCAAAAACGCAACTTTTTTCGTGTATTAGTTTTGTAATCCCTTTTTGGAGATCTGCTTTTAGTTAAATCGTGTTATGAGACGTCAATCACAATTGAAGTTCAATCGGGATTATTTCAAATATCAAGGAAATTGAATTGAGATTTAGTTGGGTAATATTGCGGTTTACATTTTCATAATTCACGATTGGCAGATAATATCTTTCATGCTCAAAAGTTGGCAATACCCCTTAGATAGTTATTCTAGGCAAGGGCTCATTCATTTATTCTACGAGATTTTTAGAGTTGTTCCAAAAGAAATAGCAGAAGCAAACTAGAGAAAAGACTCTGTTCTCTTGGTTTCAATCCAGGTTTTGTCCAAATGTTCGATCATTACTGTTTTTCTCCCGATATTTTTCGGTCCTCAAGCTCATCTACTTGCTTGCGGATTTCAATTAAGGGTCTTTTTATTAAAGCATTATTTTCTTTTCGTAGGTCGTTCCCTATGCAGGTCCGTTTTCCTCTCTTTACTCTTTAGTTCCATAATAGTATTATAGCTATGGCGGTTCTGGACCACTTATGGGAGTGTGTCATGGCCAATATTTTTTAGGTATAATGGCGGCCTGAGGTGCGAGTATTATAAAGGACAATAATCTTTGTGAAGAGCTTTGGGATCTGGATGATTAAATATTGTAGAAGTGTCAGTTTTCTAAAAGGAGGCTAAGATCGGTAAACATCGTCGAGGAATACCTAAAACCGTGAGTCAAGGATTACCTTTACCCACAATTGGCGTAAGTTTAAAATACTTAAACATCAAATCCTGTATAACATGGCATTATTTCCTAATATTTTCAAAGTACATTGATATGGCCTTTTGTATCGCGTCTTTTGCCCACGTTTCGCATATAGATCTCTCCCTCCTATTTTATGCGGAGGGCTACCTTTGTTGTTGTAATACATTCGTAAATATCTAGCTTATCTAGGTTATGATGAGTCAGTATAATGCTAAGGGAGATAATGATTAACGCTATGCTTAAAATCTTGGCTGGTATAGGACCTCGTAAGGACTGACTGAGAAAGATTGTTCTACAGTCGAGTAGTAATATACTTATACATACATAGGAACCTATTTATTACGTGCGCAAAGCTGTTATTGGACACTAACCGGTTGGTGAAGATAGCCCTTGGCGATCTAATTTGGATGAAACACACCGAACATGTTGGTCCGTGCCTGGATTGGCCAATTCTAAGCGATACCTTCTTGTGCCATCTCAAGTAAGTTTTTGGGTGAAGTAGAAAGAATGCCAGGTCGCTTGTTGATATGATTACCGAAGATCGTGCCTTGAATTAACATTTATGGAGGATAGAAAGGGTGTAGGGCCCCACGTGCAGGCTTTAGCTTTAGGAGAATCCGCCTTCGAACAGTCAAGTCTAAGCGACAAGCAATTAGATTTGTCCTGAAAATATGAGGTATAGGGGTGTAGTGCAATAGGCCAAGTGAGTGGACGAGGCCTTTAACAAGGATTTACCTTTCTCATTGAAAAGTTCCCGATTTAATTTTGAATAAGTCCTAATTGCAAGTGAATCATCATTCTGATTTTTTCTGTGTAAACCGCGAGCAAAAGCTCGATTTCCACGAGCGAACCCCAACGAACGAACAAACCAAAGAACTAGTCAAAACCTTTAGGCTTTTTATTGTCGTCTTTTGAAATTTTCGTTTGCTATTCTTGTTCTAGCCCAGTAGGAATTCTAGGAAGGCCTTACCGATGGAGCACTGAAATAAGTACTCATCTGGTAAGGGGTACCCCTTATTTTCTTGGTGCTAGGTGAGCCCTTATATAACCAATTACAGAGAAGGCAGATGGTAAGGTGTAGTCCAGAATTATACCCAAACAAGTGAGAATCTGCCCAATGACTCAAGGGAGCTTTCCTGGAGTTTTCATAAATTTTATAGAAAAAATGAAAACGGGCAATTATATTCGTCGACATAAAATGCGACATTAGCATACTCAATCGCCCGGCTTTCATTCGATACGGAGGACAAGCAGCTTTAGAAGTGGTTAGAATTTAGTTGGGGGACTGCTTAGGTAAAGCCACTCTCGGGCTTGGAAAGAAAAGGTATTTGTAAAAGATGATCAAAATAAAAGCATTTCGATACCGGATAACATATCTACAGGCGCCCATGAATATTTCTTTTTGCAATGTTCCATTTGCTGCCTTACTATAACCCTTACAGATGAGCAGTTCTATAAGTACTCTAAGGTAAGAACTAAAGTAAGGCCTTACCTCCTATGACATCGTGTGTAAAAATACGCAATTCTGTTAGGGGTGCTGATTTCAGTACTTCTGTAAGTTTACCGGTCCTACTGGGAGCAAACAACAACACAGGAACTGTCAAAGTGTTCGTTCCGTTGTCCGCTGAAAATTGAAGAAAACTCCATTTCTTTACAAACCTTTTTTTAACACAAAAATGATTCTCGGTATAATGCGTATTTCTAATGAATGTGTCTCTTTCTAGCATTCTTTGGGGGCCCTCGGTGGTCTAGAGGTAAGGCGCCTGACTACTATCCCAGAGGTCCCGGTTTCGAATCCCGGCCAGCCCCACGGTCCTTCGCCTTTTCCGCTTTCCCACCCAAATAACTTCCCTTCTTTCTTCTCCCTTCTTTAAATTCCTGATTCCTCCTGCTGATGAGATTCAACTCGTTTCAGGAGGCATAACACTCCAGCGAGTTGTTTCTCAAAATGCCCCGATTCCAGAGTCGCGAAATGGTTGGAAGCAGGTGGAATAAAAATATCGCGGCTAGGCTGTGGAAACTCCTTCTTACTTCTCTGTCTCTCTCTTTCTACTTTCTATCTTCCAGCTAGAGCTGCTGTTCGACATTCTATACGAAAAAAATATAGATTGTCGAACAGTACAAAGGGGTTTTCCCTAAGCCTCTAATCTAACACATAAAAAAAAGCACTCACATTTTAGTTAACTTCGTTCGTTACAATAAAGAGTGTACGGAAAGCTCGTAATTTGAATGTAAAGGTCGGTTTACACGCAACGATTTGCTTATGCCAACTGGCTGACGAAAGTCAATTTGCACCAATGAATCGTTGCGTATGAACGCAACTTTTTGGCTTGCGCAAGCCAAAAAGTTTGCCTTATGCAAATTATGTGTTCATAGAAAATCGGCTTGATGTTGTTGAAAAGGGAGATTATTTTTAGTAGCCCACGGACGTCGAAAATGGGGCTCTATCTGCAAATCTTCTGGCTTTTACTTGTCAAATACGTTCGCCTAACGAGTCACTTCGTCGTGAGTACATCAAGTAAAATCATTATTTGATGATAGATTGAGTAGTAAGATTCTTAACTTCAATACAGGCAGTAAAAACTTCTGGTAATTTCCGTCAAGAAGAATTTTACTTCCACCTCAACACCTCATTTTATTCACAACAAGGAAGTGATAACAGAAAGCAAACCCAAGGCCGACTTATTAGCATCTCTGTTCGCCTCAAATTTTTCTTTACCCGATGTTGCTATGTCACTCTCGATAATACCACCCACTCAATGGACGGAGTTCACTTCAGGACTCGCGAGGTATTCCGGTGCCTCAAAGAGCTCGACGTCAACAAATCCACTGGCCCTGACGAAATTCCCCCTATGGTACTTGGAAAATGTGCCTGACCTTTGGCTACCACCCTGCCCAAACTTTTTGCCCTGTCTTACTTCTCCGTAGTGTATCCTGACTCTTTTTTTTATGTGGCAGTGCTAAGCTCAGGAGTCACCCTTTGTACTACTAGTCCGTCATGTCATTTGTCACGTCATGGTGCAATGTCTAGCAGTAAGCTTAGCACGGAGGAGGGATGAGGGGGGGGGGTATAGGTTAAGGGTTAAAAGGTATGGGGGGTATTGAAGAAGGTGGTGATGAACCCTGCGTTTGAACTCTTGGATGTTGTAGGAGCTCGGAAATACTGACTGCGAGAGGTTATTCCACAGTCGAGTTGTTCTATTAACAAACGAATTCATATCTTGTTGAGTGCGTGAAAGGGGTAGTTGCAGGTGAAGGGAATGAGACGAGTGGGCTAATCTGGTGTTGCGGGTATAAGATTGCCGTGGAGGCAGGAGAGCGTTTAACTCGGAGGAACAGTCACTATGATAGTAGCGATAAAATTTTGTCAGTGCTGCTACATTCCTACGGTGGCTCAAGGGGTCGATGGTGGAGCAGGCGGTGTCGTCATCAATTAACTTGAGTGCCCTTTTTTGCACATTATCTGGAAACTAGCTCATGTTCAGCCCATCCAAAAAAAGTGAAGGATCTCTTAAATTACCGCCCAATAGCAATTACTTCTGTTCTCGCCAAAATCAGCTGATCAAATACCTGGAATCCTACCAAATTATTCACGACAGGGAATATGGCTTTAGACCAAAACGGTCTACTGGCGATCTGCTTGTGTGTTTAATCGAGCGTATCAACCAAAGCTTTCACAGCGTTGATGAGTCTGGTCTGGTTCATCTAGCTCTGTTGACCAAGCTATTGGTATAAAAGCTTTCACTGCGGAAACATAACCCATATTTTTTAGTTAGTAAAAAAATACGCAACACTTGAATTCGTACTTTAAGAAGAATAAACTAACAGAAAACTAATTTCTTGCTTCGCTTAATAAACATAAAATGTTGCACTAAAAAAATTGAATTTGATTAAAATCTGCCAAAAAAAAAATTAAATTTTCACTTGTTTAAATCAAATCCCCAATTTGTACCCGACTCTGACAATTCCCGGAACGATCCCTTTCAAAGACCGCTCACCTGAACTGTCGTAACCATTTCAATTCCCCCACATTTACCTTAATTACGAATTAACTAAGGCGCCCTCAATGTCAATGTCGCTGTAGTGATGTGACATCGAAAGGTTTTACCTTTATTACATAAACTCAAAATCAACAAGCATAAAATTACTTTGTGTCGCTACGTTTACCTCTCCGGTGTACTTAAGGTATCACAGCTGGGGTCTCTATGAAATTAGTTAACTAAGCGCCTCCGGCAGATTGCTCTACATCGGAGGCACCATAGTATCCCGATGTCGTCGTCGGTGGCGGCAAGTGGAGTAGCGCTACTATCAGGAAAAACCCGTCTCCTTTGAAGGTTTCTGTTCAAGTGCATCTAGCCGCCGCTGAGTTAATTGGATCAGAGTGAACCCAAGATGCTGCTGGGTTTTCAGTGAGCCTTGTCAGTCAATCTAGGTCTGACTTGAAATGCGATCGGTTCGTTGTGGAATGCACTTGACAAGCCGGACAAAAGGTGCTATTATGCTGGGCAAAAAATCACTTCGTCCACCGTGTCACCTGCAATTTTAATTGGACTTTCCTTGTGACGCTTTGGTATGCAGCGCCTATGCTCCTCTTGCAACATTAGCATGGCAAGAGTCGCACGCTCCGCGTTGTCTGCCCGCACCGTCCGCTCGTCTTCCGAGAAGCAATTTTTCTTGATTTCCTTGCAATTTCTATTTGATTTGCATCTTTTGCTCGTTGTCTGCAGCAGTCACGACTTGTGATTTGCTCATTTCGAATCGCGAAAATGCCGTGAAATGATCGATTTGGGTACCTGGTGCCTTGCTCCAATCGACCTTGTCCCCCGGGATCGAGCGATTCGCAAATGGGAAACGAGCCGGGGCAGAGAAATTCAAAGCGCGATATCCACAATGCCCGGATGAAGAGGAGATGGATTCAAATTTTCTTTGTTTCTAGCTCGGACTTTCTTTCTCGAACGGTCTCCCAAGGCGTTTTTACTGGTTTATGCTAATCACCTGTCTTTTATCACCTGTATCTCATTTATTGTCTGACTTCTCGTGATGCTTGGGGATGTGCGACTACTTCCGTGCTGTGACGTAGATATATGCAAGATGCATTGTGATATTGTAGCAATGCCTTTATAGGTTATTACGGTAGAAAGCAGATTATGCATGTCATAATAATGCTGAAGTTTGAGGAAATTTGAAACTTGATGTTTGAGTTGAACAAAAAAATATTGAAAGCTTGAAGTAAAAACATTCTGGAACAGCTTCCAACAAGGATTGGATGAGAAGTTTTTGCAATGGGCAAAAGAAAATACCCTGAAGGTATAACTAGACTGGGAGTTGGTTATGTAAAATATTCTCCCACATCACTACTTCAAGCGGAGTCAAGTTTTCGCATAGCAGACTTCAAGAGATTGACGCTACTGCAGTTTGCATATTTTAAGAGCTTGAGTCAGAAATGTTTTGCCTGCATGCCGTGGAAACAGCAGGGAGGACTGGGTTATTATGGAATCATGTTAAGCTAGCATCGATTACTTCATTTCTCTGGAGAAAGATACCATGCGTATGATTGGGCAAACTCAACTCGATTTATCCTAAATTAGATAGTAATTTTAAACTTAAGATAAAGGTGATTTAAATATTGAAGATATTTTTGTTTATCGCAAAAATTATTGGGTTGAGTTAGGTGAAGGAGTTTAAAAATGTGTTTTTTTTAATTTCTTGTTGTGCTTTGTCAAGATCATCAAGACTAGGTAAATTTTGCTATTTTACTAATAAATGTTTTAGAAGACCGCTTTGTATCCATATATTGAACTAGGGATCTACAAAATTACTACAAGAGGAGAGATGTCCTTAAATAAGTAAGTTAATTGGAAGAGAAACGATTTGTTATCTGTATCATATCAAACCTGAGTCAAAACGATGCGTTCGAAGCAGGTTTTCTAGTTTTCGGGAATAGCTAATGGTCAGAAATATTAGAGTGAAGTTCTTGATCGAAATATCGAGTGTGATTCAAACCAAGTAAAATGAGACGCTGACTAGGCCCAAATGGTCCTTAAAACTCGATTGACTCGATCCAAGCGATATTTGTGTAATGTCAACAACGTATCCATTTGGCGGTCATCATTTTCTACGTGCTCTGCATTCTTTCAACAATTCATACGAGTTATAGGCCAGTGATGTTTTCGGTGGTGGTCTCGGGTGACAGCCGCCTGTGTGAGATTAGTTTAGTTTCACAATAATGGGTTTGTAATGGCTGAGCTTTCACCCTGGGAATTGAATCGGCAGCTCAACTTTGCTTGAGGGGATTATGTGGGGGTTAAACTTCGCTCTGTCGAGGCTAAGATCTTGTGAGGAATCTGATCCGAGTATAAGGGTTTTTTTATTTGGCAGTGATAAGCTCAGGAGTCGCCCTTTGTACTACCAGTTCGTCATGTCATTTGTCATGCCATGGTTCAAGGTAGTAAGCTTAGTATGGAGAAGATGGGGAATAGGTTAAGGGTTTTGAAGGTGGGGGGGGGGGGGGGGGGTAAAGAAGGTGGTGATGAAACCTGCATTTGAACTCTTGTGTTTAGGAACTCGGAAATACTGACTACGAGAGGTTATTCCACAGTCCAATTGTTCCATGTGCTATATACATTAAAACTTACTACATAGGCTATTTTAAGGCCTCTCCTAGATGGTGCTGTCCTAGAGAGCTTCGTTGAAAATCATCACAGAGCTTCAGTGGAAGCCTTCTATGATGCAGCTCAAAGCCCGATTTTCGATATTCAAAATAACCGCCGAAATCTGACCGAAATTCAAAATTGCCGCAGGAATATGGTTGAATTTTCCAATTTTATATTGATTTCATTGAAAGTGGGTATCTAGGGGTTTTTAAGGCCGCAAATAACGAATTTGTGGTCAAAACTTATAAATTCAAAAATGTGGGTTCAAAATATAACAAATTTTGCCATTTGTGTTCCGATTCCGATTAAATCCCCAAATTGCCTTATTTACCCGAGAAACCTCCAATTTATAAATGTATGGCCAAATGCAATTTGTTGGTGTCGAAATTATAAAACCGTGTTTCTCCCATGGTCAGCTGTATGTAGGTTAGTCAAGAGTTGGCAAAACTGAAAATCTTGACATTCCAGTTCCAAATTTAAGAGCACTGAACATAGTGAATCCTGAAGCTCTCTAAGTGTTTCCTGAAGCTCTTTTCCAAAAAAGATTATAGCATGAACAACACTGTGGGTCCGACACATTTGCTGGAGATTACACTGTGTTCCTAATAGTTGTTGGCAAAAGGCTATTTTCAAATACTCTTTCACTAATATTTATTTTTGATGGGGGATTATCTATTCAAGTATATAATTTTATTAATAAGGTTTGTCCTTTAAAATTTACACATTTCCCAAAAACCAAACTGTTTTCGAACTGCTGAAAATCTGAACTGTTGTAAAAATCCTTCACTTGGCATCCGTTTTTTTATTTTTCCTATTTTGAGCGGATTACAGCTACAATTTATATTTTTTATTCGTTAAAAATAAGGACAGTAATTTGACAGTAAGTTTACAACGTGGCCATTTGTGGAACAAACAATCTGGGGGGGATCGTAACGGTGAACGTTCATGCGGCTTCCAATGTTTGATTCAATACCGGCATCAAGCCGAACGTGTTCAAACACCAGCGTTGGACGCTTGACATTGGACACTCGTAGTTCGAGCATCTGCCAGACGATGCGTCCTACCGTCAAGCGTCCAACGTTGGAGAGCATTCATAGCATCGTGTAGGAGCTGTCAGACCCTCCAACGTTGGGCCATTGAAAGAAGGACGCATCATCTGGCCGATGCTCGAACTACGAGGGTTTAATGTCAAGCGTCCAACCAGCGAGCAATAATAATTATTATTGCTGGCTGGTCCAACGTTGGTGTTTGGACAAGCTCGGGCTGTTGTCGGTATTGAATCAAATGTCGGCAATGCCAACACTCGCATTTCCGTTCGCCGCATCGTGTAGAGAGGAATTTACCATAGACCGTAGCAGCTGGGAGATCTTAGGCAGAGCTGGGAGTTGTCACAGACAGTTGTTTTGACAGAGTCCGCTGGAGAGCAACTGTTTCCATCACGAGGGATAGCCTCGGCCAGCGGCACACGGTAAGGTTTCTTCCTGACCGGGATTTTTCGTTCCAAATAGAACTAAAGCAATTAGGTTAGCTTCGACATACGTTAAGGTTGAAAATCGGGGACGGTTAGCCGAACGGGAAAAACATAATGGTATGACGTTTGCATATATCCCACGAGGGATTAAAGGACTAGAAACAAACCTTTCTTCTTTCTTGTCTTCCCTTTTTATAGCAGTTCCCTGCCCTTGTCCTGCCATCAACTTTACCCATTACCAGCGAGGAATTAGTCTCCTGTTCGATCGCCGAGCATTCTGTCGTAGTAGTACTGGATGGGTACAGGTGGAATAAAACCATGCGTCGACTTTAATAGTTTATTTATTTTATTTTATTTATTTTATTATATTAACAGGAAAGTTCACAAGATTTACATCTTTTAGAGTACATATAAAAAAGAAAGAAAAAAAAATATAACTACATAATATATAGACTAACCTAACCTTAATAAGCTATGAGAGGGACGGGACGAGAAAGAAGGAAAAATGCAGGAGTAAGGACCAAGAAAGGAAAAGAGCAGGAGATAGAAAAAGACAGAAAATACTAAAGAGAAGTAGAGGGAGATAGAAAGAGAGATTGCTTGCTTTCTGAAAGTCTTGGCTGTGCCTATTCTTTGAATATTGCTAGGAAGGTTATTCCAAAGTCTAATCGAATGCACAAAGAAGGAACGGCTACCCATTAGGGAATAGTGTACAGGAATACGAAATTTAATGGAACGCATGGATTGCAGAGGAAGGAGGAATTCTGAGAGGTAAGAGGGACATTTCGTGTGGAGAACTTTATGCACTAGGACCAATGCAGCGACATCAACAAAATAGAAGAGGTCGAAGCCAAGTAGGGAGTTTCGTACACCAGACACATGATCTGATCTGCGCAAGTGAAAAATGAACCTTAAGCAATCATTAAATGCGACTGATAGACGTTGACGACAAGATGCATCAAGGGATATATATACAAGGGAGCTATAGAGGAAGTGTGGAACAATAAGAGCTTTAACAAGCTTGAGCCGAATAGACGACGATAAAAGGCTACCATAAAGCCTAAGTCTCCGTAACGTGTCATAGGTTTTGGAAAGCATGAGTGAGATATGGTTGCAGCAGGATAATTTATAATTAATGGCAATACCAAGATTATTAACATAGTCAACAACGGGAAGGGAAACATTATTAAGTGATATGGTTGGAATATTGTCTAGAGAAAGAGAGCGACGACTAAGAATGAGTACTTGGGATTTATTAGGATTACGTTTAAGGAAATTGAAAGAGCTCCATTCATTTATCAGGCATAAGACATTATTGAGATCAGAAATACAGGATTCAATCCGATTGGGAGGACATGAAGTATATAACTGTAGATCATCAGCATATAAATGAAAGGAGCATGCATGGATAATAGCAGGGAGATCATTAACATACAACGATAAAAGGAGAGGGCCAAGGATAGAACCTTGTGGAACACCCAAGGGTACAGGGAGGAAGGATGATACAATAGAATTATGCCGCACACATTGGTGTCTATTAGAAAGAAGAGAAGAAAAAAGACGAGTTGCAGAAGAGGAAAAGCTATAGAGCTGGCTAAGCTTGGAAATTAGAAGCGAGTGAACCACAGAATCAAACGCCTTAGAAAAATCAAGAAGAACTAATATCGCAATGTCACCTCGGTCAAGCATAAAACGCAGATCAGTAGTTACCTTTAGTACAGCTGTGAAGTTTACGGAAGCCAGATTGGAATTTAGAGAGGAAATTATTAGAATCAAGATAACCAACAACTTGAATAAAGATGACTTTCTCCAAAGCTTTGGCTAGGAAAGGTGGAATACTTATAGTGCGAAAATCGGATATGTCAGAGGGAGAGGATTTTGTAGGTAATGGAATTACTATGGCTTTTTCCATAGCAAGGGAACTTGGGAAATTGTAAGGCAGTAATTAAAAATGTGTGTTATGGTTTCCATAATTAGGGGGGAGAGAAGCTTGATAAAGCGAGGAGAAATTCCATCAAATCCAACGCTGTTAGAGGAGATGGACAGCAATATTTTAAGAACTTCGGATGAGTCCACACATCGGAAGTAGTGATAGTTCTTACACTCATCTTCTTAACTATCTTTTCAACTGGACTTTGCTGTCCGACTTGGCACTCAATCGTAGTGAGTGTGACATTGCAAACGTGTAACTCTAGTGTTTTAAACAAAAATAATTTTAGGCAGAAGGTTATCAATTTCACATCGTTCCGAATTTAAGGCTGTAAAAGTACATAGCCATTGTGTTATGTACATTTTTATCAACACTGGCATGAACGAAGTTCAGAGATGCGAAAAAATATAAGGACATTATACATAAATAAATGTTTTTTGATGTTTTTTTGTGCTCTTCGTATGAATAATAAGCATTTATATCGTTCTGATTGAACAATTTGATGTATACATATATCAATGTGGATGAGATAACATTATGCTACAAATTCGAATGCCCTGCGAACGTGCAACTAAAATCGCAGCTACTATAATAATTCATCTTCCATTCATAAATTCTACGAATCAAAGTGATAAAATAAACACAACTCGATTTATGTGCATGGATAACACTGTGACTCTACAAGAAGGAACAACAAAAAATTAATGGAAATCAAAATTGATTATAAATGTTTTAACACCAAAATTTCATCAACAATATCGTGTCAGTGAAATCCCCTTTGGGTGGTAAATCATGGATAATCCATTCAGGCATCCGCCGCCGCTTCAACGCCCCTGTAAACGCGGCACATTTAAATCGAATTGTGAATGGCCGCGCCGTGTTAACGCATAAATCGCATTCAACATGTAAATCTGCTTCGATTACTGATTACGCTCGTAAATCTCAATTTACCTCATCCCTGGTGCATCACTGCAGTTGCACACGCGATTTGCAGCACAAAATCCGATGAAGCTCGCTTCAACATTAACGAGTGTTTAAATTCCCGTGAAATACGTTGAGACAGGAATATGCTATGCTGTGCATAGGATTGTTGCCGGTGTTACCTATACAATAGGCGAACAGCTATGGATTTGCATAACAACAAGATATGGTAGCTAGCGATATCGCCTGCCTAAGGGCATTACGTTTAATTAGGAGAATGCCACATTATATAGAACCACATTATTGCCCTGGATTAAGTGCCCAGATTCGAACTCTCATCCTTCCAGGAAGGACGTTTCGGTGCTGGCTGATATGGAATATGATCCTGTGTATCATTTAACAGCCCATAACCAGATTGTGGCAATTGAAGCCGATAAAGGAATTCCTCGAAGGTTTCAATTTCATTTTAAAGGGATTCAATTAATACAATATCCATAATTAATCAATTTCCGTTTAATTAACAAAATATTGCATAATAATTAAAAGGTAAAATTTCTCTAAACAAATAAAACTTTTGATTGGCTTCTGCGGAGCGAATTTGAAAGGTCAACAATTTTTCGAGCCGACATTGAACTCGTGCATGTCGAATTCGATTTATTATTTGCGGGTTAATTAAATAGCAGAATCGGTTGAACTCCAGGTGTTGCAGGAGATCAAAATAGGCCTCAGGTTATGCCGAGTCGTGGGCTTTGAGGTGCAATTTCAAACCGCGATGAAAATTTATTACATACGACAAAAAAATTGTGACGAAATGTTTTATGTTTACATAGAGTTGCTTCATCGAGCAATTTCAAATCAAAGTGGTTCTAGCAAATTAGTTGTTGGGATAAATGAAAACGATTTTAAATTCGTCATGGCAGAAGTTCATGGTGAGCCTATGACATAATCACGCCATGATTAATTAGCATAGGCGATGTTTTCGGTGAGGTCGCCGTTGGTTACAAATTCGCGGTAGACCCTAGCAGCATTGTAAAATTATTGAAATTAAAACGATATTTAAAAAAAAAGGAAGAGCGGGATAAGAGAGAGATAAGGAGAGCCCCGGTGCACTTGCAAAGTCAGCTGTAGAAAAAACAATGGAAAAAAGCAAATTTATAAAAGAAAATTTTTATTATTAAAGTCTGTCTGTCTGTTGGCCGCCGCGCTAATCTCGGAAGAGCCTATACCAATTGTGATGAGATTTTCAGTGGAAGATTCAGTATTTTCTTGGGCTTACTTTACGCTATTTTTTCACTTTGATCCGATATCAGAACCGACTATAGGAGCCGACTATCGAATTAGGCCGAAAACTGGAATCAGTAGTGGAAGGAAGGCAAATGAACGTTTTTTTTTTATTATTTCAATTTTAGACCTTAGATCTAATTATAGGCTTCATTTCTTTTAGGCCCGATTTTCGCAGTTCGGGTTGTTTATAGTCCGACCACTATTTACTTAGGCTGCAGAATATCTAAATACAGCTCTTTGAGGTATACAATTGGAATAAAATGAAGAAATTATAACATAATCATTGAGCAGGCCGACGACCTACAAGCACAGAGGTCGCCATAATGAACCGACTAAAAATTAATCTCTGCGCTAATGGTCGAACGACGTCGCGGCTATCACGGGTATAATACTCCATAAAAAAGATAACAAATTACAATGAATCAGAGAGACTAACGTATAATATGATGCACTGCAATATCCCTTAATGTTTGTTAACGGTCAAGACAAGGGTCTGTCCGTGATTTCAAAATAATTCCCATTTTCTAAGCTCATATGGTTATTTTTAGCAAAATCAAGTATTTTTAAAATGTTTGAATATATGTATAATATATATTTTCTTTATTTCTGTATATCTGTCTGCCTGTTTGTCCGGGTTAATCTAGAACAGTGGTTCTTAACCTTTTTATACTCGCGGCCCACCAAATATTTCAAAATTTGTTTGTGACCCCCAATTTTTTAATAATAATTTATATTTATTAATTTTAATTTTATTTTTTTATATAATAAATACAAAATTGCCTATTAATGCCTTGTCTATTTATATAACATTCAAACTTCACAATTAATGAAAACTCATTAATTTTTGGCGGCCCCCGGCAAAACTTCTTACGGCCTTCTTGAGGGCCGCGGCCCACCGGTTAAGAATCACTGATCTAGAAAACGGCTAATCCGATTGAAATACTGAAATTCAGTATTTTCTTGGGCAGGTAAAAAGCTACTTTTTCACTCAGATTAGACTATCGGTTTTGAACGAAAACTTGATCCGAAATTGAGTGGAAACTTATTTTATCATACTAATTCCAAATGTAAACCTCAAAGCTCGGAAATTGTAGGACTTTCACCGGAAGATTCAGTAGTTTCTTAGGCATGTTTAGCCTACTTTCGCACTCGGGTCCCACTATCGGATCAGACCGAAAACATGACTCTATAAGCGGAGGAACGTGAATGAAATGCTATCACTATAAGATATTGTTGTTGCAATTGGCAGACATACTATGCATCATTTATAGTTTGCCATCTCAACTTAAAAATGGTTTGATAAACGTTATTTAAAACAACTCAGACTTCAGTACTATTCTCCTTAAATGTAGGAGATAGAAAAATTTCTCAGAATAATGATAATCATGACATTGAGTTGTTGGCTCAGGTCGTAACAGAGACAAAAATTTTGTTGAGCGACACTTATGACGATATGCAGAGTATCAGCTCAACAGAAGATTCATGGTTGAGCAATAGATACATATACATATAATGGCACCGAGAAATGATATATTATGTATTCTTAATGGTTGTATTTTAGAAAATATTCCTGGTCATTCAACAACGTAATTTTCCGCAAATACCATATGCAATACAGATGAAGCATCATTGTACCTGGACTTCGGGCTCATAAAATAGATTTAACGATTTTCGATACATAATAAAATTTTAAGTTATCTATAAAAAATATTGTAATATTTCTCTTTCGAGCGTTCTTGGATTCGTCATTGATTAATTGGAACACTAAAAATTAATTTACATAAAAAATTAAATGACAGTTTAGGCATCCTTCCATTTCCTTTGTAGTTTTGGTGATTTGCCTTTTATTTGTCCAAGATTATATAGCCACATTTTGATCCCCTTGGCTAAATCCAGCTCCGTTCGTCTTTGGGTCGAAGCGTCTTTTCATTCTGTTGCTTGGGGTTGCAGATGTCCCCAGACCACCTCTTGGAATTCCATCAATTTCACTTTTAGTGCGTTGAGTGGTTGGCTTGGTTTTGGCGCGATTCCGAACTTTAAATCACCTAGCAGCGTAATTTGTTTCCCGAAGATCCTCCTTGCAGGCGTCTCTGACCAGTAGAACTGTGGGAAGCTGTCCTGTTTACCATTTAGAAGAGCGTTACTTAGCTATCCCAAACACGCTGATGGTCGTTAACCTGCACGTGGTACCACATATCTACTGATTTAGTTGCTTACTAACTCATCTGCAACAGCTTTCTAATTCAGGATGGTATACCCTTCCGGCCACTTGCTGAAGTAGTCCGTGATGATCAAAATATAAAGGTTGTTCCTTATCTGTTGATGGGAATGCTCCTGCCAAAGCAATCGTCAATCAATCGTTTTAATGGCTTGCATCCTACGTGACGTCCCATCGTTTGACTCCCATTTCCTTTTCAAAATCCCATTTTGTATGTACAGCAACTCCCGCTGTATCCTGTAACTCTTCAGCGTTTTATTCTTTGGTGAGATACCTTTCCACTGTGGCTTGTGGTCTTCATACGCCTTTCATGTCAAGAGCGGTTATTCTCTGGAAATGGCCAAGCTCTTCCCTCTTCCATTCGAGGACATGTATGGCCACGTTCCTTCTCGAGTAAAAATAAAAAATGGCCTTACAACGGGCGAACACCGGCCGTGATTGAAACACAGTCCTCGGTCAGGTTTTGCAGGACTGTACGGCCGTACACACAACCACACACAAACCCACACACACCCCCAGTCTATTTTTGACATCGGTTCAGTTGCATGAACCGAATTACGTTAACTCTACTTCCAGTTAATTGTTCGAGTTTAAGGTCCCCTTTTTAAGTTTAAGACCGAGAACTACACAAGTCATTAGCAAGAGTAGTTTCCGATATGAAAGTAATGCAAAAACGAACATAACCTCAAACACAAACGAACTTCCTCAAACACAAAAAGAAAAACCACCAAGGATATATCCTCCGTTTTATGAATATGATGCAAATTTTCTCAAATATTGGGGAACAAAGACGATTTCCTTTGGGAATAGCAGGGAGAACTTGACTATAACTTGACCTCCGATAGTAAAAGTTCTATTCACCAAACCCTCTTTAAAAAATCAAATCCACTATTCTTAACGCACTCCCGAAAGTCATAGGGGCTTCATCCAAAATGATAACATCGACCCATTTCAAGGAGTCTCGTTTTTTGCACGATAGCCGGGGAAATGCCACGGACTTTAAATCAAAGAAAAGAAAACACTGAGTGTCACGTAATTCCTGTAGGTTATAATATAAATTCACAACTATGCCCGTTTCAGGTAGTCATATAGTCTCTTAAAGTACCCAGAGTACCGAGAGTAATGTAGCTTTGGAGTAATGCTTGGTATAAAAAGGTTAAGCCCGCGACAATCTAAATATTAATAAGATCAAGGGAGCTGTCCTTGAAAACTAAGTAGAATAATATTTTTTAAGTGGTATCTAGCTGCTTTCCATTCAGGGCTGTAAAAAACACCGAGCATTCTTATCACTCGTGATTTTACTATAAAAGCCAACCTAAGGCGGGATTCTTAATCTTGTCTTAAGGGCAAGGGAAATTTTAATTTTCATTTGCATAAATTACGGTTCTGGGTGTTTTAATTTCTTCTAATATTGCATAAAGATCGGTCTTATATCTCCATTGATTCTTTTCGTTTTTCATTCAGTAAACAAAACAATTTTATTTGTTAAGTATCTACTTAAAAAACGTATGTGAGAAAAGAGAAAATTTAAAATTTTGCACTAGTGCTTTCCACGTCAATTTCTAAATCTCTTTCAGAATTAACGTGTACCCCTTTCGGGTACAATTTTAATCCTTAATAATGCATTTGTGGATTCATTTAATGCTTTCCCGGTAGAATACAGTTCGATATTCATATAATCGTTATGCATACTTCAAACACTGAACCGCATTCTACGAATTGACAAGCGATTATTTATTCATCAATATTGACGGAATCAGAATTGTTGGATGAATGACGTGAACCTTTTGGGAAAATTTCCAAATATCAGTTCCACAGCTGTATGGCTTCGGGGAGCTACTTGATGCATTTAGCATCTGCTACAAAAACACAGTGGGGATTTATTTGTGCATAGGAGCCTCGTTTGTCGTGTTCTACCGCAATTCTGTGGAAGTCAGGTTTCATTTTGGGATTTAAGCAGAAACAATGCAATCAGCATAGTCTGGTGGTTGAAATTTCTCACTTATGCTCATGGTATAGAGGAGCCCGTAACATCAAAAGTATCATAATCGAAAATTGGGTAGACGAAATGATACGAACAAAATGAGTTCGGTATGACGAGGTTTTTCTAACCTGAGGTATTTTGAGTTGAATTAATTATCATCAAAATGCAATAATGTTTTGTTGATTTAAATTAGAACAGTTCGTAGAAAATTTGGTGCTCTTTCAGAACAACTTGGTGTGGTAACCTCTATTATGCTGGACAGGTAGTTTCGGCAGTTCTTCATCTGTGGTATGTACCAAGATGTATTCAAAGAGTGTACAAAAATGAACCAAATTAAAAAAAAAATCACATCATAAAGCTGAAACTTTGTTACGTGCTTTTCATTTACGACACAGCAGAATGCCGTTCAAGTATTACGTAAGAACCAAAGGGGGTGGGGGGTCTTTGCTGGTGACATGTTAGACTGGGAGTCTGGATGGAGATTACATCCGAAATATTTATTTATTTACTTTTTCTGTTTTTTTTTTTTTTGCAAAATTTTGTAGATTCTGATTTGAACTAATATGGCGAAACAATCACTTTTTCTAATGCATATGGAATAAGGGTCAAAACGCCTGAATAACTAGGTAATCGCCAAGCGGCATAAATTCATATCCTCCGTTTATGCTGGTATTAAAATAATTTCTTGTCCTACTAGGACAATCTCATGCTCTTGGATATTCTGGGGCAACATACATCGCTTTTCGTAATACTGATGCTTAAGATTTCGAGACCTTTCTCGGCCTTGAAGAGTTGCAAACATTAGCTAGCACTGACCACGGATTTGTAAAACCAGTGGTGATTATGAGTGTTGATGGAGAGCTAAATGAAAGTCCGCAATATCAAAAAATAATAAGATATGATATACAACACTTTAAGAGACACTCGACGCATTATTCAAATGCCTGGTAGAATATGGCTCCTCTTAGTCGGGAAGTGGCTGGTTCGATTTTGCCTCATGCCCATTTTGGGTCTCATTTGGTAGACCGTGTCGTTACGATTGATTCAAATTTAGAAAGATCCAATCAGAGATTTAGAAAGATCCAATCCTGAGAAACAGAGATATAAGCGTCCATCCGCAAGAGAAAGTGCAATCGCGCCCTCTTCGTTTTCAGCAGAATTGCAAAGAATGAGGCCGCCATCTTGGAGAAGGGCAAACCCAACAAAGCAAAATTGAAAGCAGCTGCTGAGGAGTGAAAAGCTATCAAACCATGTCTGCGAAGCTTCTAATTCTGGAGCTAAACAACCAGGCTCAATGGGTAGCAGGCCAATGAGCGAAGTAGTGAAGAACCAGCTTCTAGTCGCACTAACCGATGCCAATTCGGCAGACTCCCGGACCTTCTCTGGGCTGACATCGAGGCCAAAATATCAGAGATGGTCATAGAGTTCGTGATAGATCAAATTGATTCGGCGCCACAACAGGGACATCCCTATGGACTACTGGAGGGTACTCAAGGTAGAGGAACCCCAGCGAAATAGAAGAACCCTGGTACTGCTAATCAACGACGAGTGCCAAGAGGAGCTCGAAGGAGTTTACTATAAATTCCATTTTGGACTAAGGCAGTGATCTGAATATCCGGACCCCTACTAGAGAGAAATGGAAAGATTTCCAACGTGACAAGGACCATGATGTTGTTTTGTATACAGGCGGATCCAAATTAGAGTTGAGTATGCTGGAGTGTTTTCCCCATCAATTAACATGCAAATAGCTTCCACCTGCCTAATTTTGCGAGCGTTCTCCAGGTTTTCCGTCTTTCACACAGAAATTATAGATCCTATCCAGCGCTGGCCAGGAACACGTATCATAGATCCATCTTTGGCTTGAAACCACAAGATCGTTTGCTTTTCTTTCCGAAGATCTTTATACTAGGCGTGGAAAGCAATGCAGGCTCTCTTTAATCTTTCTTCGATTTTTCGAACTGAACGGCCGTACAGCACACACCCACGAGCATGAAATGTAAAAAAAAAATGTTGGCGTAATTCAACTACCCAAAAATTTTTATCAACGAACTGCAATTAAATGTTCTATTTTTTTTTCAATTCGAGCGGTTATAACAAAATTTCTAACTTGCCGACGTATGTCCGTGTATACAGCTCTTTAAATATAGCCTTCGTAAGCCTGTACGTGCTCCCAAGCGGACGGTATTCGCCCGCTGTAAGGCCATCTTTTATTTTTACTCGGGTTTTTTTAAGACTCTGATTGAACCAAAAAATTATTTGAAACTTGGAAACTATTTTTCAAGGAAGCAATCTCTTTAATAAATCAATCAATCAGGCAAGAACTGAAAACTATTTGTACAAAAAATTAACCGAAATTTTATTAATAAGCCAAGAATACGTTATTTATTATATCTTTTAATATTTCATTGCTGCAATACAAATTAAATGCACTTCGCTTACATTTTGATATATCCTCGTATGTTGCAGCCATCATAACTATACATTAAATTCGACATTTATTTCTGCAGTAAGCTCAAAAATGTTTGGAGGAATTTTAATCTTCTGCTTTAATCTTGTCCTTAATCTCCCTATTCACAACCAGTTTTTTTTGTATTTTAATATCTAAAAGTTTTGCAATATAAACCGAAAGTATTCATGATGGCGAACTGTAAAACAAATCATTAAACCAATGTTTATTGAGTTTCTGAAGTTGAACGTCACCATGTCAGTACGGAGAACGTAATTCAGAAATTTAATGGCTCGTAATTAAATTCTTCAAGAATTTCAATAGAATCATCAAGAATTTCATTTATATGCGAATTGCTTAAAATAAGTTTTATCCACGATGAATATTCTTGTTTTATTATAAATAATTACAACTGCAAAATATAAGGCAGTCAATTTTTTGCTCAAGCTTTCAATCTTTTCAAGGTAATTTGTATTTCGAAACTTTAATGCTTAAAAAAGGAACTCTCATATAACATCCAAGAGTTCGGATACCAGACTCACCCTAACCTATCCTATTATTTCCCTATCCTTCGAACTAAGCTTACGACAAGAACGACATGATGGGCTGGTAGTAAAAGGAGGACACCTGAGCTTAGACTTCCACATTAAAAAAATCTCCCTAATTTACAAAAATCTAGGAAAAAACTGCTATTAACTGGCAAATGCAACGCGATAATTTCTAGAACAGAATCCGTCGGACTTTCGTTTCAAAGTGAAAGAATTTCAATTTTCTACTTTTTTAGAATTTTATCGGATTTCAAATGGAACAGCAAAATTGTCCAGCAAGAGGGTTTTAAAATGTCCAATTTGTGAAGAACAAGCAACACAAGTGTTCAGACTTCACTCACACTACTTCTTCTTATCAAACAACGGTTGGAACAGTTAGCCGTTATCACACAAAAATTGCAGGCAAATTGGCGAGCAGTTCGTTGTTGGTCTTCAGCCAGTTGGTTGTGAGACAGTTCTTATTCAGTTTTGCCTTTTTTATTAAATTCAATTAGTTGTTGTAGCTTATTAAAGTTAAAATTTGTTGATGTAATTTACCAGTAAATTAAAGATTGCTCAATTTTGTGAAACATTAGAAAGAACATAACATACATAATAAACATACAAATGAACTTGTAAGTGAAGTTTTTGCTTAAAATTGGATAAACTAAATAGATTGCGCACAAGCAACGGGTGCAAAAAAGCTTGCACATTTTTCATGGCGACCGTGACAGGACCCGTTTGTGTGCGAATAATTTAATTCCTAATTTAAGGAAAACAAAGGAATATGAGGTGACAAATTTTCGATCAATTTTATTTTAAAATAATGCAAAATATGTCAATTTAAGTCAATTTGAACTTTAAATAAATTTTTTAGCAAAAGCATAACCTGTTGAAATAACATAAAAGTGCATTCGCAATAGCTCGTTCGTCGTGTGCTGTTACACATTGTTTCAGTGTTGGAATTTTCGTTTTGCTTGAAACCGGGACATCAAATAAGACGGGCCAAAAACGCATTCTTTGTGCACTGTTATACAAAATGCATTAATTTGTGCAATGCAATGCTAGGAATAAAACCTCTCAAAAAATGTAAAGGCGCATGGAAATTTCTCCAAAGCAACCATATAACAACGAAAGTTCGTATTTAGAAGATAAAATAAACTATTATTTTGAAGTAAATTAAACATTTAAAGAGTTAAATTCCAGTGTTAGCATTATTTCTTCGTTGAAAACGGTACACCGATGAATTTAAGTGTATGTAAACAAAAAAAATACATTTGCATTGTATTGTAATGCATTGTGGTTACCTTGAAAGTGGTAATTTGAACACTCATTTAAATTTAAAATCATGCAATAAGCAGATAGGTATATTAGGACTATTGGTAGTGTTCACTGCCAAGTCGGCGCGTGGTCCCATCCGACGACTTCTCGTTAGATGGGTGATTATTAAATTTTTCCTTCCCGTTTATTAACAAATAAAACCACAACTTGTACAAAGTTAATGACTATTTTATTTTAAACACTTAGGTCCTTATCGCTATAAGACTTATTCAAGACTGCACAAAACTAAACAAAACATATAAAAATCAAGCCCTTTCGGCGTTGTTAACAAGAAAAACTGCGCGCCTATATTGCGTACGCATACATGAATTTGCCTTCCATGGTGTTATAATTCTAAGAAGAATAAGTAGGTCATCAACAAATCTACGTTAAAGAAATACAATTTTGAGCCTAGAAAAAGAACGAATTTCCAGGAACAGAACAAAATTATTCTGGACGTTAGTTCTAAGAAGGCATGTAAAAAAGGGAGAAAATAAGAAAGACGAAAATTAATAGAATAGAGGAAGGCGAATTCATGAGGAATTTAGTGTTACCACCTATGGTACACAACATACTCCCCCGGTTGAGAGTCTTGCGATCAAGTAAAAAATGATACCTAACTACTATTACAAGTTTTGTAACAAAGTAAAATTATTAAGATTAAAAAAAATACATTACATAGAATAGTTAATAAAAAAAGCTACTATATTAATTTGTGATTGTTTTAATCACTATCGAGAGGCAGAGGGGCGAGCTTCTTGACACTCCGTGTAACTTCACCAGTCGATGTCCTCAAACGCACGGTCCGAATGATGCCATCGCGACCTGGATATACTTCAATAACCCTGCCGATACGCCATTGAAGGGATGGTAGATTATCTTCTCGAATAATAACTAGAGAATTTTCCTTGATAGGGTGATTCCCTCGAGTCCATTTGCGCCTGATATTTAATTCATTAACATATTCTTTATGCCAACGACTCCAAAAATCCTGCTTGACCTTTTGAATATGCTGCCATGTGGATAAACGGTTCGCCGGTATACCTGAAAGGTTTCGCTCCGGCAAGCTCGACATTGGATCACCAATCAAAAAATGAGATGGTGTTAAAGGGGAAAAATCATTTGGATCAGAGGATAAGGGAGTTAGGGGTCTGGAGTTTAGAATAGCTTCGATCTCAATGACTAAAGTATTGAACTGCTCAAACGTAAATAATTCTGGTCCAATTACGCGTCTAAGATGATGTTTGAAAGATTTAACGGCAGCCTCCCAGAGACCGCCGAAGTGAGGAGCTTGAGGTGGGCTGAAATGCCAAGCAATGTTCTTTGCAGCCAGATAATCATGAACCTTCTTGTTATGTTCTTCGGAAATCAGTAGATCCTCGAGCTCTTTAAGCTTATTATTAGCGCCAACAAAATTTGTTCCGTTGTCAGAATAAATTGACACACATATCCCACGACGAGAAATAAACCGTTTTAAAGCAGCTAAGAATCCTTCAGTAGTGAGATCACTCACAGTCTCCAAGTGAACAGCCTTCGTGACGAAACAAATGAATACGGCAACATAAATTTTTAACTTATTACGATTTCGAAAACGTTTCTCCTTGATTAAAAAAGGACCGCAATAGTCTACCCCAGAGTTTGCAAATGGTCTAGTCTGCGTAGTCCTTACTGTAGGTAAATTTCCCATAATATAATTTACAGGAGGTGGATCGGCTCGTGCACATCGTACACATTTTCTTAAGACCTTTCGTACCTGGTTTCGTCCATCAATAGGCCAATATTTTTGCCTTAATGAGCATAATGTGAGTTGAACTCCTCCATGTAGAGTTTTAAGATGCTCTTCATTAATTAATAGGTGAGTAATATGATGCGACTTTGGCAAAAGGACTTGGTGTTTTTTTTGATAAGAGTAGGGTGAAGAGTCTAGCCTACCACCCACTCTTATAAGTCCATCATCCCCTATAAAGGGATTCAGAGAGAGAAGTTTACTCTTTGGATGCAGAGGCCGTTTATTGTTCAAGGCTTTGTATTCTGCAGGAAATTCTTTACGTTGAGCTAATTGTAGAATACGATCCGAGGCGTAACGGAGTTCTTCAATTAACAAAGGACCTTTCTTTCTACGTGATTTTATCCAGCGTAAACAACGAGCTACGATACGTTGCAGCCTAGTATATGACGAATATTGTGTAAAAATATCTATATCCACGGTAGCAGCGACTAGACAGGTAGTTTTCTTTAAATCAGGAACATCGTTGGATTTCAATATTTGTTGCTCAGGCCAATATTCCTCTCCCCCGGATAGCCATCTAGGACCTTTGAACCAGAGAGACTTATTCCTGAACTCATTCGGCATCACTCCTCTAGATAACAGGTCAGCGGGATTATCGTAGGTACGGACATGTCGCCAAGATGAGCCATTGGTTTTTGATACAATAGCAGAGACTCGGTTCGCTACAAAAGTCTTTAGCAAATGTGGTGAGGTATTTAACCAATGTAAGGTTATCATTGAATCCGTCCAAAAAACTGTGCGATGAAAACTAATATTTATGGCCGATTTAACCGTAACGTATAATTCCGCAAGAAGAGCGGCGGCACACAATTCAAGACGAGGAATTGTCTGCAAAGTTTTAATAGGCGCGACTCTCGATTTAGCGCAATATAACTGTACTTGAGCTTGTCCTGAATTATCTATAGAATATATATAAAAGCAGGCACCATACGCCTTCTCGCTGGCATCACAGAATCCGTGTAATTCTATGTGACTATGGTGATTTATTAACACTTTTCTGGGAAATGAAATATCGTTTAAATGGATCAATTGGGCCGCAAATTCTTCCCATCTAGTATGTAGTTCTGTGGGCAATGATTCGTCCCAATCAACTTTTAATTTCCATAACTCTTGCATGATTATTTTAGATTTTACTACAACCGGATTAAGAAGTCCCAATGGATCAAAAATCTTTGCGATTTCTGAAAAAATCGTTCTCTTCGTCACTCGATTAGGCTCCATTTTTTTGACAGTATATATTATTGCATCCTGTTTTGAATTCCAATGAACTCCTAAGGTTTTAAGAGTAGTATTGCTATTATTTTGCAATTGCAAATTGACATTGCATTCAGGAATAGAATGTAGAATCTGAACCGTATTGGAGGCACATTGTCTTAAATTAAATCCTCCTGACTTGAGAAGTTCGGTGATTTCCTTTTGAAGGTGGACAACTTCATCGATACTGTCTGCACCCGTAAGTAAGTCATCAACATATAGATCACGTTTTAAAATGGTGGCAGCTCGGGGGAAGCGTGATTGTTCATCGTCTGCCAGCTGATGAATAGTGCGTATGGCCAAAAATGACGCTGGTTTTAATCCAAATATGAGTCTATTGAACTGGTAGATGGAGATAGAATCGTCATTATCACGCCATAAAATTCTTAAATAAGGTTGATCGTCCTCGCGAACCTTTAGTTGTAAGTACATTTTCTCGATATCGCCTGTTAATACATGATTGTACAATCTGAATCGTAGCAATAAACAGAAAATATCACTCTGAATGGTAGGCCCTGCTAATAAAGCATCATTGAGAGAAACTCCTGTAGAAGATGCGGCTGACGCATCGAAGACTACTCTGATTTTGGTTGTCAAACTTGATTCCTTAATTACCGCTTGATGGGGCAAATAAAAACTGTTGTCTACTTGTTTGGTCACCTTTGACATATACCCGAGATCTACATATTCACTAAAAACATTTTTATATTGTACTTGAAGCTCAGGATTTTTCTTGAATCGTCTTTCTAATGCTTGCAGTCTTTTGAGTGACATTGTATAGGATTCACCTAGCTCCTCCTTTTTATCATTAAATGGCAAGGCAATCACATATCTGCCATCGTTATCACGTTTAGTATTTTCTTTAAAATGTTTTTCACATTGAGCCTCTTCTTGAGACAAATGTCGATCGGAGTTGCAATCTTCTAACTCCCAGAATCGGGAAATATCTTCCTGTAGTTTGATGAGATAACATCTTGCACGATTTTGTGTTTTCTGGTACAAAGGCAAATTTCCACCGATGATCCAACCCAACTGCGTCTTTTGGGCAACCAGATCAGGAGATGAAGAAAGCATAATTTGTCCTACACAAAGTGAAGATAGAGTCGTACCAGCTCCCAATAATAACTGCACAGGGGCAGGGACATGGAAGTCTGGGTCCGCCAGTTTTAGATTATTTGGTAAATTCATCGTTTTTCTGTTTATTTGTTGGATTGGTGTAAAAGACGTTATTGCTGGAACAGTCAGAAAATCAAGCGTTCTTTTGTAATCATTATGCCTTGACTTAATTGATGTTGTCACAGAGAACTTCGACACTGTGGATGATTGATTTAATCCTCCGATATGATTCTGCTCCTGTGTGCGTGGTAGTTGGAGGAGAGCGGCCAATTCGTTGGTTATAAAGTTTCTTGATGAGCCTGTATCGACTATGGCACGACATAATATTGGAGCTTGGTCTCGGTGATGAATGTAAACTGTCGCAGTTGGAACGAGATCATCAAGAGGTGTATATAAATTAATTGCACTAATGGTTTCCGATTCTAATCCAGATGGCGTTTGTTCTTTGGAATAGTTGGAATGATTTGATGCTGTTGATTCGTCCATAGTTGGTTCGATTGGGTGTAAGAATGTATGGTGTTTGTTGTTGCAAACTCGACAGTTTCCAGCCTTACATTCGTTACTTACATGATTCGGTCCTAAACAGTTATGACATAAAGATGCACGTGTAATTATATGCTTCCTTTGATTTATAGGCATACCCCGAAACACCTTACATTTGTAAATGGAATGCGATGAGCGGCATACTGGACATGATGAACGTAATCCTCCGTGTTTGTAATTAGGCGTTGCGACGAACGCGTGCCCGTAGTTATGAGTTTTTGTTTTCTGGAAGGGTTGATTATTGTCCTTTTGTATCTTGGAATGGGTTTCTTTCATTTGAAAAGACTGATCCGTACAATTCCCACGCTTCTCCAGAAAATCTAATAAATGAGTGTATGAGGGCATTTTATTGTCGGCTAACGAAAGTTCCCAATGATATCTGGTGTTTTCACTGATTTTACTTAATAGTAAATATATAATACAACAATCCCATTGTTCTATTGGTTGCTCTAAGGATTTGAGAGAGCGTAGATGTTGTCGAAAAGTGGCCACAAGTTCGTCGAGCGCGACAGGAGCATCTCTTGTTAAACGGGGTAATTTTTCCAAAATGTCCCAGTGGCGTAAAATCGCTTTGCGAGAATTATTATATTTCGTCGTAAGAAGAGCCCATGCTTCGTGATAGTTCTCAGCTGTGCCTTCCATGGATTCAATGGCTCGTGCGGCCTTGCCCGATAGCGAAGATTGTAAATATTGGAATTTGTCGACGTCAGGAATTTTTGTATTATTTCCAATTCTAGCTTCAAATTTGTCCTTGAAAGCATGCCATTTCTCTAGACTGCCGTCAAATCTCGGTAACGTAATCTCAGGTAGTTTTATAGACGATGTTGAAATGTCCGTTGCTAGCGTTGGACCAAAGGAATTTTTTAACTTAAAACTGCCAGATAAATTAGACTCAGCTTGTTGAGATTTTCTAACAAGTTTCCTTGCTTTTCCTAGTATTAGATGGTATTCTTCTTCCATGTCGTCGTATTCCGAGCTATGAGCCACCTCAGATTCAGAATCTAATTCAATCAGTTCTTCGTGGATACTATTCATTTCTTTAAACCGATCAATTAACGCATCCACCTTCACTTGAATGATATCCTCGTCTGGATAATCTTCGTTTGTTGACAGATAATTTTTTAGTTTCGTTAAGCGTGTTTTAATATCTGCGCGTCGTCGTTTGAGAATTGAAATCGGATCTTTTGGTTTCGTAGCCATTGTGTTTTAATTAGATTATAATATTTGTCAGGGTAAGGAAAACACTGAAGGAACTAAGATAGGTAATAATGAATCGAGCTTACCTTTTGAAACCTTTGTGATGCGTAAACGTCCTTGAAGTGGAATCGCTACACTGGTGATGTGGATCCGCTGCCTTGTAGTGGAGGTAATCCTGTTTTGATGGTCTCTGTTGGTTTGTTGATTGATGTCAATTCACTGTGTTCACTTCACTTTTAATGTTTTTTATCGAATTTATTTACCGGAGATCCGGCTCGAAGGACCATATGTTCACTGCCAAGTCGGCGCGTGGTCCCATCCGACGACTTCTCGTTAGATGGGTGATTATTAAATTTTTCCTTCCCGTTTATTAACAAATAAAACCACAACTTGTACAAAGTTAATGACTATTTTATTTTAAACACTTAGGTCCTTATCGCTATAAGACTTATTCAAGACTGCACAAAACTAAACAAAACATATAAAAATCAAGCCCTTTCGGCGTTGTTAACAAGAAAAAACTGCGCGCCTATATTGCGTACGCATACATGAATTTGCCTTCCATGGTGTTATAATTCTAAGAAGAATAAGTAGGTCATCAACAAATCTACGTTAAAGAAATACAATTTTGAGCCTAGAAAAAGAACGAATTTCCAGGAACAGAACAAAATTATTCTGGACGTTAGTTCTAAGAAGGCATGTAAAAAAGGGAGAAAATAAGAAAGACGAAAATTAATAGAATAGAGGAAGGCGAATTCATGAGGAATTTAGTGTTACCACCTATGGTACACAACAGGTAGTAATTACACGCAATAATTTGTCTTATTAATGGTTATTGTTGCCTGGTGAGTCTGAGTAATCAGAACGGACATTTGCCGTGCACTGTTACAAATTGAATCCTCATTACAATTGTTTCATGATAAACATTTTTTACTTCGTTCTTTGTGTCCGAATAAATAATAAAAACATTGAAAAATAAATAAATTGAAGGGGACTTTTAAAATTATAGTTAAAAGATTTACATCTCAAATTTAAAAGGTTTTTTTTTTGATTTTTGATCGTTTTCTGTTAACGAAAATTTCTTTTATTCGCGTTTGATAAGCAACAAATTCTTAAAACAAGTTGCGTTTCACTCATAATGACTGGTGGTGGAGAGTCAAATGCTGCCAATCCTGGGCAACAGCAGGTCAAATCAAGTGAAGGAACGTGTGAGGATACAAAGGCAATGATCTAAAGGCGCAGCGGGCGTCGACGAAAGGCTGCATTACGCGTTTAAAAACATTTATCACAACGAAATCTGATACACTCACCGCCACCGAATTAGAATGTCGATTAGAAATTCTAGAATCGTATTGGAAATTATGGCTTTCTTATCAAACGTCGATCGAAAAATTATCGCCATTGGATACTGCTCATGGTTCGACCCGTAGTGAGTTGGAAGACTTATATTGTGAGGTCAAGTCAAAAATGTTATCGTTGTTGGGAGGACATAGAAGAGGTAGTATTGATGGCCACATTTCTGTTATCGCTTCGAATCAACCTAAGGTTCATCTACCACCCCTCAAGCTTCCGCAGTTCTCCGGAAAATATTCAGACTATCCCAATTTCATTGCAACGTTCAACAAACTCGTACATGACGATCCAGAAAGGTCGATTACGGAGAAATACACTCATCTCCGCAACTGTCTATCAGGTGCTGCTTTGAGGACCATAGATGCGTTGGGAAAGTCAGCAGTGAATTACACAGAAGCATTAACGAAGTTGAAAGAAAGATATGACAATACGGTTCTCATCTTTCAAGAACATATTGGGGAAATGTTTGAGCTCCAAAGTGTGCAGAAAGGGTCAGCAACTCAACTTCGAAGCTTGGTCGACAACGCAAGCGCACATCTAAGCGCGTTGCGAACGTTGGGCACCGATACTGAGATCACGAATGCTTTAATTATTCATCTGGTAAATTCCAAACTCGATCCTGATACTCAAGCAAAATGGGACGAAGCCATCGATTATAAACAATTGCCAACTTGGGACGAATTTGAGAAGGTGTTGAGTCGGCGGTGTCAATTTCTTGAAGCCCGAAACCAACAGCCTCAATCAGTCAGCTCAACTCATCAGATGGTCAATTCAAGGTTTTCTCGTAAAAGGTCAAATACATCTTTTCCAATGAGAAGCGCCACATCGCTAGCTACTTCAAAGGGTAAATGTACATATTGCTCAGAATCAACTCACAATATAATGCAATGTGCAAAATTCGTGGATCTGCCAGTTCTTGAACGATTCGAGCAAGCAAAGCGTTTATTGTTGTGTATTAACTGTTTATCCAAGGGTCATTCCGTATCCAAGTGCTCTTCATCAAATTGCCGAATTTGTTCCCGGCCCCACAATACGCTTCTCCATCGACACTCAAACCAATTAACCACAAGTATTGATTCTGAACAGCAGCAACAAGATTCAAAGTCAACGAAGCTTCACACCCATCAGAATTCGACAAATTTATCGGCGAGTTCCTCCTTACCAAATGCAACTGAGGGCACTGATGAAACCGTCCTGCTTGCATCAGCTATAATACTAGTTCAAGATAAGTCAGGATACTATCATCCTGCTCGAGCGTTGCTTGATTGTGGATCCCAATCTAACTTCATCACTAAGGACCTTGCTCAGAAACTCCGATTGAAGGCACAAAACATTCACATGGACATAAACGGTATTGGAGAATGTTTTACACAAGTACAGCAGGAGACTTGCACCAAGATCAAATCACGCCTCAATCAATACGAACGGGTTCTAACCATGCGGATTTTACCGTCTATCACCAGAAGTCAACCTGATGAAGAAATTAGATACAATAACTGGAAATTACCTGAAAATATACAGCTAGCAGACCCCGCGTTCCACAAGCCTCAAAAAATTGATTTACTCATTGGAGCGGGAATATTTTTTGAACTTCTGTCAGTTGGACAAATTAAGCTTGGCGACGATCTTCCCATTCTCCAAAAAACGGTATTTGGATGGATTGTTGGTGGAGGTTACAAAGCTCGTATGGAAAAAGGCCTTATGTGCAATATTGCCTCCGATAATCCTTCACCCATGTCAGAAGATGACTCTTTGCTACACAACATGGTAAAAACTTTTTGGCAACTGGAAACAATCGAATCAACAAAGCCTCGTTTTAATGATGAACAACAAAGTTGTGAGACACTTTTCCTAGATACGATCCGTCAGCTCCCTTGTGGAAGACTAATGGTGAAGCTGCCGTTTAAGGAAGCAACTGAAGTTTTAAGCAACTCCATCGACAATGCTAAGAGAAGATTTTTTTTACTGGAACGAAAACTAGCACGCAATCCTGAAATGAAGGTACAATATTCGGAGTTTTTGCAGGATTACTTAACTCGTGGCCACATGGAGTTGGCAGATAAAAGGGAAATACCGCAACTACATTACTACATGCCACATCACTGCGTGCTACGCCCAGATAGTACAACTACAAGTTTGAGAGTGGTTTTTGATGCTTCAAGTCGAACTTCCTCACAGATCGCTCTTAATGACATTCTTAGCGTGGGACCCACCGTCCAGAATGATTTACAATCCATTCTTCTGCAATTTCGTTGGTATGCAATCGCTTTAACAGCTGACGTCTCAAAAATGTATCGTCAGATCCTAGTTTACCCAGAAGACAGACATTTTCAATACATCGTTTGGAGAGAAAATCCCACCGAAGATCTAAAATCCTTTCGCCTAAAGACAATTACTTATGGCACAGCTTCTGCACCATATTTAGCTACTCGTTGCTTGAACTACTTAGCAGACGTGAATGCCAAACAGTTTCCACTAGCGGCTAAGGTGATTAAGGAAAAATTTTATGTAGATGATTTGCTTGTTGGAGCAGATACCTTAGAGGAAGCTCTGCAAATACAGCGCGAAGTGCAGCTGGTGCTCCAGTCAGGTAAAATGGAACTACGAAAATGGTGTTCCAACAGCGCTCACGTTCTCCAACAAATACCTGAGAGTGACCGAGAAAAACCTCTAAAGGTAGACAATTGCCATATTATCAAAACGCTAGGTCTCGCTTGGGATCCAAGTGATGACAAGTTTCGCATCACTCACAAATTGACGGACAAGAGGACAAGGATCACGAAACGATCCATACTTTCAGATTTATCTCGAGTATTTGATCCGCTAGGCTTAGTAAATCCAGTCGTGGTAAGAGCAAAGGTGTTCCTCCAAGAGATTTGGCTGCTAAAGCTCAACTGGGACGAGTCAATTCCTATTGAATTGCATACGCGGTGGATAAATTTTCTGGATAATCTTTCCCAATTGAATAATCTACGAATACCTCGATGTGTGCGCTCCAGCAGTAATGTTTCAAGGATAGAGTTGCATGGCTTTGCCGACGCGTCTCTCAGAGCATACGGCGCATGCATTTATGTTAGATGCCTAAATGAAATTAATCAAGTTTCAGTACATCTGTTGTGCGCCAAATCAAAGGTAGCTCCGACGAAGCCTATCAGAACATTGCCTTGTCTAGAACTTTGTGGTTGTGAACTTCTCGCTAACTTGCTAGCGAAGGTTCGAAGCAGTATGAACAAAAAATTCAGTTCAATTTTTCTGTGGACAGACTCACAAGTGGTTTTAGGTTGGCTGGCAGCTCACCCGTCCACATGGCAGACATTCGTTGCCAACAGAGTGTCCAGGATCCAGGAACTAACTGACGATGCAACGTGGCGATATGTTAATACAAAATCAAATCCAGCGGACATTCTTTCCAGAGGAGCATCACCAGCAGAGTTGAAGGCGTCTTCGTGGTTTACTGGCCCAGAATATTTACAAAACTCTCCTGAGAAATGGCCAACCATGCTTAGAGCTCTGGATCCACTACCGGAAAAAAGAAAGACAATAACGGTCATGACATGCGTAGTGCAACCATCCTTTCTAGATATTGTCTATCGAACCAGCAGCTTTCCAAGAACTCGAAGAATTTTTGCCTACGTTAAACGCTTTATCAATAATGTAAGGGTAAAACGCAGTGGACAGCATATTGCCATTGGAACCCTCACAGCTGCAGAGCTCGATTCAGCTCTCCTTAGTTTAATCTGGACCATACAACAAGTAGAATTTCAGGAAGAAATTGAAGCACTTCAAAGGAAGAATCCGATCAGCCCGAAAAGTTGTCTACAATCTCTAAATCCGTTCCTAGATGACAACTCGCACTTACTATGTGTTGGCGGGCGTCTGCAGAATGCAGACATTCCTTACCATACAAAATCTCCCATCCTATTGCCAAAGCGCAATCCATTTGTAAAATCCTACATAAATTATTTGCATTTTAAACATTTTCATGCAGGTGCCCAGACACTCATTGCAATATTAAGAAGACGGTTCTGGATTATCAACGCTAGGGACTACACCCGAAGGATTCTGAAGGAATGCATCCATTGCTTTCGGTATCGGCCTAAACTCTTGAACCAAATGATGGGTCACTTACCAACAAGCCGCGTGTCACCGTCAATGGCTTTCTCTACAAGTGGTGTCGATTTCTGCGGTCCCATAATGACTACGTACAAAATCAGAGGCAAAAGACCGTACAAGTCCTATATAGCGATCTTCGTTTGTTTCGTGTCCAAAGGTGTTCATCTCGAAGTCGTGTCCAAACTGTCAACAGAGGCATTTCTCGCAGCGTTAAAGCGATTCGTAAGTCGGAGAACTTTATGTAAGTACTTGTACTGCGACAACGCTACTAACTTTGTTGGAAGCCGAAGAAAACTAGCTGAGCTTCGAGACGCTTTCTTACAACAGCAGACGCAGCAACGCATCGCCGAATGGTGCGCTGAAGAATCGATCCAGTTCCATCATATCCCTCCCCGTGCACCACACTTTGGAGGACTTTGGGAGGCTGCAGTTAAGACCGCCAAGGGACATCTCCTTCGAACTTTTAAGGATTCGTTGTTAACATTTGAAGAACTCAGCACTGTCTGCTGCCAAATAGAAGCCATCATGAATTCGCGGCCTATAACCCAACTATCGTCCGATCCTAATGATGAGCAAGCCCTGACCCCGGCTCATTTCTGGGGCCAAGCTCCTTTATCAACGTTCGTCGAGCCCGACCTTACAACAGCCAAAATGACTCACTTAAGACGTTGGCAACGCATTTCGCAACTGCAGCAACATTTCTGGCGAAGGTGGTCAGCCGAGTACCTATCATCTTTACATCACCGATACAAATGGAAGACGCAGTCTCCAAACGCACTGATGAACATGGTGGTATTAATCCATGATGACAATCTTCCTCCCCTAAAGTGGTTGCTTGGACGAATAATACAAGTTATCCCAGGAAAGGACAATCAGGTGAGAGTGGTGGACGTCAAGACCAAGGCTGGAATATTTCGTCGCCCTATTCACAAAATCGCTCCATTACCTATAGAAAATGAGGATTGACAACTTTGTATAGTTTGTCAAGGCCGGCGGGATGTTCCGACTTCACTCACACTACTTCTTCTTATCAAACAACGGTTGGAACAGTTAACCGTTATCACACAAAAATTGCAGGCAAATTGGCGAGCAGTTCGTTGTTGGTCTTCAGCCAGTTGGTTGTGAGACAGTTCTTATTCAGTTTTGCCTTTTTTATTAAATTCAATTAGTTGTTGTAGCTTATTAAAGTTAAAATTTGTTGATGTAATTTACCAGTAAATTAAAGATTGCTCAATTTTGTGAAACATTAGAAAGAACATAACATACATAATAAACATACAAAGTTTTTGCTTAAAATTGGATAAACTAAATAGATTGCGCACAAGCAACATTAAAGGGTGCAAAAAAGCTTGCACATTTTTCAACAAGTATGTATGTTTTTCTTGAGAATTTCATTATTTTTGTATTATTGATCCCCGTATGTATTGTGAACGTATAAAAAGTAATTCATGGCCAAAGTTCGATAAAATCAGTTTCTTTGTATACTTACTTTAACGGTTCTCATCCGGGATGCGGTTCTATCTTCTCGTACCTATTCTCTCAACCGGACTCGATTCTGGTCTGATGCATCCAGTTTGTCATCTCCAAGCTCTGGACTTTCTAGTTTATGAAATCCTTTCATGTGAGGCAGGGTCTCCCTCGCTATCGCAACAGCATAGACCTAACCGCAGCTAACTTTCTTGATTGCGGATGCATATGTGAGCACCAGCAAGATCATCATCTTGTACAGCAACATTTTTGATGTTGCGTTGAATTAGTAGAATATGTCTTCTGGCTCCATGTTTTTGTCGGCTCCAAGTATTGACCCAAGGTAGGCAAATGGTTTTACTACTTCAAGCTCGCGCTCCGCCACCTTGATTGATGGATCAAAGTTAGGGGTTTTCCCATACGGGGCATGTTTGTTTTCATTGATGTACAACCCCAGCTTTCGCGACGCCCGCACAATCGGAGTGGAAGCTTTCTACACAGCATTCTGTATAAGCCAGTAATTAGCTAGACTCTCATTTTCGCAGTCCATTATAGACGCTGATTTGTCTGGACAGTGCTCCGAATATCTTTTATATTTCATATAAGCTTAACGAAAGCTCAAACAAAAACTCATTCTGTTGAAGATAATGCATCGACCCCCGTCAAGAATTACAAACACGATCATATTTCCCCACAAGATCTTACACAAGACTCATCGAAGTTCAACTACAGATTCGATCGCCAGTTCGAAACCTCAATCGGATAGAGAAGGTTCACCCAAGCCACATTGAAGTTCAATCAAATTCCCAGCCCGAAAGCTCACCCAAGACTCAGCGAAGTTTAACTAATCTCACTCAAGACCACATATACACTTCAGACCCAATCGATGACGTTACTGCACTCTTAGCGGCATAACTATACTACTGATAAATTCCAGTTCTCTGGCATCGGTTTCTGTTCCCATAATTGAACATTTATTTCATGAATGATTTGGTGTAGTGTATTTAACCAGCTTCGCTTTGTCATCCGGGCCTTGTTGTTTTTGAGCCGGTTTATGGTTCTGTTAACTTTTAAAATTGGTGGTGGCAGCTATAGCCCAGTCACTTTATACAAAAAAAGGGCCAAACCTCTGAAAAAACGCAACTGGAGATTTATCAGCGGGATTCTCTTTATTTTGGGCTGAGAAATAATTTCCCAAAAGTCCAAAAGTCAACTGACCGGCTACTCGAGTTATGGAGGGTCAAAGGACACGAAAATCAATTTTTCTCAAATATCTCGTAAATTATCGGTTTTATGCAATTTTTGGCTAAGTAAAGATTGTTCGGGAGATGAATCTGCATAAAAATTTCCTTCACAAAATTTACGTAGAACCAATGGTTTTTGAGATATGAGGCTGAGAAAACTCGGGCATCGCGCTGCATTCTTTTCCGCACCACCTTTCCGCACCATTTTTTTTATTATCTCTCTATCTCTTTTACTTTCACTTCTTCCCTATTGTCATCTTCATCAACACTCACCTCAGAGGCAAATAACGAAAGTGAAAAAATTAACGCGAGTGCCATTTTTCCCAGCAGTGCCCCTACTAAGTACTAACCACATTCACTGCTGCTTCACCTCATAGATCAAACGAGAGCCGGTCTTTTGAATATGATAAACGGAACCTTTTATGGTTATAAATATGAGTCACATACAATATTTTTTTGCAAAAATGGCAAATTTTGGCGAATAACATCTTTGAGCCTGCAAGCAGTGATGGAGTACTATGAGATCACTCCTTCATTAGAAGAAGATCTCCTTAGAGCCCCACTTGCGGAAATGTGCAATCACCTAATTGGAGAGGCGACCCAAAAAGGCGACCGCTTTGAGAAGGCGAGCTGGCGCGGCCCGAAAACGTTTAAGGTGATTTCTGGGGAAGCTAAGAGGAAAGGGATTCTCTCTTCATCATCTCATCATCACTGGCGAATAGGGTAAGCTGTAATGCTAAACCATCCGACACAAACAATCACATAGCCTCCAGTGAGGCTGATGGTGCTGGTAAAACGACGGAAAGAAATTCTGAGAAGAAATGCTTCATGCTTTCTTTTATCACGAGGACCTCAGACAAACCCTTTGCGGCCGAACTTTATTTTAGGCAGGCTCCACTAAGGCCGAGTTATAATGGACATGTGTTAGCATAGGCAGTGACACATGTCAGTTTCGATTTCATTGACATTAATATGAGCACTCATAATGAACACATGTCAAGTTATTTCCCCTTCTTAAGTTTCTAGTCCAGTCAAAATAGACGAAAAAACGCCATAATTGGAAGATAATTCCGAAGTTGCTGAAAATTGGAACAGCCGTTAAAAACATCATTATACGTAAGCTGTAGAGACTGCCACGCGATTGGGCGACTGCAAACTTTTTTATTCAAGGTCAAAGGGACAAAATATCAGTTTTTTGCAAATATATGCTAAACCGTACGTCTTATCAGAAAATTTTGTTTACAAAGTTTGTAGATTAGGCGATTATCTACAAAAAAATATATCATACATTTACTCGTAGGAATTGTCATTTCTGAGATATTGTCGTTTTAATAAGTTAAAATACTCATATTCTATCATTCCCGACTTGTAAAGGTCATCAGAAGTTTAATAAATCCTTTGTTGGAGTACGCGGCTAATATTTTCAGGCGTGATTCCTGGATATATTTAGAGAAAAAAATTGTTCTACAGAGGGCGGCTATCTCCACTATCCACTAAGATACAGGGTGATTAGGAAAAAAATTTTGTTTTTTTTTTAAATTTACTGAAATTTGAATAACTCCTAAAGTAATTATCATAAAGTAGCCTAATTAGGCTCATCTTTTAGGTAAATGTGTATTCTTTTATTTGGTATAAAGCACAGCAACCTGAGTGACTCCGTTCAAAAAATATATAGGCTCACACAATGCTTAGAATCTAGACCTGGCAGATTTCTTCGTTTTTCTCAGAAAATTCGTTACTAACAGTACATTTTTTTTTGCTTTTCTGATGCACCAAACTATTACCTACAATATTTCCATACACAATAAGTGTTTATTTTGGGTAGTTTTGTAGGTAGTAGTAGTAGTAGTAGTTTTATCGTGTTTTATCGTGAACAAATAAAAAGTTACTCGTCTTTCAACTGCGGCTTAATAGCATTGGTTTGAGCCTACATATTTTTTGAACGGAGTCACTCAGGCTGCCGTGCTTTACACCAAATTAAAGAATACACATTTACCTAAAAGATGAGCCTAATTAGGCTACGTTATGATAATTACTTTAGGAGTTATTCAAATTTCAGTAAATTTAAAAAAAAAAAAAAAAAAATTTTTTCCCTAATCACCCTGTATCTTAGTGGATAGTGGAGATAGCCGCCCTCTGTAGAACAATTTTTTTCTCTAAATATATCCAGGAATCACGCCTGAAAATATTAGCCGCGTACTCCAACAAAGGATTTATTAAACTTCTGATGACCTTTACAAGTCGGGAATGATAGAATATGAGTATTTTAACTTATTAAAACGACAATATCTCAGAAATGACAATTCCTACGAGTAAATGTATGATATATTTTTTTGTAGATAATCGCCTAATCTACAAACTTTGTAAACACAATTTTCTGATAAGACGTACGGTTTAGCATATATTTGCAAAAAACTGATATTTTGACCCTTTGACCTTGAATAAAAAAGTTTGCAGTCGCCCAATCGCGTGGCAGTCTCTACAGCTTTCGTATAATGATGTTTTTAACGGCTGTTCCAATTTTCAGCAACTTCGGAATTATCTTCCAGTCAAACCTCTAATTTGACTGGACTATTCGTTAAACACAACGAAGACATAATAAGTGCGATTTAAATCGCATTTGACATACATATGTTGTAAAGAGTCGTTTTGATTGTTGGTGTTGCGGTGATGATTAATTTAACAGAAAATATGGAGATAAATGCTAGTGAAAAAGAAGAAGGACTTCAATTTGAGGAATTATTAATAGATGAAGTTGAAAAGAAAAAAATGCTTTACGATAAGTCGGCAGCAGGTTATCGTAATAAAAAAATGAAGGAAAAAATTTGGTTGGAAATAAGCCAAAAGGTTGGAAAAACAGGTAATTCAAAGTATTTGAATTTTTTTACGTGTTTATTCTTGTTTCTTTTTTTCAGTTTGTGAATGTGAGGGGAGGTGGGCAACTTTGAGGCAGAGATTTTTTTTTTTTTTTAAGGGAAAGACTAGAGTCTCAGGAAAGGCCCTTTATACTGTCGACAATCTATTTTCTTCGTACAGAGTGCAATGTCGAACAGCAGCTCTAGTCGAGGAAGGAAGGAACTGCCACAACCTACCCCCGATATTTTTAGTCCACCTACTTCCAACCATTACTGTCGCGACTTTGACATCGGGGCATCGAGAAACAACTCGCTGGAGTGTTATGCCTCCTGAAACGAGTAGAATCTCATCAACCAACCGATGACATGCGCTTTGGTGGAGCGGGGAAGGGCGAAGGAAGGTTCTGACAGGAGGAATCAGGAATGTAAAGAGGGAAGAAGAAAGAAGGAAAGTTATGTAGGTGCGAAAGTGGAAAAGGCGAAGGACCGTGGGCTGGCCGAGAATCGAACCCGGGACCTCTGGGATAGTGGCCAGACGCCTTACTCTCTAGGCTACCGAGACTCCCAAGGGAATTGAAAAAACAAAACTTTCCATCAGGTAGAGGCAGCCAAGTAAATGAACAATGGGTTCATTATCATAGACTTTTATTTTTAAAAGACTATATAAAACAACGGCGGTAGATATTCTGAAATTTTTAATACTAGTTTTTATATTTTTAATGACGTAACACAAATTATTAATTGTAGAACCACATCCAATAGTATGGAATCATCTTCAGATAATGGAAATCTTCCGTTTTCACCCTCAGGAAATTCACAAAGCACCGATAGTTTTACATTTGATACACCTCATGCTGCGAAAAAGAGAAAAACAGATGACAAATTCGACGAGGTATTAGCCAAGTTTGAAGAAAAACTTCAAGAATTAGCTCAAGAGCCAGAAATAGGGAAAACCACGAACGAATTGTTCATGAGATCTATTCTTTACATGATGAGCGATTTGCCGCAGCAAGCTCAAGATATAGCCAGAACGGAAATGCTTAAAATCGTCAACGATTTGAGAAAAAAATATATTTATTTGGAGACACAATGAAAAATATATATGCATACAATTTATAAAATGTAATACTTTTTCTTTTGTATTTTGAGAGGTTTACTTATTTTGCCAGTTTAATTTATTAATATTATTTACAAAATAAGAAAGTTCATCTTTTAAATGTTGGGATGTCTTCCCGCCAAATGTGTGTTGATTAGTCGATGGACGAATGGAACGAATATTGGTTGCAACTTCTTCTCGCCATAATCCATGATGCAAAATATTATTTTCGTCTTCCCAGTCTATGAAATTGTCTGGGCAATACCTTTGTCCGCTTTCCTTATGAAGCTTTAAAAAATTGTGGAGTGCTATACACGCCAGCCAACTTTATCTGCATTTTCTGGTAGCATATTTATTGTTGAAAGCAATATTCTCCAGCGTGCTACTAACACTCCGAAAGCGTTTTCTACGACTCTTCTTGCCCTTGATAATCTTGCGTTAAAAGTATCTTGATGTTTAGAAAGACACTGGCCAGGATATGGTTTCATCAAATTTATATGCAATGGGAAAGCAGCATCAGCAACAAAATAGTGTGGCAGTATTTTAGAAGTATCAGGCAGTGCTTTTGGTGGAGGAAAATTTAGTTTTTGATTTAACAATCTGCTTCCAAAACTACTAAGTTGAAAAATTCCTAAAATAGAATGTTGAAATTTATATTGAAATATATCATTTATGTATTTTATTACATACCTCCATCACTTTGACTGCCATAGGCTCCGTCATCAACGTAAGTAAATATATATTTAGCATCTACTGCTGCCATAAGAACAATACTACAGAATTTTTTATAATTGAAATATCACTGACAGAATTAGGCGGACAAGTAATAGCAATATGTTTTCCATCTATTGCACCTAGGCAATTCGGCATATTCCACATTGTCCAAAAATCGTTTTCTATTTCTTCAAGCTGTGCTTCAGTTGGTTCCGAAACATATATTGGATATAAATTTTGCCATATTGGTTGTTTTGCCTAATTTATAACTCCAGGACAAACTTTGAATAGAAGTTCCTTGCGAAAGATATCTAAAAAATAAAAAATGTAAATGATCTTTTATGGGAATCCTTTATTTACTTACATTAGTGTCAATGATAGGCAACATTCAGCGCTTATTGGTTCACGAATGGAATTTTTGGATAAAAAAGGCTTCAGTAATTCCAATAAAACATTATATATTGGTTTAGACATACGTGTATGAACAAAAAATTGCTCCGGATCCAACTCCTTAATTTTTAAAAATCTTACAGTAAAGTATCCGTGTTTTTTTCTGTCTCGATTTATTTTACGGACTGCACAAGATCTTGGTTTTTTCACTTTTTTTTGCACTTCATTTTTTAAATTGGAGAATTATTTTAATAATTTTAATAATAAAAATATTTTTTTTAATTTTCTCACGGTATTTAAACGTTCAACGTTCATTGCATAGGCCCATTTTACACGATGAAACACAAAACATAAAGTTTCCAGCAAGCTTAGGCTAGGGGTGAGAGAGGGCTTGAGGGGACGTGAAATTTTGCCAACAAACTTTTGGAAGCAACTTTGCGGAAACAGTTTGCCAGCTTCAGGTTTGTTGTTGTTTTTTCTCTGATTTCTTTGTAAAAAAGAGAAATGAGAAGTTTACTCATGTAGACACCGATGAAGTTTTTGAGGAAACTCCAAAAGGGAATTAGCGATTGCAGGCAACTTTGTTTCGTTTCGTGTTTCATCGTGTAAAATGAGCCATACAAATCGTTCAAAAGTTCTATGACGATTGTAACTTGGTTGACATGTGTCAATGTTTTGACATTCTCTCATGCCAACATTCGTAATTTTTTTCATGCTGACACATGTCCATTATAACTCAGCCTTCGGGAAGTTATTCTATTGGAGTTGAGTTTTTCTATTCTTATTGGTAAGATCTTTTCAAATTTTCTGGAGAATAACGAATACCCAAGATATTGTTTGGGTACATACTCTATAAATTATAATTTATGCAGTGGACCCACTTTATTTTAACCAATTTTCTTTGCCTGTAAAAATCGAACATCTCGTTACCAGTCTTATAATTATTACTAAGATAATTAATCCAGTCTACTGTTATAAGTTCAATTACACGACTCTACTGATCCAGTCTCGATAAGATTATTCACAACTTGTTGTACTAATGTGGCTTAAATGTCCAATGTACATATGTAAGCCACATTTGAAATCACTAATCGTCTTGGCTGCCAAAAAGTTATGCAAAAGAAGCCCCATTAATCATATTTATTCCATTTGAGTTATTTGCTCCCGAAGTTTTTATGATAATTTCCCTTCAGAGTTTATAAATCATTTTTTTTGTGTGGATTTTCTTAACGTTCGTTGTAAGACCTTCTAAGATAAGCGCTTCAGCGATTTCCGTGCAAATCTGGGCCCCTTTAAAAAATTTCGTTACTTTTGGCGGGAAATTAATTATCCAAAAGCATTAAGTATGTACATGCCTAAACGAGAATGTACGTGCTAAACATAAATTTTATATGATTTCATATCGATGGCTTAATCTAGAAAGGCCCTAACATCAAATTTTTCAAAATTGAAATTTTGATGGTAAATTATAACCTGTACGTAGCTAAACATTTTCCAGAAATTTGGGAGATCTGCAACTGCAACAACTTGTCATGCTTCATTTTGTAAGTGATGCGAAATTTAACGCAAAACTGTGAAAACTCTCTAATTTTAAACGTTTTTCGGCTTTCCTGTGAAATTCGCAAAATGCGTGTTAGGGCCTTTCTAGATTAAGCCATCGATATATAAGATAAAATCAATGTGCTCCGTGCACGATGAATTGTATTACGCTAAAGGATATCCCGAGCCATTTCAATTCCTTAGTGTCAGGCGATGCCAAGTTGATATGCCGACAACATTCATTCAGCTCTCGACAAATATCCACGTTAATGAGCACCGAACTTATCGCTTTATCTTCATTAAAATCAACTATAAGGAGAGCTTATGCCATGCAGATTATCCAGGACTGTTTTGATGTCTCTAATCCCCGGGTAAATACTGGCGTCGCACCATGACGAGTTTTTGACATTCCCTTGAATAAAGTATGAGTAAGGGATTCGGCAATCTTATACAAAACGGTGTAGGTACGGTCGACATATTATACTCGTACACCGTTCTCGCCAGTATCACGTTCAATGGAAATTTGATTACCATCAAAGGCTATACAAACACACGAGACACAATCAAGGAGCGGTGCGAATCCTTCTCGCGCGTATTTTCTAAAATTTATGCACAGCAAAGAAACAAGCGTACCTTATCCTTCAGAAAATTTTGGCGGGCGGTCGGAAATGCTGGGGGAAAAGATGCCGCCGTACCTGTGCACAGAAAATTGGACTCGACTACCGTACTCAAGGGCGTACAGACCTGTAGCAAGGTATAAACCTGTCAAAACTCGTACATACTACATTAGAGCACAATATCCCAGGATATATGTGTATAACCAGGTGAGTATGCAAAACACATGTCACATTCAGATCTGCAAGGTAGCATAAAAAAAATCTCTGGAATTGTAGGTAGACAAAAAAAAAATTCATAGGTAAAAGGTAGAAAAGGAATATGTACACAAAGAAGCAAAATAATTTCTGTTTGAGGACGGGGGGAAATAGGTGAAAAAGAACGAATGCTGGAAAAATAGAGATTCACAGGAAAAACCTTTTTAAAATTGTGTGCGTGTTAGGGACATTTCAATAAATAAAATAACTCAAAGGCGGGCAATGCCGGCATACCTACATATATCTAGAAGAATACCGAGGTGTGTGTTATTTTTCCGGCAATGGTGAACATATTTACTTACTCTTACATGCTCTGAGGTTGATGAGATTCTTCATATGGATAATGGATAAAAAAAAGGGATCATACCTGTTTAGTCAAATATTTGATTTTTATACCCTTATCATAAAGCTATTGGGTCTGAAGAGAATTTTTCTTCTCTGAAAATCATTTTCTATTTATTTTACCCCTTTTCGAGGCCAACGATTTTAGTAGATTGAATTGGAATCAAATATTCCACTAATATAACACAAAAAAACACGAAATAAAATAAATATGTTACAAAATATGTCACAAATTTGACTCAATGTCAAGTTAGGTTATTATCTATCCTTAGATGGAAGGTCTAAGCGAATCGGACAGGTGTGATTCGTGATTTTATGGTAGTCGCTATAGGGAGCATTTGTATTGCTTCGGGTTTACTGTCATCGTCACCTGTTTTCTTTCGGACTTGACATCCCACCTACATGCTAACTTGATAGGTGCTTTGTTACGCGTTGCTTCAAATGAGGATGGACATTCTAATACATTTAGCATCCTTAAGTAGCAGCTTACTGTTTAGATGATTTGGTCAACATAAATTGTTTGTGATTGATATTACTGGATTTGTGCTGGCCGGAGGTACCCATTGTTAGCTTATTGTAGCGAGTAAATTTTTTAAGTGACAGCTTTTAGGTCAAGAACAACCATTTGACTTTTAGGACTCTGACGAAGGTTTAGAAAAGAGTCAGAAGGATGTGGAAGAAGATAGGGTGGATGTTGTAGGAGATCGGAAATACCGATTGCGAAAGATTCTTCCATAATGGAGTTGAGAATAATTTGGTTGCCTGTTGCTTGAGAAATATTTGACGAGACTTGTGTTGCGTTTGTAATGTTGTGGAGGCCAAAAATATAAAATCTCTATAATAGTAGCTAACCATGTTTGATAGGGCTACAACATTCCTGCTTTGGCTCAAATATTAAATTATTTATACAGTCTACCTACAGTCAAGGTCGGTTTTTTTGCGCCCGGTGCACTATGACATATTGCGCCCCATAAGCTGTTCATTTTTGAACGCAGTGAGGGACAATGGAAAAAGACACGACCACTCGCTGGATGGAAGAAATATTTCTGATAGTTTGCACAAAGTTTAAGATTGCATCATAATAATGCGTGTAACATAAAAAAAGCCGCCTATGATAGCATAGCCAGAGTAGAGCTTTACAAAGCTATGAGAGAATTCGGCATCCCCAACATACTGACAAGACTATGTCCAATGTGACAAGCCAAGTAAAGGCACCCGGAAACACTGTCCAGACCAATCAAAATCAATATTGGACTCCGACAAGGGGACGGTCTGGCCTGCCTCCTTTTCAACCTGGCGTTGGTGAAAGTGATCCGAGATTCGGGCGTGACATCAAGGAGCACAATCCTCCACAAGTTCACCCAATTACTGGCTTATGCAGACGACATTGACGTCATTGGAGGAATAACAACAGCTGTACAAGAAGCTTTCACCTAGACTGAGCGTGCGGCAGGAAATCTGGGGCTGCACATGAATGAAAACAAAACAAAGTACATGGTGGCCTCGTCCACAAGAACACCTAACATTGGTCTCACAATCAAGGTAGAGTAACATGACTTTGAAGTGGTAAAATCATTTATTTATCTTGGGTCAATAGTAGGAGCCGACAATAGCATGGAACCAGAAATACGCGTACGACTACTAAAAGCCAACAAAGCTTACTATAGACGGTCAAGGCTCTTTAAATTCAAGCATCTAACCTTAACGTCTAAACTTTTACTATATAATTCTTACCCGTTCTCACATATGCACCTGACACGTGGGCGCTTAGCAAAAAAACAGTCAAACCTCTTGGCCGTGTTCGAGAGGAATATACTTCGGAGGATTGTTGGCCCCGTATGTGAGGAAGGACGATTCCGGATACTCTACAATGACGAGATCTTAGGCTCCGGTGTGCAGGACGTCTAGCTCGTGAGTGAAGATGAGCCTGCTCGGAAAGTTCTCTCCGGTAAGACCTAAGTGGTGCGACAGCGAGTGAGACCCAGCCTTCGGTGGAAAGTTAATGTAGGCCAGAACGGTCAAAGCTTAGAGATGCCAAACTGGATAACATCGGCTCAGAAGAAGAAAAAAAAAAAGAACATATAAAAAATATTACATAGGAAGTAAAAAATATTACAAGAAAAAATTTATGAAAACGTCGTTTGCGTAGAATAGACTAGGAAAAGGCGACGCGATTAGCAGATTTTTTGAGCTTATGCATTCTTTCACTGTATTTTGAAATCAACTTTTTGACAGCTGTTGTCTCCCTTTTGCCAGGAAAAGTAAAGAAAAGGAATGGCAGGAGTGGAAATTAAAGCCAGAATTTTTAAAGAACTAAGAGAGGGATTTTATGAAGCTCCATATAGAGTGCCGAAAATTTCAAAATTAAACGGAATTTAAGTGTCGGTCCCAGTGAAGACAAGAACCCGTTCCAAATTACCACTTCAAAAGAGCTTTAATCACAGCGAAGACACGAGCCTCATCAAAACTCTCCTACAAAAAAACTTCCTTCCTAGGCGAAGACACGAATCTTATTTTTAAAACTACGAGTGGCTGCTCCTAGTGGGCAAAACTTGAAGATTTGTTTTGGAATCGTGACATCACATGAAGAAAATGGCTCAGAACTGCTAGTGCTTTTCTACTTGAACATTGCATGAATTGGAGTTATTATTTTCCTTCTAAGGTGAGTGGTGATTCTTATCAGTTGTACAATGTTGCGGGTTTTCTTCAGTTTACTGGGAAAATGAAGCATTCAGAGTAGCGAAGATATAATCTCTCTATCTTTAGAATTGCTCCTAGTCACATGCATTTTAGCAAAGTACTTTCCGAGAGCTGCGATATTTTGATATAATTAAGAGAAAAGTTGTAAGAACTCAATGAATGTGTTCTGGATAAAATCAGTCCAGGGAAAGGGTGGAAACACACACTGGCAAACAAAAAATAATGCGTAATAGCGCTTAAAAAGCCGAAAATTGGAGTTTTGGCAAAAATGTTAAAACAACTGTGTCCGGAGAAAAATTTGAACAAAGCCCACAATGGTTCTAGAGTTTTTTTTAAAAAGCCTTATTGATTCGCAAAGAGTTGCTCTAAACCCGCATTTTATTGAAATGTGTGTGAGGTTTGATTTAATACCTGAAAACTCGTTTGAAAACCACCCCTTTTCCAGTTTTTTGCATTAATAGATTTTCTTTTGAGCCTTTTGTACGTAAGCTTTTTGAGCTTTTTCTTAAAAACAAATAAAATGCGATTTTTAACACTATAATTGAGAGAAAAATCGTATTAATTATATAAACATATTTTGAATAAAATCGGTCCTGTAGAACAGGTGAAAAACCAATGAATCAAACTGTCGAAAATCGGTTTTCAAAAAAAAAGCTCAAAAACCAAAAGTTTTCTATGCAGAAAGCTCACGCAGCTGGACGAACGGTGGTTTTACATAGGGCGTCAAGTTAAAACTTTTATAGTTTTTAATATTTTCTGTATTAAATTCATTCATTCAAATCTAAATTGTTTCCGCAGCTGTGAATATGAAAACCTAGCTAAAGTGAAGTGCAAAAGATAACGCATATGTATGTACAAAGAGCCCGCATTCCATTTCGCTTTATAGGCTAACCCTTTAGATTTTAATTAAAAAAATACATACCTTCCATCATAGGCAAGGTATGTATCATACGAAACCACTAAACATTGCTATGTACACATACAGTTAACCACACTAATAGATACCCCAAAAAATATGTCGTAAATAAGCTTTCACCTTCCTATTAGCTTGCAGCAATTTTGAAAAATTGTTTCTTGTTTTTTACGAAATATTTACAGCGTCTCAAAAACCAATTAACATCACGTCACTTTTGCCCATTCAAGATGATGAGTCGCCAGAACAGAGCAATTAATCAAATCAATCGCCACCTCTTGATGATTACCATTACCTGGGGTAAACATCGTGGTGTCGCTGGTCGCGGAAACCTCCATTGACGATGGGGTCTACCTTTGCTAATTGTTTGCGAAAGAATACTGCATGCTGGCATCTGAACGTCATCAGTCATCTCTCACGACATAGTGTGAAAGTTAACTTCGCAACTCTATGACATCTCGATTTTCGGTTAATTTAAATTTGAAATTTGTAATTAAAAAAAGACTCCATTTAATTAAAACCCCTTTACTACCTCAATGCCGCAGCCGCCACTAACTAGAGTAAATTCACGCTCCTTTTATCGCCGCCATGAGCGCATGCTCGAGTGCATTATACAAAGCCCGGATTTGACAATGATAACGACATAAAACAGAATTTAACGCTCCAAGGTAGAAACGTGGAACCAGGTCTGTCGGACGTTGTGTCACTAGTCACTATTAGCGAACAAACATGATTGTTACGGCCTATCTCTCTGCAGGAGCTCTCGGATTACGTAACGGAGACGACGGTGGCAACTTTACAGTTTATGGGAATCCCCCCAAAGACTAATTATTGCACGCAACACTTAAAAGCGCCGCGGAAAAGGTAGAAATCTTCCGTTTAAGTGGCGGCCATTATAGGAAGACGTTGCAGCTTTTTGCTCTTAGCCAAAAGATGATAGGTCATGTCTCAGCTGTTACTTCACCGCAGTTTCGACGATTTTCCTCTTGGAGATATTCACTACTTCCGGATATTTTGCTATTTGCTATTTGCACCCGACAGTGCTTAGGATGAATTTCTTTCAGCATGCGGCAAAAAAATAGGATGAATTATCTAATGTGGAATTAGCTGCCACAATGTGGCTTTCCGTTTCTTAATGAAGGTGTTTGTGTGAATAATTAGGTTGCAATTTTCATGTGCTTTGTTTTTGTTGTGTGCATATAGCTTGAGGATTGTTGCAATTTCTTTTTACAATATGTGTTTTAAATTATATTTTTATTGTTGTTTCAGGTACGAGATGAATGCCAAATAATGGAGTGCTGTGAGTATGCCGAATCTATCGTTTAGTACCTTCTTAATTTTGTTTAGAGGAAGTGATTATAACAGATTATTTCTCTTATTATGGTTGCTTAAGTCTACTGAAGTAATATTTACAGGGCTTCAATTTGTTGTTACCAGTTAAGTTTTTCTGACTATGCGACTGAGACAAACAAGCTAATCTTGTGTTCCGGGAAAACGCAGCTTCTATTATAATAGTGATGAAGAGCTGCTACATTCCCACAGTGGTTCAATGATACAATTGGGAAGAAAATAGTGCCATCACCAATTAGCTTCATAGCACTGCTTTACATCTTGCCCAGATTTTCTAGACCAGAGCGCAGATAAACGAGTTGAATCCAAGGTTAAGTTATATGTAGGACTTGTAGAATATGGCCGGTCCAACGTAGAAGTAATAATTTGCATCTGCTAATAATTATTTTCTGGGTATGGGGCACACCCAGCACCGGTTTTAGGGGGGTCGAACTCGTGCATATACTCAGTGTTGGGTAGGACACGATAATAAAATGAGTTTGTAAGAGGAGCCTCTTTTTCCTTTTGAACCAGTACAATGTCTCACTTCAAATGAGGCGAGGTGCCATTGTATTGCTAGCACGTCACGTAGTGAATGGCTCAAATGTTGCGATGCGGGTAGATATATTGCGTTTGCGAAAGAGAGGATACGATAAATGATGAACGAATGAATGGAAATATTAATTATCGTGCCTATGAATGTTGATTACAAAAATATTCTTTAAAATTTTTGTTAACTGTATAAAGAAAAGCATATTTACAAATTTAAAATGAAACTCCTTAAAATTGAAAATAACACGAAAGTATTTTATTTGTTACAGATAGAGATTAAAAAATAAAAATAAAATTTTACCTCCCTCGAAAAATGTAAGAAATATCTCTCCAACTTCACTCCCTCAAAAAATGTAAGAATTGTCTCTTCAGTACAAAATTTACCTCCCTCGAAAAATGGAAGAACTGTCTCTTCAGTAAAAAATTTACCTCCCTCGAAAAATGTAAGAATTGTCTCTTCAGCACAAAATTCACCTCCCTCGAAAAATGTAAGAATTGTTACCTCCCTCGAAAAATGTAAGAATTATCTCTTCAGTACAAAATTTGCCTCCCTCGAAAAATGTAAGAATTATTACCTGCCTCGAAAAATGTAAGAAATATCCCTCGAGCACAAAACTTCACTCCCTCAAAAAATAGAAGAATTGTCTCGTTAGTATAAAATTTCACTCCTTCAAAAATTTAAGAGATTTCTCTCCAGTTCGTATTTACAATCTCACCACGGCTCGGTTTAAATTGGATATTTGACTGCGGCAAAAACAGTAAGAAAATATCTCTGCAATTCGTGTTTACAATCTCACCTCGCCGTAATTCGAATTGGATATTTTATTGTCGCAAAAGAAAGTTGTTCCAGTTCGTGTTTACAATCTCACCTCGGCGCAGTTCAGATTGGATATTTTGCTGCCGCAAAAGAAGTAAGAAATGTCTCTCCACTTCGTAATTTACAAACGCACGATACACGCTCATATCCCAGTAGTACATTATTTTTGAACCGGGACATTTAAAAAAGTTGAGGCCTCAGTACAATTTACTATCGTGTACGGGACAAATGAACTGCCTCTTGTAAGTCCGGCTCAACTCTAATATACTGATATGACGATATACGATATAGCGTCAACTCTAATATGACGATATAGCGCTAACCAAAAAAGATATCGACTATTTTTTTTTTGTTTACACGACTTATGTGATTTTTGTACCTGCAAGATATCGCGTGAAACAACAGCCTCATTGAGATGTCAACCGCAGCGTATTACCAAAGTTATAATCTCCATCCATCCAATGGCGCTACAGCCCAAATCGATCCTTGGCCTCCTCTAGGGCATTTCTCCTAGTTTGACGGTTCCTTGCAGTAGTTCTCCAGTTCCGAATGTTGAGCATAGTCTCTGCGTCAGCCGTCACAGAGACCATCCATCTCCTCCTGGGTCTACCTACTGGTCTATTTCCTGGAATTTCTGCCACCATAAGCCGTTTTGGAATACGGTTATCGTCCATCCTAATTACGTGGCCGGCTAGTCTTATCTGTTAATTTTTATAAACGTTGAGAGTTGTGGATCGTCAAAAATTTCATACAACTCGTTATTGTATCTCCTTCGCCATATTCCATCCTCTCTCATTGGGCCTATTATGCATCTGAGAAGTTTTCTCTCAGACCTGCTGACTCGTTCCTCTATGTCCTGGGTCATAGTCCAAGTCTCGCTGCCATAGCACAGTACTGGTCGTATTACTGTTTTGTAGAGTGAAAGTTTCGGTTTTCTGTGCTCTGTGAAGTTATAATCTATCAAGCTATAATAGTCCAGGAAAGATAGAGAAAAAGTATTTAAAAGTTGAAATAAATCTACCCTGCGATTTCTTGACGCTATAATTAAGAAAAAATAAATGGTTAAAAAAAATTTTTAAAAAAAATTCTTTTCATTAACTAAAAAATGTACTGAAAAGTAAAAAATAAAAAATATTTTAAAGAAAGCGTGAAATTTCAATTTTAATGAAAAAGTTAATTAAAAGAATGGCGCATTTTTCATCAAAAATTGAAAATATAACTGTAAATCGCGTAAGATTTACAATAACCCTCAATTTTTTGCTTTGTTAATTTCAAATTCTAACAAAATTTTTTGATGAAAAATGCGCCATTCTTTTAATTAACTTTTTCATTAAAATTGAAATTTCACGCTTTCTTTAAAATATTTTTTATTTTTTACTTTTCAGTACATTTTTTAGTTAATGAAAAGAATTTTTTTTAAAAATTTTTTTTAACCATTTATTTTATTTTCTACTTTTTAGTTTATTATATGTATTCCGCCATTTTATGATGGCAATTCTATTAGATTTAAAATTACGTCACACAGTTTACTGTATTCATTTGATACCCGTCGTGGGCTCGGTGGAACATAATTGCAAAAACGGCCGCCATCTCGGAACCGTCTTCTTGATTTTTTTACAAAAAGGTCAGATTGCATTTAGTACTTATACATGATGAGTTGAACTCAAGTTGAACCTAAGTCTAACTACATGTAAACGGAAGTCGAGTTGGGTTAAGGTTGACTGAACTCGACTCAGCTCTGCTACCTGGGTTTAGTTGAAATTATGCATACTGACATGAGTTCAGTATTTGAGTAGTTGAATTTAGTTGACAGCAGCATCTCTGTGTTTGTTTGTGATTTTTTGTAACGTGTATTGCTTCTTTATTATCAACTCACCCTTAACTCAACTATTCATCTCATCATTCATACACATTAACCACCCGAACTACGAGTGTGTGCAAAATTGGAAGTTGATCGGTTATATTTTCTACTTTTTAGTCTATTATAAGCTTTCCGCAATTTAGTGTTGGCCGCCATTTTGAATTTGAAATGACGCCACATAGCTTATTGTGTTCTACCTGTCATATCCTTTCATTTGATACCCATATCAGAGGGCCGCGGAGCACAATTTCAAAAATCGGGCGCCATTTTGGAACCGCCATCTTGATATTTTTACAAAATGGCCAGATTGCATTGTCATCCAAACTAAACGTGTATGCAAAATTTCAGCTCTATCCGAAACCGGGAAGTGGGTCAAATTTAACTTCCAAGATTTGACGACAAACAGTGTAAGTTAAATAAAAGAATTTAAAAAAATCGTAGGAATTCAATGAATGTGTTTTGGATAAAATTGGTCCAGGGCAACAGGTGGTAAAAAGCTAATAATAGTAGCGAAAACACGTTTTTTCACGTTTTGGGTACGAAAAAAATGTTGTTTTGGAAAACAAAAAATACTACATAATAGTGCTTAAGAAGACGAAAATTATGAGTTTTGGGCCATTGAATCGAATAAAATTGGACCTGTAGAACAGGTGAAAACAAACTAATAAAACTGTCGAAGAACGATTTTCAAGAAAAAGCTCAAAAGTAAATTTTTTAATTCAAAATACTGGAAAAGGGGTGGTTTTCAAACTGCTTTTTAAGGTGGTAAACCAAACTTTACATACATTTCATGAAAATGGGGTTGTAGAGCAACCCTTTGCGAGCCAGAATGCCAATCAAAAAATTTCTAGGACCACTGTTGGCCTTGTTCAACATTTTTTTTGTGAAACAGGTGTTTTTACAATTTTGAGATTTACTCGAAAAGTTACCATTATTTTTTCATGAAATTTTTATTGTAGGTAGGCACCATCAGTGGCCACAATTTAAGCCTTGACACAAGTTTCTACGATAAGTACACTTCCTATAATTAAATGTCAAAAAACGGCCATTTTTATTGGTTTTTGAATTTTTCTGCAAAAACCTGTTGACCGATATCAATGGTCCAAAACTCATAAATTTCGTCTTCTTAAGCACAATTATGTAGTATTTTTTGTTTTCCAAAACAACATTTTTTTCGTACCCAAAAGGTGAAAAAACGTGTTTTCGCTACTATTATTAGCTTTTTACCACCTGTTGCCCTGGACCAATTTTATCTAAAACGCATTCATTGAATTCCTACTATTTTTCTCTTAATTATAGCCTCAAGAAATCGCAGGGTAGATTTATTTCAACTTTTTTGCTATCTCTCCTGGACTATAATTAGATATTTCGTTCTTACAACCTTTTTTATGGAGGGGTATTATAAAAGAGCTTTTCCATAAGGTTGGGAAGCGCCCTTTATTTAGAGATTTTTGAAATAAAGGTAGCAGAGGAGCAGGAGGCAGTAGGGACCTGCAAGGTATTTTAGAACAGCAGGAGGGACACCATCAGGACTGGACGGAAAATGGAAGTTCATTGGTATGTATGTTTCGAGATATCTTCCCTGGTTATAGACAGGGACAATTTTAATGCTAAAATAGGTTTTATTTCGTACTTTTTAGTACTTTTCCACCTGAGCTAATGTAAAAAAGTACCAAATAAATAGGGCCAATTTTAACAATTTTTTAGTTGAGTAAATTGAAGCTGTAAAAGAAAAGTCACTTAAGGTCCTGAAGGCCCGCACCCTAGCCCGCTCAACGAAAGGCGAAAAATAAATTTCGATAAGTAGTAATTTCAGGTATTTTTAACGCAGATTAGGTACTGTTTCTTGGAATTACTTCCATAGAAAATAAATACAGCCTTCTCTTAGCATGGAGTTAAGTATGTAATAAGTACTACATTCTGCCGTAAAAATTGCTGAGAAATCTTCAATTTTATATGAAATGCAATAAGACAAAATCATATGAAATGGAATAATATTATTAACTCTAAATATCAAAAAAAAAAAAAAAAATTGATTGAATCCAATAATAGCTAATATAATAGCAAATTATAAAGCAATAACTTTAATCGTTTTTGTTTTTGGCAAGCCATCTATTTCTCATAAATTTTTTCAAATTTTCCACTCATGAATTCCATTCGCGATGAATTTATTAAAGAAAACTTCCACGAAACCTCAATCTATGTCCATCTTCAAAAATGCAAATTACCTTCGTGCAAAGCGCTTCTATAAAAAAAAAACACCAAAAAAGGGGTATTTTTTTCACATAAAAATTCACTCGAATTTATGCAAAATGCAGACGATACCAAAAATTTCCACCCATTAAATTAGCAGCAGGTTGACAAAAAGTGGGTCGTCCCTCATTTTTAAACCCACTAGGAAGCCCTGGTAGATGATTTATCCATCTGAGCGATGATTCCAGCGTCAAGTACCATCAACTTTACTGACGGACCTTTCATACGGATGCGTTTGGCCCTGCTCGGGTTTCCACCGAAAATTTACATACAAAGGCAAAGCAGTTACCACCAAAGTGGCCAATGGCCAGTTACTGCAAAAAATGCTCACAGCATGCGAAAAAAGTAATTTCTCTGAACTTTAACCGAAACGCGATAACCACGACTGTCCAGTGTAACTGAAGTGATTCCAAATTGCCTCGGGTGACTTCATAGCTGTGGTTGCGTCACAGCTGGTGGCGGAGTCTAGCAAGTCCTGGGTTCTGGCTCTAGGCCAAACATTTCTTCTCCAGTCCATTTCTATGCAAAACATACTTTGACTTTGGTGCCAGCTTTGCGGCTTTAAAATTACCTTACATAAACCTGTTACAAAAGTGTACTTACTTAGAGGGGCTTAACGACTTCTGGGCAGAGTCTCAACTACCTTCGCCGCCACAGAGGTCAGACGCGGCCCCTGTCCAGCTGATTGCATAACGAAACTTAATATCTGTTTTCGGAAATGAACCTGCTACCATCGATTACGAACCAAGAGTTGCACGGAATAGAGACGGATCCGTGCGAATCCCCACTTACGCCACTCGTGATTAACATCCCATCGCTTCCGTCTAATGAGTCCCAACTCTACATCCGGCTGATTTAACACACATCCACTTCGGAGTGGTACGGACTGATATGAGATCTAGATAAATTCTGTTCAACGTTTTCGATTGTTAATAAGGAAATGTTACCCCCACCCCCGTGCAAATAAAACTAAATTTATGTCGAGCATAATCACATCCCTCCAGCAGCTGGGGGCTCTCTTTTTATGAGGAAACTAGACCTACCACCCCAGATTAGAATCCTGTTTTAGGGAGCTTGAAGGACTTTTTTCCGGGAATGGAGCCTCCGCCTGGATTCCATTCCTGTTTAGTTCGACGGCGGTGGTGGTGGTGGTACACGCCAAATAAATCTGTTTTTCAGTCAAGCATGGCAAATAATTTGCTTTGCAAATGACGATTTTGAAAATTAATTAAAACCACGCGGGAGGCAGGAGCCGTGTGCCGGGTTAGTTGAAACCAGTGGATTTATGTAAATAATAAAACTCGGAGTTAGTTTTGGGGCAGAAACAATTTTGGGGAACATCAAGTAACTGACAACACTTTTTGATGGAGTAATTGATCCATGTTTTCACGTAGTTTTTTTTTTTTTAATTTAATGAAAGCAATTTCGCCGATTTATGAGTTTTGAATATTTGTTAAATTTGTTTGCACTGGAATAACACATTCCTTGGATTTAAGCACATAGCTCCGGGTGATTAATTAATCTACTAGCGAAACTTTCTTCTTTGTCTTCTTATGAATGAGGACTTTTATGTGAGTAAAGGGTCTCCAAAATTCTCGATAGTCCTCGGGTCAAACTTCACAAGACCGTCACCATGGAAAAGATGTGTTGACTAGTGAACAGTTCGTAGGTTCCCCATGAGGACGAATGAGGCGCATGCCGAAAAAGGGCTTTCCCTTTAGTTTCCTCATGAGCAGCACACAAAAAAAATTAACGATATTGAAATGAGGTATGCCTTAAGGCCCAGTTACATAGCAGCGTTGCGTTGCGTTGCGTAGCTTAGCTGAGCATGACTTTGCGCAACCTAGTCACATAACAGCTTAGCGTTGCGTTATTTGGCAAATAAAGTTCCGTTAATTGGCAGAGTTTGTTATATATAAAAAGTGGAAAAAATGCAAGAAATAATGAAATTGTATGGTTTGTGATTACAATTAAATATAATTTACCAATTATATCAACGATTAAAGAATAAAAAACACTTTTTTAATTCCAAACTGTCACTTTTCAAATTGCCAACGTTTGCTTCGCGTAAAAAGTTGAACTTTGTTCAACTCGTGCGTTGCGTTGCGTTGCATTGCGCGCAATGTAGCAAGCCCCATTTAAATTACATAGTTTTAATTTTGACAGACGCTACGAAACGCAACGCAACGCTGCTATGTAACTGGGTCTTTATTAATTTCTTCTAAGGGCTCTATGAGGCATTACAAATGGAATGAGGCAATCCCAACATCTACCTTCCTTTATAAAAAGATTTGAATACGCTAACTTCATGCAATAATGTTGGTGACCGTGAAGGGTGTTATTTAGCATACTCAATAGGCCGATTTTAGGTCGATTACAGAGGTCAAGCAGCATTGGCCATGAGTAGTTCTCAGTTGGGGGACCCACATGATGAAACGATCTTCGTGTTTAAAAATATGAGGCAGTTTTCCTCAGGAGGCCAAATGAAGAATTTTTTATGACGAGGCGCGTATCAGACAAGGTTTCAGATGAATCCACACGGGTCAAGGTTGGGTAGTATAGTTAGTCTTACAGGGCTCTATCTTATAGCCCCCTTCAAATGCTAGTCGGGCATGGAGTTAGAATTTAAAACCCAATAACTCAACAAAAAGCTGGTAAATAAATTGACCGATAAAAGACCGAAAATTTAAAATTGAATATCGAAGCGTCCTCTGGTGTCTCGCGAGACAGTCATCTTGGCCCTCTACTTTTTATTTTATCTATTTATAACATTGTTACCCTGCTAGGGCAATGTAAAATCCTTATTTACGCTGATGACATCAAACTGTGTCGCCACATAAGGAGTATAGAGGATTGTAAACTTCTGCAAGCAGACCTAAACACCTTATATATAGGTGTTCTAACAACAACCTGGTCCTTAATATTGGTAAATGTGAGGTCACGACTTTCTGTAGGAAACGTGGTGTTATAACTTAGGACTATACTTTTCTAAAGTTTCTCGCGCTAACTCTGCTATCGTTCTAGGGGTAAGGTTAGAAAGTAAGTTGTATTTCTCCACCCACATCAATTATATCTCCACTCCAACAAGGGCAATTCGGTCCTGGGATTTACTAGACGGTGATCCAAGGAATTCAACGACCCCCTAAACACTTGTACGTATCTTTGGTTATGCCTTTGCTTGAAAACGCCACGCAGGTATGGGTCCTTACTACTCCTCCCATTTTGGTAGAACCGAATCCGTTCAAAAGAAATTCGTCCAATTTGCACTCAGCCAACTCCCTTGGGATGACCCACTTACTATTGGGGCTTGTGAGAGATCCGTGAATGACACCTATTTTTGAATGGTGCACAGAAAAATAACCAATTCTGCTCTGAAGTCTTGGAGTGTTCTAAGAAATTTTTATGGAACTTTTGAGAATGTTAAAAATGTTCAGAAAAAAAAACTAAATGAACTACTTTTTGAATTACAGTGAAATTTGTAAGGAAGAAATGTATTTTTTTTTAATATTTTTTTCACCAATAAGTGTCCCTTTATTTCTGTTTTCCCCATCCCCATGTTTTTTTCACACTTTTTTTAGTACATTTATTCTTTTCCAATGCATCCCACTTAAACACCTTAATTTTTTTAACTTTATTATAATTAGTAATTCAACACTGATATACAAAGTTAACTTTTGTTTCAAAAGATTCCCGTTATTTTTTGTTACTTCATCTTAGAAGAAAGAAATGGCCGGTGTATACTAACTTTTGACACTGACTGTATGTTCTCAGGTATAACAGACTCCATATTAGTGTAGCAGAGATTGCGTGTAGCGTCAACAAGTTGGGTTGAGTCTCTATGGTATAGATTTTTTCCCCTATAATTGGGATATTCCCTATAACTTCCTGATTGTGCTTACCCACTTAGTCCAGGGTTGGCGAACCTTTCTCAGTATGCGTGCCAAAAATTCAATCAATTTTTATAAAATTGCTGACGTACCGCATTTTACGGAACATCAACGGCACGTCACCGAATGGCAACGATACGTCAAAATATTCTTCAATTAGTTTTGCCCTACACGTTCACAAATATAGGCAACGTCACGTACCGTCAACGTAACGACACGTCAAGGCTAGTTTGAAACTATATTTTGACGTGACGTGCCCTGACGTAACTGATCTATTCTGTTGAATGTGAACATTGTAATGAAGAAATTTCCAATTTTTCAAATATTTTTATTTTTTTTTTTATTTATACTAATTTATCAAATTTTCTTCTTCCTCATCCAAAATTTATGCTATCATTCGTAACTTTGTACTATTAAATTTTGGAATTCCAAATAACAATTTAACAATTTAAATTAGCAATACGGAATAAAATAATACTTTATCTAATTTTTCTTAAACTGAACGGCATTTTTCCATAACGTTGACTTGACGTTAAGTGTGAATCGACAGCAAAATTCACGTGCCGTCGCCGGTATTTGACTTGACGTAGATGTTCCGTATAGTGCGAATCGACCTTAATGAATAACAGATTTCTTTGGGTGTAATTTGTGTCTTTCTCTTCAAAGTGTACTGCAAAGCCTGTTTCAATGCCCCAAAAAACATCTTGATCAACACCATTTATGGTATTTGAATGCAGAATTGGTAGCTCTTGCATTCCCTGATCCAAAATTACCAATGAAGAAAAATCGGAAAAGGCAAACAAGCTTAGAAAAAGTTCACCAAATGTGGTTCGTCCTCGTTCGTTTAGGGCCAGGCAGTGACAGAGGAGATGTAGTACACTTTCCTCCTCCTCCAGATTCTTACAGCTTCTGCAAAATTCCTAGGTCTCAAGACCTAAGCGGGTTGTATGCGTCCCTATTAGAGAGTGTCCGGTCAGCACTTCCACTATAACTGAGAGGTCTTGTCTCCCAAGCCTCACTAGTGAAGTGGTCCGCCTGAGATCAAAAGAGGGTGAATTTGGCCAAAGTGCAATTACTAAGATCCCTCCAATGCTTTTTAGCTTGTTGCATCGTGCGCTGTTTACATCGGAGTTTAAAGGTGGCCCAAGGCATACCAATTCTTTCCTCTTCTGGAAGGAAAGTATCGGTCGTGCCTTTCCTAGCCAGTTCGTCATCTTTACAATTTCCCTCTATATTTCGGTGACCGGACATCCATACGAGGAGGGTCTTGAACTATTGATCTCGTTAAAAGACCTGCGACATTCACAAGTAATTCTAGAGCTGTTTGTGCAAGATCGGAGGGCTTTCCGAGCCGCCTGACTATCTGAGAAGATGTCGACAGTCCGGTTCTTATTACCTTTCTGGTTGATCAAGTAATGGTAAATATGTACCTATAAAATATAAATTATGTAAAGCAGTGTTTCCTTTAATTGAAGACATTATCCGTCTGTAAAGAATGGACATTCTGGAGATACGACTCTGAAACTCCGCCGATCAGCAAAAAAATGAAGATTTTGCCAACTTTGAGCGAGTAGCGGCACGGTTTAACGTACTCCAATAGTGCTAAAACGTTGGCTATCAAAAAATCTGCATGGGCTGATCATTTTGTGAGGCTCTTGCTGGCAAAAATCAATATATGTACATAAAAACACATTTTAAAGTATTTATTAAGGGAGGGGTGAGTCTGCCCTCCACGTTCTCTGTGAGTGCCCCGCAATAGCGAGGAGCAGGGTTTCTTTGTTCGAGGGGTCTCTGCTCGAACTCTCAAGTCTAAGCGACAAGCGACTAGGCAGACTGCTGAACTTGTTCAAGCGGTCTGGCCTACAAATATGAGATATAGGGGTTGTAGTAAAATGGCCGCAATACTTTTGGACCCAATACCTCACAAACGAAAAAAAGGGAGTGAGGAATATTTCCAATCCATGTTGAAGGTGAGACGCAATTGAATCCTGAAGATTTTCAAGTTCACCTGAATAGCTTACCTTGTCTTCTTTGAGAAGAAAGTGTACCCCAAGAGACTTTGTTGGTATTGACTGCAGATGGGCCTGAATCCGATAGTTCTAGGGAAGTTAAATTTTGAAGGGCTAGAGTTTTGGATGGTGTGGTTTCTACATATTCTAAGATCTCGTTTTTTTATGTGTAAGTCTAAACTCAAGTGTCACCCTTTGTACTACCAGCCCGCCGTGTCGTACACGTCATGGTCAGATGTTTGATAGCAAGCTTAGCTCGAAGGATAAAGAAAGGATAAGAAAGGTTAAAGGGAGTGTGGGGGTGCATGCAAAGTTTTGATTTGGGCCAACACCGATGTTTGAGGAATGAGAAGATTAATAACAAGATGTAATGCCTCTAGAAACATGGTGTTTGAGATTACTCCTCAGAAGTTCCATGTGATTATGTTGGAAGATAGGAAGTTTCATTAGGGAGCGCCTATGAAATAAAAATTAGGTACCTACCTTAAGAAAACTAGTCTGAATGTGGTATTACGTAAGACGGCTAATAAAACTCTTTAACATAAATTTAATTAAAACCCTTAATGGCAACCCAACTCCGCAATCCATCAGGCTCTTCAAAAATAAGTTATGAACAAAAATGAACTTTGTGCTGATCCTTCTTCCTTCAGGTTTATACCGTGTAAAACCCCCGAAAAGGTGATAATTTATGCGAATGTTTATATCACCAATAACCCTGTTCCCCATCCAAAAAGGTTATATATAGAACAAGGTATGCACACTTATGGCCCTACAATAATAATGATATGCATCCCGTTCTCGTGTTGAGAATCCATTTCCAGGATATTCATGTGTAGACGTGCTCAGTTTATGGATTTTCTAACATTCGGGACTACATAAAGGCCCCAGGTGTGTGAAATGACAACGAAAAATGCTAATTTTATAGAATTTGCATAATTTTTGTGGAGTGATTCATTGTGCTATAATTTGTTGAGTTACTTTTTTTTGGGAATACTTTCAAGATTTCAGGATACTTTTTCTCGTCCTTTTTTTGGGGTTTTTCGTGTTAGTTTGCCGGGGGCGAACCCGAAAATTGTGTCAGAGGTTAAGAGGTGAACATGGAATAATTTGAAAAGTTTCCAGGAATCTTTTTTGTTCGCCGTTCCTTCGGGTCATAATTACTTTCTTCCAATCTTCCTTCTTTTTTTCGGCTTCGCTTTGAAATCACTTTGAATATTTTTATTTCCCTATTAAGGATTAGCAAATTTAGGATGTCTGTAGTCAGCGCAGAGAAAGAATAATGATGCTTGGATGGTGGGCATTATTTTTTTTCGTGATTTTTTTCTGCCTTTTCCTGCGAAACTCATCATCATTAAGATTGAATAAGAAAAGTATCGAAAAATAAAATAAAAAAGTTTCTTGGTCAACCTGTTTTCGTCCTCCTGCCATCAAGAAAATCATGAACTGTGCAACCATAGCAACATCTCTGAAATGGTCCCAGGAATTGAATGATTCCCCAAAAAGGCTTCTCTATCCGAAGATTGATTGCTTGCTTTAGCTTAGAACAGTGTCAGCTTTTCGTAAAGGAGATTTTTATTGATTGATTTTAATGTCTAGATTGACCACATTTACAGAAGAGTGAGTGCTTTTTATTTGTGGGCCTAGAAGAAACTTAATGGAGTATTGAAAGATTAGGGTCCGTGATGCGTTTACTTTAAAATGAACGAAATTAAGTAATCTTCCAATAATATTAGTGTTATTGGATACAGAAAATCGCAATATTTTCGTCAACCTGAGTTATTGTTCTTACTGAATATTATATGAGCTTTTGTCTTTTAACTATGTAGAAGTAATATAGAAAATTAAGTAGATGTCCGGAATAATCACCTCATCAATCTTTCAATATTTTATCTGCGAAATTGAAAGCAAGGCCTTGGGTTTCGTCTAGAAAATAAATCCAAAACAGACAAGCGTTTTCAGACATTATTTCAATAATAATGTAATGTATGAAAAGATTAAGATTCTGAAACACTTGGAACTAGACCAAAACCATTTAAAGCTTTGTAATTCCAAAAAAAATCGTGTTGTGCACAATTCTAATACATAGTTTCAATGATGCTCACTTCTTATTATTCATAATGTGGGTGTTTCCTTACCTTCCAATTTTATAAATTTTTGCATTTTAAACAACTACTCACAAAAAATAAGACGCTATTTCAACCTAGTATTATTTCAGTTTGTCGAAACTTCTAAGATATTGTAAGAAAAAAATTTCTATGGTCGTAATAAGACCAACAATGTCCATGTTCAGACAGTTGCTTCATCTAATTGCATTTTTTCAGTTCCTAACTAGAAATTCTGTGCTGGTTCTTTAGAAACAATATGTGTCTGTGAGGGTGGACAACTCCAGACTCTACAACGACGAAATCTATGAATGCTAGTAGTATAGCTATGTCGGTTCTGGCGCAGTGACATCATCAGTTGTAGTTTCGGGTGCGGATGTGGGTTTAGCTTGAAGGGTGGTTTTTGGTTTGGTCTTGGCTTGAAGCTTGAATATGAGTTTTACTTTAGGCAACAGCCTGAGGTGAATTTTGGATTGGCTTAAAAGCTTTCGGCGGGCTTTGATATCTTAAGTTTTTCGATACCGCATTACATATCCACAGGCGTCCATGCATACTACTATTTTTGATATTCTGGAACACAACCATTGCGTCTGAACCGACATAGATATACTACTTGAAACAATTCGTTAAAGCTCTTTAATATTTAAAGAATTTAAATATCTAAAAATTACTTTCGGGCTACAAATAAAAAAAATAGTGTCTACACAAGGATTTTCAGAGCTACTCGACACTCACGAAAGACAAGCGTGGGACAAAGCAGGGATTCATAGTTTTCTCAGAAATAACAGAGCCGACAGTAATTACTAACAGCTTATTTTAACTATCCTTAATAACTTTAAACTTATAGGTTGCCTTAAAGTGCCTTAAAGATAACATTGGTAGAACAAGGTGAACGTTTTCATCAAGATATGATGGACTTTGAACATCTTTATCAGGGTTAATACAATGAACGGGCGATGAGATGAGACACTGCTAACCCTTTGAGTACCGAAGATTTTTTCCATACATATGCGAAAAATACCGTCGTTTTTTTTTGTACCAAATAAAGACAATTTTAATTTCAAAATCTGCAAATATCTTCAAAAATAAAGGCCGTAGCATAAAAATTGTCTAAACATTATACACTAAATATATTCCACGCTTTCTAATTTTGGAAAAAAAAAGATTTCTCGCATATGCTTGCAGAAGCACGATCGCGCTCCCCGGTATTCTAAGGGTTAATGCGACTAAGTCCATACAAACACAAATCAACTTCAAAATTTTTCAAAAGATTTGTCTTGTTTTAAACGAGTTACTTCTCCTTGTTAAGACAGCATAGTAACCTCATACTCCTGTAGTAAATTTTGCAGGTGGGGTCCTCTGTGCTTTCGATCCCCCATAGTTCTTAATTTAGTTCCAAACTCTCGGTAATCCAGGTTACACTCTTTGAACTGCGGCCCACCAACTCCTAAAACTTTGGTTTCTAAGAAAGAAACTACTTGCAGTTGGTCGGACTCAGTCTTTGGTATATACTCGTACCTCAACAGAGTACGATCGTCGTCAGTTTCAAGTCATCGACTGAGAGTTGTGTTTCCGCCACGCCCACCTCAACTTTGCCACTACCTGTATCACCAAAGTTACACAGGAGGAATTATTCCTTTCACATTCAACCAAGTCTATAAAGCCTAGTCGAAATAGATGGTTTAATGAGGAATGTATGAACGCGATAAAACCAACATAAACCAGCTTCAGAACGTATAGGCGTTCCCAGAGTGATTCACTTTGTCGTGAATAGGTTAAGAAACTCTTGTAACTTCATGATCAGGAGAGTTAAATAATTATTTGATGACAGGTTGAGAAATAAGTTATTCAATACTTCTGCCGGCAATAAACATTATTGGCCCGTGGTAACTTCCATCGAAAAGAATTTTTACCTCCTCTACAACACCTCCTCCTCACAATGATTGGGTGATAGCAAAAAGCATATCCAAGGCCGATTTATTAGAATATCCGTTTGCTTCTCGAAACTCTTCTTTACTCTATACTCCTATGCAACCTCCCTTTATCGAGAGAACTGCTCATTCAATGAACTCCGTTTTGTTTAAGGCTCGAGATGTATCTCGATGTCTTAAAGAGCTTGACGTTAATAAATCCCCCGGTCCTGATAAAATACCCCGACAGGTCTTCTTACCATTCGAAGCGATGAACAGTGCGGCCGATTCTCAAAAAGCTGGCCAGAAGTCGAAAAAAAATTTTCTTATAGGGGTTTTTTTTTCGTTAAGTTGGCTTCAGTACACCCACAGCTACCAGAAATCACACATAGCGTTGTTTCTTTTCTCGTACTTGCTTCAAAACAACAGTCGCAAGTCCACACAATAAAAAGTCGCAATTGACATGCATCTTGATTATGTTGAATAATATACGCTATTTCACGCGAGCGGATGGCCAATAGGGGTGGAATGGGGTGGCTTTTCTTATTTGTAATATGAAATTCGTAATCAGCGACCCCGAAAACCCCCGAGTGCGAAATTTTGAATCAATTACTTGATTTATCGACTTTTGGCCAGCTTTTTGTGAATCGGCCGCACTGTGCGATGGAGGGGAAAAATGCTTTCCGCACTGCGAAGTGGAGTAAGATCGTTAAGGCATTGATAACACTGGATACACCGAAGTATCTAGTGCGCATTGTGATAAAATTCGTTGTAGGTAGGACCCTACACTGCGAGTCAGATGAGGGAGTGAGGGGGAACATAACAACCTACGGAGTTCCTTAAGGCTCCGCCCTTGGTCGCCTCCTCACGTATGCGGAAAAAGCTTTGACCATCGGCGTACCACTGGCCAATTTGATGCCCAACATCTAGCGCCACGATAGTGGTGAGTTCTGCCCTATTGTATGCAGCGCCAATGTGGGCAGCGGCTTTGGAGAAAATGATCAACAGAGGAAAACAAACTCAGCTTCTGGGCTAAGTGCCCTTCGAGCTTTGCTGGGCATATCGGACTACGTCCGATGAAGCCGCATGTGTCGTATCAGGTTCAGGAATGATCTCCATTGATATTCTTTGACTGCGGTACCTCGATTTTCGTAATCAGTGACTCTTTAAAAAACATATAGGGAATGATATTCATAACAGTGTTATGCTTTGACATAAACGATTCGTCGATTTGTTGTAAGTTAAGAAAATTAGTAAATTTAAAATTCCTGAAATTTTAGGGTAAATCTTGGAAGGGGCGGGTCCAGTACATCTGACAAAAGGGGAGGTGGGTGCCAATACCTTTTTGGTATTCTAAACACCTGGGTTGTGCCACAAGAAAAAGCTATAATAATTTACCTCTAGTGGTGATTTTGGACACAGCGTACCCAAAAAATCTATCTATCTTTTTAAACTAGGCTCTAGTCCTGGTAGGATTTAGGTCATTGTAGTTCCTTAAATCATTAGTATTGGGAAGTTGCTGAGGTCGGCCTTAAATCCTCATTGCTCCGTGGCTGACTTCTAGATTCCATAACAAGAACAAGGAGATATGATCTCACCAATAATTCTTAATATTGCTTTAGAAGGTATTGTGATGAAAATCGAGCAAACAGCATTGCACTAGACGAACAGACAAAAGAATCTTAGGACGAGGTAGAAATATATGTCTGGTTGGCGTTGTAGAAGATATTCGAAACTTCGTAAAAAAATCTGGAGAGAACTAGCAAAACGTTAAGTCCACAGAAAGAACCCTACTGACCTACAAGAACTGTAGCGCCATTTAAGAAAACCCACACCTCAAAATCACTTCGTTCCAGTACACCAATTGTTTAGTTCGGCATATTGCCTTGCTGTCCCAAATCATGTATTTTTACAGGTATTAACGTGCAACCCGAAATGACTTTTACTCGACAGCAATGCACATGCGGATATTATCTACGGTTCCATAAAAAAAGGATTGTGGTATGCTTCACTTCAGTAGTTGACTGCGTCCCATTTGAAACAATCACGTTGCAACAGACCGTCTAAAATTCGGTTGAGATGGGAAATACCACGCGCCCAAGATAAACATATCCAAATTACAATTCACCGTCTCTATTCTTTCAAGTCGTAATTTTTCCACAAAACCCACGGTTTCGGATCATTATCTGTCAATTTTGCTATTACAATTCACTACACCTGGAGGAGATGTTCGTCATTTTTTATGGCTTTTACCTGAAAAGCACACAAATCACCGCGCTAGAGAGGATACTTGGAAAGCACCATGGACGATTACCTGCGAAGCTGGTAATTTATAGCCGCGGCTGAGTGACACTCTTCTGCAAAATAGACGTGCGCCAGCATCGCCTCTTGGACAATCTATGTCTGGACGGACTGTTTGAGTTTTCAGTGAAGGTGATCACTTTGAAAAAAACTATGCATTATGCACGAGCGGAGTCTCTTCTATGCCGCACTTTCGTATTTATTTCGTTCACCTTGCGGCGGTGTGTCTTCTTTTCAGTAATTGACAGGCAATTGTGGCCAGCCAAATCCCATTCGGCCAGCGCGCGGTGAGTACAGTTTTAGTGGCTTGCGCAAATTATGTGGAGACCGCCGCCGCCGCCTTGCCTATCAGGCGGCATGGCAGGTACGCGGCAAAGTACAATCACCTGAGAAAAATCAATTTTCCTTTCGTTTGAAGCGCGATATCTTCTCGGGCTGACTGGTTGGAATTTGATGTAAGAAAACGCAGGTTACGACTGCAGACGACCACTTGGAAGACGTCCGTCTGTTATGGTCGATTCCTAAGGTAACTCTGCTAAAATTTACCGACTCCGAAAAATTACTGAAAGGGAAATCGAAAATTTCTTGCGGAAGACTTATTGCGGCGTATTGTGACTAAGCAAGCCATTATCTATACGAGATCTGCATCTTTAACGGGCCATTACCTGCGCAGCGGATGGCTTGCTTGGCCGCATAAAGAATTTTTATTTGGTCATGTAGGTGAGTGGGTAATTGATAATGGACAAGGCGGGAATCGCGAATTTATAGACGAGTTTTTCTCCAAGTTGTCTCTGCCATAACTCAATTAAATGATTTCAGTGATTTCAAATCGAGACCAGTTTATGGATTCTGTAACATCTGGTTTTTTGCTGAGTAAAGAAAGTAAATCGATATAGCTCTACATTGAAGATTTGGATTGTCAGGAAGTAAGGTAGGTCAATTATTCAAAATTAATTGCGCTAACACGTGATATAACCGATGTGGCCTGGGTTTTTTTTTTTTTGGGAAAGTTTAAGTCGTCTACGGGAGAACCATTGAATCATAAACGAAAAGAGTGATCTCACCTTTAAAACGTTTAAAACATGACTACAAACTCTAAATTAATAGGTGATATAATATTCTGCTGTTGGTCTTGACAAATATGTTTGTCCGCTTTTAATCCCTCATGGGACATAGGACGGAAACAGTTGCCCTCCAGGGGACTTTGTTTTTTGTACAACAGCTCTCAGCTCCCTCCAGGATCTTCCAGTTGTTGCAGCCCCTGCTAATAGCGTTCCCCTCCACGTTGTTCTAGGTTTTCCGGCTCGACGAGATCCTTACCCTTGATTCCAGTCAAGGGCCTGTTTAGCTAGATTTTCGTTTTCGCGTCGCAAGGTATGGCTAGTCCAATACCATTTCCTTCGCCTGATTTGGTTGCATATCCTTTCTATGGCCAGCATGGCACCATAGCTTTTCATTAGGTACTCTATCTTGCCAGCGAATTTTTTGGATACGAATCAGGCATCTGTTGATGAAAACTTGTAGGCGCCCGGTAATAAATTGGGTGACTTTCCATGTTTCGCAGCCACACAAAAGAACTGCCTTAACATTAAAGTTGAACAGCCGTACTTTGGTGTTAGTTGAGGTCTCCGTTGATCTCCATGTGCTTTATTTATTCTGGAACTGACATCTTCTTCTGCCCCGCCATTTTTGGTATTAATGCTACCGAGGTAGCGGAATTTATCTGCCAGTTTCACATCACGGTTATTCAGTGCTGTCCGTTAAATGGTGTTTGCATTTATCCGCATTTTTTTAGTTGTAGTCGGATATAGCCTTAAGCCTGCTGGACTACTTTCAAATTGCTTAACATGTTTTTGAGGTCCTGGTGCCTGTGGGCCAGCAGATCTAGCAATCCCATTCTACTTCTAGAGCGCCGACAAGGATGTCATTTATTATTATAAGAGATAGTAAAGGTGAAATTAGGCATCCTTGTCGTACTCCTGAGCTCACCTCAGAGGACCATATTTTCGCGCATTTACCTTCAAAAAATTTCGTTTCGTAGCTACTAACGTCTCGCGTAAATAGTCGGGCTAATCGTTAGCGCACCACTGTAAATATTCCATTTTATACCCAAAATAGTATGCACATTTTCGTTATCAGTACAAAACCCTTTTTGAAACCTTTTTATTTGCTCGCTTTCTTGTCTGTCTGTTTGTCCGGTACAAAATTTCAATCGATTTTTTGAATACTTCCGGTGATCCGATCATCCTGAAATTTTGCACACAGCTTCAGCTCCGATGACAATGAAATAGTGGTAGTCAATATACCGTTAGATCCATGGCGGCCGTCTCAAGAGGACGGATTACTGTTTTCTTCACGGAACAGATTTTGCAATAGATTTTTCAAATACTTCCGGATATCCTATCATGCTGAAATTTTGCACACAAATTTAGTATACCTAATATACCGTTAGATCCATGGCGGCCATCTCAAGAAGGCGGATTACCATTTTCTTCACAACACCCGAGAGATGGAATCAAATGAAAAGGTATGAAAGTAAATGCATGAAACATACATATATGTAGTAATAGTACGACAATCGCTTTTAATGTTCTCTGATTCGCCAGGAAAATATATCTGTCTGCACACATTCTTGTACAACATTGCTGAAAAATCGAAAAAGAGAAAATCCCTTGTTCATGCGGCAAAATCACGGATCTGTCAAACGTTCAAGCTTTTGCCGTGCGGCTTGCAGCCAATGGGTACGCGGGGCGAAACAACTCTGTCCCCGGATAAAAGCTTACAAGAGTTCGTGCCATAAAAGATGGGAAACGAGCGTTCATGTGGAACTGTGATTGAGAATATAAATGGGCCGGTTATTTGCGTTTTTAAACAAACAGTGACGTTTGTGGCTTGTGAGGACTTAATATCCTCACCGAGCACGGAAATTTATGGCGCGGACTCTAGTAGACATTACACCTTGCCGTGACAAACGACATAACAGACTGGTAGTGGAAAGGATGAATCCTGAGCTTAGAACTGACATAAAAAGAACATGTTGAACCCTACCACCTACTGATGTTGAAGGAGGCTAGCTTACTAGACGGTTACCCGATTAAAGGATATGCCACAATGACAGATAAGTTGTACCCACGGTGTACAGAAATAAGGTAATGTAAAAGAGACGACAGCTTCGAATACCGTAAAAAAACGGGTACCTAGTGACGTCAGCCCTAATGCAGAAACAACAACAGCTTCGATTTTATATAGGGGGAAGTGTCCCCCACGTGACATCAGCACTAAAATACCGCCGTATACGGTATACAGTCTTTTACATTACCTTATTTCTGTATATACCGTGAGTTATACCATGCGTAGGTCCGATAAATCAGTGCGTTGTTGAGGTAAATAATTGTTTGATTGTGCCCCATCGATGTTTCTAAGAAATATACATATGGATTTTAGAAAATTAAATAAGCAAATTTAAAAAATTCGCGAAATTTGGTTGCTTAAAATCCAATAACGTTAATCTTGAGTTGAACTTTCTTTTACACCTTTATTAAAGGTGAAACTAATTTCAATCTACTTTCAAATAACTTTTTTTTCTTATAAAACTGAGATTATTTTTTTGGTAAATCTTAAGATACGTTATCTTACAAGCTAATCTCCAAATCTGATTTTCAAAAACGTCCTTAACGATAAATTTCCCAACAAAAATCCACTTTCCTAAAGTTTCTCGACCAAATATAAACCGCTTGGCTTAATGCAATATCCACGGTATTCCCAGCGTTGGAAACCTCATAAACCAAAAATTTGTCAATTGTTATTAAAATCCCAATAATAAAATTATTTCCTTCCGATAATAAAATGTCATTTCGTATCAAAGCTCCACAAAAAGCCATTAAAAAGTTTCCTTTGTCCCAAAAAAAAAATGTCCCTTGATCGGGATTTTGCGTGGCACTTAAATTTTCGGCATGGCTGAATGGAAAAACGTGGAGATGTGAAAGGAGCCCGGGGAATCCTGTAAGTAGGCCTGTATCTGGACCGCGACGGCAGCACTATTGGATGCTACGCAGACGTTCGCGAGGAAGGGTTAATTTACCCTCAAGTGATTGCGGATGGTTTATTATAGCTTCTCTCTTGGTAGCTCTCTCTAATAAACGAAAATCCGATTAAAAAAATTTAATTGCTTTCGGGATTAATGAATTAAATTAATTTAACCCATTCCCACCCCCCACACAGCCCCCCGACCAACCCCTGGGGAGACCTCCCTATGCGGAATAATTCGGAGGTTAAAAAAGAAGGAATCACGACCGAAGTTGTTTCCAGGTCTTGTTTCTGACCACAATCAGATTTTTCGCCTCAACTTTTTTCGCGCGTTCGTCCTTTAAATCTCTTTAAATTCCCGACTTGAAGAAAACTTACAAGGACATGTTCGAATTTAATAAAGGTAGGAGGATAATAAGGAAAGTTAATTTTAACTTGAAACAAAAATATGGCAGCCCCGGAATCTTACTTTTTCATCACAATAACAAGGCATAAATTGCTGCCTCGAGTGAACAAGGATTATTTCAGATATATTAAGGTGATTTACGTTTTTATGGACTGTAAAAAGGATAAACTTTGCCAACTTTAAGCAATTTAAACAGCAGTTGAATTTTATGGTTTTAAATTCTGGAAAGAATGGAAACATTTAGGCAGTTTTAAAAGTTTTTAAGTGGGGTAATGTTGGATATACAATCAATATTTTTTTTTTTTTTTTTTTGAAAAATTGCTCAAGTTTTATCCAGTTGAAAAATCTCTTTATTTGCACTGATGCTGCTAAACTAGGTTTGCTTTTCAGAGAAACTTCTTATTTAATGTCCTTTTTTATTTAGATTGCTCTACACGAAAAGACTTTTAAAATATTCTAGTACATTTCCTATTGTATATAAACTTTTTCAAAGTATTCTTTAACACTTGCGAGGGGTCTCTCATTTCTTTGAGGGAAGCGCTAACAACTTTCAAACGAAACAGTCTTAAAATAATGCGAAATTTAAAAGAAATTATCAAACTCCACAAAAATAATTAAAATTCTGCTCTAGGATAAGATATTTATAACCAAAGTGAATTTGGGTCAGTAGGAAGCTCTCCCTTTAACCCCGACCATTGTGTCTGGTTCTGCCAGCAGTTGCTCAGTTTTATTATCCTTGCATAATCGATCTCATTATAAATTTTTTTGTTTTGATTTTTGTAAATTTATTTGTTCGGTCTGTCTCCTACTTAAATTTAGAGCCCTTATGAGCCCAGCTCAACCGTCTCATGTGGACCCCATGTGGATTGCCCTATAAGACCCATACGGCAAGGCAAGGGCCATTTGGCCTCCTCGAGGAAAAATCATTGCTCCTCGATTCCGAGCGGAAGAAGGAGGCAGATACACGTGGATATATGAATATGTGTAATAACTACGCCGGTGTTGACAACTTTATATTTTTAAACGAAAGTGTCGTTTTATCAATACGGTCTCCCAACAGTACTAATTACGTCCAATGCTGCTTAACCTCTGAAATTAAACCAGAACGGCACTACTGAGTATTTGCTAAATGAAGAAATGCAACAACAACTAAAGCTTTGTATGTTGTAAACTAAAGCTTAATGTCCCGGCTTCACCGACCTCAGCTCAATAATGTTCAGTTCAATCCACATAAGTAGCTTCACTGGCTAAAGTCCAGTTTACCCGATTAAAAATAATTTCATGGTTAATTTCCTTACTAGCACGCACGCGCCCGCAGCTAGCACGCATAGCGAACAAACAGGCACGCCACAAAAGTACGTACTCTCCCGCCACAGGTACGCACGCTCCCGCCACAGGGATACACGCTCCCGCCACTGGCACGAAAATCTAAAAATTTGTTCGCTAGAGGGATGCACTCTCCCGCCACAGGTATCCACTCTCCCGCCACACGCACGAAAATCTCAAAATGTGCCTGCTTAAAATATGTAGGATCTGGCCACAAGCATGCACTCTCCGGCCACAGGGATGCACGCTCCCGCCACAGGGATGCACGCTCCCGCCACACGCATGCACTCTCCCGCCACAGGGATGCACGCTCCCGCCACAAGGACGCACGCGGTTAGAAAATCCACAATTTTTCCGCTTTAGAGGTTTCCACGTTAAAAACTGTGTCGAATTGTATAAAAATTAAACGAGGTGATAGTGAAAATTTTGGATTTGTGGAAAAATTCGTAAAAATATGTTATTGTTCTGAGTGTTGTCGAAACAATTGCACTACATCAAGCTATTATGCTTTATTTAGAAAAGTAGATGTTCAATTTCCTTTTTCAGTGTCATTGAAAATGAATATTCAGCAGCCAAATATTAATTTTAATGATGAACGAATTTCTATACCATATATATGTAAAATAATGAGTGAAGAATCAGATGTAAATCTTATTGACATTGAATGTATTATTACACTATGTTTTTTTATAAAGGACCTAAGCGATGCATATGTATTAGCGCCTAGTAATAAGTTTGAGTATGATGAATAATTGTTTTTGATTCATTAAATGTATTCTCTAATTAAATATGAAAAATTCCTATTTGTTTTTAATGCAGATACTTGAAAAAAATTTAATGAAAAAGTTCGAATTGATGACGACTTTACATACATATATATAATATTCTTCTCCATCTTTTTTAAGAGGCGTAGAATTTTTATTCTACGAAAAAAAATTTTTTTCTTTCATTTTAAATTTGAGTTTCGTGCGTACCAGCTGCATGCTAGCTGCGGGCTAGTGTTATTTTCACTCAGGCGTGCATGCTAGCTGCGGGCGCCGTGCGGGCTAGTGCATGCCAGCTGCGTGCTAGCTGCGGGCGAATTTCATTTTTAATCGGGTATGTTCAGTTCGTGATTAAAATTGTTCTTGCTTTATCGCCAGAAGTCAGAAATACAAAACCCCACGGGAATGGCATTCCACTATTCCAGTTTCATACTCTCTTTTTAGCAAGCTTTTACGTTCAACTGGGCGAACTGAGATTTGTTTATATTCAGTTGGATTTGCGGAAATTGTATGCGAACTGAGGTTTTTTAAAGTTAGGGCCGCCAATTTGCTCGATCTTGTGCAGTTAGTCCGGTGAAGCCGGGGTATTTCTTTAAAGTTTTTTAAAAAGTTTTCCGAATACGTAAGGCAGATAGTGTCCCATTTCTTTTGAAATGAGGTTTGCCTACTTGAGCCATTATGAAAAACTGATAAGTCATACATCACTTCAGTCTCACTGATTTCATTTGAGCGGTGTTTATGAGGAAACTCTTTCGATTCTTTGCTATATGCGGTTTTCATGGGGAACCTACGGGTAAATCCCTCTTTTGGCATGCCCCTGAGATAATCCCCTCGTTAAATGCTAGTCTGGTGGGGTTTGAAAAGCTTAGGCTACACAGTTATAATATCTTAAGAAGATAGCATCGTCTTCACCGACACGAATGCGGCGTCACCGGACATATTATACGACATTTCCCTGCATCGCCTATAGTCATACGGGTTAAAAATCAGTGCGGAAAAAACCAAAGTGATTTTTTTATGTGAGAGACAAGAGGGCTAGAGAAAGGCCTTTTATACTGTGGACAATATATTTTCTTCGTACAGAGTGCAATGTCGAACAGCAGCTCTAGCCGGGAAGGAAGGAACTGCCACAACCTAGCCGCGATATTGAAGTGTTATGCCCCTGAGACGAGTTGAATCTCATCAACCAACTGGTGGAGCAAAAAGAGGGCTACGGAAAACTAGGACAGGAGGAATCAGGAATGTAAAAACGAAAGAAGAAAGAAGGAAGTTATGTAAGTGGGAAAGTGGAAAAAGCGAAGTACCGTGAGGCTGCCAGGATTCGGGGCCCCTCTGATGGTAGCCTGAGATCCTACTCCCTTGGCTGCCGTCGCCCCTTAAACTGCTCTCACTGAACGGATCAAAAGCCAGTGTTCACCTCGATGGAACCCAAACCGAACAGGTTCCAATGTTCAAATATTTTGGATCATTGGTTGAGGAAACGAAAGTGGTGTCGACGGCCGACGTTCTCAGCCGCATCGGCCAGCCAACAGCAGCATTCGCCTTGCTCAATATGGAAACGAACAAATATTACCTTCAAAACGAAAGTACACCGTTACCGATTGTTGATCCTTCCGATTCTGCTTTATGGATTGGAAACGTGAACACTGCTCCCACCGGAAGTCAAGAACCTGCGGTAGATTCTGGGTGTCTCACTCCGCGATCCACGAGATAGTTAGACCAAGATGCGATCAGCGACACTGATCGAAGAAGAAATACAAAACCTTCTACTACGGTGGTTTGGGCATATTTGTCGAATAGACAATAACCACTTGCCACGTAAACTTCTCTAGAGAGACCGTCCGGCACACTGGAGAACTCAGCAATCGACACCGAAGAAAATCTGGCCAAAGAATATCGAGGGCGACTTAAAGAATCAACTATTATAAGCTATCGAGGCTCGATAAGTCGCCAAAAATCGTTAAGAATGGAAACGTATCGGGAATAGAGTTCGAGACCTAGCGGCACCGACAGCTGCGTTTCTGTTGCGAGGACGTCCCGTTTGGACCGCCAGCACTGATATGTATTCTAAAGCACTGCTTAAGCTGTTTTAATTTTCTATAACCCCGCTTAATATAATTTAATCTAGGCTTCAAAATACATAAGTCCACATTAAATAAACCGTCTTGAAACCGTCGTTAAACCGTCTTATCTAATCTCAATTTTAGCTTTTTCAAAAAAAAAAGCTTATACAGAGGCTCTGTCCGTCTGTCCGTCTGTCCGTCTGAAGCCTACTTTCATCTCTGAAAGTACTGCCGCTACAGACTTGGGCCATATCTCAAAATGTAGCTCTTGGTCAAAAGACCAAAAACTGAGAAAATGGTCTGGAAATTTCAACCAGAAGTATATTTAAACAACAAAAAAGAGCCTTTAAAGAAAATATTGTGACTAATTTTTGTGTTCTAAGGCTTATAACTTCTTAATTATTCATTTTACCACAAAATTTCTTAGTAATAAATTGTAGATTATTTAATTCTAAACAAAAAGTGTCCTTGCAAATTTCCGGTAAGATGTGCCGTTTCGGAGATATAGTGGAAAAACCATTTGCATACGTTTTCCAAGATGGCGGCCAAATGGGGGGGGTTAGAATCCCGAAAACTCAAACTTAAGCTCACCCTGACCCCCCCTACACATCCCAAAAATAAAACCTTGTCCTGCATTTTTGCAATGTTAAAGTACCATTTCCATGGACTATAAAGGGCTAGGGAAAGTCCCTCGTCTGTGGGGCTGCGAGTTCGATCCTTCGGCTCGATGTGCTTTTTTTTTCGTCATAATAATTTCTTTTAATTTCCTTCGGGGATTTTGTTTCATATGAAACAAGTTTTTGACATGAATACGTCTCTAAATTTGCTTCCAGAACAAAAACCGATGATAACGAAATTATGGCATATAGAAGAAAGAAGGAAGTTATGTAAGTGGGAAAGTGGAAAAAGCGAAGTACCGTGAGGCTGCCAGGATTCGAACCCGGGGCCCCTCTGATGGTAGCCTGAGATCCTACTCCCTTGGCTGCCGTCGCCCCTTAAACTGCTCTCACTGAACGGATCAAAAGCCAGTGTTCACCTCGATGGAACCCAAACCGAACAGGTTCCAATGTTCAAATATTTTGGATCATTGGTTGAGGAAACGAAAGTGGTGTCGACGGCCGACGTTCTCAGCCGCATCGGCCAGCCAACAGCAGCATTCGCCTTGCTCAATATGGAAACGAACAAATATTACCTTCAAAACGAAAGTACACCGTTACCGATTGTTGATCCTTCCGATTCTGCTTTATGGATTGGAAACGTGAACACTGCTCCCACCGGAAGTCAAGAACCTGCGGTAGATTCTGGGTGTCTCACTCCGCGATCCACGAGATAGTTAGACCAAGATGCGATCAGCGACACTGATCGAAGAAGAAATACAAAACCTTCTACTACGGTGGTTTGGGCATATTTGTCGAATAGACAATAACCACTTGCCACGTAAACTTCTCTAGAGAGACCGTCCGGCACACTGGAGAACTCAGCAATCGACACCGAAGAAAATCTGGCCAAAGAATATCGAGGGCGACTTAAAGAATCAACTATTATAAGCTATCGAGGCTCGATAAGTCGCCAAAAATCGTTAAGAATGGAAACGTATCGGGAATAGAGTTCGAGACCTAGCGGCACCGACAGCTGCGTTTCTGTTGCGAGGACGTCCCGTTTGGACCGCCAGCACTGATATGTATTCTAAAGCACTGCTTAAGCTGTTTTAATTTTCTATAACCCCGCTTAATATAATTTAATCTAGGCTTCAAAATACATAAGTCCACATTAAATAAACCGTCTTGAAACCGTCGTTAAACCGTCTTATCTAATCTCAATTTTAGCTTTTTCAAAAAAAAAAGCTTATACAGAGGCTCTGTCCGTCTGTCCGTCTGAAGCCTACTTTCATCTCTGAAAGTACTGCCGCTACAGACTTGGGCCATATCTCAAAATGTAGCTCTTGGTCAAAAGACCAAAAACTGAGAAAATGGTCTGGAAATTTCAACCAGAAGTATATTTAAACAACAAAAAAGAGCCTTTAAAGAAAATATTGTGACTAATTTTTGTGTTCTAAGGCTTATAACTTCTTAATTATTCATTTTACCACAAAATTTCTTAGTAATAAATTGTAGATTATTTAATTCTAAACAAAAAGTGTCCTTGCAAATTTCCGGTAAGATGTGCCGTTTCGGAGATATAGTGGAAAAACCATTTGCATACGTTTTCCAAGATGGCGGCCAAATGGGGGGGGTTAGAATCCCGAAAACTCAAACTTAAGCTCACCCTGACCCCCCCTACACATCCCAAAAATAAAACCTTGTCCTGCATTTTTGCAATGTTAAAGTACCATTTCCATGGACTATAAAGGGCTAGGGAAAGTCCCTCGTCTGTGGGGCTGCGAGTTCGATCCTTCGGCTCGATGTGCTTTTTTTTTCGTCATAATAATTTCTTTTAATTTCCTTCGGGGATTTTGTTTCATATGAAACAAGTTTTTGACATGAATACGTCTCTAAATTTGCTTCCAGAACAAAAACCGATGATAACGAAATTATGGCATATAGTTTTTATTTGCTGCTCAAAAACTATTGTTTATATTGAATAAAGAAATATACCATGACGTGGGTGAAGAATCAAAGAATTTTATTGTTTACATTTGATTTCCTTTTTTTAAGCTATGATGATTATATTGTAGTGTTTGTTAAATACTTTGTTAAGTTTTAGATTACGCAGTCTCACAACTTATAACCTACATAAGCCTTTAACAAAAACTTTTCAAGATTAATTATATATAGCGTTGGTCAGTGTGATACTTATGAATCTCCATGGCCTAACTAGGGTGCGGTAAGCCGAATTTTTAACAATAAGACATGTATGTTTAAGTAAAATAATACACCTAATTCTGTTGTGCAAAGTGCATCACATTAGATTTTCCTCCAATCCAAAGAAAAATGTTTAGATTCGTTTTCTATAGTGTTTACATGTGTGATGTGCTTTTTTTTTTTCAATTTGACACATTCGAATTATTGGCCTCGATTCCCAGATCCGGCGGGTTGGAAGTGAGTGCGGATCAATCTCCACTTAATATATTGTCATCCAATCTGAAGTGTTATTCAACAGAAAGAATACCATGAAAAAGCGTAATTAGTGGCTAGTCTCTAGGCACAACATCCCACTAGTTTCTATAGATGCAACAGAAATACCATTTGAAATTTTATTCATTACTCGCGAGTGAAATATCGCTGTACAGCATCTCACTCATCAAAAATTAAACAATTTCTTTTCGTTGGTGATCCAATTTTCAAATGGTAAATGGTTTTGATAAAGAAAACAACCCACTACCCGCGTGTTATTCAAGCCCCAGCTACTGAAGACTCAGTTTGCACGTCGAAAATTGAAAGAATATTTTTACAAACAAGAGCGATGTTGGGCGACTCGAGCTTTATCATAAGCGTACTCTGACATATGCTATCAACTACAAAGGATAACAAAATATTATTAAAAATTTATTTTTACAGAATTGTATTGGCATTTCGGGATGAAGCCAATCCACATTTCAATCGAACACGGCCCATTACATCTCCCGCGGTGTAAGAATTTTTGAAAGGTTGAAAGGTCATTCTTTATTCCTCAAGGAATGGCATGATGCCAATGTTCTTAAATATATTGCTATAAATTTGATAGCCACTGGATATACTTCAAGCATACAAAAAGATATTGAGAGATGAATGTGTGCGGAAAATGTTGCTGAAGAATGACTGTGAATAGCTTAGAGCATAGAATCGCCACTAACAGGAGCTCACATTATTAAAACCACCAAGTAAATTTTTATCTCATTGTCGAGGTGTGTATGTTCGGCAGATGATACCAGATAGTACTACCAGCAGTGCAACTACAATAATCTGAAAGCAGTTTTATACATCTAAGCTCCATTTTTGCTCCGCAGGAAGTCCTCATCCTGGACGTGGAGTTTTTCCATCTCAATATTATAACTGCATCAAAAAGTCTGCTTCCACATCACGTAGTTCTGGGTGATTGTAAGAGATAAATCCTTGCACACTATTTTGTGCTCCTTGGTCTATTCACGAACATTCTTGAGACTTTAATATTACTTTTATTTATCGCTTCATTTACTCATATTGACATCAGTCTAGTCGAAGTCCTAGAGTAGAGAGTCAATATCTCACAGTATATATTTATGAATCGGTTTCTTTGAAAAATCTGAACTGCATACTCCTTGGGGAGAATCAAAATCTATAGATGTATATACATAATTCAAACAAGTGAATTTATATAAAAATAATAAAGTTTTGCGGTGCAGCAATCCAAGACAACCAACAGTTTTCCCAATATGGATTACGCGAGACTCCATATAGCATTTTACTCTATCAAATCTGAATCAGTTGTTCCAGACAGTTGGTCCACCTATCTTTCTAAAGTTAATTTTTGCCCCCTCTATTATCACTCACACTAGAAGAAAAGTTTCTTTCGGCTTCAGTGGATAGAAAAGTCATCGAACTATCTAATTGCATTAATGAGCCCTGAGGTACATAGTCGCAAAAGCGACATCAGGAGACATTGTATTTCTAGTGCTTGTTGACTTCATGAAAGCCTATGACAGTATTAGCGATAAGGCTTAAGCAACTAATCTAATAGACCCCAAAAGATATTCATCCTTAACTGCTTACTAAAATCGAAATTACTTACATAATCAATACGAAAAAGTATGGCTTCAAAATTTAGAATTCGGATCCGTTACTAAAGACTGGCGGTGCTCTGAAAAGGTCCAACTTAGTACCGTTGCTTTTTAGCAAACTGAAAACTTGAAAACTGGTTTTTGTTTCATTAATGAGTAATCCTATTATTTTTTGTTGTTTCTAATTTGATGAAGGCTTCTTTCAGATCTACCTACTGAGGTCAACTTCTACCGAGTTTCTGTGGGAATCCAGTTGAGTTGAAATGACACTTAAACTCAACGGCGCAACTATATGCATTTTCATTGTTTCTTCCATCAATTAATTTTATTATAGATTTTTCTTTCAAAGTATTTATTAAATAAAAAGTCTCTTCAGACGTCCAAGCGAGATGTGACATTTTCACTTTTTGTACCTTTGCCAGTGTACCGTTTTTAGTTGTGTGTGTGAACTTAGTTCAACCAACCTATTTTCGTTGAGTTGAGCAGAGTTGAAAATCTCGAACGAAAACTCTTAACTGGGTCTGTTTCCATAACTTATATCTGGGCTTCAACTCTGGTTGAACTCGCATGGAAACTCAGTACATGAGAAGTACTTCGCCGAAGTAAGTTTGCGAGTACTGTAGTGCAGGCTTTAAGTTCTAATATTCACATGTTATTGTAGATATCTTTGACCCAAGATTCCCAAGTTTCTATCCTATCGGAGGTTGTGCCGAAGGTTTCATAGCAAGAACTTAATGCCAAAAAGAGTTGCTAGCCCTTCACTGGCAGTCGAAAATATAGTTGGTTATCGATTCCATACAACGGTTGAATTTTAAACCGCCGAAAAAAGATTTTCGTTATTCTTTTTTTTTAAATGGTTGTCCGGGGAAAAAACTCAATTTCACTCAAAAGCCCGGAGTTTTTGTAGTTTTTGTCCGGCCTCGGCTATTTAGGTGATGGTAGCCCTCACTTCTTGTTCTTTAACGGCTCTACAATCGGGATCTGGTCCTGGCCTCTCGCAACTGTTCTTTCCACCGGTCCCGATTCTGGGCCGATGTCATCCAGTTGAGCACCCCTAAGCGCTGAGCGTCCTGGTCTACGCCATCCTTCCAGCGGAGGTTTAGTCTCCCTCGCTGGCGCACCCCATAGGTCTTACCGCAAAGACCTTTCCGAGCAAGCTCATCTTCACTAGATGCCCTGCTCACCGGACCCTGCCGAGTTTTATTTTGTTCACAACATCTATGTCGCCTCGCCATAGCGCTCGTAGATCTCGTCATTGTAGAGTCTCCGGAACTGAACTCCCTCACATACGGGGCCAACAATCCTGATATATGATGTTTCTGGTGTATGGGGCCAACCTGTTTTGTAGGATAGCGGAGAATATCTTATACACGGTACTCAATAATGTTATACCGCTATATCTGTGATATCTCATTTTTTATGTATCGGGCAAAGGATACCTTTTCTCCAGTCTTTTGACATCACTTCCTGCTCCCATACTTGCACAATTAATTAATTATAGGAATCGCTTGGTGTAATGTAGGCTCTCCATATTTAACCAGCTCCACTGGGATGCCGTCTGCACCCGAGGCCTTGTTGTTTTTGAGCCAGGTTATGGTTCTGCTAATTTTTTCTAAGCTTGGTGGCGGCAGCATCGCATTATCATAAGATATTGGTGGAGCGCTCGAATCCTCAGTTAGCTCGCCATTTAGCAATTCGTGAAAGTGCTCTTCCCATCGCTCCAAGATGCCTTTAGGATCGGTGATCAGATTCCCTTCTTTGTCCTTGCAGTATGTGCAACGTGGAGTGACTTGCGTCATACTGCGGACTCTTTGGTAGAAGTCCTGCGCCTGGTGCGGCCGTCGCTCTCTGTACTGTTCTAGCTCACAGACGCGATTTTTTCCCATTCTTCCCTTTTTCGTCTGTGAATTTTCTTTTCTTGTTTTCTGAGCTCTTTATAGTGTTCTCTTTGCGTGCCCGATCGAACCAGTCGTTCCGATATCTACGAGTTCTGCCTAAAGTGGAATCAGCAGTAACAATGACAATATTTTTAGGGCGGGTCCAGCTTTTGTCAACGCCAGGCATCTCAACCTCAGGACGGGGCGAGTTCTAATGCATAACCGTAGCTGTTTCTGGCCACTTCATTGCGTAGTGCAGCTGTGTTGATTCGAGTCTGATTAGCAGAAGAAGCTTTTCAGCGTGGTAATGTACTCTCGGAGCACCAAGATGTGATTCCCCAATATACTGATATAATTGCCGTGACCATCCACTACGTGTGCTTCCTCTTTTAGTTCTTTTCCATTAAACCAGACTAAGCAGTAACGCCTGTACTTCTTCTTAGTAGATACGTAGTATATACGATCAACAAGTCAGTTTATAAATAAAACAACTACTCAACTATGGAAAGTTGTTCCACATTCGGTATTTCTGAACTCTGACCACATCCTAGAATTTAAAAATAAAGCTTATCGTGCAACCCGTCCAACCTGCCCTTTCTGCCTTATCCATAATTTTAAACACCATGACCTTTATCTAAATCGTGATGGAGTATTATTAGAAATGAGTTTATGACATTAAATAGAGCAACTCGCGATTTTAGGTTTAGTACAGCCAACAGTACAGTGTGTAGAATATTTTTGGAAATTGTTTTAATATAGTTAATCAGACTATTAAGGAAAATTTTGTTTTATGTTTAACACACCTTAATCTGTTGGCGCTTTATGAGAGGTAACCATTGTTTAACAAGTAAAAGGTTTCATTGCAGCTATTTCAACTGGTTCGCACTTAAATGCTCGTAATACTTCTCGACAGCACAATGGTCCTCTCTAAAAAGCTTGTTGAATACCCTGTGCCATATCATACCGAAAGAATAAAGGACCCACCATTTAACGCCATATACAATTTGCTACATAAATTTCACTTGTAGTAATCCATTATCGAATTACAAGCATTCCGACGTTTAGGGCACAATAATCCCCGCTGTGCTTTTTATTAAAGGGGAAATACCGTGTAAACAATGCAATCACAGAGAAGTGGGGCGGTTTTTATCAGCATACCCCCAACTTTTCCGCTTTTCATCGCCGGCGAAAATCGTAAAGAACTTTGGACCCATTAATTTAATGCCAGAATTCAGCGTGATGGCAACGAAAAAATGCTTTTAGCGCTTTTAAAAATTTCCGAGGGAATCCGCATATGAATTTGATTGCAATCAGGCCGGGAAATTCATTTCTTTCATTTAAACCCTTTTAAGCGGATTATACAGATGGGAACGTTTTTGTTGTAGGTGTCACCACGCTTTCTGACATAAGAAAAATTTACTGGCAGCAATGATGCGGTGCTTTTATGGCCACCGAAAAGATACCTTGGAGCTGGTACGTTCTTGCACGAGGGAAAACTCGCGATTTATGCAAGTCACCTCTAGCTTAGACGGCGGCGGTGCCTTTTGCTCTTTCCTGCCGTCATTGCATGATGTCGTGATCTAAAAAACTCTAGTTCAGGTAGTAGGTGGAAATTCCAGCGGAATAAACTGCTTATCATAAGCCCCACCTCGCATAGCTGCCACGTAAAAAGATCAGATGTAGCATGCCGGATTTCGGGACGCATTTCGAGGAATTCACTTAGGTACGCTTCATCCCCACGATTTACGGGGGTTTTATGCCACATTGGGGCGGGGGACGGAGGCACATCCTTGATCCGCCCCAATCGCATCAGTCTTCTCACGTTTCTAGGTTGGTGAACCTTCTTCCAATAACAAAGACCCAGTAATTATATCACGCTGTGCGTTAAGGACCCAAAATTAAAACAAATTTCGGGTGGAAGTTTAATCACATGAACGTTAAGCAAATTCGGGGATGGTTTAATGAACTTTTCCCACTCAGCCTCGTTGGGGGATAATTTAATTATAAGTTTTCGGATATATTAAAATTTAGTTAAGGTTTATGGCTCTTGTTCTTGACGGGATTTTTAAATGATTTGTGTAATGAATTGGATGAGAGTGGGTCGCAGCTAGTTTTGTTGATTTGGGTGTTGTATTGCTTGGTCTGTTATAAAGGAAGAACTTCCTAGATCAATTCAATTGTCAATAAAAAAGTTTAACTTTCTTGTATATGTTATATCGATCCGTAAATAAGCTTGTTTGCTATTCTTAAACTAGTTGCAGACACATATCGATAGTACTTTTAGATTTTGAATAGATGTTTTCGGGAATAGAATTTTGTTTAACGTTGTAAAATGAATAAATTAGAAGATGCAAAAAGACAAAGCAAAATTGTAGGAACGTGGCCAAAATAGTCTAGGTCTTAATCGAATCAAAAGATATTGTACACACTAAGCATCCAGCTTGAGATGTTTCCATAGGCTTTGACAATATTTTGAAAGACACAATGATGATATCGTGGGATGTAAAAATTATAATGAATAGCACTTTAAAAACAGCATATTCTGAGAAAACATATTGGGCTCATCATCTTTATTGCAAAAACAAAATGGGCTGCTCTATCCTTCACTATCATCAATAAATCAAAATTCCATGATGAGTTAGGAAGTAGAACAATTAATACTACAGACGGCAGTAAAAAGTTATAGTCTGGTAACTTCCTTTAATAATAAGTTAATTTCTTTCATAAGCCGTTTTTTATCTGCAGGTGCAAATGATAACAGAAAAAGAATCTTTTTTTTTATATGAAAAAACCAAGCTTAGGTGTAACCCTTTGTACTACCAGTCCGTCATGTCGTTCAGTTCATGGTGCAAGTGCAATATCTAGTAGTAAGCTTGGTTTGAAGAATAGAGGAGAATAGGAAAGGTTAGAGGGGGTCTGGAGATTGTAGAAGAAAATGACGATGAACCTTACGTTTGAACTCTAAGGTGTTGTACGAGTTCGGAAATACTGACTGCGGGAGATTATTCCACAGTCGAGTTGTTCTATTCATAAACGAACTTCTAAACCGTATTGTGCGTGAACGGGGGGGCTATAGGGTATGAGGGTGAGCCGAGCGGGCTAGTCTTGTGTTGCGGGAAAAGTATTGCCGTGCAGGCAGGAGGTCCTGAATTACAGTGGAACAGTCGCCATGATAATAGCGATAAAGTATGGAGAGGGCTGCTACATTCCTATGGTGGCTTAAGGCTGCTCGCACACTGGATCAGAAATTGTACGAATTTGTGCGAATTCTAATGAAAATGTATACAATTTCATCAGAATTCGCACAAATTCGGACAAATTCTGATGCAGTGTGCGAGCAGCCTAAGGTGTCTATGGAGGCGCGAAAGGGGCCATCAACAATGAGTTTGAGGGCACGATTTTGCACCTTGTCGAGACAAGCCAAGGTGGTTATACGAGATATACGATATACGAGTTGTATTCGAGGCGCGGCCGAATCACAGTGGGGCAAAATGCCAAAAAGCTGGCCAAAAGTCGAAAAATCGAAGTTCGATTTTCGAAACTTTTGCCTGATAAATATCTAGCAGGAGACCCCTGCCACACATTAAACCGGTTTATGGCGGTCAGGTGTCCTTTTTCCCTTCGCAGGATCGGTTCAAAAGTGACCGTTACAGCAAGTATTTGTGTGAATTTTTAAGCCCTTGACGAAGCTGCTATTTGTTTGGCGTATTATTCAACCGTGTGAAAAGTTATTAAAATAAAAAAATATGGACTCTGATCCTCAAGATATGTAAAAAACATTTTTATAAGTAATTTTGTCTATTTTCTTATCTGTATACATTAATTAATTAATGAAAGACAGTGAAATTTTTATTATTTTTGCTAGAAAATATTTTGTTAAAGAAGCCCTACCGTTCCTTAAACATTTCTACACAAAATACAAACAACAAAAATTGAGACTTTTTGCGATCTTTTAGTCGGTGGACGTTTTTATGTAAGAAGTGCATCATATTACGGGTTAATCCCACCATATTTGTGTATAAATAACCTTTTAATTGATTCATATTACATATGCTATGTATGTATTATATAATATATTTATATGAATATTATTTTTATAAACTACTGCATAAAATTTTTCGGAAATTTTCTTTATATTTGTTGAGTTCGGAAACAGTATTGGTAAATTAAGTTGAAAAAAGCGAAATAGCGGAAATGATTGGGTACAGGCTAAAATGAATGTGGCAGAGAGCTTCCTTTTAGGGTTCTTATAAGGGGTTATAAAGTCTACCGATTTTCTACCATTCATCTAGGAGTTTTAGGGTCAAAATATCAGTTTTTTTGCAAATACATGTTAAATGGTAAGTGTTATCATCAAATAGTGTTTAAAAAATTTGTATATTATGTTATTATTTGCCAAAAAATGCTCTGAATTTTCAGTTTTAAAGATTTAAAATACTCGTATCCACTTATTTTCGACTTGTAAAGATCATCAGACGTTCAATAAATCCTTTGTTGGCCTACATGGTTAATTTTTTCAGGAGTGATTTCCTTACAAGTTGTTATTTAAAATTTTATGTTTTTTTATTAAAAAAGGCCGCCAAATTCGAAATGAACGACCCGAAAAACTCCCGTATATCAAGTTTTGCAACAATTGATGGATATTTCACTACTTTTAGCCGCCATTTTGAGGCCGCCATCTTGTTTATGAAAAAATGGACACTAAATTCGTAATCAGGTGCCCCAGAAACCTCCGTATACCAAGCTTTATAGCAATTGAAGGATATTTAACTACTTTTGGTCGCCATTTTGAAGCCGCCATCTTGTTTATGAAAAAATGGACACTAAATTCGTGATCACCGACCCCAAAAACCTTCGTATACCAAATCTCAAATTAATTGGTTAATGTTAAAGACTTTTGGCCAGCTTTTCGGCCTTTTGCCCCACTGTGCGAATGTAGGATTTGTATATTATAGCCAATGCGGCTGGCTGGAGGAGGAACTTGCATTTCTTGAGAAATCCAAGGCATTGGGAGGCTTGTTTGGCGATTTGAAATATGTGATCATTCCATCGCAGATGCTCCGTTAAAGTTACCCCTAGGATGTTGAGAGTTGAGTCAGCCGTTAGATTCTCTTTATCCACTGATATAGGAGGAAGGTCGGTACAATTTTTGTTGGAGATCAGACAGTACTTCGTTTTTGTGGCATTGAATTCGACGCGGTTCATTTCGCCCCAATGAAGAATCGATTCAATATCCCGGTTAATCGAGGTCGACATCAATTGACGGTGGTAAAGACAAGGTCTGGCACGTGCTTGTCTTATATTGTCGAAGGAGTAAGAGAAATTCAGAGTACCGTCATCAGCGAAGCAGTGAAGTGGGTTGGAGGGGTCAAGGTCAACACAAGGATCTCCACACTAATTATCTAATTACACATATACCCCGTTTAAGACTGGATTCAACCCAAGTTTAGCCTAGGTTCAAGCCCGTTATATCGGGGTTGGGTAGAAACTTGGTTTACTCAGCTCAACTCAGCTTTCTACATGGGTCGAGTTTTATATTTCGCCTCATATACGCGGGTTGAGTTGTAATTGAGTTGAAGTGACATGTGTTTTGTTTGTTTACCATCCGTGAAGTCTGTCTTCGGCGTAGTTTGCACAGAAATATAAATTATTATTTCGTTCTGGTTACAGTAATCCCTCCAACTGCGCGGTAGATACGTTCTACAAAAACATCGCGCAAACGGAAACCGCGCTCTCTGAATCCCACTTTGTAGGAATTATGCGGTTAAGTTCCAGATGTTAGATAAAATGCAAAAAAGGAAAGGAAAAAAACACTCTTAAATATTCGTTTTAACTTTTCTACCAACGAATAATGGTGAAACCTTGGCCGAGCTCCTTTTGAACGCTCTTTAGTTTTACAAAAAAAAAACTCGTTTTCGTTTTCTTTCTGCATGCTGCAAACTCCCTATTAAACATAATCCATACATAATAATCCGGGACCTGACTTACTTTTTTTGTAATTGATAGTTTAGATAAGGCTGATAATAGAAACAAGAGTCGATCATGGGGCGTAGGGGAGAAAATGTACATATTGTCACGATCAGCTCCACTACTACTCACTTGCACCGCGGGACCCGGGACTACTTCTTTCGTATTTTTTCTAATATCTACAAGTCATGCGTCATCTCGTTTACAAGCCCTTGAGTATATCTATCAATGGCTGCTTTCGGTATCGTTAAATGGCCGTCAATCAACTGCGTCGGTTGCAAAATTGACTGATTCAATTTCCAGAAGTGGCTAGTTTTACAAAAGCAAGCGCAGTAAATTTGATGATTCCGAACATCTGGCTGCAATAACGAACGAATGAGTTGTGCCTACTGCAATGCAAATGACGTTTCCGAAAGCAGCTAATTACTTCAACTATTTCATGTCGAGAATGGCTCGCCAAAAACTTGCTTTAAAACCTTTTTTGAGTGGAGAATCACTCGCCAAAAACTTGGAATTAATAAGGAGCTCTTCGATTTGAAGCCGCTACTAGCAGTTGTCATCTGAACTCACGCTACGAGTTGTCATTTGATCCTCAAAGCGATTTGTTATGCATTCCGTTTTTGTCTTTTTCAAATCGATTTAGTTTCGATATCGATCTGGCCTCGAAGATTTCGCGACTCGTTCTCGATTCTCGTAATGTTTGCAGGGCGTCTACTACCCACTAGGGCACAGAAGCCTACTTTAAGACATGACGAAGCCTTCTTTTGAAGCTTAGGAGCCCTTTCTGACCGTCTCCCACAGCATATCTTTTTTAAAATTGTATGTCATTGGGAGGAAGCGTTGCATTTTCTTCCCGACAGTTTCTTGAGTAGCTCAATGGAATCTCTTTTGTAGGGGCTTTTTCAAAAGCTTTTAAGGACTACACTGAACGCCCAAAATATGCGTCAAAGAAGTTTCCTGCATAAGGCTCATACAGCTCGTTTTTTATTTACTTGAAGAAAGATTTGTCTGTTGAACAGAAAACTAAAATCTTCCTAACACCTTCCAAAGGATACGATGTGGAAGCAATTCTTTACTGCTTATCGTGAATAGCTTCTCTATTTTCCCGCTGGGTATATACTTGCTACCCATACACTTTTAGTCACTTGGGTTAAAACCTACTAACTACGTATTATACTGAAATATAACGAAAAAAGGTAAATCCCCGGTTACTTCATCCTAGTTTTAGGGGATTGTCAAAACATGCTATTTTTCTTAAAAACAAAAATTACAACAAAAAAAACGCGCAACTACGAATTTTTTCCCGCGCAGCCCGAAAATTTGGTATTAAAAACTTGACCGCGCTATTGCGAAATCGCGCAATCTAAAACCGCGCAGACGGAGGGTTTACTGTACCTTCCATGTTTAAAAAAAAAAAAATACGTAGGTATCTATTTGTAAATGTTAATTTCACAAAAAAATTTGAGGGTATGTTTTGATATATTTCGGCTTTCGTCCCAAACCCATCTTGTTATGGCTGGGTAAAGTGCGAAATTGCGCCATCACTGACAGCACCCTTTACGCCTCCATAGACATGTTTTGCCACCTTAGCCTTTCCAAATTCCACTGAAATTAAGCACCTCCTGCCTACACGGCAAGCTTTTTTCTACAACATTACACTAGCCCACTCAACTCACCCCTACACACTGCAGCCGTTTTTTTCGCGCTCATTAAGGTTTACAAGTTAGTTTATAAATAGAACAACCCGATTGTGGAACTGTCCTCCACAGTCTGTGCTTTCAAACTTATATAACATCACGGAAGCTCAAAAGCAAGGTTCATCGACATCTACTCATGAACCCATCAGACCCCTCGCCTATCCTTTCTCTTTTATCCAGACCAAGCTTACTGTGACGTACTAGTAGTACCAAGGGTGACTCCTAAGCTTCATCGTATCATAAAAAATATCTTATGGCGCGGTCAGATTTAAAGAAAATGGTACGGACATAGCAATATTCTTGGTATGATTAACAGAGGGTTGTAGGACTTGATCAAAAATTTCAAAGCCGAAATTCGAACAAGACGGGATTGGAAAAGCAGACACGTTTTAGCAGATATGGACACGGTAATCTACACAGACAGTTCAACGATGAATTGCGAAGTTAGTTCGGGGTCTTCTCTGAATTATATAATATAGCGAAAAAATTAAGACCCCCGGACGGATCCAGTGTCTTCTAAGCATAAATGCTGGTAATTTGTAAAAGAAGATGGAATATGAAGAGGGAATACGACGGTGGTAACTGAGTAAGCTACGAGTCATATGGATCGATGGTTCTCAACTCCACCCTGATCTTATCAAAACCCGTGAAGAAATGCTCAGATGAGCTTGAACTCATAAGCAGAAATGGAATCGTCACTCTACTGTGGTTTTTAGGCCATAGGGAAAGGTTCGAACATGGATGCTTCCTCCATTGACCTGCTCATCAATCCGATTAAAAGACATATTTACTTACTTATTGACTTCCTCTCATTGGTCAAAACAAGATATAGGAGGATTAACAATACACAGCGGGACACTGGCCAATAGGAGAACATGCGTGGATCTATAAAGCATAGCGCCCAATGATACCGTCAACATCACCATCAAAATTTTCCAGTAACGTCATGACGGACATGTTCGCCCAATGAATCCATCACAGCCGGTAGAAATTTGCAACGCCAACTTGAGAAAAGTTTTTAATCATTTTATTTATACATTGTACAAAAATGTGTGCTCCGCCACTAGTTCTATTAATTTCTCATCCATTTTCCTGCACTTTTGGCAAACAGTTTTGACAAATGAGATAGTTGGAAATTTCAATAAAAATTTGGAAGTTTTCCTGTTGTCAAATTCAATTATTGGAACGTATAGTGGAAAATTGGAAGTATTCCTGTGCCGCCACCATCAAAAATAGAATCAAATCTATTTTTTCGTCACGAGATGGTGACGTTGCCATTGGGCGAAGTTGTATGAGATTACTTTGAATTTATTTTCACATTTTTGACGGTGGCGGATGTCGTTGGCGTTGACGGTATCATTGGGCGCTAAGCTTAAACAGCATTCATCCAAGAAGTTGATACAGTTCTGCCGCAAAGCCGCGTTGCCTGAAATCCAAGCTATTTGTATCCACTCTGTTCTAAGGAACTGAATTGAGAGTGTACTTTCTAGCAGTTCAATCGTCGGATCTAAATCCTACACTGTCACAGGAGGTGATCCCCGCGACTCAATTCCTTCACCTCCTCTTTTCCTAATTTTCATTAAATATCTGGTATCAATCTAGTCCAACTCAGTTAACAGATTTGTTAATGACGATCCTCTGTGTTACTCTTATGATTTAACAATGTAAAACAATCACGTGCCAGAACTTCCCTAGAATCAGTCAATTCAGGCTCCTCCTTCAGTCAGTAGCCATCTGCAAGTCCTACACTTGACCTCGCTTTTAATACGACTCCTTTGATGGGCTGGCACTTCGAGAAGCACCTAAGCATGGCCTGCACGGAAATATTTTTCCTGCAATACAAGACTAACCTAGTCAGCTTGCCCACAAACATTTCAACCCTACTTTTCACGTACACTATGGTCTAGTATTTGGTTTATAAATATAACAACTTTCCACAGTCAGTAGTCCGAACTTGTATGTACAACAGAAATGAAATGTTATGTTCATCGTCTTCTGCTCGATCTTCCACCATACCCCTATCGTATCTTTTCCTTTTCTAGCCTTCAAGCTAAGGTTAATGCTTCACATAGCACTATAACCTGAGTGACATGACTTCCATATTTACGCTCAGAACCACACAAATTGAACCCAACCCAGGCATGACTTATTAACTTGAAGTTAGGGACAGGAAGATCAGAGTCATTTTACGTATAAGCGCTAGGTCTTGGTATGCTACCAGAGGTTTCAGCTTAAAAGTCGTAAATATGAATTCCGAGGTATTGAATATAGTTGTGCTAGGCGGAAATGCACAAGCTTATTCTAACAAGATTTGTAATTCAAAGAAGCCTCTGAAAAATTGGAGCAATATGAGAGTTCCAAATATCTCCACTCCATCACAATTTAAGGTCTGAGATGATGATTTATAATAACAAATATTCAAGATAAGAAAGTTCAAGATATTATTAGCTCTAGATTTGCCGGTGACAAATAGGTGCAAAATACTAATTTCTCATGAAAAATGTTTTTTTTACTAGTCACAAAATAATTGTTATAGGATGACGTTCAGTTCTAAATTTTCCCGTGAAACTTTTTGTCACCGCTTAAAATTAAAAACTTCACAAATTCAAATTTCACAAATTTAAATAAAAACTTTTTATAGGAAAAACCATTTATAAAATATCTTGCAAACCATGAACTAAGCTAAATTTGTTAGCATGATTTTTTAATAACTTTTTATATATTTGCATACGGTAAGCTCGAAGCTCTTTTTCTACATACATAAATTCACCATAAACTCTACTTCTACTACATCAGCATCCACTTTGCATAAAACATCTCTCGAAAGTCCCAGAATTGCCTTTACTTGCTGACACAGTACTAGAGTTTTAAGTTGCATTTTGTTTTATGTTCTCAGCATATGCGGTGTCAAATATATTTTTTTAAAAGGGTTTTCTTTAATTTTGAGAATAGCTAATAATATACATATTTTGGAAAGGGTCTATTAGTTTCAAAATTTCAACCGTTTGTCACCTGAAAACGTAAAAAGCTAAAAGAGCTCTTTAAATTTGGGATATATGTATAAACTTTTTTTAAGACTTATTAACTTCCCAGTATAGGAAGTTATTGTAATCGGTCCGAAAATCGAAATCGAATTTTTCGACATATTTTCATCTTTCAAGGTACCAGGAGCATTTTAAGCAAAAAATTGGAAAAAGTATGTGTGTGTGTGTGCGTACGTATGTGGTCATTTTTTCCTGCACGATATCGCGCGAACCAAAAAAGATATCGAATTCGTTGAGGTATCGTTCGAAAGGCATTAACCGAAATATGATCTGAAAAGATTTTCATAAAATTCGGTCGAGCCGTTTTTTTATTTAAGCGGCGTAAGTGATTTTTGTACCTGCACGATATCGCGCGAACTAAAAACTATATCGACTTCTTTGAGGTGCCGAAAAAAGAATATTAACGAAGAAATGTCTGAAAAAATTTCATAATATTCGGTCGGGTCTTTTTTGAAGGGTCTAGAAAAACTTCGGCTAATTGTCAGAAAGACCTCAAATTGACAAGTTTTGCAAATATCTAATAAACTCGATGGAATGAGACCCGTTTTAAACGAAGTGATCTGTGAATTCTGCACAGCGGTAGCCTTCCAACAAAACATCACTGTTTGGAAACACCTTGTGAAATCGTTGATAATTTAATCTAGCAAGCGTTAGAATTTTTACTGTAGAATATGTAAAATTTTAATCAAGCAAGCCTATCAATGTATTATTAGAATTGTTTTACTAAGCAGTTAGTTAGTTTTTGTTTCACATTGGCCCAGTTTGGCGTGCCAAAAATTACAAGAAAATTATTATTAATTTTGAATTTAAATGTTTTTGTTGTAAACCCGAAATCTTGTAAATCGAAGCAAATTAAACGAATTTATAAAAGTTTTGGAACAGAAGTTCACCTTTTAAAACCCAACACATAGAGTTATTATTGGACTGAACCGACTGCCAGAGAATTATTGCAAGAACTGAGAAGAAGACACAACCGAGCCTTTCTGGATCTGCATTCAACATAAGATCCCCCTGCTAATTGCAACATTTGGTCTGGATCTGTATTCATCAGAAGATCCCCCTGCTGTATTCAACATTTGGTCCTTCGAGCCGGATATCCATCCCGATCTCTTTATAAGGTTAGTTTCAATAATATTTGCACTTTTTTGCTTCTCGTATATATATATATATTGATACAAAAATAAAAGTGAATAAGAGTTGGTTGGTTCTTGGTTCCGGGTAGTCGAGCGCAGTTTAAGAAGGAAACTATATTATTTAATTTGATCTATTGTGCAACTGAGAATCGTCAAAGGTAGCACGCATTACGCGAAGTTTATAACCGTTAGAGAATTTTATCAACTAGTGAAATTCTTCCAAGGTCTTTGCGTTTTCTTTCTTCGCGGATAATTTTTAAAATATATTATAAATATTTTTTGTCGCTGCTGAAGTCTGACGAATTCAAACTTTCCTGCAATGGTTGATGATCAGCAAAAGATTAGGGAACAAAGCGGGCTGCTCTGCGAGTTGCGGCGTTCATATGCCAATTTCAAAAAGGCACCTAAAGACAGGCTTAATAGCATCGGCTATCTCCAAGGCCGTATGGACCCATTAAACAAATGCTACGAAAAGTTCATCGAGAATGACAGAAGCATTGTAGAGTCCACCCCAAGCGAGCAACAGGAAGATCCATACTTTACTGGCGAGCTGTATGATGAGTTCACGGAGCTTTTTTACGAATACAAGGGAAAACTCAATGATCTCTTGTTAACCATAACGGATTCATATCCTCAAGCAAGAGCCAGTTCGAGTTCTGTTGCACAAACCGAAGGTCATCAGAATAGGTCTGTAAACCAAGATATGGGTTGTAAAGAGCTTCGGTTACCTAATATTACTATCCCAAAATTTGCCGGTGATTACTCGGAGTGGTTATCCTTTCATGACCTGTATATTTCGATGATCCACACAAACATGTCTATACCTCTAGTGCAAAAGATGCATTATCTTAGAACGTGTTTGCATGGTGAAGCTGAAAAACTCATATGTAATTTAAGTATTACAGCAGACAATTACATGATAGCTTGGGAGCTATTATGTAATAGATAGCATTGGTTAATAATAACCTTAAAACACTTCTTGGTCAAAAACAGATTACATCGGAAGATCCCCGTGCGATTTGTAATCTAATCGACCGTACCCGAGAATGCTTAGCAACACTTAAAAATTTAAAGGTTGACATCAATAATTGGGATCCAATGATTAACTATTTAATAGTGGAGCGCATGCCGCGCGAAACTCGACAGCTGTGGGAACAAGGTCAAGGGTCAACAACGTCACTCCCCAAACTTTCCGAAGTCCTGGAATTTTTGGAATCCAGATTTCGTACATTGGAAGCAATTCCACCCTCAAAAATTATAAAGGCTTTACCCAAGGGTTCAACTCTAAAACACCATGCCTTTCTCGCTGCCCATACCATTTGCCCATTCTGCAAGGGAAATAATCATTCATTGCGAAGATGTTTCAAATTCGGTAAAATTACGGCAGTAGAGAGAAACAAATTTGTATCGTCTAAACAATTGTGCAAAAATTGTTTAGCGCAGAGCCATCAGGTAACTAATTGTACAAGCGATGAAGTATGTCGCTCATGTAAGAAGCGCCATCATACGCTTCTCCATCGGCCAATGAAGACTTTCGAAGGTGCTGAGAAATCGGATATAAGAAATTTACCAACTAACAAGCAAGAGGATAACACGGAATCTGCATCATCCTCACAGATATGCTCTTACTTTTCTCGTAAATGTAGCAAGGTGTTGTTGGCTACAGTCTTAATAAGAGCCTTTTCCAGCACCGGGGAACCGCAGGTATTTCGCGCACTTATTGACCCTGGTTCTGAGGCCAATTTTATAACTAGTCGAGTGGTCCAAAAATTACGATTAAAACCTTCCCACGCCTCCGTTCAAGTATATGGTTTAGAAAACAATACTATGACTAAGTCAAATTCAACAGCCATCTTTACAATTCAGCCCTACAACATGAGCAAACCAAATTTGCAAATAAATGCGGCTGTGCTTCAATCCCTCACAAATTTTTTGCCTTCGAGAAAGATTTCGATTTCTCAATGGGACCATATAAAACGCTTACCTTTAGCAGATCCCACGTTTAATCGTCCAGGAAGTGTTGACATTCTTCTTGGCGCAGCAGTATACGGACGGATAATTGAAGATGGATTAATTTCTGGAGAGGATGGCGCACCGACCGCCCAAAGGACTGCTTTTGGTTGGATACTGTTTGGGGAATATAAAACTGACGAGTCTACTCCGATTGATTCTCACAATTCTCATCGTAGCGTAACTGTGAATTTCTGTGCCCAGGTAAATGAGGAGTGTGACATGTTGCGGCGGTTTTGGGAAATGGAGGAGGTGCTTGCTCCGACACCACTTTCAGCAGAGGATATTCTTTGTGAAAGGCTCTTCGCTGAAACGCACACTCGTAACGAGGAAGGGCGATATATCGTCCATCTACCTTTTGTGCCATCAGTGGAGGAAGAAGTAAAATTAGGGGACTCGCGTAAAATTGCAATCAAGCGATTCTGCATGTTAGAAGGTCGCTTCAACAAAAGCCCAAAATTATATGAAGAGTATCAAAAATGTCTCGAAGAATATTTAGAGGAGGGGCATATGGAGAGAATTGATGAACCGCAGGCACAATATTCTGAAGCCAATACATTTTATCTTCCACATCACGCCGCCGTACAAAAAACAGAAAGCTTAACAACAAAAACGAGAGTGGTGTTCGATGCCAGTTCAAAATCCTCAAATGGATATTCTTTAAATGATCGTCTCCTTTCAGGCCCACCATTGCAGCGCGACATTTCTCTGTTGCTTTTCGAATGGAGACAGCGGAGGTTTGTTTTCACTGCGGACATTGCTAAAATGTACCGACAAGTACTAGTGAACCGGGCCGATGTCAACTATCAGAGAATTATTTGGCGGCGCCAACCAAGTCAACCTCTTCAAGATTACCGTCTCTTAACAGTGACTTTCGGAGTGTCTAGTGCCCCCTTCCTAGCCATCCGCTCACTCCATCAATTAGCTAAAGACGAAGGTCTCGACTTTCCTCTCGGTGCAAGAATTCAAGCACGAGATTTTTATGTGGATGACCTCTTTTCAGGTGGAGACACATTGTCTGAAACCATCGAGGCCAGAAGTCAGATTGATTCCCTTTTAAAACGCGGAAAATTTCAACTTAGAAAATGGGCTTCAAATCATGAAGAAATCCTAAAAGAAGTGGTAGAAGACCAGCGGAATTCCTCGCTATCAGTGTTGCTTAATAAGGAAAACATCATTAAAACCCTCGGTTTACATTGGGTACCAGCTACCGATTCTTTATCATACGTTATTCAACCAGTTTCCACTCAAGCCCCTTTCACCAAGCGAAAAATTCTTTCGACAATTGCTAGAATTTATGATCCGCTAGGTCTTCTATCCTTCATAATTATCTCTGCGAAAATATTGCTGCAACGTGTATGGCTAGAAGGACTGGACTGGGATGATCCAGTTCCGCACGAGATATCTCTCAGATGGTTAGAGTTTGTTAGCATAATGGCGAACATTAAAACTATTTCTATTCCGCGATTTATGGATGCAGGACCTAACAGCATAGTGCAAGTTCACGGATTTTGCGATGCGTCGCAGAGAGCATATGGCGCAGCGCTGTATTTGCGTACTGAAAATGATAACGTCGTAACGGTTCATTTGATAAGCGCAAAGACGAAAGTTGCTCCCTTAAAGTCGGTCACCCTACCGAGCCTAGAGCTATGCGGTGCCGTATTACTTTCTAGACTAATTAATAAGTTTTTACCCTCTGTCCTATATAAGACCGTAAAAGTGTATGCTTGGACCGATTCCTCAATTGTTCTTTCGTGGCTTCGGCGGCATCCAAGTACACTAAAAACATTCGTTGGTAACCGCGTGTCTGAAATAATCAACAACTTAGGTCCGATACAGTGGAGACATGTATCATCCTCTGACAACCCCGCTGATTATGCTTCGAGAGGACTCTCATCAGCTACGACTTTACAAGATAAGCTTTGGTGGCATGGGCCCCAGTGGCTCTCCAAGTCAGAAGATTGTTGGCCAAACAGAGTGGATATTCTTGACCAAGATCCAGCCATACTGGAGCTTAGGCCAATCAAAACTTTCCTAGCCCAAACTTCAAGACTAGATTCCGGGAAACTTCTTCGAAGATATTCCTCAATTTCACGTCTCCTAAGAATAACAGCGCTATGTAAGGCTTTCATTAAACGATGCCAAGGTCAGGTGTTGACCCAAGCCTCAGTAATTACTGTAGCTCAGATAAATGAAGCGCGTTTGTTGTGGTCACGACATGAGCAAGAGGAACATTTCTCCGAAGAGATTAACTGCTTAATGCAAGGCAAACCGATCCCTAAAGGTAGTAAGGTCCTAAGCCTCAATCCTTTTATAGACAGCCACGGACTGATGCGAGTGGGAGGACGATTAGCCAACGCAGATATGCCCTACAATGAGAAACACCCCGTAATTTTGCCACAAAATAGCCACCTTACTCATCTATTAATAAGAGAGGCACACATTTTGTGTCTGCATGGAGGCCTTACACTCACGTTATCGCTGCTACGCAAACAGGTATGGATCCTGAATGGCCGGAAGACTGTTAAGAAGTTTATTAGACAATGCATATCTTGTTTCAAAAACGCTTGCCAGCTTCAAGAACAATTAATGGGTTCTTTACCAGCACCGCGAGTGAGGATAAGTCGAGCCTTTACAAATCTCGGGATAGATTATGCCGGGCCATTTCAACTTCGATCATCTCACCACAGGGGTTGCCGAAAATATAAGGGCTATGTGGCGATTTTTGTATGCCTCTGTACAAAAGCAATACATATCGAAGCCGTAAGTGATCTTACTACAGATACCTTCATCGCCGCGCTCAAGCGTTTTATTGCTCGTAGAGGCCTGTGTAGACATATCTATTCGGACTGTGGAACAACATTCGTCGGGGCTCAGAACAAACTCGAACGTGACCTTAAAATTGCTGTCCGTCAAGCTGCTCATGCAGCTGCGCGTGACTTAAGTATTAAAGGCATATCATGGCACTTTATACCGCCGGCTTCTCCCCATTTTGGTGGATTGTGGGAAGCGGGGGTGAAATCTATCAAATATCACCTGAAGCGAGTTGCAGGAAATGTATTGTTGAGTTATGAAGAGATGTCCACCGTTTTGTCTCAAATAGAGGCGTGCCTGAACTCGCGCCCACTATGTCCACTCAACGATGATGTTAACGATACTAGAGCCTTAACCCCCGGGCACTTCTTAACCGGAGATGCCCTTTTGGCACCTCCCGAAGAAGATCTTTCCCATTATCGAATGAACTCGCTCAATAGGTGGAATCTCTTGCAACGGCTGAAGCAAGATTTTTGGCGAGCATGGAAGTCTGAATATCTATCAAGGCTTCATCAGCGACCAAAGTGGCTCAGAATTTCCGATAATATAAAGGTTGGTGATTTGGTTTTAGTCAAAACTGAAAACCTTCCGTCAAATCAATGGCCACTTGGAAGAATTTCACAAGTTCATCCGGGAAGTGACCAGCTCATTCGAGTGGTCACTGTCAAAATCCAGGGCGGTGAATTCAAACGCCCTATAACGAAAATATGCTTGCTACCTGCTCAGTCCGCAAATTGAAAAAAAAAAAAATAGTAATAATAATATATATCTATGTGTTGAGATTTGTAAATAGTAATATAATAAAACAAATTTTGTTTCTGTTTGTTTTATTGTTCAAAGTTTAAGACTGCGACTTCGGCTGCCCGGTCTTAGTTGTCGGCTTACGTTTATTCACTTGCGCGATTAAGCTTAGCCCGTTAAGATTTGTTGTGCAAATATAATTGATACTAACTGACCTTCCCGTTACACGCGCTATGGAGACGAATACATCAAGGACGAGAACGAAAAATCGAAAATTGTGTTGAAACATACATAGGTAGTTTCAATGCGAGGGAGAATGTTTGGAAACACCTTGTGAAATCGTTGATAATTTAATCTAGCAAGCGTTAGAATTTTTACTGTAGAATATGTAAAATTTTAATCAAGCAAGCCTATCAATGTATTATTAGAATTGTTTTACTAAGCAGTTAGTTAGTTTTTGTTTCACATTGGCCCAGTTTGGCGTGCCAAAAATTACAAGAAAATTATTATTAATTTTGAATTTAAATGTTTTTGTTGTAAACCCGAAATCTTGTAAATCGAAGCAAATTAAACGAATTTATAAAAGTTTTGGAACAGAAGTTCACCTTTTAAAACCCAACACATAGAGTTATTATTGGACTGAACCGACTGCCAGAGAATTATTGCAAGAACTGAGAAGAAGACCCAACCGAGCCTTTCTGGATCTGCATTCAACATAAGATCCCCCTGCTAATTGCAACATTTGGTCTGGATCTGTATTCATCAGAAGATCCCCCTGCTGTATTCAACAATCACCAACGGCGCTTCAGCACGCTCAATACGAATTTGAACACCCGTTTTAGTGCAGCGATCGAAATACGGAGCAAATGTTTGTTCAGGAAAAACAAATTCTCTAGAAAAATATTGTGGACCACTATTATAGTTATTTGAACTAGCCGCTCTCGGGATTGCTTTGTCATCAGTTCTGATTCTAGCCAATTTTCCATTAGTGCTAAACGTATAACTATTTTGTAAGAAGTCAGTTTATTCTATCTTCGTTCATCATACTGGGAAGTTAATCGTGTGGACTGAAGGGGTCAAACCCACATCCCAACTATTCCTTTTTTTTAATTTTGTTTTTTATCATAGAAATCTGCAAAAAATTACGGCCACATGCAATCCATTCCGCAGATTGACTGATGACAGTACTTTACGTGATTCTAACCCGTTCGATAATGCAAGCCAAGTTTCGTGCCATTGAACTCATTTTGATTTGATCTAGTCGCATTCAAGGCTTCCAAAACGAAGTACTGCCTTATGTCCAATAAAGCCGGCAACATCTCTATATTCGACCAAATATTCCAAATCGAGAATCAAACTTAATTTCCTCCACTACCGACCCTCTGAGCCACCGTAGGAATTTGTGATGAACAAAAGCAGTCGTGGTCTTGCAGTTTCGACTTGTCTTGGCTTGGCATTGCACTTTTAGCCAATACCAAGACAAATTGAACAAGAGCAAGTCTATAATAGTCCTGTCTTGATCTAACATTTGCTAATCACTAGTAGGAATGTGCCGGCCTTGACAAAACTATCGTTACCATCATAGCGATTGTTGAACGAAATAAACGATCTCCGCAGCAATCTATTGGAATTACATAGCTTTAGTGATGCAGCGCTCGCAGCGTACGTTGCTGCAGCATACTTGCCAATGATGCTGGACCCAGATAACATTCAAGTCTACTTGCTCGCTAAAAAAACAATCATAAGCCCACTTAAAATTGTGTCTTTACCGCGGCTTATTCTCTTTCAATCAACGTTGCAGATTAACTTAATCCCAGTATATCTGCGAAACGAATCAACTATAATGCTCAACTAGTTAAGAAAACATCCATTTAAATGGAAAGTAGCGAACTGATTCTTGTCAAAAATTACCAAACGCTAATTGGCATCATGTGCAATATGCACACAATCCAGCGAACTGTCTAACTCGAGGTCTCCCTTCAGAATTCAGGAATCAAGGGATCTTGTGGTAGTCAGGACCAAACTGGCTCAGTCGAACTACTATTGATTAACCAAAACAACAATTATGATGAGGTGTACGATGCAGCTCCAACTAAAGACGCAGAAGATGACATCAAGGACGAGTTCTATATGCGACTGAATGAGGTTTTTCGCTCTATTCCAAGGGGAGATATCATTGTTTTAATGGGTGACTTAAACGCACAGATCGGCCGTGACAACACCGGCCTTGAACACACAATTGGAAACCAAGTCCTAAGCCAAGTTACCAATAACAATGGTGAGCTTTTCGTTGACTTTTGTAGTTCCCACCAACTCATGGTAGGTGGAACTTACTTTTGTCACAAGAAGATACACAAAGAGACCTGGGTATCGCCCGATGGTAGAATGAGAAATCAGATAGATCACGTGGCTGTCAGCCGCAGATGGAGAACTATTCTTGAGGATATCAGGAGTTTCAGGGGAGCGGATACTGGAAGCGACCACCATTTGGTTGTAGCAACTATTCGCTTTAAAATCGCCGCAATCAGAAACGTGCAACATGATGCTAGAACCAGTAGACGGTTTAACGTAGACCTTCTGCGAGAGAGCTTTAAAAAGCGGGAATTTGCTGGAAACCTACAAGAATTATTAAACCAGCAAACCGTTTCTGACGACACAAATATTGAAGAATTGTGGAGTACGACAAAGGGCGCGATATTGACGGCTGCGGAAACAAGCATCGGTTATGTCCAAAGAAACCAGCAACACTGGATCTCGGACACAACCTGGCAAAAAATAGAACGCAGAAGGGCCCTCAAAAATAACGTAAACTCTACAAACGACCCGGAAAGACGTCACCAATTAGAACGGGAATACTCCCAATTACATCGGGAGGTTAAGAGAAGTGTCCGGCGTGATAAAAGGCAGCAGATAAATGAGCTCGCAGAAAAAGCGGAAAACCCGGCAAACACAGGCAACAGTAAGGTGCTGTACCAAATCACTAAACAGCTCTCGGAAAGCACTCTACTAAAAAGCATGCCGTTAAGAGTGCGGATGGAAGGCTGCTGTGCAGCGACGAAGAGCAACTCCAAAGATGGAGAGATTACTTCTTCGCCGCCCTGAATGGTACACTTACACAGGAACCTCAGGAAAACAGCAACAATGCACAGCCAATAAGAATCACCACCCGGGCCCCATCCAAGACGGAAATAGTAACCGCAATTCATGCGATGGCCAATGGTAAAGCAGCTGGGAAAGATGGCATCCCGCCAGAATTGTTGAAAGCCGACTCAAGCGTCATAGCAGATGCGCTTCAGCCAATCCTGGATATAGCATGGAAGCCCTGTACCTTTCCGGAGGATTGGACGGAAGGTATCATAGTCAAAATACCAAAAAAGGGGGACCTAACAATATGCGACAACTGGAGAGGCATCTGTTTACTATCTACAGTGGGCAAAATTTTGTCCCATATATTACTATCTAGGATAAGTGAGGCAGTTGACCGAACGCTTAGGAGGCAGCAGGCCGGATTCAGGAAGGGCCGCTCCTGTATTGATCATATTAACACCTTGAGAATAATAGTGGAGCAGTCTACTGAATTCCGATCCCCCCTAAATCCGACTAAAACTAAAGAAATGCAGATAAATGCAAACACCATTGAACGGACAGCGCTGAATAACCGTGGCGTGGAACCGGTAAATAGATTCTGCTACCTCGGTAGCATTATTACTGAAAATTGTGGGGCAGAAGAAGACGTAAGTTCCAGAATAAATAAAGCACGAGGCGCATATGCATGCCTATCCCGCATATGGAGATCAACGGAGATCTCAACTAACACCAAATAGCGGCTGTTCAACTCCAACGTTAAGGCAGTTCTTTTGTACGGTTGCGAAACATGGAAAGTCACCCAATTCATCACAGGGCGCCTACAAGTCTTCATCAACAGATGCCTTCGTCGTATCCTAAAAACCGCGGGCAAGATAGAATTTCAAACGAAGAACTATGGCGCCGTGCCGGCCAAGAAAGGATAGACGACCAAATCAGGCGAAGGAAATGGAACTGGGTTGGCCACACCTTGCGACGCGAAAACGAAAATCTAGCCAAACAGGCCCTTGACTGGAATCCGCAAGGTTCCCGTCGAGTAGGAAGACCTAAAACAACGTGGAGAGAACCCTACTAGAAGAAGCCGCAACAACTGGGAGATCCTGGTCGGAGCTAAGAGCTGTCGCGCAAAACAGAGTCCGCTGGAGGGCAACTGTTTCCGCCCTATGTCCCATGAGGGATTAAAGGAGTTTAAAGAAGAAGAAGAAGAAGTACGATGCATTACAGAAATCTTCTAAAATAATTCACAAGCTCTCGACGACAAAACTTTATCTACAAAATATGTCACAGCTAACTGCCAACCATTTGCGTAAAACTGCAGAAGCCAACTCTAGCGATACAATGGTTTGTTGGCGCTAGAAAATCAACAGCCAGCCCTCAGTAGTTGGATAAAACTAGTCACGAGCTAAGACGTCTGAGAAGAGGAGGTTTATTTGTCGGCAAAATATCAGCAACTATATCTAAACCCATTTCTAGAGGACATAGGCGTCCTGCTGGTTGGCGGTCGGCAGAAAAGAGCTCCTCTATCCTTCGACGAAAAGTTTCTAGCCATTCTTCCGAAAATCAGTCCCTTCACAAGAATAATAGTACGACATTAGCACCTTACCTACATTACATGGACATGAATTACAAGCTACTTTAATCACACCCGGAATTGCTACTGGAAGTCTCGCAGCAAAGTGAGTCAGGTATTTTGTTGTCGCTACAAAGCAACCACGAAGCAACAGATCATGGGAGATCTACTCGGTGATTGCTTTCATCCAACAAACTGTTTCTAACCAGCGGCGTCGAAAATATTGTAGACACACCAGTAGAGAATACATGGATTGAAGAGAGATGTCACATGTCACCATTGTTTTCTTTTTAATAGCAAGTTCCAGGTGTAGGTGTTTAATAAGTGTTAAACTTGGAAAAATTAGGCCTAACCATAGTAATCAGAAATCGCACGACCACACAGCAAATGAACATCTCAAAAATCTTGTAAAGCAGCACAGGCTACTGACTAGTGGGAGGATGATGCGAGTACATTGACAATTGTGCGGGCATAACACTCGCAGTCGCAGTAACGTGGAGGTACGAGCCAACCCGAGTTAAAACAAAAAAATTGTCTTACAACTGGCGAACACTGGCTCATTGACTTTTTAAGAGGGATATGATGGCCGTAGAGTTTTCAAATATTTTTAATGGGTGCACATAAGGCCTCACGACGCCACACTTTACCAAATGACTTAAATGGCCAAGTACTGAGTTGTAAAAACGGGCAAATGACGGCAAATTTGAGCTAAAAAAATTAACTGCAATGTGTGCCCGTCACATGCCCGATGACTATGCTTCAATAACGGTCGCCGTTCTCCCGTTGTAAGGCATTTTTTATTTGTACTCGGGAGACTAACAACCGAAAATTTGTTTTGGGGTTGTCTGTCTCTTACTAGGATATTAGACTCCATACGCTCCACCTGCTTCTTAAAAGGGTTGTAGCAAAATGTTGGATACCTTAATAAATGAAGACAACAAAAATGAAGAAGAACCATTGAAGAGAGCCCAAAAGATCGAGATGTCATTCCTAAAATATTAAACACAAACTTTATTGGGGGTTTTTTTATTGAGGGTTTTATCTTTGTTCAAGAAACTAATGAAATTTCTCAAACCGTATTTTGTTAACAACTTCGGTTATCAACACCTAGAATTTCGTAATTCGCTATATAAAAACTCAATGGTTAACTTGATATCACCTAATTCCAGTTTTCTTTACAGTTCCAGCCCCCATGAGCCTCTGCTTTTGACATACCGATAATTATCTACTCCCAAATGAAATTAAAAGTTACCCACTAAGTTACCTATTACTGTTTGTACATACACCATAAAGCAGCACTGAAGAAGCAAACGCACCATTTAAAAATACCCGCAAATCCCAACTTAACTTGACCTTGTTGAGACTTTTTCAGTTGAGAGATTTTCCTCCTTACCTTTTTCCCTTAAAATCTCTCCTTCAAGAAAGTTAAGAAATACACAAAAAAAAACCTGTGCCCACGTCCCTGTTCCTGTACCAATTTAAAAGGTTGTTATTATTGCTATCCCCGATTGTGACACCATCAAATGCTTCCTGACAGCCTCTGATGGTAATAAAATTACGTCAGAGAAATAAAGAGGAGTCAACGAAACAACTTCTTTTGACATAAAGCAACTTTTCCTCAAACAAGCTTTAACACAAGGATTCTTCTTAAAGGATCTTAAAACTTAATAAAACTCTCGGTTTTTTTTTTTTTGGTTTTTTATTAAGTACTTTTACCCACAGTGGAAAAGTTAAAGGATGAAAAACATACAAAAGGAAGACCACAATTTTCAGAAATAAAAAGAGGAAAAAAAACATGAATTGAGAAGGTTCAGTTTAAGAGAAGGATACTGAAATTTTTCCCCCATTAATCATGAAGAAGGAAGCTACATCAAAAAAAGATGGAAGGCTCGAATGGTACAGGCGAGAACCACAGGAGGCATCTTAAGTAGGAAAAAAGATTTTTGTTCAATCATTCGCCAGTCCCCTGGTTGCCAAACTAAATCCCTATTCTAAAAATTATTTTTATGAAAGCCGCCGGCAATTTGAGGAATCCTTATAGAACGGGGATGGCTTTAGCGATTTTCCGCTACATAACTTTCCTTAAGTTTGTATGAGAGCAGCCTTCGTGTTTGCTAGGGAAATTTTTAGCTCAAACAAAAATTACCTCCGCCATTGAGTTCTTAAAATGATGTAAATAGCCATGGAAGGTGGCCCAAGGCCCAAATCAAAAATTAACTGAAATTTTTAAGTTTGTATGAGATAGTTAAAAACTTTCGTCCTTTGGTTTCTGTGGATGTTTTTTTTTTCAGAACATTGAAACTGATGAACTTTGAATTCGGTTAAAATGCAGCTTGGGCTTGCTTGGTTAAAGTTTTATGGTTAAAAGCAAACCAACTTCAGGAACTTTGTCTGTGGATAAAAAGTGATGAAAGTGGAGTTTGCTCAAGGTCATTTGCTCAAGGTCATTTGCCCAAGGTCATTTGCCCATGGTCATTTGACCAAGGTAATTTGTCCAAGGTAATTTGTCCAAGGTCATTTGCTGAAGGTCATTTGCCCAAGGTCATTTGCCCAAGGTCATTTGCCCAAGGTCATTTGCTCATGGTCATTTACCCAAGGTCATTTGCTCAAGGTTATTTGCTCAAGGTCATTTACCCAAGGTCATTTGCCCAAGGTCATTTGCTCAAGGTCATTTGCTCAAGGTCATTTGCCCAAGGTCATTTGCCCAAGGTCATTTGCCCAAGGTCAATTGCTCAAGGTCATTTGCTCAAGGTCATTTGCCCAAGGTCATTTGCTCAAGGTCATTTGCCCAAGGTCATTTGCTCAAGGTCATTAATATCCCGTGGGAGAGAGATGGGGGGTCTCGACAAATATCACGTAATTTTTTTTCCCTCAAGAAAGAATGTAAAATTGCGAGAAAATTGGATTAAATTACGTAGAACATGTTTCTCCACTTAAGACCCCCATTCGCTTACAGGCGTTCGGTAGGCAGTGCCTTTCAGACCAAGTCGGCAGGCACGGCTCGATGAAGGCCACAGATTACTCAGTATAGTACAGGTGAGGTCATGATTCCCTACGGATGCGGAGACGAAGTCGACAGATTAGCATTACAGGTTGTTAATTCAAGTGCGACTAAACGAAAACTTCAAGGCGGCTCCAGAACCCGTGAACACCTTCGAATAAGCGCGAATGCGAGCGTGGGTGGTTTTCGCTCCTAGCTCGCACCTTGCTTTCCGTCCCGAGCGGATACGGCGTGAATTATTGCCGTAAATTCATGGCTTGAGGCTAACCCGGGGGCCGTCAATTTTTTCAATTTCAATATTGCATTGCATAGTAATTGATCCTGTAGCCCCCGGGTAAAGAGAAGTTCAGAACTGACGATAGCTACCCACATACATAAAGATTTTTGTCAGTTTTATTGAACTGCAGGCCCCATCCAGCTAGCGGCCAGTGAGTGTGTGTGTGGCCACAGCCTGTCAATCTGGGTGTGAGGGCTGAAGCCTGAAGGAAATATGTCGTGCGTTACGGTACCCTAACGATCGAATATATGCAATTAAGTTAAGTTAATTTATTTCGGTGCCATATGAACACTCATGTTCCTATGTTAGGTTACGTACGGTTACAGTACGGTACGTCATATTTGGTTCAGGCTTAAATCCTACACAAACATTTTTACGCGGTTATGCGAACGGCAGAAAGTATCATAGCAATTGGCCAGCCGAACGCGCGACACAGCGAACAGGCCAAACCTTAATGGGAAGTGAAGTGAAGTGAAGTTAGGTACCATTGCATATGAATGTATGAAAATGACCAAAATGGAAGTAAGTGGAAGTTACATCTAATTCAGTGTAAGTAACGTCTACTTCACTTCTGCGTTACTTTTCATTTACGTTTAGCCTAATGCTGCGAAAAGGCCCTTAGAATATAGAACTACAGGAAAGCCCCCGCTCAATTTTAGCGCAATGAAATTCTTGTTGAGTGAGTGCTAACGTTTAGATAGTTGTGTGTCAATGTCCACTGAGAGCGGAGAAAATGAGTGGAATAGAGGAGGGGAAAAGCAGTTTAAATTATCAGTTATCACAAATAAAATCTTGCCGAAAATTTACTATTATATTTTTCAAATACCGCTGAGGGTCCAAACCCAAGCAGTAGCCTCATATGCTTACTGACTAAACTCACCAACCCTTATCAATGACCCTTATATTGAGCCGAGACCAACGGTTTGGCCTGCAGCTCCCTATGTTGGGCATTGCTGCACTAACAGCGAAAGTTTTTTCCACCGTGCCCGCCGAGTGCAGCCGAAAGTTCAGCCTTCGGTCGTCAAACATCGATCCTAGGCAAGTAAGTGCTGCTGCTTAGTACTTTCAGCGCTGTGGTCTCCACTTTTTTACGATTGCAATACTTCCGATATGTGCTCAGCTAGCATTAGACCAGCGTTCTCCAGCCATGTTTTTATCTCCCATATCGCTTCATTCGCGAATATCTCGATTTCGCCGAGCCGCCTTTCTACTACTGCGATTTCGATGTCATTTGCGAATCTGATAGCAAACGCTTCTAGCGACTACAACATACATCATATATGATGGCGTAGGATCGAGCCTCCATAAGTTGTCCTATGCTCTCTTATTCGCAGTTTAGTGTCCTAACTTGATGTAGTTGCTCATGGTGTGCGCGCTCTGTCTGTGGCCTAACCTGGTCTCCCATGGTTTTATATGTATAATTTTTTTTGCATGGAGAATGTTTGAAATCGCGATATCGCCCGAACGGTAACTCGTGGAGAAAAAAGTGTTAAGACCTTTTTTGTAGAAAATCGCATAACCTACAATCTTTGCACTAACTATTATGGTATAACTCATAAAGTTTACGGTTTAGCGGCTAGGACATTTTGATTTTTTTTTTTTGGTAAAGTTTTATACATATATCACGCTGTATTTTTGTAATCCTATAACCTATTGTAATAAATAAGGATCAGTGTACGCAGAATACTCCCATCTATCTAAAATTATAAAAGTGACGGTTCCACTCTACCAACTTCCAGAGTTATGAGTTCATTATCCTTTTTTTTGAAAGCTTGGAGTATTTCCTATGAATAATGTCTCGATAATTTTTATGCTACGACCTGTACTTTTGAAGTTACAAGCAACTAGCTGACCCGACCTATTCAAATTTCATTTCTATTTGTGATCATTTTGTGAATTTGTGATAAGCTATTGGAAATGTAAGACTTTCGTTGGAATCGGAACATAGTTGGCAAAATTCGTCCGCCATTTTGAATCTATAAATTTTGATCAAAAATTCATTATTTCCTACTTTAAAAATCCCGCCGGTTTTCATTGGAATCGCAACAAAATTGGACAATTCGTCTGTCATATTGGCGCAGGCATTTTGAATTTATAAGTTTTGGCCACAAATTTGTTATTTGCCGCCATAAAACCCCTAGATATCCACTTTCATTATAATCGGCCGTTTTGAATTTCGGACATACATATATGCTCTGAAGCTCTGCGATGACTGGTCAACGAGGATCTATCAGTGACTTTGGAAATTAATAGAATAGCCTACGTTCTTCCTTTTAATGTAAATAGCACATGGTTAAAATTTAATGAATTGACGTTATCTGGTACTTTTTTAGTACTTTTTCACCTAAGATTATATCAAAAAGTAGCAAATAAGGCCAATTTCAAAATCAAAATTGGATATAAATTTAAAAATAAAGTAATATAAAAAATGTCCAGATTGAAGAGATAATCCCAGGCTAACGAAATGGTCGCAAGCCTCCATGCCTCAGCGCCTAAAATTTTCATAACGCCCACAAAACTAATGATAAACGATGAAATTGAGGAGCCTCGAATGCTTTAGGGCAAACAGGCGGTGCCACCAAAGGCTGGAATTCGTTGAGTTCCTTCCTTATGTAACTAAAGGAGGCAGGAAGAGGGCTACAAAAACGATCCGGAGAATAAGGAGAAGTAGTTTGAAAGCCTACGCCTGATTAAGGTATACGATGCCCAAAGATCACCTGCCCTGCAATTCTACAGCCATCGTGCAGATCCTGTTCCTATAGAACGGTAGCACGAATAGCCTGTCTGCAGCAAATGTGAATGCCGCAGACGTCAAGAGGCAAAGAAGGAATAAATTGTGGAAGCCGCGAAAAATATTGTTTTTGGAAAAGCCCCTGGGCTGGACGGAATACCGAATAGATAGGTAACACCTGGTGGCAGCCAGTGTGGTACCAGCTGGGTTTGCCGAAATATCCATTGGGTACTTGAGGGAAGAAGTCTCTCCCAGCTTCTGCGTGTCCCAAAAACTGATAACCCAGAGGAATCTGTTAACCTACAGACTGATGTGCCTCTTAAACAAGGCATTTTCGAACGGGTGATCTAATATAAAAGATTACTTCTAAGTGCCGAGAGGAAAGGGCGGCAATTCGGTTTCAGAAAGGCTGGATCAACAACGGACGCTGTTAATATGATGACTAGCCCAACAAGGGCGTCAATGGATGTGAACTAGAGTGGAGCTGAAATATGCCTTCAATACCGCCAAGTGTAACAAAATATTTGGAGCGTTGACAAAGCTGTATACACCAAAGCATCTAGTGTGCATAGTGATACAAAGTAATTATTAGCTTTATATTTCAATTTAAAAAAAAAAAAAAATCTATATCTAATTTCCCTTACAATATGTTTTGTTGTCTTATTCCCTATACCATAGGGTTATCAGCGGTCCGCTCTACGCTGATAAAAAGGTTCCTACTCGTGAGATGGCTTAGACTACTGTAACTGCAAATGGTCGCTCTCTGCTCGTTTTTTATCCACCAGCAGTGCGTTGATCTATACCAGATTGAAAATAACATCCATGCAAACAATTCATAGCAACCGCTGGTCATTATAACAAAACTCGGCACTATCCTGTAAATTTCGTTTAACATAACAGTTTCTTATAGAAATGAGCTCCACACTTGCTATACTTGTATCCGATCGACTTTTCCATATGGTCCTTTTTGAAGCTAAAGTATCACAAAAAAAATACCAATATCTGGAAATATTGACGTCATTGTTTCATCAGTAATGGCAAAGCGATACAAGTAATCTGTGCTTTGGTACCATCGTGAAAGTCCAGATGTAACTCATTGATCATTGCATTGTACTTCAATGCAACGTGGTCTGACTTACACCCATATAAATTTAATCGGATCATAAATATCTAAAAACGGCTACTTTGTATTAGATCAGTTCTTCAAACGACATTAATTATGCTCAGTTAACTACAAACTTACTACGATCACTTAACTTTATAAAGTGTTTGTCCAACTTGCATTTTCCTTATTTGAATGAACAGAACATGCAAACACTGACATCCAATTTCACTGCACCTGCATGACTTCCTGAAATAAAAGTAAATCAATAAAACTCCTTTCATTCATTCAATCAAAACGTGCCAAGATGACAATCAGAACCAAGCCAGCAATGAATTGCAAATAATTTGACAACCGTCAATAATTTCAACGTCAGGTACATCAGTAGCTCTTATGCCTCCTTTATGCCCAAGCAAATTGAGCATGCGCAAAAGATAAGTTTACTTTTCTCAGCGAAATCATCAACCATTGCCGATGCGCCTGAACGATGAGTAGTGCTCACACGTCTGAGAGACCATCTTCGCGCCGAAATGACCCCGACAAAGTAATCTGCTGATCTTTAACAGCACTGTTTACAGTAAAGTAACCTGGTAGCGTCAGGTAGTTGCACGTCATATTAAATGGCAATAATTTATGGATCGAGTAAATATTATCTGGGGTAAATATTGGTCGAGGTGATTCGGTTGCGGTCTCTGTTTACATTTATTTTGCTGCTGTATTTATATGGGTAACAAGGTTTGCGATGATCCAATGATACTTTTACTTGCTGATCGATTTAGAGCTCAGTTTAAGAGGATCACTTTTTTTATGTGATAAAGTCAAGCTTAGGAATTACTCTTTGTAAAGGGTGTTTTTTTAAGAGGTTGCCGATTTAAATTTTAAATAAAACACATGTGCAAATTATGAAATGAAAAAAAATTTTTTTTATTCGAAAGATAATTTTATGGCATTTAACATTTAAATATGATTTCGGGCAAATTGCCACCACGACTACTTCCCCCAAAGGTCATTCTGGGGGTCCAATTTTCGACCACTTTTTCAAGCATTTGAGGGCGTATATCAGCAATGACACGTTGAATATTGGTTTCTAAAGCGTCAATCGATTGAGGTTTATCCACATAAACCAATGACTTGACGTATCCCCACAAAAAGTAATCGAGTGGCGTTAAATCGCACGAACGCCGAGGCCAATTCACCGGACCATTTCTCGAAATAATGTTGTCGTTGAAAGTTTCTTTCAATAAGTCCATTGTTTCACGTGCTGTATGGCAAGTGGCACCGTCTTGTTGAAACCACATTTCGTCCATATCCATATCTGCAAGATTTGGCAACAAAAACTCATTGATCATGGTTCTGTATCGATTTCCATTCACGGTAACGCGTCGTCCTTCCTCATTTTTAAAGAAATATGGACCAATGATTCCACCAGCCCATAGACCGCACCAAACAGTACATTTATCAGGATGCATCGGTAATTCTTGAACGGCGTGTAATTACGTTCTTTATGGTGGTCTCTGACGGACGATTATGTGCACCATAAAATTCACGAAGTGCTCTATAAACATATTTAATTGAACACTGTTTTTGAAAATAAATTTCCACGATTTGGAAGCGTTGTTCTGGAGTTAACCTATTCATGATGATTTGCCAAGCACTACTGAGTAGAGACGTCACTTTGAACTGTCAAAACAATTGTCAGATAATAGAGTAATCCCTATTGAATAAACAAACCTCCTAAAAAAACACCCCTTACTACTAGTTTGTCATGTCGTTCGAGTCATGGTCAGTCTCTAGTAGTAAGCTTGCTTTGAAGGGTAGAGGAGAAAGGAGAGGTTAGCGGTCTGGAGGGTGCGTGAGTAGATGTCGATGAACCTTGCGTTTGAACTCTGAGATGTTATATGAGTTCGGAAACAGCGACTGTGGAAGACAGTTCCACAATCGAGTTGTTCTATTTATAAACGAACTACTAAAACGTAATGTGCGCGAAGGAGAGAGCTGTAGCGTGTGGGGGTGAGCCGAGTTGGCTAGTCTTGTGTTGTGGGAAAAAAGTTGCCGTGTAGGCAGGAGGTTTCTAATTTCAGTGGAACACTCGCTATGGTAATAGCGGTAAAATTTGCTAAGTGCTGCAACATTCCTACGGTGGCTTAAAGAGTTGATGGAGGAGCAAAGGGTGCTGTCGCCAATGGGTTTGAAGGCGCGGTTTTGCACCTTGTCCAGCCACGCCAAGGTGGTTTTTGGGCGCCCGCCCAGATGTACGAGTTGTATTCAAGGCGGGGCCGAATGTAGGACTTTTATATTGTAGCCAGGCAGTTGACTGAAGGAGGAACTCGCATCTCTTGAGGAATCCGAGGCATTGGATAGCTTGTTTGGCGTTTTGGAATATGTGATTATTCCATCGCAGATCTGAAAATAAGGTTACTCCTAGGATGTTAAGAGATGGGTTAGACAGTACATTCTTTTTGCCCACTGAGATAGAGGGTCGGGCGGTGCAGGTTTTTGTAGAAATAAGATAGTACTTTGTTTTAGTTGCGTTGAATTCGACAACATTCTTGAGGCCCCAAGCAAGAATGAGTTCAATGTCCCCGTTAATAGAATTGTACATGAGTTCACGGTCTACGGGGCAAGGTCTAGCACGCGCTTGTCTTGTATTATCGAAGGTGTGGGAGTAACGCAGAGTACCGTCATCGGCGAAACTGTGGAGTGGGTTAGAGGAGATTGAGAGCAGATCATTAATAAATATGAGAAAAAGGGTAGGCGAGAGATACGAGCCTTGGGGGACACCGGCCGAGATAGAATGAGGTTTGGATTCCACCCCATCCAATACTACCTTGACTAAACGGCTAGAAAGCGATGGATGTTTTAGATTAGAGCCTCAGTCAGACACACAAGAAGGTCGCCAGTAGATCTTTTCGGTCTAAAGCCGTACTGCCTGTTGTGTAAAATTTGGTTGGATTCTAGATATTTCATCAGCCCAGCCTTCTATTGATTATTGTCTCCATGATTTTGGAGAGAACAGGAGTAATTGCTATTGGGCGGTAGTTTAAAGGGTCACTGGCTTCACCTTTTTTGGGAATGGGCTGAACATGAGCTAGTTTCCAAAAGTTGAGATAAACTCCGGAGAAGTATGACAGCGCGAAAAGTTTGCGCAGAGGTTTTAGCCAGAGGTGAGGCACATTTATCGAGTACCATAAGGGGAATAGTGTCGGGGCCAGTGGATTTATTGACGTCGAGCTCTTTGAGACACCTCGCGAGTCCTGAAGAAGATTCCGTCCATTGAATGGGCGTTGCGTTCGACAAGCGGGGGTAGCGTACCAGTTTCAGGTAAGGAAGAATTAGAGGCGAACAGGGATGCCAATAAGTCGGCCTTAGATTTGCTTTTTGTTATCACCTTCTTTCCATAAATAAATGGAGGGGTTGTGGAAGACGTAAAATTCTTCTTCTCTTCTTCTGCTTCTATGGATGGTGCGAAAGAAGTCTATAATTGCTTCCCAAATAACCGAGCCCACTTGGTCCTATATACTGGATTGATTGTTTCTTTCACGTAGCATTCAATCGCGGCGTCTATTTCAGGTAAATCACCACTGTGCACAATCAATCTTACATTTCCACCCTCCACTCAACAGTTCGCCATCTTATGGTTGCTCTAGCGATGAATTTTATGTGCCAACATACTTTACGGAATCCAGCCACGATTTATGATTATGGCCCAAAGTATTTGCCTTAGTCAGAATTCCTCCAAGGCATGGATTGTGGTGTAAGGATAACAGATAGGAGCACGCATCCCTTGTATATACATACATATGCGGAAGAGGATACAGCCGCCTCCGGTGCTCTAGGAATTCTAGGATTGCTGCTATTATATCTATGCGAAGGCCTACTTCTATATTCATACATAATAATATTCCTCGAGTTGTGGAAGCAGCACGCAAACGTGTCTACAGTGCGTAGAGGCGAGTATCATCCTTTGGGTAATAGAGTCAATTGTTGAGGCCCTTATGAATGTAATTTGTGGAAGCCCCACAAGAGTTCTGTTTACATTTTCTTGAGTGGATCGAGCACGCACTTGTTGAGCATTACCAGCCTAGAAGAAAAGGGGTTCGGGTTCCTTCCCGCAAAAACACACCTTAATACACACCCAGTAGAGGACTACAGATGGAAATATATTGGTGCTATGTTTTTTGTTCTAAGATTTCCCGTAGACACGGCTTTTGGCTTGAGAAATTTTGTGTTCCTTTTGTAATTGCGGGACTTAATTAATATATCATCAAGGACTTAAGTCACATTTTGCTTTTGTTAGGCAAATACCTTCTGTAATTATTGTTTTGAGTTAATTATATGTTTAATTATATATTAACTCACAGTCACCCAGAAATCCGTGTATACGAAAGCCGAGGGTTAAGTTACGGATTTTGTGCCGGAAATTATGAAAATGCGCGGAACAATGTTAAATAGGGAAAATGTTATACAATTTTCTTAAGAGTGCTTTTACAATGGAAGCTTTAATTAAACGAATTTATGAAATTTCACTTCAAAGTTAATAATTTTGTTTATTAGAAGGCAAAGAGTTATAATCAGAAACAAATTAAGCGTGATAAATTCAAAATGCTGTTGTTATGAAATTTCTTAAGGTTGGACTAATTCTTTTTTGTGATAATAAGCACGTGTATCAACAATATGAACCCTTTTGTGGTTTTTTGGATGGTATTATACAAGATATAACAATGCGTCACAGAATTGTAGATCATTGTTTGACAACATGTTCAAGATAATTCGTAATCTCTATGGAAAAAATTGAAAAACGATGGACAATGTTGTTGCATATGGTATCGAATTATGTAAGGGGTGTTTTTTTAGGAGGTTTGTTTTTTCAATAGGGATTACTCTATTATCTGACAATTGTTTTGACAGTTCAAAGTGACGTCTCTACTCAGTAGTGCTTGGCAAATCATCATGAATAGGTTAACTCCAGAACAACGCTTCCAAATCGTGGAAATTTATTTTCAAAAACAGTGTTCAATTAAAAATGTTTATAGAGCACTTCGTGAATTTTATGGTGCACATAATCGTCCGTCAGAGACCACCATAAAGAACGTAATTACACGCCGTTCAAGAATTACCGATGCATCCTGATAAATGTACTGTTTGGTGCGGTCTATGGGCTGGTGGAATCATTGGTCCATATTTCTTTAAAAATGAGGAAGGACGACGCGTTACCGTGAATGGAAATCGATACAGAACCATGATCAATGAGTTTTTGTTGCCAAATCTTGCAGATATGGATATGGACGAAATGTGGTTTCAACAAGACGGTGCCACTTGCCATACAGCACGTGAAACAATGGACTTATTGAAAGAAACTTTCAACGACAACATTATTTCGAGAAATGGTCCGGTGAATTGGCCTCCGCGTTCGTGCGATTTAACGCCACTCGATTACTTTTTGTGGGGATACGTCAAGTCATTGGTTTATGTGGATAAACCTCAATCGATTGACGCTTTAGGAACCAATATTCAACCTGTCATTGCTGATATACGCCCTCAAATGATTGAAAAAGTGGTCGAAAATTGGACCTCCAGAATGACCTTTGTGAGAAGTAGTCGTGGTGGCCATTTGCCCGAAATCATATTTAAATGTTAAATGCCATAAAATTATCTTTCGAATAAAAAAAAAAAAAATTTCATTTCATAATTTGCACATGTGTTTTATTTCAAATTTAAATCGGCAACCTCTTAAAAAACACCCTTTACATGTGGAATGATAGTGGAACGCCGTATCATCTTTTTTTTATGTAACGGTCGGAATTATTAGTTATTTGGGTGGGGAAATTTAGTTGGGAAATCACCTTGTAGGCAATGGGAAATTTATTGTAAATCACTTTTGAGGAAAAGGAAAAATTTAAAAAGAGGTAGGCGAGAACAAAAAAATAATTGAGTTAGTCAGGGAAAAAAGAAAAATTTGGGAGTTCAGTTAGTGTGAGTCAGCTCGTAGAGTTTTTTTGGAATGATTTGCTAATATTTTTGCAATCAGTCAGGAGATTCAGTTTTTTTTCAATCGGTTTTTTTTGCAATTGGCTTTTTTGCATGACGGAGTAAATAGTGGCGGCTACCGTGTTCGCTCCCAACCTGATGGTAATCAAGAAGCTACCAAGAAGTCTTCCAAAAAACCAACCAGAAGGGGTCAAGAAACCAGCGACAAGGAATCCTGCTTCTCATTTCCTGGCGATTTGCAGCGTGCAGACGAAAAAGGCTTTCATCGTATGTGTAGCAAGGCGGTCATTGCTCATCTAGCAGCAAATTTCGAAGGAGAATATTTGGGTGGTGCTATTCTGGTGTACCTTGGATTCTACGTCTGTTGGTCAACCTGAGATCATCGGCGTTTCTCAAGAGAGTACAAGAATTTCGTCACATTAACACGGAAGTGATTGGCTGCCGTGTTGATTCACATTTTTGGTCAATTGGCTTGGTGTAGGAAAAGAAGAAGAGGCACATGCATTGCGGCTTCATTTCACTAGTGGTCACCGAGGTGTTTTACGGCAGTGTACTATTAATGAATTGCCTGGTGGCAGATTTGGTCATGAAGCGTTGCGCCTGGTGAACACTTTTCAAGTACGGATATAGATGGTGAAGTCGGCCTAATTTGATTGGACTAAGGGCGATAAAGGTATCGTGCCAACTTAAGAAGGAACAAGGAAGTATTGATTTTTCGGTATGGCATTTACTTTGTATATTACTTTTGCAATATATTCGGAAAGGTGGTAGTAAATTTGGGTTTCAAAAGAAAAAAAAGATATCTAAAATAGCTATACACACATATATAGATTTACACAATACAAATAAATAAAATAACACAAATTTTTACCTTCATTTATTAACTTTAACTTTAGTACTCAAATAATAATTTTAACGGTATTAAGCAAATACTTTATAAATTGTTGTTCTTTCACTGTTCCCGTACAATTGTTATGTAATAATTTAACCGAAATTTCCTTTTTATTTGTTCTAATTTTATTATAAAATATTGGCTTAAATTTTTTTTTATTTGCAAAATAATTTTCTGGTTGTTTTCCAATAACTTATTCGTAATTATAATTGGACACGATATTTGTTGATACCACTTGTGAGTAAAACGAAGCGAAATTGGTACCAATACGAGACGTTTTGCAAATCAGTTAGCATACGGAAGTATCCCTACCGGGGAAATTGTGAATGTTTTTATGTTGAAACTGTAAATGTATTGAGCTATGATGACATTGTTCTAATCGTGTCCCATTGAATATTGATGTTACCTATTGGTGTTTCTAGTATTTTGTTAATGTGTCTGAAATAAAAGAAAACAATTTTTAAGTTATTAAGAATGGACTCAAGTTGTTAGATTTTTTCTTGGGAATGGTTGGGACGGATGACTTCCTTTTCAGGGTGTGACGCGTCGCAGACGATGATCGGAAAAGGATGATGGCGGAATTCAAGTTACATAGTCACAGGTGAGTGGTGAACCAGCCTCGGTAAGCCCCGGCCACACACCCCACGACCCCTCCGGCGAGCTAGACAACTCCGTGTGGCCGGCGTAGGAGTTCCGGATTTTCTTTTTATTTCTTATGTATGGTGTTGGCTCCTTGGCCATGCTCTTCCGGGCTTTTGGCTAAGGGGGTAACACCTCGCATAAGTGGCGCCCACTATTTAGATCGCGCCATTATGCTGGTACATAAATGGCGCCCAACGCAGCTTTTAAAGCCCGTTGACTGTCCTACACGGACCCTGAGATTAAATTTTTTTTTGGTTTAGTACCACTTGTGCCTTCACGGACAACGTTTGATTTTTTTGTTTATGGTTCACCACTTTTACCCAGCGCTCGCTGTGGGCTAAGGTAGTACCGCGAAGCCTTAGTCCTTGTCTGTCTTGTCGATTTTTTTTTCAGCATCTGTGTCCAAATTCTAGGTGAATTTTTATTTGTCTTCGCTTTTAGGCCTACCCGTTCTATTCAGCGGTAACTTCTTCTTTTTGGAGTAGCTTCGAACCATGCTGACCTGCACGGCTTGCTAACAAGCGAGTGGTCGCTTGGCTATGCGTGCAGGTGTAGTAGGGGTTCATCCCTGTCCTGTTTCTAGGGTCGGCGACTCTGGTATCAGGCGTGATACCGCCTGCCACTGCGTCGGTCTTTGAACAGGATCTTCTTTAATTTTCCTGGTGGATGTTGAAGTTGGTGCAAGGGCTTAACCGTCTTTGGTAACAGGCGTGTTAACGCCTGCCGCGCCCCTTGTTCCTTCTGATGGTCCATCCAGCTTTTTAAATTCTACTTTTTGTTTATGTCCTGCGTCCATTTTTATCTGTCTGTTCTTCCCAACTGATTGATTTTCCGAAAGGTAGCTCAGTTGTGGTTGAACAGCGGATTCCCCAAATTTTTTTTATTTCTGAAGAAGTTTCCCTTTCGTGACTATGCCCTTTGACTTTTTGTTTCCGTCCTTCGTTCGGGGCAGACCTGAAGCTGGGTCGGCGACCTGGATGACACCTGGTGATGACTATGCTTCATAGTTTTCACCAGCTGGCATCGAGGCCATCGACATGCGGGAGTCCTGAGGGGAATTGTTATCCGTCTCAACCATTCCTCGCTTATACTGAATTAAAGCACATAATCACCTCACCTACACTACCATATATAGGCACTAATACACTTTGGCTGTTTTATCGCTATTCACTAATCAGCGTTGGTTGTGTTTTTTTTGAGGTATACTCACATAATTTCAATATTTATTTGATTTGTTATTAGGCATTTGTTGTTATACTAATTGCTGTTGATTTTATTGGCTGTTCTATTTGAATCTATTTTCACACAAATTTTTTTTGTCCTTTCCTTCTTCGAACCTTCTGTGCGGGTTGGGTAGAAGAACGTATATCGTTGGTTGCTACTATTGTAGATATTTATTGGCATAAACTGGTTGTGAGTATAACCGCGAGTTCGTGTTCGGGGATTACTCTTGCTGTGGGCAATAATTTTTCATATCCTTCGTTATCTATTTTTAGTGTACTTCCTTGTAGCTCGATCTCGAGGATAGTTTCTTATTGGGTTGTGATTATATCGTGGGGTTAAATTATGGAGCTTAGAAGTGGGAGGACTGCAGGTACCACTTCGGGTGGAGGCAATCTCCCTAACGGAACCGAAGCCGGCCAGGGGGACTCACCAACCTTCCCCAATCCTACTCCCTCGCTTGAGGAGCAAGTCGCCCAGTTGCGACAAGTTCTAGACACCTTGTTATCTCAGCAGCGACCTGCTGAGGTCCCTATGAACCCTGTGGTACCCAGGGATCAGCAGTCCACCCCGGAGGCTTCCACACCTGCTGTCGGCAGGTTAGATTTTTTGCCTGGGACCCAACATCGCAAGTCTCCGGTTACGTACTGGAATTTAAAGTTCTCCGGCGAGGACAAGTTGTTGTCGGCGGAGGAATTTCTGTTCAGGGTGGAGCTGAGGGCTCGCGATGATGGGGTCGAACTATCGGAAGTCTGCCGACATTTCTCCTCGATGTTGTCGGGACGAGCTACCGATTGGTACTGGTCCCAGTTTCGACGACAATTCGTAGATCCTGATTGGGCGACGATTAAACTTCAGATTATAAGTTATTTCCGAACGCGAGAATCCGATGAGGAACTGATCCTCCATATGATGGATACCAAGCAACACACGCTTTCGTTTGATGACTTTTCTGCTCAACTGCTGTCGTTGTATAATAGAATGACTAAGCCGATGTCGGAACACGGTTTAATAGGAATCGTGATTCGTAACTTAAACTACACGTTAGGTTCGGCGATAATAGGACAGAATTTCACCAGCATGCAACAGTTGCGTGAGACTTGCATTCGAGTCGAACGCTGGCAGAAGCTGAAGCGAGTAGAGCGTAGGCCTGATCGGCAGCTACACGAGGTTGAATATCCATCTACCTATCCGCCTGAACATTTACACCCGGACTTACCAACACCCGAAGTTGACGAAATGACGGCGCCGCGTCAGAACCAGACGAATCCACGATCGCTCCGATGTTGGAATTGTCAACAACCGGGTCATCCATTCATGGACTGCCCGTCTGAAACTCGTGGCTTATTTTGCTACAAGTGTGGCAAGCCAGGAGTCGTCACACCAGTGTGCCCCACCTGTCAGGGAAACCGGAGCCGGGGTGCGAGACCGTACGGGAGTCCGCGCCCGAGCTAAGCTCGCCCGTTTTCCCTACACATTCCTTATATACATCTGATATGACTACCATCAGCGACTTTACGTCAACTGATGCTCTTCCTGTTTTTCCCTCTGAGGAGGTTAAGCTTGCCTTCATCTCCCGTTGGAAGAGATATATCTCCGCTCGTTCGCGCATCTTCTCAGAGCCACCTTTTGTGGACTCCCTAATTTCCAAGCGCACCCCTCCCCAAATTAGAGTACGAGCAAAGGAGAAGCGACAATGTTTGCAGAAAATTGTTTCTGCCTTCATCTCTGATTCGTCAGATCCTCGTCTCTTTACGAAGGTCCTGTTAGCTAATGAGGAAGTGGTTGGTTTGTTGGACAGTGGTGCCACTGTTAGCTGTTTGGGAAGAGATGCCGAAGCGTTTCTAGCTAATCATCCCGAAGTGACCGTCCATACTTTGCGCTCTGTAGTGCATACTGCTGACGGGGCTCCGCAGAGACTCTGCGGTTATATTCGAGTTCCAATATCCTTTGGAGGAAGGACCCGTGATATAACCATCTATGTGGTGCCCAGTCTCAGCCAGAGACTGTACCTAGGGATGGATTTTTGGAATCTTTTCGGCCTAGCTCCCCAAATAGTCGGCGAGATAAACGCTCCATCCGTGTCTGCAAAAATGCACGACTTAACGTCCACGCAATGCGAACGGTTGGAACGCGTCAAGGCCAGATTTCCCTCTTTTGATGTCTTCGGACTGGGAAAGACTAACCTGGAGGAACACATCATTGACACTGGTGACTCAGTTCCCATTAAACAGAGGCATTATCCCGTCTCACCCGCTGTACAACAGCTGATGTATGGTGAGTTGGACAGGATGCTGTCGCTGGGGGTGATTGAGCCATCAAATAGTCCCTGGAATTCTCCAGTGGTGTTGGTTCGTAAACCAGGTAAGGTCCGCCTGTGCCTTGACTCTCGCAAGGTGAACAGTGTCACTATCAAAGACGCCTATCCTCTTCCGCACATTGATGGTCTTCTTGGTCGTCTTCAAGACACCAAGTTCATCACGAGCTTAGACCTGAAGGACGCCTTCTGGCAAATCCCTTTAGAGAAGAAGTCGCGAGAGCGGACAGCTTTCACTGTCGCTGGTCGTCCACTGTACCAGTTCACAGTAATGCCTTTCGGCTTATGTAACGCCCCACAGCGCATGTGTCGCTTGATGGATAAAGCCATCCCGGGCCATTTACGTGAAAACGTTTTTGTCTATCTGGACGACCTGCTCATAGTTTCACCTGACTTTGACTCCCACCTAAAGCTTTTGGACGAAGTGGCCAGCTGTCTCCGTCGTGCGGGGTTAACCATCAATTTATCTAAAATCAAATTTTGCGTGACTGAAGTGAAGTATCTCGGCTTCATAATCGGTGATGGGACTCTGAAAACCGATCCTAACAAGGTGACGGCCATCATGGACTTCCCAACTCCGAAGTCTCATAAGCAGACCCGGAGGTTCTTGGGAATGACCGGATGGTATCAGCGTTTTATACCCAATTATGCTAGCGTGGCTTCTCCAATCACGGATTGTTTGAAGTCTAAATCTTTTAGTTGGACTGATGAGGCCCAGCAGGCGTTCGAGACCTTGAAAAAGCTGATGACGGAAGCTCCTCTTTTAGTCACTCCAGATTTTTCTAAGCCTTTCTATATTCAGGGCGATGCCAGCAGGACTGGTGTAGGTAGTGTGCTTTTTCAAAAGGACATGGATGGAGGAGAACATCCGATTGCTTATATGTCCAAGAAATTGAACGGAGCACAACGGAACTACACCATTACTGAGCTCGAATGCTATGCAGCCGTGCTGAGTATAAAGAAGTTTAGAGCGTATGTTGAGGGACAGACTTTCACGGTCATTACTGACCATGCAAGCCTAAAATGGCTCATGAGCCAGAAGGAGCTCAACGGTCGTTTAGCCCGGTGGAGTCTTAAGCTTCAGGGGTTCGACTTTACAATCGATACCAGCATAATGGCGCGATCTAAATAGTGGGCGCCACTTATGCGAGGTGTTACCCCCTTAGCCAAAAGCCCGGAAGAGCATGGCCAAGGAGCCAACACCATACATAAGAAATAAAAAGAAAATCCGGAACTCCTACGCCGGCCACACGGAGTTGTCTAGCTCGCCGGAGGGGTCGTGGGGTGTGTGGCCGGGGCTTACCGAGGCTGGTTCACCACTCACCTGTGACTATGTAACTTGAATTCCGCCATCATCCTTTTCCGATCATCGTCTGCGACGCGTCACACCCTGAAAAGGAAGTCATCCGTCCCAACCATTCCCAAGAAAAAATCTAACAACTTGAGTCCATTCTTAATAACTTAAAAATTGTTTTCTTTTATTTCAGACACATTAACAAAATACTAGAAACACCAATAGGTAACATCAATATTCAATGGGACACGATTAGAACAATGTCATCATAGCTCAATACATTTACAGTTTCAACATAAAAACATTCACAATTTCCCCGGTAGGGATACTTCCGTATGCTAACTGATTTGCAAAACGTCTCGTATTGGTACCAATTTCGCTTCGTTTTACTCACAAGTGGTATCAACAAATATCGTGTCCAATTATAATTACGAATAAGTTATTGGAAAACAACCAGAAAATTATTTTGCAAATAAAAAAAAATTTAAGCCAATATTTTATAATAAAATTAGAACAAATAAAAAGGAAATTTCGGTTAAATTATTACATAACAATTGTACGGGAACAGTGAAAGAACAACAATTTATAAAGTATTTGCTTAATACCGTTAAAATTATTATTTGAGTACTAAAGTTAAAGTTAATAAATGAAGGTAAAAATTTGTGTTATTTTATTTATTTGTATTGTGTAAATCTATATATGTGTGTATAGCTATTTTAGATATCTTTTTTTTCTTTTGAAACCCAAATTTACTACCACCTTTCCGAATATATTGCAAAAGTAATATACAAAGTAAATGCCATACCGAAAAATCAATACTTCCTTGTTCCTTCTTAAGTTGGCACGATACCTTTATCGCCCTTAGTCCAATCAAATTAGGCCGACTTCACCATCTATATCCGTACTTGAAAAGTGTTCACCAGGCGCAACGCTTCATGACCAAATCTGCCACCAGGCAATTCATTAATAGTACACTGCCGTAAAACACCTCGGTGACCACTAGTGAAATGAAGCCGCAATGCATGTGCCTCTTCTTCTTTTCCTACACCAAGCCAATTGACCAAAAATGTGAATCAACACGGCAGCCAATCACTTCCGTGTTAATGTGACGAAATTCTTGTACTCTCTTGAGAAACGCCGATGATCTCAGGTTGACCAACAGACGTAGAATCCAAGGTACACCAGAATAGCACCACCCAAATATTCTCCTTCGAAATTTGCTGCTAGATGAGCAATGACCGCCTTGCTACACATACGATGAAAGCCTTTTTCGTCTGCACGCTGCAAATCGCCAGGAAATGAGAAGCAGGATTCCTTGTCGCTGGTTTCTTGACCCCTTCTGGTTGGTTTTTTGGAAGACTTCTTGGTAGCTTCTTGATTACCATCAGGTTGGGAGCGAACACGGTAGCCGCCACTATTTACTCCGTCATGCAAAAAAGCCAATTGCAAAAAAAACCGATTGAAAAAAAACTGAATCTCCTGACTGATTGCAAAAATATTAGCAAATCATTCCAAAAAAACTCTACGAGCTGACTCACACTAACTGAACTCCCAAATTTTTCTTTTTTCCCTGACTAACTCAATTATTTTTTTGTTCTCGCCTACCTCTTTTTAAATTTTTCCTTTTCCTCAAAAGTGATTTACAATAAATTTCCCATTGCCTACAAGGTGATTTCCCAACTAAATTTCCCCACCCAAATAACTAATAATTCCGACCGTTACATTTATGTGGGAAAACCAAGCTTAGGAATCACCCTTTGTACTACCAGTCTGTCATGTCGTTCAGGTCATGGTTCAGGGTCTAGTAGCAAGCTTGGTTTGAAAGATAGAAAAGAAAATGATAGGATTAGGGGGGTCTGGGGGGTGTTGGAGCAGGTGGCAATGAACCTTACGTTTGAACTCTTGGGTGTTGTACGAGTTCGGGAAAACTGACTGTGGGAGATTATTCCACAGTTGAGTTGTTCTATTCATAAACGAACTTCTAGAACATGTTGTGTGCGAAAGGGGGGCTGTAGGGTATGGAGGTGAGTCGAGCGGGCTAGTCTTGTGTTGCGGGAAAAATATTGCCTTGCAGGCATAAGGTCCTGAATTCCAGTGGAAAGCATGGAGAGCGCTGCTACATTCCTACGGTGGCTCAGAGAGTCGATGGAGATGCAAAGGATCTAGACCAAGGGTGGCCAATTTTGTATTCACAATAGTTACTTTTTATCACAAAAATACTCTTGCAATACTCGTAATCTAATTAGGGAAGAGGTGTGAAATACGTGACAGCCCGAGTCAGAGTAAATAGAGCTTAAGAGCAAAATAACTCAATGGCCCAATCTACACCAGTATTCCTTCAGCAGCAGCAGAATCCACCCGGAAAATTCTGGCGGGTGAAATAACCACCCGGAATTTGAGAATATACGAGCATGTTACATGAAGAGTGTCTCTGGTTTAGTGATGAGCAAAGGCAAGAACAAGACAAGTCTTGGTCTTGTCTTGTTCTTGTTCAGTCTGCTTTGTTCTTGTTCTTGCAAGCATAACTAAGTCTTTTTCTTCTTGGTCTTGCTAAATGTGCAAGAACAAGACAAGACTGCAAGAACATCTTTGCTTATCACTACTCTGGTTCCGGACTATATTCGCCGAATCTCACACAATAAAAAAACGTGCTCTGCATTATCATGGAAACCTAATCATAGCAGTTACAGCGCTAAGCTATCGTGCCCGAAACGATGGAGGTATTGTCTATATTCTCCATTTACCCTCAAGGCCTGTGTGTGGTCGAAGCCCAATTAAAAATAATCCATTTGGTTAATTTTCTTATAAGCACACACGCGCCCGCAGCTAGCACGCATAGCGAACAAATAAGCATGCCACAAAAGTAATGTACGCTCCCGCCACCTGCATGCATGCTCCCGCCACAGGCATGCACTTTTTCTAGGTTGAAAGGAGCAAAATTGGGGCATTAGAAAATTGTGTAGGACGAAGAAAACGGTCAATTATTTTTGGGTCTTATTTTTACTCAAGGGCACATGCTAGCTGCGGGTGTCCTACGGGCTAGTGCGTACCTGCTGCATGCTAGGGCAAGTTTCCATATATCTACGTTTGGGATAAGTCTGAGGGTCCACCGACTCTTAACAGACTTGCCTCGCTTGCCTTGCCATTATGTTACAGACTCGCAGTGCGATATCTGCCGCCACACTGACTTTGTTTCCCCTCTAACATATTCTGAATGATAAAGACGCATGCCTTCACTTGCCAGTATCTTTATGGATATAGTTCCTACTATCACGTACGCCGCATTGTTGGTTATGTTCCTGTATGCGCAGCACGCACGAAGGACGCTTAAGTTGGAGGCAAATACGTGCGTACGTTGGCGCGTGCGGTGATTGATACAATAGAAATGCTTGCATTCAAACTGACATATAACTACAGAAGGTACTCACCGCAAAAGTTGGTCTACTTACAACTTTTCCTCATTTCCGCTTTCACCATAGTCTCAAATACCCAAACACAAGCACACACAACAGCCACATGCTTTCGTCACTTAGGTTTTTTGGTTATTTGTAAAAGGCTGGGTTCCGTCTCAAGCGCTAATTCTTCGCATACACTGAACGCACGCACGTATCTGTTTCTAACTTTAGTTTGTATGCGGCCCCCTATTTTCTGCTGTAAATCATCTTTCTTGCTGCTGCGTGCTACCCATACTGGTAATGCGAAAAGCTGGACTAAGCTAAGCCCCTCGCCTACAGGAGGCGACGGATTGGTTTGGGCCTCCACTCTGGGCAGCATTCTCCAAAATGATGCCCAAATAGCGGAAGCTTTATCTGCCATGCCCTCCAAGTGTGTTTTAAAATTATGCCTGTGGTCGATCATCACTGCCAGCTCCTTTAAGGCTAGCTGTGAGTGAATGATCTATTCCCATACCTTGATTCTTACGGATACTTGTTCTCCCAGTTACAACTTGGAGTTCAGCCTTCAGCGATCGCGGAGTGATACACCGAGAATCTACCTCAAACATCGCATTTGGAAGACCTCCAGCTTGTTGACGTCCAGCTTGAGCTGTGTACATGTGTCCGATCCATAAAGAAGAATCGGAAGGTTGAAAGTTCGGTAAATGCGTACTCTCGTTTTAATGGAAATATTTGTTCGTTTCCATATGCGCCAATTGAGCAAGGCGGATGTTGCTGTTGCCTGGCCGATCCGGCTGTGAACTTCGGCCGTCGATACCACTTTCTTTTCCTCAGCCAACGATTCCAAATATTTGAGCTTCGGAACCTGTTCAATTTTGGGTTCCATTGAGGTGAACGCTGGCTTTCAATCCATCCGTTGTGACCACTTTGGTCTTTTCCGCATTAATTTTTAACCCGTAAAGGCCAGGACACACATATCCGTACCGCGTCCGCACCGTGCCCGGGCAAAAACAAAACTCAAGTAATTTGACCCGGTGCGGACACGGAAATGTGGGGAGTGACTAGTAAAATTGTACTTTTTTACTTTCTCTCCGTGTGTCGTCCGACACACTGTGCGGATGCGGTGAGGACGCGGTGCGGATATGGGTGTCCCGGCTTTAAGACTGTCCGTTGCTTCGGCATCCGTGCCAGCGAAGACGGCGTTATCGTCGTCGAACATAAAGTCGGTTACGAAGTTGTTGTCGTATTGAACTCCGCGCCATCCATCGAATGGTTTATATGAATGATAAAATAAAATTAAAGATTAACTTAGTTGATGTATACGACCCTTAGCCTGTGTTACCCTCTTTCTAAATTTCGTATTTTAGCACGGTTTTTACTCGCATGTAACTGCTTCTGCATTTGTACAATTTCTTCGTGGCATGTGCTATTACCATTTTAAATTCTAGCCACACCTTGCAGATTTTTTCAGTCTTATCTTATTTATGTTTGAACTTATTCTTTCTGCTAAGATTGACTGATATTTCCATATTTAGAATATTCTTGAACAGGATCCACATCGATTATAATTTTGAGTTTCAGCGCTTGATTTTCAGTCCGTTGGACAGCAGTCCTCGATTCATAATTCAGCCTCTCCAGGGACTTTTTTGCAAGGATATACTTCTATGGGTGTTTGGTTACAGAATCTTTCGCCATGGAATTAGTATATGTGTTTGTGAATGCCCTTTCTTTGGATTTTTTTTCTTGGCCAAAACGATAATACGCTGTGCATTGTTATTCGATATTTGAAGGAGACTTTCCTTTTCAATTGTTGGTCTATTCTCCTTGCGTAATAATATAATTGTATTTTCACGTTTTCCTATGGAACACATTATGTATGAAATCTTAAAATTATGTAAAATTAAATTTTAAATCACAATTTTTCTTCTATTTCAGATGATTAAGATGATGGTCACTGTAGTTATAGTATTTACAATATGTTGGCTACCATTTAATATTTTAGTGGTGAGTTTATTTAATTATTTAAAGTGTTTTATTTGAAATGTTTTAAAACAATGTTTCTGTTTCTTAAACCAAAAATATCGACGTAATAATTTTGATGTGCCTAAAAGGGTCCGGTATCATTGTCTTTATAAACACTAGAAATGAAAAGAACGAAAACATGTTGCATAATACCAGAAATAAATATCTCAATGGTTACACAATATACATCAACAATTTTGAGAGTGAGGATAGACACGCGAGATTGTACCACATTTTTAAAAAAAATAAAAAAATAAAACTCCGAAAACGATTTATCATTCTCATAAAAAGGATTAGGTTCTGACAGTTTGCTTTTTCGCATTCTGTCATGAATAAACACGGTCCTTCTTTCAAATAGGAGCCTTTCAAGGTTCAAAGGTATATACCTTGTAGGTGTGCCTAACAGTCATGTTTAACAGAAGGTCAAAATTGTCGCACCATTACGTTAATTTGAAAGCATTGTGCCTCTTTGTGGTGATTTCATTGCCAACACAGCCTACATAAAACTTGGCAAGCACAAAGCATTTCGGTCTGTGTTCCAACAGAATTAATTAACCCCCAGCTCCCCCTGAACGTAATTTTTAGCACTAAAGCGACAATGAGGGAAATTTAACCACTCTTAAGGACAACGACAGGACAACAAGAAGAAAAAAAATTGTGTTTCGCCGGAGGAACGAAACGGAAGCCATTGAACGCGCTTTCGTGGAGTCCTTCAGGTCCTCCTCTGGTAGTGACAGTAAGCTCGCTGTGCTTAAGGTAAATTTTGGAAGTTTATAATTATTATGACTTTAAAAATAAGACATAATTAAAGGACGACGGAATTAGTTTAGCTTGTAATTAAAAGCAATATATATATTTCTATCTCTTTCTATATTTTCAGCTCATGGTGGACGATGAGATTGCTGAATGGGAGCCCCTGCCCTACTTCTGGTTTGCCTTCCACTGGCTGGCGATGTCGCATAGCTGCTACAATCCCGTGATTTATTGCTATATGAACGCCAGATTTCGTGGCGGATTCCTTCAGGTACTTCATGGGATACCTGGACTAAGGCGGTGCTGGTGTATACGACGGTGTGCCAGAGGACGCGGCGGCAGCACTGGAACTAATTTCGCACTCACTGGTGAGATGAACGACAATTTTGGTGATGGAGCCCTTAAACGGAAGCCTAGAGTTCGCATTAGGTGCCCCTTCTTGATGTAGTTCTTCTTCAAAAACAGCCAAAGTGCTTGCGATTTGTGTTTTTCTTTCAAATTACCGAAATTTATTTTCCAAGAAAGTTTCCTACTTTTACTTTTTTTCCATTTCTTTTCTTTTTGCTTTATTATTAACTGAGCACTTGACTGTTGTTGTGTTATGATTGTTGTTATCGTTTATCAGTCATTTTTCATCATCATGTTTTTTTGGACAAGCAGTTTATTAGGTTAATAGCCTGGGGACCGCTCAACAGATTGTTTCCATTGGATTTAATTTTGTTTAATGTTGTTCGTTTATTGTTTAATTTTATCATAGAGCTTCACTTTTATTTGTTCTTTAGTTAGTTATTGGATAAATATTTTTCATATACTGTCGGTCGAAAATAAAATTTCAGATAATTCCGCGTGGATTGATTAAAATCATTGAAATAGATCTGTTCAACATTGGATTTGTAAAATTTATCTTTAGACAAAGAAATTCTTTTGTATCTACTCGAATTGATCCTTTTACATCAGAAGAATACTAAATGCCACCTCAATAAATTGATGTACAATATTATTTCTGGGATCCATTTAAACTCGTTTGATTGATTTGTATAGAAACAATGACTATTACTATGCCAGGTTTCCATCAAACAGACAGTTTTAACAAACAGTTTTATTTTCAAAAATTGTGTTTGTTTTGAAACCCCCACTCGATATGGCGCAGTGTTTTGTTTTTAATATTGATATTGATATTTTTGCTGGGAAAAATAGTTTTTGTCTCTGTTTCTTTTTTTTGTCTGTTTGGTGAAAACCCATCATTAGACTGATTAATTTGTTTGCTTTGTGTGTCAATAGTAGTAGTAGTAGTATTACTATAAGCTATGTATATTGGAAAATTAATAAATAACGAGTTATTTCAATTAAAACCCACGAATGGAATATATTATTTTAAAGAATAATCATGGATTAAAATCTGTCCTGGAAACCCTAAACTTGGAGACGGAGGCAGGGTTAGAAGTGAAAGATGCTATAATTGAGTAAATTACACTATACATCACTCGGTCCTAGGTAATGATGAGCAAACGCAAGAACATGACAAGACTAATCTAGTCTTGGTCTTGCCTTGTTCTTGTTCAGTCTGTCCTTGTTCTTGCAAGCATAATTAAGTCTTGTTCTTGTTCTTGGTCTTGCAAGACCACTTTTGCTCATTACTAATCTTAGGGATGGCGAAGAACTTGGGGGTTGAAAGAACAGGGTACACGGACTTACGCTTTGCGTGGAGAAACCCACATCCAAAATATTTCATGTACGTCCCAGAATGTAGGAGGGCCACCTCGGTCGCTAGCGATGAAGGAGCATGGACCAAGTGCCGCATACAAGCAATCCTCTCGTGTTATATCCATCCATCCATCCAATGGCGCTACAGCCCAAATCGAGCCCCTCCAAATTTGACGGTCCCTTGCAGCATGTCTCCAGTTCCGGATGTGGAGCATTGACTCTGCGTCAGCCGTCACAGAGTCTATCCATCTCCTCCTGGGTCTACCTACTGGCCTACTTCCCGAAATTTCTGATGCCATAAGCCGTTTTCTGATACGATTGGCTTCCATTCTGATTATGTGGCCGGCTAATCTCAGTCTGTTGATTTTTATGAAAGTTGAGAGTTGTGGGTCGTCAAAAATTTCATACAACTCGTTGTTGTATCTTCTTCGCCATATTCCATCCTCTCTGTTTGGCCTATTATGCATCTGAGAATTTTCCTCTCAAACCTGTTGATTCGTTCTTCTATGTCCTGGGTCATAGTCCAAGTCTCGCTACCATAACACAGTACTGGTCGTATTACTGTTTTGTAGAGTGAGAGTTTCGTTTTCCTGTGTACAAATCTTGAGTGCAGGATTTGTTTGTGGGCATAAAAGGCTCTATTAGCCAGTAGTATACGTCTGGTTATTTCTTCTTTTTCTTCGTTTAATTTTGTGATAGTAGACCCAAGGTAGACTATTTTACCGACTACTTCTAGGTTATGTTCGTCGATGGTTATATTTCTTCCCATTCTAAATCTTCCTACTCTGGATTGTTGCATCACCTTCGTTTTTTCTTCGTTTATCTTCAGGCCTATGTCCTTTGCCGCCTCTTTTAATTCGACATAGACTTCTTTTGCTGCCAAAAAGGACCTTCCCACGATGTTTACGTCATCCGCATATCCAAGTAATTGTACCGACTGGGTAGCTATTGATGCACTTCTCTGGACTGACGTTTTCCTTATCACCCATTCTGGGGCCAGGTTGAAAAGCATGGGCGCCAGCCCATCTCCTTGTCTAAGACCTTGACGTACTTCGAACTCCTCTGTTATAACATTCTGGATCCTTACTTTCGCCAGTGAGCTATTTGTGGCGCATTTGATCAGTTGTACCAACTTTGAGGGGACTCCTATTTCCGATAGGATCTCGTATAGCCTCTCTCTGTTTATTGAGTCATATGCCTGTTGAAAGTCGACAAATATCTGGTATATGTACATCTACAATCCTTTCCCAGGTTTTCTCCAGAATTTGCCTTAAGGTCAGCAGTTGGTGCGATGTTGACCTGTTTGTCCTAAAACGAGCTTGATATTCTCCTATAAGGCCTTCCGCTATAGGTTCCAGTTTTTGTTTCACAAGGATTGTGAAGATTTTGTAGCTGGTGCTGAGGAGTGAGATGCCTCTGTAGTTTTTGCAGTTTAATTTATCTGCTTTCTTGTATATTGGACATATAATCGCTTTCTTCCAATCCTCTGGTATAACTTCTTCCTCCCAGATGGTGCATATGAGTTCGTGTAAGGTTTGTAATAATTGGGGTCCTCCTTCCTTTAGCAGCTCAGGTGCTATTCCATCGGCGCCAGGCGATTTGTTGCTGTTCTGCCTTTTTACAGCTTCCCGCACCTCATCCAGTGTTGGTGGTTCTATTGAGATGTTATCCTGGGGAATTACAAATGCCTCTGTCTCTGCATTCTCGTTTAATATGGAGATAGGGTTCTATAGGTTCTGAAAATACTCTATCCACCTTTCCTTTATCCTATCAGGATCTGCCAACAAGTTCCCATCTCGTGTTATATATTATGAACTTATAACAGTATAGCCTAAGCGAGCGATCTCTAAACTGGGGGCGCGACCCCAAGCGGGTCTCAAATATATCTCAAAGGGGTGGGGAAGCGGATGATTTTATCTTTTTGACGTTTTTCGCTCACTTTTTAATTTATACTTCAATTTTATTGTGTCTTTTTTATTAAACATCTCCTCTACTGAAACGTCATTCAGTCATTCAGTAGGTACCATTTTCGCTATGAGTCTATTCACATCGAAAAAGCTCGCTGAAATTGTTTGTAGCGCTTTACATAAACAATCGCTCAATTGTGAAGACTGTGCGTGCTTATCGTAAAAATTATGGGAGCACAATTCGGCGCCTTCAGACAACACAATTCGTAGTTTGATGAAGAATATCTTTGAGTATGAGTCTGTAGCCACTCGCCAGCGTCCCATTCGATGGCGTCCGCGACACTTCAATGAAGTTGTTGAAGCGGTAATAGAGAGTGTTCCCGATCTAAGGAATTAAACGTGAGTGGAACAACTCTAACGAGCATTATAAAGCAAGATCTTCATCTCCCCCCTTACAAAATGCAACTTACTCAATGATTGTTGCCAACGGACAAGCCGCGTCGTTTGTAATATGAAACTGCCATCACAAAAGTGATTGATGCCGAACCAGATTTTTGGGGCAAAATTTTGATGACGAACGAGCTCATTTTACACTCTCTGGCGGAGTCAAAAAACAAAACTGTTGTATTTGGGGAACAGAGGACCCACGTGTCATTCACGAAATACCACTCCACGACGAGAAGGTCACTGTTTGGGTCAAAGTGTGCTCAAAAGCCATCATCGGACCATTTTTCTTCAAAGTTCGAGAAACCCTCAACGATGTTGGTACACTTCGTGTGTCCGAAAACGCGTGAAAAAGGTATGACAAACTTTTTTTCAAAAAGACGCCACATCGTAGCCTTTATGATGAACTTTCTTTCGTAAACACCTTGTATCTTAGTCGATAGTGGGAATAGTTCCCTTTCTAGAACAATTTTTTTCCCCCAAATACATCCAGGAATCAAACCTGAAAATATTAGCCACATAGTCCAACAGAGGATTTATTGAACGTCTGACCTATACAAGTTTCTAATTAGCGGATATGAGTATTTTAAATCTTTTAAACGGCGCCATCTCAAACAACGGCAATTCGTACGGGAGAATGTATAATAACATTTTTTTTACTGGCTCAAAAGAAGAAAGAGGCACCTCTTGTAAACTCATTCAATAATCGTGTTCTACCCAACAATACTACAGTGTGGTATTATTTTTAGTGAATAGATGAAATATTTGCCTCATCTTGCCTTTGATGCTTCTCAAATTTACAGAATTCTGCAACCACTCTCGATAATAAATTGTTCCTGTGAATTATATGAATGGTACTCATATCTAGGGTGGTCAGTCATCAGCGGAATAGGCGGAATAATATGTAGCATAGCATGCACGTGCTGCAACTATTTCGGACTGATGGAAGTGCGATCATAGCCTCCTAGCGGGGGCCACTGGTAACTATCCTAAAAGAGGTAATATGATCGGGCTAGTCCGTTCCAAATAACCTTGGCGTGAGGCTTACAACCTCACCCGGAAAAAAGAATTATTACGAAGGAGCAACATTTGTGTCGTTCAATGTAGGAGTGGTGTTGCTCGGTATTTAAGGACATTGGAGGTTGATTCGCTTTAGAGTCGCATTTTGTCATATCTTTCGCTGTGTATCTGGAGTCGTTTTAGTTTTGTAGCTGGGGATGTGACGGAATGTGTCTCCAAAGCAGGTTAACCTCTAGTGTTTTGAATTGTGGAGCTTCACCGCTTTGGCAGTGAGCGACACGCTTTTGCGAGAGGCCAGGACCGGGCCCCGGTTGTTGAGCCATTTAGTAATAACTCATATCGAAACAGTACTCATTTTAATCATTCAATGGGCATTTCTTTCGAACACTTCTTTTGTTCTCCAAAAACTATCCAATCTGAATATTTTATGCTGTAATTTACAATTAAAACAAATTTTTCGTTTACAGCTTCCACCAGACCCCAAATGCTACTGTGTACCCATGTGCATATCTATAAACTTCGAAGGACGCGTTTCAATTTCAAACAAACTTATTAGAAAACTTTTCCTTCTTCTCCTGACATTTTAACCACTCAAACTAAAGAACTCCTTACCACTCCATTCAGGGACATACTAACCAATTTTCCCTAAGAAGTCCTTCTTAATTTAACTTCCGCTCTGTTCTCCACCTTAAGCGGAAATTATGCAAGTATTAAAATTACTAATTCAATTCCTTGCTCAACTATCCTTCTAGAATGCTAATGTTCAACTATCTTAATTGATTTTTATTTCCTTCTGCGGAGGAATCGAGTGGCGAATGAATGAAAACCAAAGGACGAAGTTTCCTTCTGAAGAAATTTTGAAGTGCTCTAATATTAAACAGTGATAATTTACCCTATGCGCCCCGGATGCATGCACAATGAACTTCTTGGAGGGGACAAAGTCATTTCGCAAACTTTTGTGACAAGTCAAATGATATCTATTAAGTCATCATTTATGGAAGTGAACTGAAGTACGTTCGCTTTGAGAGAGGTGTCCTTGATTTATTTTCAAGATTTTGAGGAGAGTCGTTTTTGAGGTGAACAGAGTGAAAATAATGCTTGGATCTCATTTGTGGGAGGGTTGAAGTTGAGATAGTTTTCTTTTTAAGGAATTTTATTTCGGAAGTTTTTTTTTGTAATTTTGCTCAAAAAATGAGGTGCAAATGTTTTTTTAAATTAAACTGCTCGTTATTTAATAACTAAACAGTAGTGAGTGTTGCAAAATTCACTATCGTAAATGATGGCGAGCTGACACAAGCATTCGCAAATTCAGGATGGACGACGAAAAACATTTTGCCTGTGTGAGACTGGAAGATAATCGCCTACTATGAGGTACTTCGAGTTGGCCAAACGATTGATTCTCAATTCTATTAGTCTACAGGAAGAAGTTAACAAGAGAGATCTTCAATAATTGTTACAGACAAGGACTTTGCCACCCTTAGAAAGACAGCCTATAACTGAAAAATAAAACCATGGCCTCAGCCAAAAGATTCCATAGAGTGTGACAGTCATGCTGCAGACACTATCTGCGCTAGGGTACCATGGCTGGTGGTTATGTTCCAGAGCTGCTTGTTGCTCATTTACGCCCCAGTCACAACCACCATGGGCGATATTCGTCTTCATCCCAAAGACAGGTAGAAGAGGTTACGAATCCGCGAAGGAGTTTAGACCGATTAGCCTGACATCCTTCGTGTTTTAGAGACTAGCAAGGTCCTCAACTTCTATATCCGCCAATCGGTAAATGTGGCTTCATTGCCACTAGCCCAACCTCAGTGATACCACCACCACCACCTTTTCACCACCTTTCTCAGTGACCTCACCAAAATATCTTTAGACGAGGTCGTGGGCACTATTGAAAAACCCTGCTTCCTTGTCAGCCTTCCTAGACGCCTTTAACAATGTATGTATTGAATCGGTTCGAAGAGCTTTCATTGCCACAAACGTAGACGCAAGTCTTACGCAATGGCTTGCGGCTATGTTGAGTTTGCTATACTACAAAAACGAAAACAAAATAGAAGCGGAGCTAAAGCAGAAACACACGCAAATGACTTTGTGATTATGGTATCTGGAATGTTTCCAACTGCGATGCAACCATGCAAGGATATTAAATAAAATTGCCAGCTGGGTAGCAGGCTGCGGTCTCAGTCTGGAAGTCAATCCAGGTAAAATTGAGCTGAAAGGAACCAGAAGGCCGTAGGAGTGGCGTTGGCGTGATGCTCACCAAAGAAGCCAGGTGAAGCCACATTAGCTGGTCACCAGTTTCTGAGAGGATTATTACCGTGCGCATGTGTACTAGACTAAGAAGTACTACGGTAGTCCAATGCTATTCTCCAACTGAAGACGCAGATGACATCAAGGAACAATTCTGTATGCAACTGAATGAGGTTTTTCGCTCTATTCCAAGGGGAGACATCATTGAAATAATGGGTGACTTAAACGCACAGATCGGCCGCGATAACACCGGTCTTGAACACACGATAGGAAATCAAGGCAGAGGCCAGGCCACTAACAGCAATGGTGAGCTTTTCGCTAACTTTTGTAGTTCCCACCAACTCATGGTAGGTGGAACTTACCTTTGCCACAAAAAGTTACACAAGGAGAAATCGGTATCCCGATGGTATAAAGAAAAATCAGATAGATACAACGTGGTGGAGCCGCAGATGAAGAACACTGGAAGCGACCATCATTAGCCACAATCAGAAACGTGCAACACGATGCTAGAACGTGTAGACGGTTTAACGTAGACCTTCTGCGGGAGAGCGTTATATAGCGAGAATTTGGTGGAAACCTGCAACAAATAGCAAGCAAAGCGTTTCTGACGATACAAACATTGAAGAGTGGTGGAGTACAACAAAGGGCGCTATATTGACGGCTGCTGAAACGAGCATCGGTTATGTCCAAAGAAACCAGCAACACTGGATCTCGGACACAACCTGGCAAAAAATAGAACGGAGGAGGGCCCTCAAAAATAGCGTAAACTCTACAAGCGACACGGAAAGCATTACTCCAGAACTGTTGAAAGCCGAATCAAGACTCATAGCAGATGCGCTTCAGCCAATCCTGGAAATAGCATGGAAGACCTGTACCTTTCCGGAGGATTGGACGGAAGGTATCATAGGCAAAATACCCAAAAAGGGGGACCTAACAATATGCGATAACTGTAGAGGCATCTGTCTATAATCTACTGTGGGTAAAATCTTGTTCCACATTATATTATCAAAGATAAGAGAGGCAGTAGACCGAACGCTAGGAAGACAGCAGTGCGGAATCAGGAAGGGCCTCTCATGTATATACCATATTAACACCTTGAGAATCATAGTGGAGCAGTAGTTACCTTGCGTTCGGAGACAATAATATAATGGTATATAAGTAGATGAAAAAATGTTTTGCCTACAAAATACAATTTTCGAAAAAACAGTTTTTGAGTGATTTTTTGCCCAAAAAGTGATTTTTGCAAACTGTGACCTTGAATAACTTTTAAAGGGTTAAGTTTTCGAAAATATTACAGAATGACTTTTTGTAGGCAATAACGTTTCGTATTGTCTAATCGAAAACAAAATTCGAAAATATCGGTTTTTGACTGAAATTTTGGCCAAAAAATGATTTTCGAAAACTTTGACTTTGAATAACTTTCAAAAGGTTAATCGGATCAACATTTTGGTAAGAGCTAAAGTTTGTATGACCCATAGAAACCAAGACACATGTTTGTATGACCTATAGAAACCAAGACACTTTTTTTGGGTTCCGAAATTGTTTTCTTAAAAAGTCCTAAGGAATCTGTGTACCAATTTTCAGCCATTTTGGAATTTTGTCTCCTTAAAATGCTAATTTTTCCGGACTATATGGTTAGTGGCTCACTTTGTGCTAAAGTCACCAAATACGACTTTTAAGTTCTAGCAGCGCCCTAATCATACATATGTCACTCTTACTGGTTTAACTTATAAGCTCGCAACCTGATTATTTATCTGGAAGAAGTTTCTAACGTTCTAACAGAAATCTAGGCCAAATTTTATTTTGTATTCACCAAACTAGGACTTCTTTTTCCAACAATACGAAACTTGAACTTATTAGCTATGACAAAGTTCGCTAACCGATAATTCAATTCTTCGATTACTACCACCAGTTCATCTCAGCACTGCAGTTAAAGGTTATCATCAAACGATGGAAATGTTTTTGCAGATCCTTTTGTTGTTTTGTTTTTGATCCTTTGAATCCAGTCATTTTTGTTATTTTTTTCCGGACACTGAACTTCACAATCCTTGATTATTTAAATATTTTCAAACACACAACACTATTGATTTTCCATTTCCTCAATTTGTTACTGATAAATTTATTGGTCTAATTATTTTTAATTCAAGAATAAATCCTTTGTATGGTGGCTTAGGATTCTTTTCTGATGTATATTTGAAAATATTCCATGGAATTGCAGAAAAAGGCTCTTCTCCCTAGCATAAGAGGATTTCCGTTTTTATATTTCGTCGTTGGAGCAACGTAATTTGCTATCAGCTTTATTGTGACGCCGGTTCTACTGATAAATACCAATCTATGGAGGAGAATTGACGTCGCTTTCATTTATATGAACTTCAACAGCAACTCTTGAGACGCTTCTTCGATGTTATTCTCAAGAAAGCTCCAATCACTGGTATTCATGCATTTAAAGTTCTTCCTTGGGCGAAAATGGATGAATGAAAAATATGAAAACAAACATTTCTTGGAATATGAAGGTGATAAGGTCAGACTTACAAAAGAGTGTGCTACCTCAGCCGATATCGAATTAGATTAGGTTTTTATAAAACGGATCAACAACCTTGAAAATTCTATAGAAGACAATTGCATAGACCCCAAAATCTGCTTATTTTGTAGGTTCATACCGTTTTCTAGCGTTTTACATGCTTTCGGAGCTTAACATTTATATTGCATGATTTTGTGTTTCGTGGAAGGACTATTGTAGATACACAGAAGTGCTCTATCTGTTTTTTTAGTAATATGATTACCAATTTCTGTGATCTAGTTAAAACCTTTAAAAATGTTTTCAGTTTATCAAGACTTTTTAGGCGGTTAATATTAAAGTAATTATAAGTTGTAAATACTACATCCTTTCAAATGTTCTTTTTTAAGTTATTTTGTCGTAAAACGTGGAAATCGCTACTTAATAAAAACTTCAGAGAATCGCAAGCTTCAGGAATTACAAGAGTTCAACATTTTTCGCACTTTTTATGGATTTTGTTGGTCTTTTCACTTTTTATTTAACATTTTATAACAAGAAATATAACTTTTTGCTTCAGCTTCAGTGATATACCAGCGATGTGGTGGGCTAAGCAATCCCCTGGAAAAGTACTCTCCTTTTTGGAAGCAAAGGAAAGTCTTATATTGGCATTTAGACACCTCATAATGTTGGTTCTAGTTTCCATCAAGATAGTTTTGCGAAAGTTGTGTAACCCGATGGTTGTATATCAGGGAAAAATACGGGCTGTGGCAAAGTTATCTAACCACCGCATTTTTTGTGAGGGTACAAACAAACGATCTACCTTTGCCGTGCAAAATAATAACACTCTTTGTGTTTACAAAAGATGACTTTAGCACTGAATTTCTGCTTTTAATACCACCAGAAAACCACTAAAATATTGTCCTCTTCGCCAAAAGTAACTAGATATTCCACTCAATCTAAAGTTCCTCAAACTTTTATTAATGTTTAGGCTCTGTTTAAGCGAAAATAATCAATCTATTTCAAAAATAAGAGTATTCAATATTTTAATAATAGAATCAGCATTATTGCTTTGACCAATTATCATTATACCGGCCGAACTGCGCAAGTTTGAGCAAAATGGTGAAGTGAACTTTAAAATAGCCTCACTTCGCATACATTTCCAGTTGATGTGGAAGAGGATAAAACAGATCTCAGTTCGCCCAACTGGACTCGAACTGAAGTTAAATGTATAAACTTGCTCAAAAGAAAGTAGCCAACTGGAATGCCATTTCAGTAAGGTTTTGCATTTCTAACTTCTGTCCACAAAGCAACAACCACTTTAAGCGCGAATTGGACTTTAGCCGGTGAAGCCACTTATGGGGATTGAACTTAACATTACTCAGATAGGTGAAGCCGAGGTATTAGCCGGCGCTCTAAGGGTATACACGGGCCTAATAACGCATCTTATCGGCTTAGTTGGTTAATCGGGGTACCACTAAGGTTGAGTCTTTTCTTAGCGAACGACATACCTTCTTGTTCCGCCAGGTAGTCTGGCACTGCTAGCGTCCCAGCGCCTATAAGCTGGCTAGCGACATCCACAATTTTCAGGAAGCGTAAGACCCCAATGAGAATATCTTCGGCTAACCCCGACGATTGCTTCGGAACTCTTGCAACATCAAGAGTTCAAACCGAGGTTCACCGCCACATGCTCATGCATCCCTAGACTTCTTTTAACCTATGCTATTCTTCGAACTAAGCTTCCTACCATTGACACCATCACATGAATCACGTTAATATAAAGGGTCTCACCTGAGGTTAGACTTTTACTTATTCCTCACGATGTTCATGCTAGTAAAGACTTTCATCATCGGTGTACGAATGTGGAAAGATTAGTAATGAAAACGCTAAATTGGGCGGACAATTATTCGAATCGAGTTACTCATGATGTTTCTTTAAACTGCAAAACTTCCTACGAAAACTGGTTGGTATTTTAATACACTTTTATTAGCTTCACTTGTAACTATCCAATAAAAACTTGGAACTTAAAGACCCACTTCCCGGTTTCCGGTTGAGGTGAAATTTTGCATACCCTTTTAGATTGGATGTCAATGCAATTTTGTAAAAAAAATCCAGATGGTGGTTCCAAGATGGCCGCCGATTTTTCCAATTAAATGAAAGAGTACGATAGGTAGAATACAGTAAGCTGTGTGAAGTCATTTTAAATTAAATATGGCCTCCACCATAAAATGTCGGAAAACATATAATAGACTAAAATATAGAAAATAAAAATAAAAAATTAAAACAAAAACTAAAAATTCGGCTTTATTTTAAAATGAACCAAAAAGTAAAAAATAATTTTGAATGTAAAGTTTTTATTGCTGCAGTAACTTAGTTAAATGTAAAAAAGCATGGGGCGTTAATGAAAAGTTCCACACTGATAGAAAAATTGTCTTGATTCCATAGTCATTCCATTCCATTCAATTCCATAGTCTTCGTTTCGTTGTCTTGAGTAGAAACATTTTTCAGTCTTAACATGAGAATGCTGTCTCAGAGTAAGACACTAGAAATTCTTGAGCCAAGCAATTGTATTTCTTCGCTCAATACTTATATACTTTTCGACCAAGATATATCTTTTACGAAATAAGATTTTTTAATTTTTTACTCAAGAGACTAAATATTTTTTATTCAAAACAAAATTTGTATTAAATAAAGACACGATGAAGTTTTAATTCGAGAATATTTATTAAAGCAATTCACTATTTTATTACCTTGAGTTGCTTAAATTAAAAAAATGAGTATCTCAAACCAAGATTGTCTTCATCCAAGACAATAAAACCAAGACTTTGAGTATTGTTTATCCGAAGGCAATTTTGTTTTCGTTATATCCAAAACAATATTTGCAAGGTCAAGAAAAAGTCTCTTAAGCCAAGAATTTTTTTTTATCAGTGCAGTATTAATAAAATAAGGATATAGCTAAAGAGCGTTCACTTGTCCCGAATAAAGCTTACACCTGAGCCAACAACCTATGAAGTCAATGCGCTGGACATGGCATAGCTATCCTACTAATTCTTATTAACGTATCCTGCTCTCAATTTCTTTGAATCAAGCTTACTACTAGATATCGTACAATGGCGTGTGCAACATGACAAACTGGTAGTACAAGCGATGGCTCCTGAGCTTTAACTTTCATAGAAAAAATAATCGATTCCGAAATGATTCCAAGTAATCGATTGTTAATTAATGGGTAAGCGATCCTTAATTAATTGCAGTTACCCGACTCCGAATTGATCGAGGAAATGGAGAGTGCAATCAACTTATTCCCGCATATGGCATCCCAATACAAAAAGAATCGTTTCTTTCCTCGTGTGGAATCTAATTGGAATCAATTCCGATATACTAGCATCAATTCTGAATCGCTTCTGAATGCATTGTTTTACCAACTGGTAAATCTCTATATATCCAAACCTAGGAAGTTTTATTCACACCTGCATTCCTTTTAGGTGTAGCAGTTGCGAAAACCACAATACCTTTTTATACTAATGTCTACCAAAATGTTCCTTTTGACTTTTCCTTTTTATAATACGTGGTGACTTATGCTAAAAAAAACTTTTTTATGCTCTTTCACTTTGTTCTGCAACTGACATAGATTTTCATGAAAGGGCGCTGGGAAAGGTGAAGGAAGACTGCCGCGAATCAAAATTCCCTCATATTTCGCGCGGTGCATTGTGTAACATTGCTACTTAACTTTTCCGCATTCACCATATGCACTTTGACCCAATTTCTCATAAAAGAGGAACTATGCAAAAACAGAGCATAACTTTACACCCTACCGAGTTTAATACCTCTAGAATCTAGAATAAAAGTCACTGTGTTTAGAGTTTGCTGAAAGTGGGTATACATATGTGTAGCTAAGAACCGTGTTTCCAACTGTTTAATATTGCATCGTGAGCTTAAGTACACCTCCTGTTTAAGGTAAAACTAAGTTTCTTAATGTCACCACTGAAGCAGACAACAAAAGTTTTCCTTCTAGCAGAGTTTGAAAAAAAAAAAAAACACAAGAATGAAGCTTTGTTTTTGGAGACAAGGGATTGTGGATGGTGGTAGAGGGATAAATGCTGACGAAAGAAACAAAACAGTAAAAACAACAAGAAAAAATGGCAGCAAAGTACCTAATGTAATTATGCTCCATGGTTACCGAGTTTTAATTAAAACGGGGACGAAGCTTGATGAATACTGCTGTACATAATGGTTCTTATTGGCCATAGTGAGTGTTTCTAGCTTTAACCAGCTGCTTGTATGGAGCAAAGGGTAGGGGCGAAGCGTTGAATTATACAAAAATGAATTACAATGCGTAATTCAATTCTTGTTTCAAGCGGAGTCAATTTTATCCCAAGTGGGGACGATTTTCATTATGAATCTGAAAAATGTATGTTTTCATAAATAAAAATTAATTTTATATTTTTTTCAAGCAGACTTTAAAACAATTTGAGCTCTACGATCTCTGCTTAGACAAACACCTCACGAATTACGCAGGCATAGATGATAGAGAGCCATGGACACATGGACATGGAGCAGAAGACTCCCCAGAACCGTTCCTAGACAACCTCATGTGTCCTAGACAACCGGCCCGAAGAAAAGTCATATAGCCCGAAGCCATATAGCCCGAAGAAAAGTCAAAAATTCTTTGGACAATTACAAATTCTCAACACCCGGTCTACATAAAATAATTCATATGCGATGATGAGAACTACGGCATCAGGCCACATACTGAAGTTAACAAAGCTCTACAATATGGCGCTAAACTCAGACTGATTGCCATAGACATTGAAATTGGCAGAGACCCAGTCTACCGCTAACATACCCAGCCAAATCCTGCCCTCGCCCACCACTCTTAAACAAATTCAGACAAATATCCCTCCTCCAACAGCCTCCAAAGCCCTAGGAAAAATTCTAAGCAATGGACTACGTTGGTTCATAGAGCGAAGGGTCACAGAATGAGTTGCAGTGTTGCCACTTTGATCCTTTTGGATCAAAAGTGATACTTTTTTTCTTGATTTTTTTGAAATGATACTTTGATACTTTTTCCTTGGAAATAATACTAATTTGATACTATCTATTTACCAAAATCTATTCTACCAAAAAATTCCCTATTAGAACTGTTTTAAATACATTCTTGTCCATATTTGCCATCTGTAATGCCATGCACACGTAAAACTCAGTATGACGGTTGTGTTATATATAATTTGGCCTGCCGCACGTGTAATTCCAATCATTCATCATCATCATTGTGCTCCTTTAATCCCTCATGGGACATAGGGCGGAAACAGTTGCCCTCCAGCGGACTCTGTTTTGCGCGACAGCTCTCAGCTCCGACCAGGATCTCCCAGTTGTTGTGCGGCTTCTGCTGGTAGGGTTCTCCTCCATGTTGTCCTAGGTCTTCCGACTCGACGGGATCCTTGCGGATTCCAGTCGAGGGCCTGCTTGGCTAGATTTTCGTTTTCGCGTCGCAAGGTGTGTCCAACCCAATTCCATTTCCTTCGTCTGATTTGGTAGTCTATCCTTTCTTGGCCGGCACGGCGCCATAGTTCTTCGTTTGAAATTCTATCCTGCCAGCGGATTTTTAGGATACGACGCAGGCATCTGTTGACGAAGACTTGTAGGCGCCCTGTGATGAATTGGGTGACTTTCCATGTTTCGCAACCGTACAAAAGTACTGCCTTAACGTTGGAGTTGAACAGCCGCAATTTGGTGTTAGTTGAGATCTCCGTTGATCTCCATATGCGGAACAGGCATGCATATGCGCCTCGTGCTTTATTTATTATATATTGTAACTCCAATACAATATTGATTCAATATTGATTCTATTAATGACCAATGTTTAGTATAAGAATTGGATTTTGTTGTTTTTATTAAATTGTTATCCATAAATTTCCGTGTTTTTTTTCTATTTCTTACTCAACTCAAGAAGATACTTTTGATACTTTCTACGAAAATTATTTTTGATACTTTTGATCCTTTTTTTATATTTTTTCTGATACTTTTATTATTTAACTTGCGGCAACACTGTGTCGGCTGCACACCTGGAAGAGGCGGTCTCTCTTACACGAAACTAATAAAAACCCTGCTAGAGGACCCGCCAAAAGAGTTGATGCCGAGAAAGGGCCTGTTTAGACGGTTCGCTTCCAGGAGCGTTCCTCACGAACTTTGTGGATGAGGGGAGAAGTCGGGTGGCACCTCTCATCATCCCCACTTCCCCCTTCATCCTAAAAGTTCGTGAAGAATGTTCCTGGAAGCGAACCGTCTAAACAGGCCCTAGTCGCGCTTTCCATGCGCAGTAGAATCCCCGCATGCCGTTCCCGTCCCTTAGCCTAGTGAGTCGCAACAAATTTCGAAGGGGAAATGTGAAAATACATAAGCGCATTTCTTATTAATATGTGCGCAATTTTTATTTGTGTGCAGCTTTAATTTCCCCAGCTGCGCGCTCCGGTATCAACTCTTTTGGCGGGACCTCTATCAGTACGAGTTAAGGTCGATTCGCACTATACGGAACGTCAACGTCACGTCACGGAACGGCAACGGCACGTCAATTTAGCTTTCAATTCGCACTTAAAGGTCACGTCAACGTAAATTTTGCGTTCAGTCTAAAAAAAATTAGATAGGGTATTGCCTTTATTCCGTATTGCTGATTTTAAATTATTATTTGGAATGCCAAAGTTTAATAATACTAAGTTAGCAATGATAGAGAATGTCGAAGTAGCAGTTTTATATACTTTTAATAAAAATTGAACATAAAATTTAAAAAAACACATCTTTTCGAGACGCTATTAGTGCTAAGCAAAAATTGATGGTTTGTTTAATACATATATGTAATTAAAACAAGTCTACTTCGTTTAATATAGAAAGTAAAAATTAAATTATATTTCTTTGGTTAAATGTGTGATGGGATAGCTTTCAAAAAATTCTTGTGCTGACGCGGAAGAGTTGAATTTTGATGAACATTGAGCATATTGATTCCTGGGGATTTGAAGTTGATGATGATATGCAGGAAGAACTTGTTTGAATTTACATTGGTTGTGGGCGTTGCATATCATATTGGTAGCTACTTTGCACCTGAGGCGAGCGTATCGGTCTTGTAATGCTGTACGTTAATGGTAATGTAGTAGAGGGTATAAATCGTTCTTTTAATTTCTCTTCTTGCAACTTCGTCCATTGTAGTTTAGAAACTATTGCGAAAATTAAAACCTAACACTTACCTGGGATCTTATTCTCTATTAGAATACTCGAAACTGTTATCCGAAACTAAAATGCTTCCGTATTCCCTATTACAATATTGCTTCCTTTAGTAGGAATGTCCCCGAAAGAAATGAAAATGAGTGCAAGAGGTTTCAATTGTCTCCCCCATACATAAAATGTTATAAATTGCTCGATTATCCTTGAGCTTTCGAGTAAAAATCTAACAATATAGTTACAGTTTCGAGCAGAATTTAATCAATTTGTAATACAGAATACCATTTTGGCATTTTCGAGAGAAATTCTCACAATGTTGTAATTGAGAATAAGGCCCCTGGTGTATTTAGTTCTTTGACAATATTTGACCAAATTTTCTCTTTGTGAGTATTGTCACTATACCTTTTCTGCGAAATATCATACAGCTTCTCCTATCGCCGAACCTTTTCAATCAATTTTTCATCTTCCATGATGAATTAGTTTCTTCAAAAAAAGATTATTATTTGAAAAATTCGAAATGTTGCCGTTACTACGTTCGCATTCAACAGAATAGATCAGTCACGTCAAGGCACGGCACGTCAAAATATAGTTTGAAACTAATCTTGACGTGCCGTTACGTTGACGGTCCGTGACGTTGCCTATATATGTGAACGTGTAGTGCAAAATTCATTGAAGAATATTTTGACGTGACGTTGCCGTTCCGTGACGTGACGTTGACGTTCCGTATAGTGCGAATCGACCTTTATGCTGCTAATCGAATGTAATGTAGGATACAACTTTGTAAAGACAGCCAACTCATTCCTTTCCAACAGTAAAGTCACTGTAAGGAACAAAGCTGTTGCTTTCAATGTCTTATATTCCTAGCAAGTGGAGCCCAGCAAGGGCCCCTTTATCGTTTGCTCTTTTAATACCTATATATACACAGACCCTCTGACGCATGGACCATCAGTAAACCAAGCAATTAGAATAGCGAAACAAAAGCTAATTTGAAAGGTGGATTACGGACTGACTACGTATGGACATGGTACCTACTAAGACGATACTCGAAAAGGCCAAAGAATCCCGCGGGCATCGCTCTGGGAGCCTTATGTTTATGCATCACAGCAATGAAGATTAATTCTCATCCAGATGTTGTATCAATTGCATTATTGTATAGTTTGCGTGCTAGTTTTGAGTAGTTTAGGTTAGCAATTGATAGCTCGTGATGAACTGCGAACTGCCATTGTCAGATGTTTTAAAGGCAAAGATATTGGAAGATACTGAAACCCAAAGTAATGACGAAATTGTACAAGCAGCAGGAGCAATGGCTGTTTGAATTGATTCCAGAGCATCAATGTATTAGAAATTTAATTGAAATGGTACTAAACTAGAGAAACAAAATAAGACACGCTGTTATAATGTGGAGCTTTTAACCATATATCACCAGAGTATAAAGAACATACTAAGGCAAAGATTTCATATGGACCCAGTTCACAGAAACAAGCAGAATGATGTAGAAGAGTCATATACCCTGTGTTTTGGTGCTGTTTCTTATAATATTAGAGAATGTAATTCACTATCTGATGAACCTTGGATTTTAGATAGTGGAGTAGTCATTTAGGAAATAATAGAGAAAAATTTGAGGTTTGAGAAAGTCAACCTGTGGAACCCTGAAATTAAGCTAGTCACTCTTCCACAGATGTTTAAGGATCTGTCAATGTAATGATTTCTATGAATAGTGAGCGATGTCCGAAGGTGATTGAGCTTAAGGTTATTTTATTTGTTCCAGATTTAAGGTCAAACTTAGTATAAGTTGTTAAAAGTGCAATTCGAAAGAATAACTTATTTTTCTCTCCTAGACTCACCAGTTTGGCCAGGTATCTGGAGTCGATCAAAAAGATCAGATCCTGTATTTTTGAACCGTATAATCTATTTAGTAATAGAGTTAACCCTTCTAATACAGAAGGCGCACTTCTTAGCTGGGCCAAGAATGTACCAATAAACATGAATAAGGTACCAATAAACGCAGAATTCCTCCACCTTCTTTCTACAAAAAATACGTAGGTAAAGTTGACATTTTCTTTAAAAAAAGAACCCAAAAGTTGGCCACTCATAACGCAAATAGCTGGTAAGATAGAACCATCAATTTTACATTATAGATAGGTGGAGCATACGGTTTCAAAAATACAGGGCGATATGTAAAACTCTATCTTAACACAGTTTTGACCGTAATACTCAGAACGGACAGAGATTTTGAACTGAGCGCCATGGTAACATATTGTCAACTAAAAAAGACCTATCCAACGACGTATTACACATAGCTATTGGAGGTTGTACCAAAGCCCATACATTTTCTGGCATCCTCCTTTGGATATAACTAGATGCTATATTTGATTTTACTATCCTTCTTCACAAATTGGGCTTCTCAAAATCTTCCTTTCAAAGAAATTTAGTATGTTTTCTATCCTTTCTGTGAGTGTCCATGTGTCACTCCCGTCTCCCGTCTTCTAAGCCCCGTTTACATCCCAAAGTCAACGCGAAAGTGCACTTTGAAGCTCTTTTATCGCACGGAAATTTGTATGTTTTTTTCTCTGTTGCACAAAAGTTTCAGTATTTTCGTACAACAGAGAAAAAACATACAAATTTTATGTGCGATAAAAGAGTTTAAAGTGCACTTGCGCGTGGACTTTGGAATGTAAAAGTGGCTATATAATGTAATCTTCGTCTTGCGATGTATTGCTCGAGCAATTTACGAAGTTCGAAAAAGATTTTAACTCCGAATAGAATTCTGCTACTGATTTCTTCTACTCCTTCGTTTTTATTCGTCGCGGTTGAGCCTAAGTATGTGAAGAAATAAACATTTTTCGAGTGCGGTCTAATTCAATAGTTAGGGGCTACACAATTAATCTATAATAGAGATAGCCACCACCTTAATAGGATTATCGGGGTGGCGGTATATACTATGTTTCAGGATATATTATCCATCCATCCAATGGCGCTACAGCCCAAATCGAGCCTTTGCCTCCTCTAGGGCATTTCTCCAAGTTTGACGGTCCCTTGCAGCATGTCTCCAGTTCCGGATGTTGAGCATTGACTCTGCGTCAGCCGTCACAGAGTCTATCCATCTCCTCCTGGGTCTACCTACTGGCCTACTTCCCGAAATTTCTGATGCCATAAGCCGTTTTGGGATGCGATTGTCCTCCATCCTGATCACGTGGCCGGCTAGTCTCAGTCTGTTGATTTTTATTAAAGTTGAGAGTTGTGGGTCGTCAAAAATTTCATACAACTCGTTGTTGTATCTTCTTCGCCATATTCCATCCTCTCTAATTGGGCCTATTATGCATCTGAGAATTTTCCTCTCGAACCTGTTGACTCGTTCCTCTATGTCCTGGGTCATAGTCCAAGTCTCGCTACCATAACACAGTACTGGTCGTATTACTGTTTTGTAGAGTGAGAGTTTCGTTTTCCTGTGTACAAATCTTGAGTGCAGGATTTGTTTTTGGGCATAAAAGGCTCTATTAGCCAGTAGTATTCGTCAGGTTATTTCTTCTTTTTCTTCGTTTCTTTTTGTGATAGTAGACCCAAGGTAGACTGTTTTATCGACTACTTCTAGGTTATGTTCGTCGATGGTTATATTTCTTCCCATTCTAAATGGTCCTGCTCTGGATTGTTGCATCACCTTCGTTTTTTCTTCCTTAATCTTCAGGCCTATGTCCTTTGCCGCCTCTTTTAATTCAACATAGACTTCTTTTGCTGGCAAAAAGGACCTTCCCACGATGTTTACGTCATCCGCATATCCAAGTAATTGTACCGACTGGGTAGCTATTGATGCATATATTATGTTCAATGTTTTTTCCATTATTAGCTAGGGTGTCAAGATTTTCCAATTTTCCAGCCCGTTGATTTTGAATTTATAAGTTCGATCATAAATTCGTTATTTGCGATCTTAAAAACCCCTCGATACCCACTTTCATTGGAATCAGAACGAAATTGACCAATTCAGCCATATTTCTGCGTCCATTTTGAATTTCGGCCATATTTCCGCGGCCATTTTGAATTGAACCGTGATCTCTATGATAGTGCCATCTATGATCGGTTGCACGGTGTATAAGCCTACTGCGTGCAAACGGACATACACACGATAAGTCTTTTCTGAAATTATCGAATTTTCTGCGCAATTTTCTTCCCGTAAGAACCTTCTACAAAGTACATACTAGAAAACTTAAGAAGAAAGATGAATGATATCGGTAAAGTCGTTCTCAAGTTATGGCGTGACCAAGGGAAACTCTGATTCATTTTTATATATTTAGATTAGTGTGAGTTATCGAACAATGGTGGAAAACAAGCTCCCAATTTCAGTCCATTCATTGATAGCTGTGCTTGTGTACAACCACCACAAATAATGCATTAGGCGATATCTAATTAAAACTCCCTCGGTACATATAAAAAAAAATTCTTTCGGCCCTTTAACTATCCAACTCCAGCCCGAATCCTTCTAGATGGCCTAAAAGTCAGCACGAAGCTGCTCAGCACACGAAATGAAGCAATATAATTAAAAATTTAAGGACCTCTTAAGATTAACAGTGTGAAAAGTCATTAGTAGCTGTGCCCCCCGAGCACCTCGAACACTAATTAGAATTTTACTCACTTTAATTGTCCCATAAAAGTAGATGACCGAGAACCAAGTACGCAAAAGGTCGAACGTGTAGAGCTGTGGCTGCTCCTTCAACATCTTCAACAAAAAGTGAAGTGAACAACGGCGACAATAATTCTGGCCAGGACAAAGGAGCTTTCCGCTTTTTTTTATATCCTTTAAAAGACATAAAAAAGTATGAAAGAGCGAATGGCTAGCTGAAGGAACATGATCCTTGGTGTAAGCTGTAAGTGGCCACATAAATCCCAAAGTGCACTGTTGAGGTTATCTCTTATCCTGTTAGGAATGGCCCAAGATTTCACTTAGATTAGAGTTTACGGGGTTTTAGTGTCCAAGTAATGAAGTCACCCGTCCATAGCCGAGTAAATGGAGATCTTTTGCTCTTAACAGATTTTTGATAGTCTTGTCACTGGAAGGTGATTTTATGACTTTCTCTTTCATTTATTTCTGGGGTAGGGGGAAAAATATTGACAAGGTTGTGTTGACGTGCCTAAAAAATGTTTTTTTGATATTACATACATAAGTCAAATGATGCTGGAATATTGTACATAAAATTTTTATGGCTGGCTTGTTTTTAGATTGTGCTACAAGTAATAAATTGAAGGTGTGATGTTAGTGGAGATGTGTTAACATTCTGTTTTCTCTCCTGGGAACAGTTTATTCAGATTTGTTGCTAGTTTTATTTCCTTTTTATTATTATGTGATTCCCCAAATTTTACGATGGTATAATTCAATCGGGTTTGGTAATAAAACAAATTGTTTTTCTCTCTGAATGAACATTAAGGCCGGCTCGTGTACAACCCACCTTTTTGTGGATCGATTCTCTGATTCGACAACATCGGAAGTTGGAAGTTTTATGGATTTATATTTGAACATAGCACATATTTCAGTTAAAACCCATTAACAATAGTATTCATATTATTCATATCAATTTGAAATCTTCGCCGTCGTCTGGCCCAAGTCCAGAAGATGTGAAATGAGGAGGGTGGTCGGCCTGCCAAATTGACCAGAACCGGGAAGCCGATGAGGCGAGAAACCGCATAGATACACGAACTAACTATTTACGAAATAATACTACTGCATCCGGGCAGCCGATGCGCCAGCACTGGGAACCAGGGATGCTGGTGAGAAGTGGGTTACTGGCCGAAGACCCAAATTAGTCTCACCGAAAATGCAAAGAGGAATGTCCGAACAGGACGTCACATCGGTCAAAAAGAAATCATAGCAATGAAATTATTTAAATGAAAAATATCAGTTGCCACGCTATCGGAACTACGACTTACCGGATCCGGGACATTAACGATCGCCCTGCCAACAATCGACGAAACGATGACGCTTTACTATTCCGGTGGTGAAAAACGAAAAGCCGGTGTCCGGTTTATGATTAACCGACGGCCTGCCAGCAGCGCTATCGTATTCCAACATATAGTCGAGCGTTTGGCGGTTATAACAATCGGTGGAACGATCAAGACCCATATCGTATCCGTTTATGCGCCAACCGAGACCAGAACAGACGCGAGCAAGGACAAATTTTACGATCGGCTTCAACAGGCACTGGATACGATACCTCGAACCGAATTAATCATACTCGCGGGGACTTGCACATTCAGGAGCAGATCGAACCGGCTGGGAAGGAACGATGGGCGAAGTCGGACACGAAGTACTTAACGACAACGGCTTACGCCTGCTTTCATTCGCAGCGTCAAACAATTTGATCGTTGGCAACAGCAGCTTCCGCCGTCCACTCAAACATCAACTCATTTGGTGAAATCCATCCGGCAATGACTCGGAGTTTTTAGACGACGTTTTGATCAACGCAAGATACCGATCGACACTCAAAGACGTTCGTGCAATGGGTGAGCCCGATTCCGAATTGGAACATTATCTCATTCGAGCGAAATTACAGATCCGATTACAAAGAGCGAAAATTGCACCACCACCAGCCAAAAAGAATTGGGCGTGCCGATGGGACCAGACCATCGGGCGAAAGCTTCGAATGGCATTATCCAACAAATTCGCGGCGCTCGCAATACCGGACGATATCAAAGAAGAAGAAAGTCATTTGTCGGAGTCTATTGTGGAGTGTGCAATGGAGTTTTGTCCACCTATACGTAAACGAACCTCAGACAGCTGTCTGGACCTCGTTGCAGGGCCGGAGGATCGTGTTGGGCCCGGGTGGGTCGTCAGACAACACAAACACATTGCCTCCGTTATTTTTTAACAACTATTCCTAAATAGGAAATAACGTAAATCACTTAATTGTGAATCAATGGTGGTCAATGGTGTACAGAGCAACATGTGGTTTCCTGGGACTTCTCCTGTGGATCACAATGTATACTGTTGTACGCCTCGATGAGATCTAAGTATGCGCGGACAAAGCTATCTGAGATAATAGAGCGCATCCTGAAAGCAGTGGTCTACCGTTTGCCCTGTAACCGCGCTGGTCATCAACCTGGGAAAACAAGTATCCATAAGAATCAACAGTGCGTACGGTGTATACGGGGAATATTCGCTGACAAACACTTCCGTCTTCAGTGTAGTGTTTTAAAATTAACTAAATAATCTAAGCGACGAGTGCATGTGTCTATTGTGTGTGCTTGGGTTTGGGTATTTGAGAATATAGCGAATGCGGCAATACGGAAAAGTTGGAAGTAGACCAACTTTAGCGGTTACGGAACTATATATGCCAGTTCGTATCTGCAGGCACGCGCTTCTATTATATCAATAACCGTATGCACCAACGTACGCATGTATCTTTCTCGATCTTAAGCGTCCTTCGCTTGTACCGGGAATAGAGGACCATATCCAACGATGCGGGGTGCTTGGTAGCGAGAATTATACCCACAGAGATATTGTCGAAAGAATGCATTCATCACTAAGATCCAGAATATGTGTGAAAGACGACAAATTCAGTGCGGCGGAAGTTGACGCACTGCGTGTCTGTAAAGTAAAGGCAAGGTAACCGTTAGGAGTCGGTGGACTTCAGATTTATCCCAAACGTAAATGGGCTACGAGGGAGTATGGGGAAGTAAGTTACGACCTCATGCATTTTTTCAGTGGAAATAGACGATATAGAAAATACCCCATTGTTTCGAGCACCAAGGCTCAGTGCTGTCACTGGTATGACTAGGTATCCAGGATAATGCAGAGCATGTCTTCTTTTATTGTGTGAGTTTCGTCGAATATAGACCAAAACCAGAGACATTCTTCATATCAGACGCTCAGTTACCCCAGTGCTGGTGCCTACCATATCCAAATTATCCGCCGGTTATGCCTTGCGGATCACCGAAAACGAATGACACACGTCGATTTTGAGCAATACGACGAGTGAACAAAGCAGTTCGACAGAAGCGGCGTCAAGGCACGAGTACTCTACGCTCTACCAAACGAACTGTCGTGGTTTTCATCGATTTCAAATCCGCTCTCGATGGCATCGATTGGAACAGCTTGTGGAGAGCCTTGGAAACCGAACACATAATCTCCCAGCTTCTCCAGACGTCGTACGATGACTCAACCAGCAGCGTTCGTACGTATTCGAACCGACTTATTGGAGGAGTTCCCGATTCAAACGGGTGTCCTACAGGGAAAAGTCGCTTCGCCACTTCTCTTCAACGTTGTTCTCGACGCGATTATGCGTGAAGCATTCGATGGACGACTCGAAGTTCGATACCACGACAACTTCGTTACCGACTTAATGATCGGTGACGATAGTGCCATCTTCGCCGTCATCACAGCCGCATCGGCCAGGCAACAGCAACATTCGCTTCAATCAAGTGGTGCATATGGAAACAAAAAAATATTTCCATCAAAACAAAAGCACACTTTTACCGAACGTTAATCCTTTCGATTCTTCTTTATGGATTTGAAACGTGAACACTGCTCGATCTGGACGTTAAGAAGCTTGTGGTCTTCCAAATGCGATGCTCGAGGCAGATCCTCGGTGCCTCACTCCGCAATCGCATTCGAAACGAGCCAGTTCGGCAAAATGTGATCAGCAGGCACTAATCGAAGAGGAAATGCAAAAACATCGACTACGGTGGTTTGGACATGTTTGCCGAATAGATGATAACCGCTTGCCATGTAAACTTCTCTGCGAGACCGTCCTGCAGACTGGAAAATCCAGCGATCGGTACTGAAAAAAACCTGGCTAAAGGATATCAAAGGTGACCTAAAGAATCAACGATTATCAGTTACCGAGGCTCGAGACGTCGCCAAAAACCGGCAAGAATCGAAACGAATCGTGAATAGAGTTCGAAACCCAGCGACACTGATAGAAGCGTATCCGTTGCGGGGACGTTCCGCTTGGACGTTTAAGAAGAAGAAGAAAAAAATGTTTAAAGTATTCGCTAACTGGATAAACCATCAACATCTACCTGTTCAAATTGAATTCAAGTGGTCTTCGTTTGTAGTGCAATTTTTAATTTAATTTTTAAATTTATTTTTTCGAATCTGATATAGAAATGGCGTATGTTGTCATACTAGGCATAATCTGTTCTTATAAGTTTAACTAAGGCAACTGTACAAGACATTCTGACATTTCTGCTCATCATTAATCTTTCTCCTCATACTTTGAAAAATTGCTGATGCTCTCTGTATCTATTGTAATAACTAATCAAGATCCTTAAAGCTCTATAACTAATAATAACCAGGATTTCTAATCCCTAATGTTTCATCACCTTCCCACATTTATCCGCTAGATAACAGAAACCATTTATATACAATAAAAAAAAATTCAAATCATCTCCCACCCGACAACTTTCCTCCTTTCAGGACCAACAAAAGGATTGTTTCCGATTCGTTCTTCATCTTCTAATCATCATTAAAAGCTTGTTAATTATTGTAAAAAGGAGGAGAGGAATCATCCATTAATTTTCGTAATTAAAATCATCTTTACCATCAAGTAAGGAAAATAATTAATAATGTGAGGAGAGAAGGAAGCTCAAATCCCGGTAGATTTACTGAAAGCGAACATTTTGTTTCGTTAATTCAATTTTTTTTAACTTTGCTTCCTTTTTTGCTAGGATGAGTTTGGAAAGACTTGAGCGGAAATCGAAAATGTCATAAGGAAGGTTGACTCTGTCCGATGTATTCAGTAAAAAGAACTGTGAAGGATAACTTGTTGATAAGAAATTGTGTTATTGCACTTAAGGATCAGAACACTTACAGTGTTTTTAGTCCTTAGGATGAACTTCTCTTTACACTGCTTATTCAACACTCAAAATATCCACAAAATCTTTGATAGCATTTATTAACTTGCTTCAATTGTAAGAACATTCAAGTTGCCTCACATTTAAGGATTATAAAGAAAAGGATTAAAAGGACGGAAAATTCCATCCCCCGACTAAATTCTTAGATCATTAATAAACTCAGATAATCGTCTTTTGTAATACTTTAGCTACTTGTGATAAGCACTTCATCGAAGAAATTTTTTGTGTTTGTTTTGTCGTTTTATATCATAAGGGAGGAACTCCTTTCTCCCATAAATTTTGTGCAAAGTCATTCACCTCGGGAAGTTTTCGTTACATGCTTTTCATTCCACTAACATACTATATCTGGAAAAGGGCAAAGTCATTTGGTTAATTCAATTTCAAAGAACATTGCCCTTAATATCAAGTAAAGCCAGCTGAACTCCGTAGGTGTGTATCAAATTGAATATTAAAATATTAATCTTAATTTAGGCATAATTGATGGTGTACATCCGGTGTAAACGTAGCTCTTTTCTGAGCCTTAATTTTTTTGTTTTCTAGTATATCACGTCGATTTTTGTGTCTGAAAGATCTTTAATGGATTATTTTTATATATTTACTTATTTAATTATAAACTTTATTAGCCTAATGCGACTTTACTAGCAAACTGGAAACGATGAAACTTCAACTTGTGGGCTTACTTCAGGTTTATGCTGAGGACTACATTCATATCTATATCAAGGTGTTCAAATACTACATAGTATACCAGATGCGTGTGACCTAGTACTATGATAATACCATTTCCAAAACTAGGTATACTATGATTCTACGTGGTATTGAAAAGAGTAATTTTTACGTGGTTTCCTTATACCCAAAACTGGTATAGCCACCCTTTTACTTTTAACGTCATTCTATTGAAGCAAAAAATAGAAATGCTTAAATTTTCCATTTAAAAAAAAAAAAGTTTTGAGTAAATCTAAAAATTTTGCTGTGTTTTTGTTGAAAAATAATAGAAGAGATTGGTAAATGTTTAGAAATGGATCTGCAGACGAAAATCGCTCCAAAAAAATGTTTAGGTATTCAGAGTGATTTTTAAGTACTGACAAATTGCATGTTTATCAATTTTATTGCTGTGCCCTCAAACCGACTCCACTGCTGATGACGGCACTCTATGCTATTCGTACCCCTTCGAGAATATAAAACAAGCACGTGGCAGACCTTATCTTAACTATCGTGCACTGACGTCCACTTCGATCATCCAGGATATTAAATCGATTCTTGATTGAGGTCGTATGAATCGTGTTGAATTTAACGCCACTAGAACTACATACTGCCTCATCTCCTCCCAAAACTAACACCGACTTTCCTCCTATCTCAGTGCGGAAAGTGTATCTAATGGCTGACTCAAATGTGTTGGCATGATCACCTTATACCAAATCACCAAAACAGCCTCCCAATGCCCAATGGTAGCTCCTCCTCGACCTAGCCGTCCTGGCCACAATCTACAAATCCTACATTCGGCCCGCTTTGAACACAATTCGTATATCTGGGCAGGTGCCATCAAACTCAGGATTTATGGCCCTTTTCCCACCTCTATAGACTTTTTAAGAAACAGTAGGAATATAGCAGCACTCTCTATACTTTACCACTACTACCATAGCGATTGTTCCACTGAAATTCCGGACCTCCAGTTAGCAAAATTTTTCCAGCAAAACAAGTCTGGCCCGCTCGGCTCACCTCCATACCGTCCAGCCCCCGTTTTCGCGCACAATACGGTCGGGAAGCTCGTTTATGAATAGAACAACTCGCCTGTGGAATAATTTCCCAGTCAATATATCCGGATAACATCTTATAGATAACACGTAAGGTTTATCGATATTTCTTCGGGCACCCCCAGACCCCCTTAACCTGTTCTATGCTTTTTCTTTCCTTCAAACCAAGCTTACTACTAGACATTGCACCATGACGTGAATGACATGACGGACTGGTAGTACAAAAGGTGATTCCTAAGTTTTTTTCACATAAAAAAGCCCATTTATCACTAGTACTAAAACTATTACTATTTTGAAGTAGTCAGTTTAATAATATTATAGTATTTAACATTACAAATAGCTCATTTGTTAGTGGTTTTGATCTCTAACTAAATGTTAACTCACAAACCTTATTTTTAAAAAAAATAGTTTTTATTAAATGGAGTATCTATGTTAAAAAAAGTTTCAGAAAATTGGTTTTACGCACCCCCTAAAACCAGAAAATTCTGTTTATGGCTAATATCTCTTAAACAGCGAGTCCTATCATAAAGTATTATCATGCGATTATCTACAAAAAAAATATTATAGATTTTCCCGTACGAATCACCGTTCATGAAATATCGCCGTTTTAAAGATTTAAAATACTCCTATCCCCTAATTCGCAACTTGTGTAAGGTCATCAGACGATCAATAAACCCTCTGTGGGACTAGGTGACTAATATTTTCAGGGGTGATTTCTATATGGTTTTGGAGAAAAAAATTGTTCCAGAGAGGGGGCTATCCCCACTATCCACTAAGATACAGGGTGTCTACGAAAGAAACTAGTTGGGATGTGGGTTTGACCCCTTCGGTCCACACGATTAACTTCCCAGTATGATGGACGAAGATGGAATAAACTGACTTCTGACAAAATAGTTATACGTTTAGCACTAGTGGAAAATTGGCTAGTATCAGAACTGATGCCAAAGCAATCCCGAGAGAAGCTAGTTCAAATAATTATAATAGTAGTAAATCCACAAGATTTTTCTAGAGAATTTGTTTTTCCTGAAAGTTAGCAAACAAACATGTCCTCCGTATTTCCTTCTGCACTAAAGCGGGTGTTCAAATTCGTATTGAGCTTGCTGAAGCGCCGTTGACAAACTGAGAAGCGAATGACTTCATTTGGAAATTCCAAAGCTTTCCGGAGATATTAGCAAAACTGTAACTGTTAAGTACTTGTCAGACTTGAGCAAAAAGAACAAATTTTGTGGTAACTACTGGAAATCCCGGGATAAACCGCAATTTCCTGAAACTGTATCACGCGTAGAAAACAATTCCCCGTCAAAAAGAGCTAATCCAAGGTTTGAAAAATTATAAAGGGTAACGAAATTTTGAAAGGTTGTCGGATTTTGACAAGTGATGTTTTGTTCGAAGGCTATCGCTGTGCAGACCCCAAAAAAGATCACTTCGTTTAGAACGGGTCTCATTCCATTGAGTTTATTAAATATTAGCAAAACTTGTCAATTTAAGGTTGTGATGAAATCAAGCAGTAATCACATGCCCCAAAAATATGGCCTCGATTCCCAGATCCGACGGGAGGGAAGTGAGTGAGTATTTGACACTTTGCGATTCTCAAATCCGCAGTCCCGGATTGGTTTAAATCGAAAATTCGGAGTGAAGACTCACGCGATAATGAAATAAATGATGTCGGATTATCTCAGGCGCATTTGTCGTTCAAATCCGCAGAAAATTTGTTGCGGATCACACTTTTACAGCGCGGAAAATGTCAAAAAGAAATTCGGGGTTGCGGATCTGAGAATCGCAAAGTGTCAAATCCGCAACTCACTTCCCTCCCGTCGGATCTGGGAATCGAGGCCTATGTAAATATGCAGTCATATAAGTAAGCAAAATAAATTACATAATAAGAACGCGCCTCAAATCAATACCGTCCAAAGAAAATGCATGCACACACAAAATGCCCATTATATGGGTCATGAAATTAAATGGACAGGTGTTTGAGACGCGGAAATATATTTTTATATGTAGATTACTTGTAATTAATTTTTGTATAAATAGAGTAAGAATTTTACAATAAAAACACTCGACACTCAACAATCAGACAGTATCATTCATTACGGAGTCGTGCTTTTAAGCTACTCCACCACAATCGAGAGCAAAGCGAACCTCGCTACTCTCCCCAGGAGCTAAGCATTATTGCTACTCCTCTATCCAGCATCGTAGAATCGAGGGACCACTACAAGGTCTTTCTGACAATTAGCCAAAGTTTTTCTCTTTAAACAAAAAAGACCCGACCGAATATTATGAAATTTTTTTCAGAGCATTTCTTCGTTAATATTCTTTTTTCGGCACCTCAATGAAGTCGATATAGTTTTTTAGTTCGCGTGGTATCGTGCAGGTACAAAAATCATAAACGTCGTTTAAACAAAAAAAAACGGTTCGACCGAATTTTATGAAAATCTTTTCAGATCATATTTCGGTTAATACGCTTCGAACGACACCTCAACGAAGTCGATATCTTTTTTGGTTCGCGCGATATCGTGCAGGAAAAAATGACCACATCCGTACGCACACACACACACACACACATACTTCCTCCCAATTTTTTACTTAAAATGCCCCTGGGACCTTGAAATATGAAAATACGTCGAATATTTCGATTTCGATTTTCGGACCGATTACAATAACTTCCTATACTGGGAAGTTAAAAAAGGCATTTTTTTTAATATTTACTTAAACTTGTTGTTGTTCCATTCCCGAGTAAAAATCAAAAATGGGCTTATGGCGGGCGAATCACGGCCGCTTGGCTTTTTAAGGGGGATATGACGGCCGTAGAATTTTTACCCATTTAAATGGGAGCACATACCGCCTCACGAAGGCCAAACTTGACGAAAAGATTTAAATGGCGGAGAACTAAGCTGTGCCCACGGGCATTTACCGGGCAAATTTCAGCCAAAAAACAATCTGCACCAAATGTATTGTTGAATTTGTTTCATGGGGACTTGAGCATTTTCATTGTGTACGATGAATGGCCCTTTCGATTTATCCTACAAGATTATCGATTTTATCGAAGAGGAACGAGCTCACGAGTGGGCCCAGTAGGTTTGTTTGTTCTTGGGAAGTATGTAGTGTATGTTGATTTATATTTTAGTGGAACATTTTGTTACTAAATCGCTAGAAGAAGAAAAATAGTGTGTTGATGATGTTTTTCTCAATAAATACGCAGTAAGTATTGTGGGAGCGAAGGTCACACTTATCTCCAAAATGATTCTTTTGAGTACTTAAATTTTGCTAAATTAACTTATAGCTTTGCCGAGTGTCGATCTTTAATATAAAGAGAATGAGAATATCGAATGTCCGTTTGTGTGTGCCTCTGATTTATTATAGAGGAACCTTCTAATGCCCTTCACATGGCCGAGGACTACGTTAAAGCACTTTTGGTGTTCGCCCGTTGTAAGGCCATATTTTATTTTTACTCGGGTTTCCTTGTTATTATTGTCCATTTATTATCCATCCATAATATTCAACATTCATCATACTGTGAAATTGATCGTGTGGACCCAAAGAGTCAAATCTACAACCCAACTAGTAAATTCTGAATACTTTATTTTTTGTGGTCCTATTTGTCCTTAAACCAAAATTACTTAGCTCACAAATACATTTTTTAATGATATGTAAATCACCGCTAATTTCTTGTAATAAACGCTAAATAATTACCATTAAAATTTTTACAGGATCATAAAATATATTTATTGCTGAAATAAAATCTAGGGCCACTGGGTCCTTCAAGTAATGACCGGATAATGGTGAAAGTCAAACATTAAAAGCACCTGATCTTTGTGTATCTTTATACAACAGAGTTTTCTAGCCTTATTCATTCTACTTTGTCCATCATTTATAATTTCTCACCCAAACATTTAATTAGAATGTGTTTGTTCCGGTAGGCAATTCCATTATTCATCGTTAAGTATTTGATAAGCTACATAGTTTGTATGTTTCTGTCAACTTCTAAAATCTCTAATTTTCTTATAAATATGTTCATAGATCTTTCATTTATTTTAGTCTAGACAGTTTCAAAGTTTGTAATTAATTATTTCTATTCACTAAAGAATTCAATTAAATGAAACATATAATATCTTACAGGCATCAAACCAAACTTGTCAAACCACTATTTTCGGTGTCATGTTCAGTACGGTTCAAGATATGTACTCTCATTAATTTTATATAAAGATAAAGTTTGCAGCCATATCACTATTCACTAAAACGTTCCTTCAACTATTGCAGAAATTCTCACAATATACTTGAATATTCGTCGTCGTCTTGTTTTCTTGTATGTGATAGAGAAAGTTTTTGCGCATAACACAAGGCCACAAATTTGTTTTAGGAGCAGCCACACGTTTACCTGTTAGAACTTTCCCATCTTTGAAAACTTTATCTAAATGCCGTCATTTGAGACAAATTTCAGAATTTATTGGTTGTTAGAATCTTGCATGCATTTGAGGCTCAAGGGCATTTAGTTTTAGATGCACGTTCTGTGACATACATAGCTTTTGTTCCTTGTATGTTAAGGCTAACACATATGTATATCGGATTTTCCATTAAGAGGAGTCATTTTAATCTTCTAAAATATCCTTGTATTTTTCAAAGTACAAATTTAACGACTTTCGAAAATGGAACGATGTACGCTTAGGCCGTGTTCACACGTAACAAACATTTGATAAACGTAAGCCAAACATTTGAAGTGTTTGGTATATGTGGTCGCCAGACTTGGAGTCTTTGAATTTTTAAAATTAAAAGTAAAAAATAATTTTGAATGTAAAGTTTTTATTGCTCCAGCCAGCACATGAAAACTACCTACTTGTCGAAACTAGAAAAAAAATCGTGGCGAGCTAAATAAAAATATTGGTAAAGGGTCCCACGCTTTTTTACATTTCGAAAGGTAGAGCAATGGAGCAATAAAAACTTTATATTCAAAATTATTTTTTGCTTTTTACTGCATTGTCTCCATATACTAGCTGGAGCAATAAAAACTTTACATTCAAAATTATTTTTTGCTTTTTACTGCATTTTAAATAAAAAGCAAATTGATTAGTTTTTCTAGGCTATATTTTCTTCTGAGCCCGTACAACAATATACTTCAAATGAGGCGAGGTGAAATGAAATGACAAACATAAGAAATGTAATGAAAAAATGACAAACATAAGAAAATTAAAGAAAGAAGGAAAATGAATACCAATGATGAACTTTTTTGACGAGTTTGATTCTAATTATCGGATATTTTACTGCGCCTAAAGAAGTAAGAGAGAAAATATCCCTGTCTCTCCACTACGTATTTAAAATCATACCTCGGTACACGCTCATATACCATACTATAATAAACATTATTTTTGAACTGGGACTGGTTTTGGTAACAGAAACAAAATCAAAGCAAAGAAGAAGAAGCGGAATTGAGGCGATTGTAGCGATTACGCAAAGAATTAAGGAGACTCAAGTTACCATGTTCCATCCCCAAGTAAAAATAAAACTTCCCCGGTCTTAGCCTGAAAAAGGGTGCGCACATGGTCAAAACCCCTAGGCGCGGTACCCCTGGATAAAATTTCCACTTTTCCAAGTACAACCCACTACAGACACGTATCAATAAAAAACGCAAGTAATAGTCCAAACGAAGTCGATAGGCTCATACTTTTTGAAGATTTCTTCTTCTTGCAATGGCGCTACAACCCAACTCGAGCCTTGGCCTCCTATTCTGACCGAAGTTCTCCAGGTTGATGTGTGGAAGACACAAAGATCTGGTATGCCTTAACACTCCTCTCTCAGCATTTTTCTAGGAGTTGTTTTAGTGTGGAGAGTTGGCCGGTGGTTGATCTTCCTCTCCTCGAGCAGGATTACAGCGGGCTCTGCTATAATGCCGCCATTATTATCTTTGCATAGGGTTGTCCATGACTTGAAGTCACTATTGATTGTTTTGACTTCGCGGTATGCCTGCCTGATGTTATTGCTCTGGAAGCTGTCGCGAATATCTTAAATTTGCCTGTTAGATATTTCTCTTCTCTTTTTTCTGCATACTTTATCTGCGATACGTCTTTTTATTCTGACATGCTTCTAGTTTCGCTCTTGATAGTGTCGAAAAGTATTCGCGAAGGCTTTGTAACTTCTGAATTGATATAGTTAGAGCACGACTCAAAATGATTGCTTTCACCATGTTGTGATCAGAGCCATTCTATAGGGTCTGACTTCTTTTCAATTAGTACATGATCGGTCTAGTTGCTAGTCCTTCCATCCGGTGACGTTCAGGTCATTTTATGGATGTTTTTATGCAGGAAGAGCCTCGATCTTACCACCATGCCTTTGCTACTGGCGCGGTCTATAAGTCTGGCACCATTATCATTAGTGGTTGCGTGGCTGCGATTACCTATTGTTCCCATATACTGAAGTTCCTTCCCGATCTTAGCGTTGAAGTCGCCCAAACATCATTTTTATATCATTAAAGGTCGAATATTCTCATAAGATTCTGGTAAAATTCGTCCCTTTCTTCTTCAGTTTTTTTTCCTTTGAGGCATGTGCTTTGGTTAACAGATGTTGCGAAATTTGATCTTAATTCGTAGTGTGCACAATCTTTCACTAATTGGCTGGAAGTCCAGAATTTGTGGCCTTAGACATTTATCGACTACAAAAGCTACTCCGAATTGACGTGTCCCTGTTGCGCAAGTGGAAGAGGTTAGTATGAGTTCTAACATCACTTATGGCTTTGATGGTCCATCTTATTTCTTGCAAAGCTGCGATTCCATAATCTTTCTAATTCCACGCGTAATGATCTTAGAGCTCCTGTTCTGTTCATTGTCCCTTCATTCCATGTACCCAAATCAAAGTCCATATTTCGTCGCTTAAGTCTTCTTTTTCTTTAACGGCTCTACAACCAGAATCCGGTCATGGCCTCTCGCAACTTTTCTCTCCACCGGTCCAGATTCTGAGCCGATGCCATCCAGTTTGGCATCCCTAAGCTCTGAGCGTCCTGGTCTACGCCATCCTTCCAGCGAAGGTTGGGTCTCCCTTTTCTTCTGATCCCTTCTTAGAGGATTCGTTACAGTGGATTTTTTTTCAGGACCTGGTCGTTAGGGAACACTTGCGTTCGTTCTTTCACCTCTGCTTCAATTAAATTGCATTGCCCCGGGGATTACGACGTGGATGTTTTAAATTGGACTAAGCTGACAGCACTGACGTTCTTAGTTCAGTAGATGCAACTCAGTTTTTGCAACCCCAGAATAGTAGGAGCTCTGGAATCTTGAAGTCTTTTATCAGTTATAATCAGTGATTCTCAACCAATGTGCCGCGGCACTTTTGTGTGCCGCCAAATTTTAGAAATGCAAACAGCACAAATTATTTTGTATGTATAAATTATTGGAACAAGAACGCGACCGGAAAAATATTTTTGCCGCAATCATTACAGCGTGTCCTCGGCATTATTGTTATGCCGACTCAATTATTCTGCCGAGCCGAATCTAACATACCGCTACACCGGCGATAATTTTTCTTAGATTTACTACACAAAAAAGGGGATCAACTTGTTTGTTCCAACTACCGAGGAATTCTGTTCCTGAATGTAGCATATAAAATATTCTTGTATATCCTGTATATTCGCGGGCGGCGGACCATAATCATTGTAGGTGGGGAGCACGCGAATAGGTAACTGTTAAAATATTATCCGGTCAATGGAATTACGAGATGGCTTTAAGTTCTTTGGTTATGGGGTTATGTCCGACCAGCATTTTGGAAGGGGCCCTTATGAGCCTAGCCCGACCGCCTCATATGCACCCCGAGTAGATTGCCCTATTAGGTCCACAACGAGTATCTTATCCCTTGCCTCATTCGCGCCTCGTCATACGGAATTGCCTCGGAGAAAAAAATCATTGCTCCTCGATTTCGAGTGGAAAAGGGATTCCGAAAAGTCTGAGAGGTTCGGCGTGGATATGTGAATAATAACTGCGCCTGTGCCGAAAACTTTATATTTTTAAATGCAAGTATCGTTTTACCAATATGGTCTCCCAACTGAGTACTAATTACGTCCAATGCTGCTTAACCCCTATAATCGAACCAGAACCGGTCTATCGAGTAACCCTTCACGGTCACCAACATGATTGCCAGAAACATGAAGCAATACATAAACGAGTACGAGTTAAACTAAAGCTTAATGGACCTCAGTTCAATAATGTTCAGTTCAATCCACGTAAGTGGCTTCACCGGCTAAAGTCCAGTTTATGTTCAGTTCGTGAAAATTGTTGCTTTTTCGCCAGAAGTCAGAAATGCGAAGGCCCACTGGAATGGCATTCCACTATTCTAGTTGATTACTATCTTTTGAGCGAGCTTCAACTTCAGTTTGGGACCCGTTGTGCGAACTGAGGTTTATTTTTCCTCAGTTGAATATGTTTTAACTGAACTGAGGTTAGAAGTTCAGTTCGCCAATTTGCTTGTTCAGTCGGTGAAGCCGGGTTATTTTTTTGATGGTTTTCAAAACGTTTTCTGAATATGTAAGGCAGATATCGCCCCACTTAATTTGAAATAAGGTTTGCCTACTTGGGCCATTATAAAAAAAACTGATAATGCATACCTCACTTCAGTATCGATGGTCTTTTTTTGAGTGGTATTTTTGAGGAAACTCTTTCGGAATGTCACTCATTGGCTAGCGCGCTACCGAAGCTTATTACATGATTTTGGAATGGAGACTGGCGAGATACGCCTGAACATCGATCCACCTTTCAACCCTCTTCGAGGCTAGCATGACAAAATGGGGCATCTAAATCTGTCACTAGCTGACGATCTATAAGTAAAATTCTTTTAAATTTATTGTATTGTTAGTGTGCCGCCAAATTTTCAAATTGTTAAAAGTGTGCCGCAACAAAAAAAAGGTTGAGAATCACTGAGTTATATCAACCCCTTAAAGGGAGCAAAATTGGAGCTTCAAGAAATTGTCTAGGATAAAGAATTTTATTGGTGACCATAAAGGCAACTTCCCCGTTTGTGACTAGGCTCAACCCAGGTTAAACCTGACGTTCAACCCAGTTATAAACGAGGGTCGAGTTGAAACTGGGGCCACTTAACCCAACCCCGCTCTCCTACCTGGGTCGAGTTGATAATTCGCCTCATATACGAGGGTTGAGTTCTAATTGGGTTGAAGTGACATTTGTTTTGTTTGTTTACCATCCGTGAAGTCCGCCTTCAGCTTTAGTTTTGTGATCGGTGTTTCTGTTAGCATAGGAATAAAAAATTGTTTCTTTATGAGTTTTTACGTATTTATAAATTAGAATTTCACACAAAATTTGGGGTTACGTTATGATTTCAGTTCAACTCTATTTCAATCCAAAATGAACTCAGCTCAACATCATAAACGGTGGTCGAAATTTCAACTTAACGTCAACTCAACTTTTCAACCGGGGTAAATATCGAGAAAAAAGTAACTTTTGAAAAAACCAAATCGTAAAAATAATGACCGCTTACAAAAAAGGCTAAAACGACAAATTATAGAATTTTGTGCTCCTTACTTGGCCGCAAATAGCAAATAACTTTATTATTTTGTTTAAAAGTTTTCTTTAGATATATTTAAAATTACAGCTCTTAATGTAAAACCTTACAGTTGTTACAATTTTATACTGATTTCGATTAGTGAGGAAACAATTTACTAGGTTAGAGTTAATACAATATAAATAAAGCTTCGATGATTTGCATGACATTTTTCTCCTTGTTTCTTGTTTAAATTCATTTAATACTAAACTGTTGCTAGTTAAATGTTATCCGTTTATGATTAACTAAAGACATATCAAGTAAAAAATTCTTTAGAATAAAATTTTAATTCACAATAATTTTCTTATAGGAACCGAAGATACATTCCATCTCCAACGAGTAAACACCTGCACAACGTATGTAAGCACCCGAAGGAAACCCAAGAGCGCACTGCCTGTATGTTTTTCTCTTATTGCAAATTAAATATAAAAAATACAAATAGTAATAGACAATAATTACTTCTCTATTTCCAGAACCAGTACTCCTGTGCTGAAACTACCCTGCTGCGGTGATACAGGCCGAACCTTAGGGATCAGAGCACATTTAACAATGGTCCAATTAATACCGATTTGATGGAAGAATATGAAATGTCTGCTTCTGTGCTTGATTACGCAGATGGACAAGCACCTTTTAGTGAATCAATCCGAGGTAGACAAATCGATAATAATAATTGTAGCAGCAACAATAGCAGCACGAGATGCAGAAACTCAGCTTCTGACCAACATAGGAGCATAGATCCTTATCCTCGCAAAATGACACACACAATACCGCATAAAGTTGAACAGACACGAATGTGAAGAATTTTGTCTTTCGTTTTCTTATTTATGCATTTTATTTAATATTTTCAATGTTTTTTAAATTACACAAGCTTTGATGTAAATTACATTCAATTGTTTACACTTTTTATTTTTTGTTGTTAGAAAGAATTTCACTAGTTATTGTTGAATAGAGACAGACTTCTTTTCTGTTTGTATAAAATGCATAAGAAAGTTTTTTGATTTCTGTTCCTCTAATGATAAGTGAACATAAGTGATAAATGTTAATAATATGATAAAATTACTATTGAGAAAATAATATAAAAGATGTTTTTAAATGTACTCTATTTGTTTCCATTTACCTCTTAAACATTCAAAAGTAATATAGCTATAAGATGGTATTACTTATGCCAGACAAACTCGAAAACATTTATTAGACAAAATACACTATGCTGAAATTGAGGACTTAGCTGCCTATTACCGTGTGCAATCTGATATTTTACTATCTAGGATGAAGGAGGCAGTATATCGAACAGTTAGAATGCGTAATGTTAGATTTAGACAGAGCAGTTCCTGTAGTGCCCAACTCAACGGTTTGAGGATAGTCATAGAGTAATCTACTAAATTAACACCACCCCTTACCGTGCTAATATAATAGCCTAATGCAGCAATTCCAAACGAAGAGTTCTTCACAAGAAAAGCTATCCGACAGCTTGGAAATGAGCATGACAAAGACGATTAATTTCACCACTACTCTTTCTCACATTCGTAGTAATAAATGACATAGTGCTAGTCTACTGTTTTACTCTCAGGTGGCATAAGATGGGTACTATTAGACAGCCTAAAAGGGCCGATGGACCCATAGACTAGAAGAAATGGATTATGAGGGAACATGGCGAAGAGTATTACTACCTCGCCCAGTTCTTGAGTGGACATAGCAGTTATAAGGCATATCGGAGTAAACTCGTATGAGAAAAATGACAGCAAACGGTTGCGCAGAAGAAACTAAACTACTCGTTCATTTTTGGCCACAGATGTCACCTTTATCCAATGTACCCCACAAGAAGTTGACGGAATTTGACCCATTTCGCCGATTCGTTCAATATTAAGTTAGTCGAAATGGGGCAATGCAAAAAAATCATTAGAAACTTGGAATATAAAACTGCAGGCAGGGCCCTCGCCGAATTAAAGAGTAGGGGAACTCTGCTTTTCTTATTGCCCACACTTTGGTAGTTGTTTGTACACTACAAGCGGAAAAAGCAAGTGGAATAGAAGACGGGCGAGAGCGAGTTAAAATAATGAATTAACTAAAATAAAATCTTACCCCCAGAAATAAACCTTTTTCACGGCGTCACTCCAAAATCTAATCAGCTGATCCCGTTTAATTTTGCGTTGGTTCAGTTAATGTAAACATAAAGTAATCTAACTAAACTAAATTTATATTATTAGAAATATTTAGCGCAGTGATTCACACATTTATTAATGTAAATATGTAATACATATATCGATGGGTCTTACGAAAAAGATAAGTTTTTCAGCCAGAAAACGAAACAATATGTTCTTCACCGAGAAACAGAAACAATATCTTTTTCACCGAGAAACCGAAGCAATATCTTTTTCAGCAATAAATTGAAACAATATCTTTTTCACCAACATTTTGAAACAATATCTTTTTCGTACGACCCATCGATATGTGCTTAGGAAGTATTTTATTTAACACATTAACTTGAAGAACGATTTCCCTCGACGAAATTTCTTTTTATTCCGTCATTCACAAACTTCCCACTTCATTGCTCTTTTTTTAAATTCTTTTATTTAACTTACACTGTTTGTCGTCAAATCTTTGAAGTTAAATTTGACCCACTTCCCGGTTTCGGATAGAGCTGAAATTTTGCATACACTTTTAGTTTAGATGACAATGCAATCTGGCCATTTTGTAAAAATATCAAGATGGCGGTTCCAAAATGGCGGCTGATTTTTGAAATTGTGCTCCGCGGCCCTCTGACATGGGTATCAAATGAAAGGATATGACAGGTAGAACACAGTAGCTATGTGGCGTCGTTCCAAGTTCAAAATGGCGGCCAACACTAAATTGCGGAAAGCTTATAATAGACTAAAAAGTAGAAAATATAACCGATCAACTTCCAATTTTGCACACACTTGTAGTTCGGGTGATAATTAATGTGTATGAATGATGAGATGAATAGTTAAGTTAAGGGTGAATTGAAAATAAAGAAGCAATACACGTTACAAAAAATCACAAACAAACACAGAGATGCTGCTGTCAACTAAATTCAACTACTCAAATACTGAGCTCATGTCCGTATGCATAATTTCAACTCAACCCAGAGTGGGTAGCAGAGCTGAGTCGAGTTCAGTCAACCTTAACCCAACTCGACTCCCGTTTACATGTATTAGACTTGGGTTCAACTTGAGTTCAACTCATCATGTATAAGTACTAAATGCAATCTGACCTTTTTGTAAAAAAATCAAGAAGACGGTTCCGAGATGGCGGCCGTTTTTGCAATTATGTTCCACCGAGCCCACGACATGGGTATCAAATGAATACAGTAAACTGTGTGACGTAATTTTAAATCTAATAGAATTGCCATCAAAAAATGGCGGAATACATATAATAAAGTAAAAAGTAGAAAATAAAATAAATGGTTAAAAAAATTTTTTTTTTAAAAATTCTTTTAATTAACTTCTTTTAATTAATGTACTGAAAAGTATAAAAAATACTTAAAAGAAAGCGTGAAATTTCAATTTTAATGAAAAAGTTAATTAAAAGAATGGCGCATTTTTCATCAAAAAATTTTGTTAGAATTTTCTTCAAAGTGAATTGAGCAAAACAACAAGTTTAAATTAATTTTTTTTACTACGCCTTTTAAATTAATACATAAAATCTTAAATATATTGAAAAATAAAACAAAATTAAAAAAGATGATTTTATAAAAATAATGTGAATTTGAAATTAACAAAGCAAAAAATTGAGGGTTATTGTAAATCTCACGCGATTTACAGTTATATTTTCAATTTTTGATGAAAAATGCGCCATTCTTTTAATTAAAATTGAAATTAAAACTTTTTCATTAAAATTGAAATTTCACGCTTTCTTTTAAATATTTTTTATTTTTTACTTTTCAGTACATTTTTTAGTTAATTAAAAGAATTTTTTTAAAAATTTTTTTTAACCATTTATTTTATTTCACTGAAAACTCACTCTTTACTTTAATTAAACTAAAAACAATTCTTCTAACTTTCTTTTTATTTTTAAGTTAGTTTTACGAAAAACTGTTAGTGTAGTAAAACTTATAAAAAACTCGTTTTAAAAAAGTATTCTACCGAACGCGACAGTTTGACAGTTGTCTGACCTCCAGATTTCACTAAGCTCATATACAGGGATTTTATACATGAGAGCCTTTCCTGTAGCTCTCTATTCTATGATTGGAAATTAATACTACTAAATAATTTTTTACAAAGAACACCAAAAATTGATTTTATACAAATAATCGCATTGATATAAATCGAATTTAAAGCCGGCTTTTCTAATTAGGCGTAAACATGAAATATATTTATTAGCTAACGAGCTTGGCCATGAACCGGATAAATATAATGGGCCATGTTTTTTGGGGTACATTTGACGGCAGTAACCTCATTAATGAAACGAAAATTGATAATACGGAGTTTATACTCCTTGTATAGTGTCCATATTCGGATATACGGCCTTTTTTCATAACAAACCTCGCCTAGAAACAAACCTCGTCAACCGTCGGTTCTATTTCCTCCTTCTTTAGTACTTTTTTTCCTGAGTTTTATCTAAAAGTACCAAATAAGCACCAAATAAGGCCAATTAACATTCTAGTTATATTATAACTTCAAAAGTGAATGCCGTAGCATAATAGTTGCTAGACTTTATTCATTCGAAATTGCCAAGCTTTCCAATTTTGTAAAAAAAAGTATTGGTTAATTACGTATTTTTTTGGAGAAAAAGGTGGTTGAAGTTGAAATTTTAGTGAAAAAAGAACAATATTTTGACGACTCATAACTCGGGATGTTGGTGGGTTGAAACCTTGACTTTTACAGTTTTAGAGAGGTGGAAGTATTCTGCGTAGATGGCTGCTTTTTTCATGAAATCATCTAATAGGGTTACAAAAATACAGTGTAATATGTAAACCTCTACCAAAAAAATTTCGAAACGCCTTAGCGGCTAAACCTCTACGATTTTCCCTCCCCCAACCATACGATTTTTTGTTCCTCTATTCAAGACCTATCCACAGCCAGGCGTTTCGAAATTTTCACTAATACAACCTGTACAAGATTGCCATGCTCGGGGAAAGAAGACTGCGCCTTTGCAAATGCTGTGTCACAGCTGCGATCCAAGATCTATGAACACTCGGATAAGCTCACATCCTTCGATAAGTCGATATCGACTTTTTATAATGAATTGTTTGTTATGTAATTTTGAAGCTGAACTGAACGTCGCAATCACAGTTCCTGCCCCGATGAATGGTCAATCATTCTTGGTGAAGAGCTTAGAGGTGATCAGCTGGTCAACATTGACTCGACCCACCGCAGCACAAACAAATTTTTTTTTTGATAATTTTACCCTTGGAGCTTCAAACTTAACGTCGAGTAAACTGTACTCATAAACAGTTTCAAGGTCTTCAAGTCCATCTCATATCTCACCACCGATGTACACTACCGCTCAAAAGTATTAGGCCACCCTGATATTTTTGAATTTCCCATATTTATCGACAATTTTTTGTTGCAAAATGATTTTATTATTTTGATTATTTATTTTGATTTTATATATTCTTAATTTAAATTTAAATAAAAAACAACTATTGTTCATCAAAAAAATTTTAATTAACTCCCTGACCCCGAATAAACTCATTTTTAAGGGTGGCCTAATACTTTTGAGCGGTAGTGTACTTGCTTCCTCAATCCATATTCAAATTCGGGACCAACTCGTCACAGGAAGAATTGGGAAATCGTCTGAAAAAATTAAAGGCGAAATCTACGAATAAAAAGAAAGTGCCGAAGCAATCTCGAACCGCATAAAAAACACTCCGGGTTACTTCCAGTACTTCGGTATCTAATAATGGAGTAACAGCTTACTTTCTCAAGGGTGCACCGGTAGAAGAAGGTTTACGGCTTCTTCGCCAAGAACTTCTCAATCCCCATTTCAAGATGTGATATTTTTCATCCCGGGGAAAAAACAAGAAAGCTGTGAATTTCAAGCTGTTCTTGCCGACGAAATATGAATGGCTATTTCTAAATTTCGAATCTGACGTCTTCAGGTGGAAAAATTTGACGATCAGCCATTGGAAAGATCAACATGCAGCAATCGCCAATAGACGTCAAGGTGAAGCGACGCGCAACGTCATTCAGGTTCTACAACAGGACCTAGCAAAGTCATTCAGGTTCTACAAAGACGCGAATTGCCTGCTCATTTATATTTCAACATGCGCGCCCTGTGAATTTCAACGTATCCTCTGGCTCTTGTTATAAATGGATATCATTAATCCTTTTACGAAATAGTCTACATCGAATATTCTTTTACTTCGACATCATAAAATTATAATACCTCATGATCAATCCTTCACATGAAACTCGTCTACAACGATCGAATTTCAACGATCATAAAATAACGATCAATGCCTCACCACCAACACTGTAGCCAATAAAACCGATGCATATTCCCAGGTTCGAGTTCAACATTTTTACGAGCTCTGCATTATCGATGCTTTTGCATATTTCTGGGAGTTAAAAATATCTCCCAAAGCCATAGTTATCAAAATTTAATGAAAAAATTGAGAACAGGGTGACACTGAATTAGCAGAAATGTTTTCGAAAAGACAAAAATTTTATAATGCTAAAAGCAAAATGAGATAATGTTCAGTGTTTTGAAAGAATTAACGACTTTGATGGAATGCAATCGTAGGTAGATGCTCATTATATGATGAGTAAACCCAATTTTTAAAGTTTGTATTGCAACAATTGAGACTATATAGATAGACTATAGATCTCCTATGTACCTAGGACATATCTTGTAATTGGTTCTGTTGTAGCAAGCGTTCCTTTTTTTCCATGTTTACTATCTTCATTGTTGAAACTGCTAGGTAAATGGGGGTTTCGTTGAATTATCCTGGCCAAACTCTTCAGTAACTCCTCAAGAACGTATGAATTTTTTTTGTGTTATCATAAGAATCTAAATAATTAGAAAATTTATAACAAAATTTATTTGAAAGTTAACACAATTAATATAATCAGTTAAATATTTCATTAATTAGTAAAATATTACAAAGGCATGCTTCGTCGCAAGAAACACTTGCAGCACGACGGCAACGGAAACAGATCTGGCAAAATTTCACCATTTGGTTGCACAGCCAGCAAAACCCGAGAACTGTACTCCTGCTTACACTCCGAAGTATACCCAAAAGGAAGGGTTTCAGACAGAGCACACGACTGTCCAACTCCTCTATATTACAAAACAGAAGATTAGTGGTTTCATTTAATCTGCTCATCAATACTACTTACATACATTCTTCAGTTTTCACAGCTTGGGTGAAATTCTCTTGATTCACAATAAATCTCCAATCTTTCTCCACATTTCTGGCTATCTTCATAAATTTCAGGCGCCTATGACTTCTACATAGGGGTTCTTCGTGACCGAAAAAAACTGGATCACTTTCAACACTAGAAACTGAAATTGGCATAATTCTGGTGTCGGTTGGTTGCGCAGGAACACTTGCAGTCCTAAAAACTGGTGTTGCAAGTTTTTGTTTGAATCTGGATCTTGTGAAAAAGTTTTTATAAAAGTAGCAATCAGGTGAGAGCTTCTCTTGAATGTGATCCACGGGGTAATCAATGCTGTCGATACAGTAGCCATTCTCGTAGGTAGTACAAGAAATATTCTGTATGTTGGGAATATATTGTGAATTTGTTGATACTGCTTCACCTGAAAAAGTTTATTGACTGTAGTTCTGATTTATAATGTTACGAAGCGGTATTTATTTACTGGTTGTTTCATTTTCTATAACGTAGTTTTTAGTGGTGGCAATTACACGTTCGTTCTGGGTCCAGACTGTTGTCTCTGATTGTAAAGCAGAGTTTCCATAAATCTAAAGGAAATGATATCAATAAAAAAAACGAAATATTGTTATCAGAAATAAATAAAAAATAAACCAAAAATATTGCACATCTTTTAATTCTTGTATATCAGAAGAGATATCTCCAGCTTTTTATCCATCGATTCATGGAATTGTTGGGTGATAGCATCAAATGCTGAGATAGATACTTTATACTTACGGTTTGGTTGTAACGGGTGATCCGTTTAGAGAAGCTTTTTTTAGTAGGCATTATATGATAGATCACGCATGAGTTTTGTCATACAGTTTTGGTTCTGTATCGTTTGACATGTTATCATGGAAACCCGGCATAGTGTCTACAAATTCTTCATAATAATCTAAATAAGGATTATCTATAATACTGAATTTACTGATTTTTTTGTTGATTTTTTTTATAAAATACTTCTAAATAGAAACAATGGATACTCGTGATACATCACCCATAATCGGCTGAGTTGCTCAAATAACACCACTAAAAAACCTGGGCCGAATGAATAGAAATGCATGAACGAAATAAAACTCAAAATGCCGCCTTCAGACCATGCAAACCTGTTCGAACGTATATTAAACTAAACTATTTTTGTTAATGCCCCAAGAAGAAAGGCAAATAATTATTTTAGTAACAAGTCCAGAAGTTGTATATTCTATGATATCACTGATTTACACGGAGGTATTAATATAAGATAACAAATCCACTTCCTAGAATCTGATCGAATTGTTAGTACCGTGTGTGAGTCAGACCAACATGCAAACATTTTGAGACAGGACAAGAGTATTACCTCCCCCTTTTCCGATGATGCTGAACACGATTGCGGGATTATAATTTCTCTTTGAAGTTGCGCAGCCCTCAAAACGGTCAAAAAACAACCCCCTAGAGGGGTCAGTCGCGCTTCACACGGTTTCTCTGTAGAAAACAGACACTTTTCCCGTGTTGGAGGATGCTGAGATCTGAGCACGGTGGTGGGGTTGGCTATCGGTTCCTACCCTTACCAACCCTTCCCTTGACCAATTCTCCCCTCCCCCCCCCCCCCCCAAAGGAGTAAATTTTTTTGTAATATGGGTAATACATATTTATTCCCATTTTCGAGGATGCTGAGCACGGTGAAAGTAAAGTATTCAATAACGGTTCCGACTCTCACCAACCCTTTCTCCCGAGAAAAATATTTTATTGGAAGCCGACATTAGAATCGTAACGGTTTAGCCGCTAGGGCGTTTTGAATTTTTGTTGGAAGATGTTTACATATTACACTGTATTTTTGTAACCCTATTAGATATTTTCACGAATAAGTCACCAATCTACGCAGGGTACTCCCACCTATCTTAAACGGTAAAAGTCAAGCCACCGACTTCCAGAGCTATGAGTGGTCAAAGTCAAAATTTTGTTCTTTTTTGACTAAAATTTCAACTTCAACCCCCTTTTTCTCCGTAATCCGTAGTTAATCAATATTTTTTTTTACAATATTGGAAAGCTTGGACTATTTCTTATGAATAATGCGCGCTCGCTAGTCTAGGGAACAAGGCGCATGGCTACCATCTCAGAGGTCCCGGGTTCGAATCCCTACAGCATCACGGTCCTTTGCCTTTTTACTTTTCCCACCTACATAACTACTTTTTCCTGATTCCTCCTGCCATAGCCTCTCCTTCCCCGCTCCTCCGAGGGCTTGTTATCGGTTGGTTGTTGGCAGGAGGCATAACACTATTGTAGTAATTAAAAGACCGCTTTTTAGATTTAGTTGATCTTTATTGTACAAGACTTGATTCTCGACTGACTCTAGGGGACTAGCGGACCTTTAGTCTCGCTACTGTTAGCACTAGCACTAACACGTATACTGCTGTATACTGCATCTCCCCCTTTTACTTTAAATGTATCTACCATTTAATTTACTTACATTTCTTATAAGACTATAATTACTTCGCAACACACTACATTTTGAAAATTCAAATAACTAGTAGGTAACTTAATACTAATGTAATAATTGTTTTACATGATTATAATTCTAAGTGTACAACAATCCTAAATACATACGAACTATATACTCTACAATTAGCAAAATTCAATTCAATTCTTCAAAGTTCTATTTAATTCAACAAATTTCATTCAATTCAATTCAAATCACAAAAGAAACGTACAGCATTAACACTTCACCTCATGAACTTTTCGTGGTCTTAAAACTGACGAGTTTCTCCGAAGGACTGATCCGTCTTCTCTTTGAATTAGATACGATCTCGGAGATTCGTGTGTTGCCAGCACCTCTCCCTTTTCCCAAATTTTACCACTCTGTAACCATATTGCTTCATTTTCTCTTAAATTCCTCTTATATTTCGCGCTCCGATTGTAATAGATTCGGTTCCGCGAATTATTTTTTTCTACTACTTTCAGTTGATCATTGTGTGTCTTAAAAAGTGTTCGAGACGCAGGTAGTAAGCTTCTTTGCTTACGTACGACCCATTAAAATTTCTGCGGGTGACTTATGGGAACCTTTAATCGGGGTGTTCCGGTACTCTAAGAGTGTGAGCCACAATTCTTGCTTTGCGTCCATACTTTTTCTGATTAAGTTCTTTGCTATACTTATGGACTTCTCCGCTAGACCATTTGCTTGCGGATATCTCGGGCTTGTATTAACAACCTCAATGTCGTGATTCATACAAAACTTCTTGAAATCATATGAACCAAATGGATTGTTATCTGCTACAATCGTTTTTGGTATACCATGGTATGAAAAGATTTTCTTTAATGATTGTACCACTTCATTAGTAGTTTTATTTCTTAGGGGAGCAATATCTAAAAATTTTGAGAGATAGTCGTTCACTACTAAATAATTTTTTTTTTGTAACTCAAATATGTCAATGCCAATTTTATCAAACGGGATGTTGGGAACTTCGTGCGGAACATAGGGTTCTTTTGTGTTTGAGTTTCTATATTTCTGGCATATCTCGCACCTCGTTATCAAGTTTTCAATAGCCTCATTTAAACCTGGCCAATAGATTAGACTGCGAGCACGCGCTTTAGTCCTCTCTATCCCTTGGTGAGACTGGTGCAGTTGCAGGAGAACTTCTCGCCGCATATTTCGTGGGACTACTACTCTATCATTTAAGAAAACTAAATCTTCCTCTAATGTCAGATCGTTTCTTACCTTCCAATAAAATTTCACATTTTCAGGGACCTCACTTATTCTTTTGGGCCAACCCACTTTTAGATAGTGTACAACAGTTCTTAGCTCAGGATCTAGCGAAGTTTCATTTTTAAAATGCTCTTTTCTTTTATCACTAACATTTAAAGAATGCACAACTAAATCAAGGTCTGGGATTTCAGCATTGCAATTATTCCTATCAAAATGCCTCGATAAGAGGTCTGCTATTAGCATCTCAGTACCAGCCAAATGCTTTATTGTAATTTCATATTTAAATAAACGAAGTAACATTCTCTGTAGCCGTGGGTTAGCTACTTTGGTTATGTCTTTATTAAATAGTCCCACTATAGGTTTATGATCTGTAAATAATTCGATTGGTTTCCCATAAATGAAATAGTGGAACTTTGAGCATGAAAACACAATAGCCAGAAGTTCCTTTTCTATTTGTGAATATCTGGATTCTGTATCAGATAAACTTCTAGATGCGAACCATACTGGTTTGCCCTCCTGCAACAAACAAGCCCCTAGTCCATACTGCGATGCGTCGCATTGGATTGTAACAGGTTTACTCCCGTCAAAACTTTTTAATTGTGGGGCATCCTTAATTAAATTTTTAATTTGGGACAAACATTTCTCATGCCCATCCTCCCATCTAAATATTTTATTCTTGTGTAACAACTCTCTTAAAGGTTGCGATACATGAGACAAATTAGGTACAAAATCGCGCACATAATTAATTAGCCCCAAAATTCTTTGCAAATCTTTCTTGTCTTTCGGGGAATTTATTTTACCTATTGCCTCAACCCTACCAGGATCACATACAATACCACTTTCTGTTATTTCATGCCCTAAAAATTTTACTTTAGACTGTTTGAATTCTACTTTGTCTTTATTAAACCTAATGCCTAACTCTTTAGCTCTCTGTATGACCTTTAATAGAACAGCATCGTGTTCTTCTTCCGATTCTGTAGCAATAAGAATATCATCGAGATAAATGACTATATTTGGGATATCTCTAAAATTTGCTTCATTTAGCATCTGGAACATTTCCGGAGCTGTCTTAATTCCAAAAGGTAACCTCTTGAAGCAGTAGCACCCAAAAGGTGTGCTGAAAGTACACAATTTGCTTGACATTTCATCAAGTTCTATCTGCCAGTAACCATCTTTAAGATCGAGTACTGAAAACATAGATTTACCCCCGAGCTTCTCGCTAAGTTCACGAAATGAAGGGATAGGGTAATTCAAAGGCTTTATCACTTTATTTAGATCCCTTGGATCAAGACACAATCTAATTTTTTTGTTAGATTTTTCAACTATAACTATGTTAGACATCCATTCCACTCCACAGTTTACTTTCTGAATGACGTTTAACTGCTCTAACCTATCCAATTCCTCCTTCACCGCATTTTTTATCGTCAAAGGTATTCGTCGGGCGGGCTTACATACCGGTACCACATTTTCAAAAATTTCAATTTTTACGTTTTGTGCAAATCTTCCTAGTCCATCAAACAAATCTGGATTTTCTTTAATGAAAAATTCTTTAGTCAATGCAATTCCTAGCATCTCAACGCGTTTGACAAGGTTAAAATCAGTGCACGATTTTAGTCCCAAAAGTGGCGTTCTTTCACTCTTTGTCACGAAAAATTTTATTTGTTTTATATTATTCCTAACGCAACATTCTACTTCAACTGAACCTAAATTGTCAATCTCACTCCCATTATAAGTTAGAATTTTCGTTTCTGGCACTGTTAACCTTGGCCCTTCCAACTTTTCAAATATATCGTATGGCAACACATTTACATCCGCGCCCGTATCTAATTTTACCTCGATTAACAAATTTTCTATTCTTATGCGCTCCATCCACGATTTTGCTTTACTTGTACTACTTCTCACAACATCAATATAAAAATCACCATCATCATCGTCAGTTTTAATCTCACTTACCCGACTAAATTTGTTTATCGGTCTAAACCTGCATGCCACTGCAAAGTGGTTTCTTCCTTTACAAATGTTACATTGGGCACCGAATGCTGGACATTTCCTTCGTTCATGGTTTCTTAAGCAAAATTTACAATCAATGATTACTTCCTGACTTTGATTTGATTTACCTAAATTTTCGTTTTCCCTAAAATTAAAAGAATTATTTCTAACACTAGGTCTATTATAATTGTTACTTCCATTATTCCTCTGTGGCTTGCTGACTGCGTGTACCGTAACTCCTTGCTTTCTTTGTAATTGAGCCGCTTGATCATTTGTAGATTCCGCTGCACGTGCCCATTGAATCGCCTTAGTGACATCTAAATCCGATGCTTCCAGAAACTTTTTTTGTAGGCTTTTATCACTCGTACCCGTAACAATTTTATCTCTCAGCATGCGATCCTCCAAAGTTCCGTATCCACAGGTTCTAGCTAATTTTTTTATGTCCACCAAGAAACTATCAAAGGGTTCGCCATGCTCTTGTATTCGGTTCATAAATAAAAAACTCTGATAAATTTCATTTTTTTTGGACTGCAGAAATTTTCAAAAGCTTTGGTGACTTTCTCATAATCTTTTCTCTCTTCTTCCGACAGGCTGAACGTATTAAAAACCTCTACTGCCTCAGGTCCGATAGCATTTAAAAAAACAGCTACTTTTACCGGGTCAGGCTCCTTGTCTACCTTCGTGGCAGTGCAAAAAATGCAAAAATTCTGCCAAAAAACTCTCCAATTTTCGGCTAGATTTGATCCTCCTAAATTTAGCGTTTCCACTCTCCTAATATAATCCATCGGGACTACTTTTGTGATGTATCGTATCCCTTTGGGTGGCCTTCCACGTGGTTTCGGCAACTTCTCCTCACTTGGCTTTTTCCGTGCTATTCCCATTCACTTTAAACTTCACTGCTTTTTTTATACCACATTTGTATAATTCCTGTTTTATATAACGAAGATTTGATTCACTTTAGTACCGCGTTCTTGGCCCTTTTCATTCGACTGCGCCATCTAGTAATTAAAAGACCGCTTTTTAGATTTAGTTGATCTTTATTGTACAAGACTTGATTCTCGACTGACTCTAGGGGACTAGCGGACCTTTAGTCTCGCTACTGTTAGCACTAGCACTAACACGTATACTGCTGTATACTGCAACTATAGCGAGTTGTGTCTCGATGCCGTGATGACAGAGTCGCAATAGTAATGGTTGGGAGTAGGTGGAAGAAAAATATTGCGGCTTGTTTGTGGCATTTCCTTCCTTCACTTCGCTCTCTCCCTTCACTATCTGGCTGGAGCGCTGTTCTACATTGCACTCTATACAAAAAACATAGATTGTCGAAGTACGAAGGGCTTTCCATGAGCTCTCTAATCTTTCACATAAAAAATAGTATGCGTGTTCCAAGAGAAAATCGAGGAACATTGCCTGAAGTAGTGCTTACCGTAGAGTAGTTCATAGAATGCAATCAATTTACCAAGGCAACTTTCCTCAAGGTAGAAGGCGGTCTGAGCAAAGTCACCTTCGAGGCTTATTTTTTAGAGAATTTCATAACAAATAACTTTTCCATGGCATATGTTAGAACAAAAGTAAGTAGAAACGAAGTTTATAAAAAAAATATAGAGAAAGCGCCTATTCACAATAAATTGATTAAAAAGTTGTCAACCTATTTTGTGGGCAAACTGTTCAACTGTTCAATTACACCCTAAAACGAAGCAATTCCAGCAACAGTTGCCATAAAAATGCCTCACCAACTAGCCTGCTGTGCTTTAATTAAAATGTGTACTTTTAATTAAAAAATACAATATATTCTTAAGAGGAGGCAATTTGTCCTTCTGCCCAGGGCGACATAACCGCTAGAGCTGAGATAAGTTACCAGACCCTAAAAATTAAAAAAAAAAATCCAAAACGTAATGCAATTCAAAAGAACCATACATTCGGTCCTTACATTTTTTTAAAGTTTTTTTTTTTATTTTTTCAAATTCTGACCGGATATTGGAAATTAATCCTGCCTTTGAATTTAGTTTCCAACTTCAGACAGGCTGGAACAAGTTCAGTAGCCTGCTTAGTGGCTTGTCGCTGACTTGACAAGCTTCAAACCTTCCTGACCGCAGTCCTGCCTTCGGTTTATTTGGAAGGAGTTTATGAAAGTGGGACTCGGGTGTGCTCTCTGGGGCTGTCCAATTCCACTTCCCCTTCATCTTAATTTGTTTACAAAAATCCCATGAGTGCGCTAAAAAGGAGAAGGTCCATCCTGACAGAGCCTCTAGGCGCCCGGTACCTAGAGGAGATCGACAGTGCAAAGCCTACCCAATGTCATGCAGCCCTCAACACAATAACTGTACATCTTGGTTTGCCCGATCATATTAGCACATTCCTTTTAGGAAACTTTCCAGTGGCCACTACGTGGAGGTTAGGATAGCACTTCCACCAGTACGAGACAGCTTAGGGTAGGTGCGTATTTAAATTTTTAAATACACTACATGTTGCTCCCCCAATCTCCCCGATGATTGACCACCAATACTTAGGAACTACTGAAGTTAGAGCAAAACATTTATTTTTTTTAGGAGACTTGAACCAGTTTTCTCGCTATGGACATGTCTTTATACTCAATAGATTCTCGATTTGATCTACTATTGCCCAATACGTACCAAGCAAACTAGTTTTACCAAAAAGAGAAGAGTTCCTGCTAAAACAACAAATTCCACTTCATTGTAGTAATACACAAAATTATATAAAACTTATGTTTCCGTGGTATGATAACTCCAAATCATTTCTTAAACAAAAAAGTTTTAATCCGCAACCTCTAAAAATCCACACTTTTTCATTTTTTCACCAACTTTAAACTTTTTCATTAACTCACCAAATAAAAATTCATAGAGATTAAAACCAAAATAAACACTCGACATCCACTGATAACCTTTGCCATCACCGTTTAACTAAAAAAAACAATTCCACAAAACACTATTGTTAACAAATTTCACCTCAGATTGCTGATAGCATGCCTGAAAGGGCTACTATTTATGCAAATGACAGATTAGCAAAGGTTATCAATTTTCAACCCTTCTACACACCGATTAACCAACCGAGCTAGACTGACCGCACTTAACTCCGGTTTCGTGTCGGGGCTCTTTCTATTAGCGCTGGAATAGCCAGAGACAATTGGACACGTTTTAGAGTGACTAAAGTTAATCAGCAATCTAGAATCGATTCCTACGAAAGGGGTCAGAAGGTGAGAAGCTATAAAACGTTTTTGCTTTTGTGTGATTGATTGAATTTTGGGGTATTTAATTAACATATCATTTAATTGTTCTGTCTGACAATTAAGAGGAACTAGTGTTTTTTGTGTGAAAAATGTGGGAATGAGTGGTGGATTTTGGATTAGAGGTTATAAAAAACATAACCCATCATGTTTAAGAGCTATGAGTAGATAGTTCAGTATAGTAATTGCTTAAACAAGTGGATACTTATGCTCGTCACTTTTCATGGCACATTTTCAGTTGAAGAGCAATAATTCCAAACTGACTAGTGTAATGTAGCATAACGCCGGTGAGGGAAAAAGGAAGGAGGGAATTCATATTTTCAAGAACCTTTTGCTTTTCTCTGCATGTTTAGATTAGGTGAAATATTAGAACCAGTACGTGTACCACTGCAAATTTTCGATACATTAAATAAAGGATTTTCTTTATCCATAATCTGAGATATTTTTAATGTACTTAGGGTCGTATACATCAACGAAGTTAATCTGTAATTACATTTTTATCGTTGACACCTAGTGAACTCCGGATAAAACTAAAGATCGGCGATATCGTGTTTTGAAATGTATTGGTTTAATATTATGTAGTTGCTCTGGAAGCTCTTATTTTCAATGCCAACAAGCAAACAACAAAATTGGTGTGAGTTTTACTGGGAGATTCAGCTTTACATCGACATAGAAGTAGGAGCGAGAGATGCATAAGCGAAAATGATTTTCTAAAATATATTAGGTAAGAATTACTAATTATTAAATATCGAGGGTTTCGTGCCAAAAGGGCGTATCAACCAAAACATGGATTTAGAGGATTCAATAAAAACATTTCTAAAATCGGTGCATTTTTTTTCATATTGCTTATCATCGAAAATAAATGTTTTTAGGCGTATGTTTTGGATACTTTTATTCACTTGATGACCTTCTGGCACGAAAAATATACGACTCTAAGAAAAAAAAAAGTTATAAGCCCAAAATCGCGATTTTGTGGATACGCCCTTCTGGCAGGAAACCCTCGATATTAGGTAACAATCTAAGACCCGCATAAATCTATATCCTCACTCCTCACACCACAGCTTTGTTGTTGTAATTTGAAGGAAAAAGTTCTAGCTCGAAATTTCTCCATTAATATTGGATTTTTAACCGACTTCTATTCACCAAAATATAAGTTGATGTTTATGAAATAACGTATAAGGAAGTTATGCTCATTAACGGTCTATCGAGCATCTATCCATAACATTGCTGTATGTATTTGACCCTGGTCCTGTCGAATGCTGGTATAGACTTGGGAGCTCAGAACAAGGAACTCTTAAGCGAACTGTTGGTTGGCTATTACTGGGACTCTAGAAGATCTAACTGAATCACCAGATTTACGGGAGCTATTATTATTATTTATTTATTATTTATTTATTAGCATATAGTACACAAGACATTAGTCTTATGATTGTACTTATAAAAAAGATACATAAATTAGCAATAAAAAAAAACAAAGTTAAAAACAGAGTTACAGCTATAAAAACCAAAACAAAGATACAAATTTTTGAAATTACTTAACAAAATAAGAAATATTAAAACAAAATAAAATTAAAATGAAGTGAAATTGTGTTCGAATTCTAATTTGCTATTCGGCCAACCAAGTATTCGATGAGACACCTTTTGAAAACGCTGCTCGATTCCGTCATTTGTATGCTAGCAGGAAGAGAATTCCATAGTTGAGCGACGCAAACAAAGTAAGAACGTGATCCTGACAAGAGTCCAAAACGCGGAATAAGTACATTGAGGTTTCTGGGTGATTGAGACAACTGAATAAATTCAGAAAGGTAAGATGGTTTACGTCCACGTAGAATATCATGAAAGAATTTTAATAGCCTAAAGTGCAAGTAGACATGAAAAGGACAACCTAGGACGTTAGATGAATAAGGTGAAATGTGATCATGCCTACGAAGATTATATATAAAGCGAACGCAATCGTTGAAAGCCACAGTAATTTTCCGACCACAAGAAGAGTCCAGAGATGGAAATATAACGTGGCCGTGCATTAGAAGAGGCAAGACTAGAGATTTAACTAATCTCAATCGGAGGACACAATTTAACAAGTTACCGTGCACACGCAGCTTCCTTAAGACTCCATAAACTTTGCCCAGTATTCCTTGTATATGGTCGCAACAGGTCATTCTGTCATTTAGAATAACCCCAAGGTTTTTTACTTTGTGCACACGTCCAATGTGAGTGTGGCCCAGGGAAACATGTGGAAGGTCAAGGTCAGAGATATGGGAGTTGGAAAAAACTATAAACTGGGACTTAGCAGGGTTGAGAATCAAGAGATTAGAAGAAGACCAGTCATAGATGTTTTGCAGGTCTGCGGTTAATTTACTTAATCCAAACTCAAGCTTATCTTTAGGCATTGTGAGATAGAGCTGTACGTCGTCAGCGTACATATGAATATTAGAGTTCGTGACAACCGCTGGAAGATCATTAATGAATAAACTAAATAGAAGCGGGCCAAGTATCGACCCTTGGGGAACACCATCTAATAACTTAGCAGGAGAAGAAATAGAGTTTATTAGTTTAACCTGTTGCGAGCGATTGGTTAAGAAACTATGCAAAAGCTTAAGAGCGGATGACGAAAAGCCAAAGCGAGCGAGCTTCACTAGAAGTAGGGAGTGGTTAACTTTATCAAAAGCTTTTGAAAAATCTAATAGAGCGAGCAAACATACGTCGCGATCATTTAGAGAGTGCCTTATATCAGTGGTAATTTTAAGAAGTGCCGTATCACAGCTATGAGATTTACGAAAGCCAGATTGGAAAGCATGAATCACCTGATTTCGTTCACAAAATTCGAGGATTTGAAGTGCAATTAGCTTTTCAAGCACCTTGGCGAGAAATGGGAGGATGCTGATAGGTCGAAAGTCCGCGGGACATGTCGGGGTTGCACATTTAGCAATCGGCAAGACAAACGCATGTTTCCAGGAATTGGGAAACTTGGATAGGGTAAGGCAGGAATTAAATAGATGAACTAGAGCAGGCAGGATACAAGGCATAAGCACTTTAAGGAATCTAGGCGGGATATTATCACTACCAGTAGCGTTCGATTTAATTGAGTATACTGCACTAATAACTTCAGTCGAATCCACACAGCGGAAACTAAAATCATCCCTTAGAGCAGGAGGGAGTATAGCTGGCTGATTTGGGTAATGGTTGCCAGAGAAGTAAGTGTTTAAGCTTTCTCCGTCAAAGTCAGGAGCAGTTGTCTCATTCTTGCAGTGGACACTTAACTTTCGTAAATTTCTCCACAAAGTATTAGATGGTAGAGATGGATCAAGCTTACGCGAGTAAAAGTTGCGCTTGGCTTCTCTGATTTTGGTTGTGACTAAATTGCGAATACGTTTGTACGAGTTTCTAGCACTTGGGCTTTTTGTAGAGAAGTATCTTTGGTAAAGATATTCCCTCTCTGCCAAGTTGGGCATCCCGTTCAACGTCAGTGGCCGTAGCCACGGGAAGATGAACGAGAGAGAAACACTTGTTCACTCCCTGTCCAAATGCCCGGCTTTAAATCAAGCCTGGTAGCGCACACTAGGCCGTTACGTTTAGGAAGACTTATATGAGATCAGATCACTGCTAAGCTTCCTAAATTCCACAGGAGGACAATTGAAGAAGAAATAAATGTACCAATTAAATTAAAGATTGTTGTCCAGGGGGGCCTCGGTGGTCTAGAGGTAAGGCGCCTGACTACTATCCCAGAGGTCCCGGGTTCGAATGCCGGCCAGCCCCACGGTCCTTCGCCTTTTCCACTTTCCCGCCCACATAACTTCCCTTCTTTCTTCTCCCCTCTTAACATTCCTGATTCCTCCTGTCATAGTCTTCGCTAGTCCTTCCCCGCTCCACCAAGAGCATGTCATCGGTTGGCTGATGAGATTCAACTCGTTTCAGAAGGCATAACACTCTAGCGAGTTGTTTCTCAAAATGCCCCGATGCCAGAGTCGCGAAATGGTTGGAAGTAGGTGGAATAAAAAATATCGCGGCTAGGTTGTGGCAAAGTCTAGTAATAACAAGTCTTTCATCTTCATACAAAATTTCCCCCCTGTTAGTTGTGTGCGTGCATATATGAACATCACTGCTGAGCAAAACTCAACGCATACTTCGTGAATTCAGCGATACAAAGCCAGATTCTCTCTTTACGATAAAGTATGCAGAACAGAAAAGGAAAGAAAATTGAATCAGCTGTTTTCTTTCATAAATCAAAACAAACGAGCAAATATGCACCAATACATTAACTTTATTCCCATATAAACTCATAAAAGTTAAGCTGTTTAGTTGTATGGAAACGCGTATAAAAATGGTGCATTCTCTCTCTGATAGCCAGACATCGTCATTTGAAGAACTTTTGCATATAGCTGTTCGCCTTCCACTCATTAACTATATGAAGATGAAAGACTTGTAAAATTTCTAGACTTTGGGTTGTGGCAGCTCCTTCCTACTTCTCTGTCTCTCTTTCTACTTTCTATCTTCCGGCTAGAGCTGCTGTTCGACATTCTATACGAAAAATAGATTGTCGAACAGTACAAAGGGGCTTTCCCTAAGCCTCTAGTCTACCACATAAAAAAAAAAAAAGCTTCATTCATTGTTGCGGATGAGTCGCGCCACACAAATTTCCCATAAAGAGAATCATCTGAACTACGATTCATTGTTGTGGATAAAGTGCGCAACGGATTTTGTATAATTTGACATTTTGTCAAAGTTTTTTTGGTAAAATTCTATGATGTGAATTTCAAAAATGAATAAGCGCAAAATTCGTTGAAACCTTAAAAATGCTGAAATATTTGAAATATCGACATAAAACATGATTTTTTTGACAATTTTAAAAATCCGCCGTACAAAAGTTAAAGTGGGTCAACTTTTTTCCAGAGAGGAAAAAATATCCCAAAATTGAGAAGTGCTCAATTTTTCATGCAAAAAGTATGCTCGCGCATAAGTGCGGCGCGACTCATCCGCAACGATGAATCTGGCATCGAGCTACAAATCCACATCCACAATTGAGACTACCACGGATGAAATCACTGCGCCAGAACCTACATGGTTATGCTCTTAGAACGTGTAGACCTCATCTGTGTGGAGTCTCGAATCGTCCTCCCAAGGTCCCAATATTACTTACTTATATGCTCATTCTAAAAATTAAATATGTATGTATATATTGCTTATGATCATTGTTAACGGTACAAAAGCAAAGTTTTTCAAAAATTATACATTGTTTTTGTTATTTTCAATATAAAGTCTTATATTATAATCATTTATACGTCCATCGTCTAACTCATTTAGCCACCACACGCCAACCATCCTGACTGCTCGGTAGTGTTACTTTTCTAACAGAAGACTACTCGTAGCTCACTCGACTTATTCCGAAAGCCTGCAATGTGAGCATTGCAATCAAAGGATTCGTTTATACATAAATAAAACAACTCGTTTGTAAGACAAAATCTCGAAACTCTCTCGAACTCACCATTCACCACCTTACCATGCTAAATTTACTACTACACATTACATGAAAAACTGTCGTACAAAAGTCTTATGATATGACAACAATTTGATATTTTCAATTTTTATTAACAATATAGTTTTATTACGACTAAACGTATCACATTTAATAAATAAAAGAGCGATTTTCAAAATATTAAAATTGTTTTAAGAAATTTACAAAAATCAAATTTGTTTTTGTGCCTTTTCTTAATATCATTAATTTTTTCCTTGAACTGATTTTTTTGGCTAATCTTAAACTATTTTCTTAATAATTAGAAAAATTTGTATTTAAGCTACAAAACGAAGCTAACGGCGCATGACTTTTGCAATTTGGACTAAATAATGTAAAGTAGAGGTAGGAATATTCATTCAACGGAAACAGACAGGCCAGCCACTCTGAAGGCTCCTCAAACATTTGTTTTTTTTTTAATAAAAACGTTTTTTTTTTTTTTCGTTTTCTATATCATAGAAAATTTTTTTTCTCTAGTTTACAAAATTTCCATTCTTGTTAAATTCAAAGCCTCCGTTCAAATTCATGACACTAGTAATCGGTAAAACTACGAGAAGGATTTGTTTTTAAGGATGCACTTGCAGCAAGACGGCAGTTGAAACAAGTCCTTAGCCACTACCCCCTCTCCGTTAACCGATAAAAGCTGCCGGAAGATATATTTCTGTCTACATTCAGTTACGTAACCATTCGGGAAACTATCAGCCATTAGACATGGTTTTCCAGGATTCCTAAAATGGTAGATGTTATTAATATGAAGGATATAAACAAAAATTGCTGCCACTTACGAGCACTCCTCAACTCTGATGCCTTGTGTGTAGTTCGGTTGGTTCACAATGAAGCTCCAATTGTTATCCTTTGTTAGTCCTGCTTGTGGATAAATTATCCTTTCTGTGCTGAAACAAAGGGACTCCTCGCCAGGGGCATCGATTCGTTGTGTTATATTTGGTGAATTTATATTTTCTGGCAGTAGATCCTCGCCGAAGAGCTGCTGAAACTTCATCGATTGTGACTGCAGGGCATTCGATACAATGTCCTTTGGGTAATTTTCTACAGCCGTGCAAAATAACTTGCCTGGCTCGGCGCAACGTGGCTGCATTTTTCTAGGCGATCCAAATCTTGGATCCTCAGGGAAAATAATATCTGAAAATAGTATCGCGCAAAAAGAAATTGTTGTTTTGAGTAAATGCTTACAATATATGTTGACAAACCCAAAGTGCAAAGTTATAATCAAGTATTAAAGGACAACATTTACATTTATTAATATTATATAGTAACTACACTCAGCTATATACATTCATTTTGATTAGTCTCGCATGATTGGAGCTTTTAAAATCTCCCAAAAATTATGCCATTGAACTCTAACTACTAAAGCGAGTGCATGGGATGTAATCTATAGCAGAAATAACACCAGACTGGATTGGCCTTAGGCTCTTCTCTGGCTGGCTTTCGAATACAGATGCCTGAAATATTCTTGTACATTCATCCCTTAGAATTATTTGAAGAGTATTCCTAACTCTTGCCTTCTAGAGTGAAAAAGTTGTTCGTTGAAATCGTGCCTGAGTGTAAAATCATGTTGTTGGACTAAGTGAAGTTACTTGAGGGGTTTCTTTCCTTAAACATCTCCTCATACACGATTGCAATTCTCAAGGTAAAGAGTTGAAAAGATATTCGTGGAAAGAGAAGTACTAGAAATACTTTCAATGCAGAGAGTGATGGGTATGTTCTTGTAGCAATACCTTTCATGAAATTTTTTTTATTATTTTACAGCAAATAGAATAACAACTTGAAATCGTTCAAGCAATGAAATCTCATCTCTTATGTCTTCAAACTGTAACTTCAATAATATTCCCAAAATCAAGGATTGCGTTTTAGATTATAAGTGAGGCTTCAAACCAATCAATTCACTTTCGAATAGAATACTATTTCCATATTTTGTATATTTTACATGTTTATAGTTTTTATAAGATGATTTCAATTATAATAAAATACTCGAATATGTTGCAAAAGCATGAATATCAAAGACAGACCACTCCTCACACCTCAAACGACAGCATTGTTGTAATTGCTTCCAGACTTCTTATTCGAAATATCTAGGAAAGTCTTGGCGAATGCGATGTAAATTAATTATCGTAAAAACAATCTTGGATTTTTTTTATAAATATAAGTTGTTATTTTTGTTAAAATCACAAATAAGGATTATTCTAGTGCTCTAAAAGTGAACAAATCCTATTTCAGTATATCTATAGTCCCGAAATCCAAGCATCCAATAAGTCATCAAAAGGTTTGTGTATTTGGTGATTACCTGACGTATGGATCCTCGAAAAGTACTCTGCGGTAGGATTTACGTGTACGTTTACATCTAGCAGCAAAATCATTTAAGAAAGTTTGCTAAAAATCAAAGACCTTGACTTGAGTCCTTTGGACTGCGAGGTAGATCAACCATCCGCAACTATCAGAACGCTCAAAGGTTAGAGAATAATAAGGACTGAATAGCATTGGCTCAAATAGTATAGCAAGATCGGTTCTACGACCTCCAATTTTTGAATTTCACACTCCCGGCAGCTTTTAAGAATACGGTTCTTGTTTTCACTAACGAAATTATAGGGAGAAATTGGATAAGGTTCGGGTCTTGGGGGAATATTAATTAGATTCGTACCTTTGATAAAAGGAAAGCTTTTATGTTTTTAATGCGGTTCGTGTCTCCGCTAAAATGAAAGCTTTTATGAGAAAATTTGATGAGGTTCGTGAATTCGCTTTCATGGAGAATTTTGGTGAGGGTAGTGTCTTCGTCAAGATGAAAGCCCTTAGGGGATACAGGAAAGCTTCGGGCAAACTATCCGTGTCCATGAAAAAATGGGGGTTGCCGGGGGGTGAGATTCACGTGCAAATGATTCCAACTTCCAAGCTGCTCGAGACTTTTCTCACAAGAACCTACCCTGCGAGAAATTGGACCTTTGCTGGACTTTTGCCGCACCCTGAATATCCCGAGTTGGTTCCAACTTACAAACTTCCAGAGTTATGAGTCATCAGAATTTAGGTTTTTTTTCACTAAAATTTCAACTTAAACTACCTTTTTTTTTACAAAATATCTAATTTACTAATTAGATTTTTTTTTTTTTTCAAATTTTGGTAAGCTTGGACAATTTCCTGGACAATTCTTATGCTACGGCCTTTAATTTTGAAGTTGTAAGCAATTCTAATGTTAAAAGAATAACCTTGGCTTTTACAGTTAGATAGGTGGTTTGCCTTCTTTTTCTAGATTTTTTAAGAAAGCCTTGAAAACGGCAATTTAAAAAAAGACGTTAGCGAAAAGGTAAGCATGTAGAGGTAAATGAAGGAATTTTGCGATGGTTTAAGGAAATGCGAGAAATGCTGTTATTACCGAATGGTTTGCGAACAAGCCGCTATTTGCCCAGATGCTAAATGTTAATGGATTTGACCGGGGTGGGTGGTGGTAACGGGTCGGTTGCAGGGATGGAAATTAAGACAAAACATTTGTTTTAATAGATTACATGGAGAGAAAAAATGAAGATGATCATTAAGCAGGATCTGAATGGTTAAGCAATATGTGGCCAAGCCTGCGGGCGGGGAAGGGGGAAGGGGAGTGGATATTACAGAATAAAATTCCATAAGTTTTTCTTCTAAAGTTCTATTTTTGATGATAAAAATAATAGTCCACAGTCCCTGGGCCATTTTTTAATGATTAGTAACAGGCTGAAAATTGACAAGACGCTCAACTTTTCTATTTGCGAAAATTCTCCATAGTGGTTCCTAATAAAACGCGTGAGCGTTAAAGATATCGGGTTCGACGATTGCAAAAATTTTATTAGTAAATATTTGTTTGCTAGTTAAAGAGATAATGTAATAAAGAACTCAATAAAATTTTGTCCTAATAAAATGATGGTCCAACCGAACCGTCGCCCAGCCTCAACATGTTCTCCCTGGTAGAAAAATCTCTTGAATTCAAAGAGTTCACCTTGACTGCTTTCTTTGTATATTGAAGGTGCTTTTAACCATGTTGAATCTTCTGCGGTGACGTGTGGGTGTTGACGGATACTCCAGGTCCTTTATTGATCAGCTGCTGAAGTGCAGGGTCACAAAGTCCGGTCTGGGGATTTCGGAAGAAGTCAGACGAGTTGAAAAAGTCACACCGCAGGGAGGGGTTCTATCGCCGCTCCTTTGGAATTTAACAGCCAACGAAGATAACCCTAAGGGAGTCTGAGTACACCACGGTGGCCTATGCCGATGATATTGTGCCGGTGGTGACCGGCAAGTACATCTCGTGCTTTTTACAAGGAAGCATAGACTTCCCGATTTTCCTTCTCTAAGACTCTGTGTAATGAAAGACTGCAGCTTAAGGAGGATTCGAAATTTCTAGGTCTCATACTGGATAGGAAACTAACGTGGAGGCCGAATCCTTTAGAGAGGGCTAATAATGCTAAAACAGCTCTCTTCTTATGACAAAGAACGATCGGAGTGAATTGGGGCCTTAAACACAGCATCTTCCACTGGTTTTATACAGCCGTACGCGTAGCCACGCCTATACTTATGCATGGCATATTGGTATGGTGAACTGCATTACAGAAGGTTACGTATCGTAAGATACTGGAAAGGGTCCCAAGAACAGCTCAGTTGTGTATTAGTGATGCAATGAAAAGCACCCAAACAGCTGCGCTGGATATCTTATTGCATCTTATCCTTTGGATATACATACCGAGCAAATGTCAGCCTGGACGGCCGCCAGGACAAAGCCTTCTCTCGGATGAACTCCATATTCGTATAGTCACTCAACCTTAGGACAACCTAGATTACGTTACACCTTCGTATACCTTGGGGAAAGGTTTCAATACCTTCATTTCGGCCAGATATGACTGAACAGATGGTGTTTTCCCGACCGAGTCACTATGTATTTATACAGATGGCTCTAAAATTGGGAACATCGTTGGTTGTGGTATCTTCTCCAAGGTATTGAATATATATACTTCTCTTCGTGTACCCGACCACTGCCAGGGCCTTCTAGGCAGAAATCACTGCACCCATACGATTTTTCGTTCGTCTATCCAAACATAAACGTAATCTCTGTCGCATTTATGCCCCCTGTGCTAAAAATTGAGTCGTTTGGCATAGCAAGTCATTTGAGTTGAAGAAAGTGACGTTTCAGTTGAATTGCGACTTTCAGGGGACTGAACTCGACTTAGCATTTCCATTCTAGGTCGCTCTCAAACGGAAACGACTTGTCACGCCACAGCACTCGACTTTCAGCACAGGCATCTATACATTGATCAGCTTCCGTCTAAGATCTTTTTATTCTGAAAAGTTTCGATTTTCACGTTTTCAGAAATATATTTTCATCTCCTCTCACTTTTTAATAAATTTATCGAATACATTACTTTTGAGCTAAGATAAAACTTACAGCATAAGCGATTGTTAAAGCATATTTCATTATTTAAGTAATTTTGCAGCTTTCATACCAACAATTAAAATCTAAATCATAAATTATTAAAAGATTACAAATAAAATATTTTTATTTAAAATTTCACTTATCACATTAAATAAATAAAAATACAAAAGTATAATTATCAAAATAATTACTTAAAAGCTAAATATTCGTCATTGTTCTGGCCAGCAGCACTAAAAAACTGTTTTTACATAAAGTTTTTATTTTTAAGGATACACTTGCAACAGGACGGAATCTTAAACAAATCCGGTCCAAACTCCCCAGCATCATTCACCGACACCAAATGCCGATAAATGAATTTCTGCCTGCATTCAGTTTCATAACCACTGGGAAAGCTGTCGGCAAAAGTGCATTTTTGTCCTGGCGATCTGAAATGCATGATGTTGACTGTGTTATGCAAGGAGAAACTATATAAAAAAAATGTATAAGTTTTAAGGACACTTACGAGCATTCTTCAACTCTAATTCCTTGTGTATAGTTTTCTTGATTAACAATGAACTGCCAATTGTTATCCTTGGTTAGTCCAGCTTTTGGGTAAATAATTGTTTCTGTACTGACGCATAAGGATTCTTCATTTGGTGCATCGACACGCTGACCAAGGTCTACAGTGTTAAAATCCTGCAGGAGGTCCCGCCCAAACAGCTCCTGAAACTTAACCAAATCCCTGTTTTTGGCATTTGCAACCAGTTCCTTTGGGTAGTTTTCTACATCGGTGCAGAATAATTTCCCAGTTTCTGCGCATCGTGGTGGATTTTTTTGAGATAAACTTTTTAATTGTGGATCATCTGGGTAAATCATGTCTGAAAAACACGCCAAAACCACCAGGGTTTGTGATAGTAAACTTGTTTTTTTTTTTTTTTTTTTTTGGTTAAAGTAATTAGCGTTAGTATATGATGGGATGATATTAAGTACCAAGATGGAAGATTAGAGCGATAGATTATGAAATATTTCTAGCTACGTGCTCTACTCTCGCTCGCTTCTATCTAAAACGTTATTCACTGCGTTGTTAAGTTAATTGCATGCAATAGTTGCTTGAGGATCTCAAGGGTATATATAAATAAATATTCTCTTATTTTATTATTTTCAAAAATATTTTCATTTTTTTTTTCTTATTTAAATGTGGCAGGAAATTTTGGACATTCACCTGGGATACTACATCATATAACACCATCTCCAATTCCGGTTGACGCATCCATTCTTAAATTCATATCTGCTGTCAATTTTTAATCAATGGATTTCCATACTACCTGATGGGTTGAGTGTATTAAGTCTCTTTCCAATTCAGTTTATGTGATTAAATATACTCATAAAATATTTTTTATGCATGCAAAGCCTTCCTTTGGGAAGGTTATAAATTTTTATTGATTTCCAAGTCCGGCTTCATTTTTGAACAGAATAACTATTTTAAATTTACACCTTATTGTTCTTTTTAAATTAATTTTTAGTTATACTATTTTCGTCATGCTTCTTGGAGTAATCATTTTGGTTCATTTCCTCAATATTTCACAAAACCTACAATATTCCACAAACCTTTCATGTTACAGGATATTCTTCAACACTTTCCATTTTCCAATTCCAACTTCCATTTGCAGTTTTTATTTATTGCTCAAAACACATTCTGTGCCTGCTCGTATTCAACAGTCAGATTCTCATGGTAAAATATAGTACATATATACATATATTCGCTTGACCAATTACTCGCCAATTTTCAAACTTATTTCACTTATAATGAAACTATTCACAGCACAATGTTTATCTTATTTCGATAACTACTGAATCAAACTTTACAATTACACTTCGAATTTCGAAATCACAATTATAATTCCACAATTTCAATGTCGTTCGTTATTGACAAAATTTTACATTTCTATAATTTTCACTGCACAATTTAGCCCAAGAGACTTAGTACTTCCTAAAACCAATTCGGCAGAATTTTCTAAAGCAATTCAAGGAATTCAAGGGTGAAAAAGCATAAACTTAATTAAGTAGTTAGTAATTAAAGTACAATTATTAGTTTCAGCAAGGTTATATAAGCGTCAATACTAATTGATATCAAAAGCAGTCAATTTGCGGTTGTTTCAAATTAAAGTTTTATATACTTTTAAATAATTAAGCAGTTTTATTATTAACTATTGATCATTTCCCATAAAGAGGGATCTTCTAGTAAAGAACTTGGATACAAAAAAAAGGTACATATTTCCTATATATCTAAATTTAGTAAAACAAATTATATCTTAATACAGTGTTCCTCAACTGGTGGTACACGTGGTGGTATATATAAGGGGTACGCTTGATACATGCAAGAATATAATTGTTACAAAACTTCTTGAATAATGATTTAAAATTTGCAGCCAGCAAACACGACGCTCGTTACTACTGCATTTGTGGCTGTATTAGTTTGGAACACTAGTGTTCAAATGTGGAACACTGAGTCACAGACAGGGAGAGTAACGCTGGGCTATCGTCAAACTTGGGGTGCGTATAGTTAATGATACACAAAAAGGGGTACGTGGGTTCAAAAAGGCTGAGAATCAATGTCTTAATATATAAAAAAAAATTTAAAAAACCGACTTCAGAAAAAACCAATCCCGTCCCACGATGCACAAAAAAGTATGAAATAATTGTTTGTAATTCTTAACAACAAAGCCAATCAGAAAGGATCTAGAAAGAAGAATCAGTTTTGAAGCACGGTGCCAGGTAGTAGTTGACTTTCATTGCACTAACTGTTGCTTCGAAAACTGTTGTCTTTCTTTGTTAGGCTTGCGCTCTTAATACATCACCCCGAAAATAGGTCTTAGCCCCGTCTTCAAAACTGATTCTTTTTTCTAGATCCATTCTAATTAGCTTAATGTTTAATGTTGATTGGTTTTTTCTGAAGTCGCGTTTTAAAATTTTTGTTTATTTCGTACTTTTTAGTCCATTAATTTTTTTCAAGGGCATTTAAAAAAAAAATATTAGGATAGGCCCACACGGAACGATTTACTTGTCCAAATTGGCTTGCGCAAGTGAATTGGCACAAACAGATCGTTGCGTGTGAACCCTACGATTTTTTGTTCGTCTTTCCAAGACCAATCCACAGCCTAACTCGTCAAGTAACTGATACACCCTGTATACTAATATGTACATACATTTTTTGAAGGTACCTATAACTTTGCATAAGTGCTTTCTGTTAAAAAAATAGTTTCTGTTTTTCATTTATTTACAGTTTTTGGAGTAAACATTTTGGTTATATATTTCTTAAATCTACCCATCAGTAATTATAAATTTAACAATAAATGTTATATACTTTTTATAAAACAGAAGTTGTACGGATTTTGCTGTAATCATTTTAGAGATACCTATACTTTTGCGGCTCACTGTATGTATTTCCACATTTTCGGAGTATTTAAAAAAAAAAACTTTAAAAATTCAAAATACTCTTATAGTCTCCGTGAGTATACGAAATTTCTCTCCGGAAAGTTTGTAATTCTTTTCAACATAATTTAATCACAACCAGACCACCGCACGCACAGTGGGACCAAATCCAAAAAAGCTGGCCAAAAGTCAAAAAGTGCATTAAATGATCTCAAATTTTACACTCGGGGGTTTTCGGGGTCGCTGATGACGAATCCGGTGTCGAAATTTCGATTTTCAAAATGGCGGACTCAATATGGTTAACACAACCCCTCCAAATAGTCAAAAACTTTAGTAAATGATACCAAAACATCTCACTTAGGGGTTTTCGGGGTCGCTGATGACGAATCCGGTGTCGAAATTTCGATTTTCAAAATGGCGGACTCAATATGGTTAACATAACCTCTTAAAAAAATCAAAAAAATTGTTTTAATATAATGTTTAATACTTTTGATTATTTTTTTTATAAGCAAGTTATTTTATTAGGAACTTATTGTTTATTAGAAAAACAAAATAAGAATTTTTAAGAATGCAATTACAGAAGAAAATCATTGTGAATACAAGTAAAAGTTGTATCTTTATCTTCTGATGTCGAACATTCAGAGCTATAGCCATTAAAAGAAAATACTGTGACTAATTTTGGTGTTCTAAGGCTTATAACTTCTTAATTATTAAATTTACCCAAAAATATCTTGCTAATATATTGTAGATAATTTAATTATAAACAAAAAGTGCCCTTGCAAATTTTCTGTAAGATGTACTGTTACGGAGATATATAATGGAAAAACCATTTGCGCACCTTTTCCAAGATGGCGGCCAAATTGGGGGGGAGTGGGTTAGAATCCCGAAAACTCAGATTTAAGCTCACACTCACCCCCCCCCCCTACACATCCCAAAAATAAAACCTTGTCCCGCATTTTTGCAATATTGAAGTACCATTTCCATGGGCTAGTGCTGGACGTATGTGACCCCTTAAAACACGGAGGGGCAATTTTGGGCAGCGGATTTTTTTTGGAGGTGAAGGAATACACCTTTACCAACAACGCCCAGCAAGTTTTCCAGTGGAGCAGAGTGGAGCAATATTACTTTTTGTCCAATATATATCGCATTCTTACAATCCTAATTCATAAAAAGCACGTGTAATAGATGCTTACTGTGTATTATATACTTGCTTAATGGGTATAGTGCAATTTTTTTTATACTCTACATACCTTCCAAAGAAAATTCCACTTTACACGACCACGATTGCTTGGTTACGTAATTTTTTATAGCGTTTTGAAAACGTGAACCTTTTTTCACAATATTAACGTTTAAAAATAAGCAAAAAGAGTAAAGTAGTAACTACAATTTCTCAGTCCGTAGAAAAAAATCTAACCTTCCGTGACTGATTGCTCACTATTGGAAGTGTGCTCGAATCATCCCCCCCAAAAAAAACCGCAATCTATAAACTTTTTTTTTAGACTTTTGGCCAGCTTTTTTGGATTTGGTCCCACTGTGACCGTGGGAAACTAACCTTTCAAACAAACAGAGAATATAGCAAAAAAGTTATTGCGTTACAAAGTTATGCGTGAACAGGACCAAAAAATCATGCCTATACGTCGAATTTGATAACTTCCTCTTTTTTGAAGTCGGTTAAAAATTACGTGTCATGATGTTCGAAGACACTAATCTCTGAAACCCCCCAACTGATTCGAATGAAAATTTGGGAATGTGTTTGGGTGGTTCTGTAATAGTTTTTAGTCCAGATAAGTGGAGCTATGGAGAAAAATCTGGAAAAACACATTCCAGCTTGAATGAAATTGAAATTATAGTAAAACAACAGAATAAATCAATTGCCTACTTTCGGTTGATTTGTGATGCATCATCGCATCCAACATGCGCAGAATGACTAATTTGCAGAAGTAGTTTCAAAACAATTGCCGGACATTGGCAATGGCCCCCTTTTGTTTTGTACTTTACTTCTGAAAAAACTGGCGACTGGAAGAAATTTAACAGGGAAATTACCTCTATATATGTATGTATCTATAATCATAAAAGTTACTGTCTTAGTCCATTCAAAACGCGCGTTATGGTGTTCCAAAATAACACCGTTAAGAAAATCGAACCCTAAAGGTTTTTGGGGTCGCTGATCACGAAAATCGAGGTCCCGCGGTCCTAAAATTAGGGCGTCATCCCTAAAAATGCAAAAAACACCCCTTTTTAGGGGGTTTTCGCGATTATTTCAGTAATAATGAAAACTAATGCGATGAAATGCACTTTTTTTAATATTTATTTGCGAAGGTGGTTGATTTGTACTAAATTATAAGTTAAAACTACCCCTTCAATATAATTCATTGAAAACTAGGTGGGGGTGTTCCAAAATAACACAGTTAAGAAAATCGAACCCTACACGTTTTTGGAATCGCTGATCACGAAAATCGAAGTCCCGCGGTCCTAAAACATGGGCGTCCCCCTTCAAAATGAAAAAACACCCCCTTTTTAGGGGGTTTTCGCGATTATGTCAATAATAATGAAAACTAATGCGATGAAATGCACTTTTTTTAATATTTATTTGCGAAGGTGGTTGATTTGTACTAAATTAAGGCGAACTTTATGATAAGGGGTAGTCCTAAAAGGTTGTAGGTGTAGTTTTAACCCCCTAAGGGTTGAAAATAATTTATTTTTGCATGACAGTACGCCCACAATCGAATTTGAAGCATAAACTTGAAAAAAAAATTTCACAATTTTTGCCATTTTTCACCAATTTAGGGGTACTTTCAACCCTTTAGGAGTACCCCTTACCATTAAGTTCGCCTTAATTTAGTATAAATCAACCACCTTCGCAAATAAATATTAAAAAAAGTGCATTTCATCGCATTAGTTTTCATTATTACTGAAATAATCACGAAAACCCCTTAAAAAGGGGTGTTTTTTGCATTTTTAAGGGTGACGCCCTAGTTTTAGGACCGCGGGACCTCGATTTTCGTGATCAGCGACCCCAAAAACGTTTAGGGTTCGATTTTCTTGGAACACCCCCCCCCCAGTTTTCGATGAACTATATTGTAGGGGTAGTTTTAACCCCTTAAGGGTTGAAAATAATTTATTTTTGCCTGACAGTACGCCCACAATCAAATTTGAAGCATAAACGTAAAAAAATTTTTTTTTACAATTTTTGCCATTTTTCGCTAATTTAGGGGTAGTTTCAACCCTTAAGGAGTACCCCTTACCATTAAGTTCGCCTTAATTTAGTATAAATCAACCACCTTCGCAAATAAATATTAAAAAAAGTGCATTTCATCGCATTAGTTTTCATTATTACTGAAATAATCACGAAACCCCCTTAAAAAGGGGTGTTTTTTGCATTTTTAAGGTTGACGCCTTAGTTTTAGGACCGCGCGACCTCGATTTTCGTGATCAGCGACCCCAAAAACGTTTAGGGTTCGATTTTCTTAACGGTGTTATTTTGGAACACCCCCCCCCCCCGCGTCTTAAATGGACTATCTTTATTTTTAACGAAAATAAAAATCTTGAAAGATGCCACTCAATTTTACAATATCACTGTGTTTTATGCGAAGCAGTACATTTGTCCCTTACACGATGGTAAAATGTACTGAGGCGTAAATTTTTTTTTAAATGTCACACTTCAAAAATAATGTGCTACTACTACTCTTGCTGACAATATATCCTACGGTTTTCATAGGTCAAGGGTGTGAAGATCACAAAAACTTGGGAACCCGTTCAGCAAAATACACCGCTCTGTTAGCAAAGTGCTATCCACCCCGTCTACGTCGTGACCTTGAGCAATGCAGGTAACTGTAGCTAAGGTAAGGGTGGGCGGGGGGAGCGGTTTTTTCAGCGCGGAAAAACTGATCACACTGGTTGGGCACTAGGCTAACAATGTAGTCTCGGAAAAAAACCGATGTTACGATCTTCCGACTGGACAGATCACACGGCAACGACTTTGGTAAGGAAATATGTAACACGAATTGATTGCATGGGCGTTAAATAGATGAGGAGGAGTGAAATGTATACTAGACGAACTCACCAGGTATCGAGTAAAAGTAGCTGCCTTCAAAAAGACCAGTTTTATGCTTCATGGGTAAAATAATATGGGAAAACTTCAAAATAGTGGAAAATTCTTGTTATAAACGAAGTGAACCTTGAAAAAAAATTTAATATAAAGAAATAGCATCCAGGTGCAGTATCGGATTAAAAAATTGCTATTTAACCAATTCAGTGACCGTAACAATAGATATATTTTTCAAATTAATTCTCCTAACGAGGATTCCCCTTATTATCACGGATGAATAAAACACCTTTTCATAGAAATGTTACCAGCTAAATTTCTCTTCTCATCTCTAAGCAAATTTTATCGAAAGATCGATTTTATAAGCACTAAGAAGTACTTGTATAAGTACATATACATATCAGAATTTTCATTATGAAATTTTTCAAGTTTGAACGCTCAAGTGGAGCAAAAATCAACAATAATGGTTCTCCCTGCAACTTGGATACAAATTAAGAAAAAATCCAGATTTATCTAATGTTTATTGTATTCAGATGTCCAACCGTGAGAATTGCTTGAGTTGCTATCTACCATAATAAATTCTATTACTGCTTACATAGATTTTTCGTCAAATAAGGAAAATGCCTTGCTTGAGAGTACAGGATCCTAGGGGGGACTATATGCAGCTCGATGTACTGTAGAAGGTGGTCCCACGACTCTGTTTGTTGCTGTTATATATCACCATATATAAAATCAATGATGTCAATGAGTTCAATGACTGACTTCTCAGATAAAATAATGGAATCTGAAAAATTATCACAGTTCAACTATGTACAAGATTTCTAGCAATTATCGATGAAACATTTTGTAGAACTGCACTAACGAACTTATTTGCTAATATTCGTCTTCTACCTATCATAACCGCATTATGTTATCTTGTTAGATTTGGATGAAGCTATGAATTCTGACGAATAAAGATTTAAGATCAATTATCTTTACAAATATTATTTTTAATTACATATATAAATTTGCTATTCCTCCATGTTTGATAGTTTCACTTCTAACGCGAATAGCAATTATACAAACTTTTCTTGTTAACTGTGCCAAATTGTCATGTAAATATTTAGTTTTCTTACAATTAGACGACCACTTGTGTGTTCTACGCTTTTTAACATGAATAGAAATATTAAACAAATAATTTCCACAATTTTGTTGTTTCCAACACAATTGAAGATGTTAAATAATGCCTCTTTACTTGAAAGTCATGAGTGGTACTTAGCCCACAAAGAAAGCCAAGAAGCGGTCAAAGTACTTGCCTCGCAAACCCGAAAAGCGGTCAAAGACTTTCCTTGTTCTGGTCGACTTTCAACGTCTTCAGCAAACGATCAAATAGGTAAAAGAAATGGCCTCATTTTGTTCTAAGACCTTAACAAATGAACAAGTCTCACAAGTTCATTCGCACCACTTAAGTTGATGTGGTAGGCATGGGTTTTGTTCCGATGGTGGTGGATTTCCAAAAAAAGTATACCTCAAAACAATTTGTTCAACCCGTACTTGAACGAGCTAATTTTTGGTATCTACTATGTTAGCGAATTGGGTCATAACGAGCGACGAGACATCGGATTATTAGTTTGACAAGCAAACTAGCCAACAATAGTCAGAACGGCGCCGGCGCTTCGATTTTTATGGAAACTTATGCTCAGGAATCACCCTTTGTTATATCAGTCTGTCGTGTCCTTCAGGTTATGTCGCAATGTTCAGTAACAAGGTTGGTTTGAAAGATATAAGAGAATATGATAGATTAGGGAGTTTTTTTTTTTATGTGAAAGACTAGAGTCTCAGGAAAGGCCCTTTATACTGTTGACAATCTATTTTCTTCGTATAGAGTGCAATGTCGAACAGCAGCTCTAGTCGGGAAGGAAGGGACCGCCACAACCTTCCCGCGATATTTTCAGTCCACCTACTCCCAACCATTACTATCGCGACTCTGACATCGGGGCATCGAGAAACAACTCGCTGGAGTGTTATGCCTCCTGAAACCAGTTGAATCTCTTCAACCAACCGATGACATGCGCTTCTGGTGGAGCGGGGAAGGGCTAAGGAAGGCTATGACAGAAGGAATCAGGAATGTAAAGAGGGAAGAAGAAAGAAGGAAAGTTATGTAAGTGGGAAAGTGGAAAAGGCGAAGGACCGTGGGGCTGGCCGGGATTCGAACCCGGGACCTCTGGGATAGCAGTCAGGCGCCTTACCCCTAGACTACCGAGGCCCCCAGACTTGGATCAGGTGGCGATTAGTTACGTTTGAACTCTTGAGTGTTGTATGAATTTGGAAAAACTTATTGTGGGGGACTATGCCACAGCCAAATTGTTCTATGTATTTATAAACGAACTTTTAGACATTAGTGTGCGCGAAAAAGGGGCTTGCAAGGTAAGAGACTGAGCCGAGCTGGCTAGTCTTGTGTTACGGGACAAACCGGCCGAGATGGTGTGGGAATTAGATTCGACTACCTTTATTGAACGATCAGAAAGGAAGCTCTTAATCCATTTCCTTAGAACTGGGTGGATACCAATAGCTTTGAGTTTTGAAAACAGAGCAGGGTGTCATACTCGGTCAAAAGCTTTGGACATATCTAGAGCAACCAGAGCAAACTTACCAAAGCGATGAATTGTTTTGTGGACGTGCTCTGTAAGCCACAAGGAGGACGCAAGTAGACCTTTGGATCTAAAGCCGTACTATCTGCCATGTAGAATTTTGTGGATTTCTAGATATTCCATTACTTTTTGATGAGCAATATCTCCATGATTTTGAAGGGGACAGAAGAAATTGCTATGGGACGGTATTTCAAGGGGTCGCTAGAGTCGCGGTATAAGCTGAACATGAGCCAGTTTTCAGGAGTATGGATAGACTTCGGAGAAGTATGGCACGGCAAAGAGTTTGCGCAGAGGTTCAGCCAAAAGTGATGCACATTTATTGAGAACCATAGGGGGTATTTTATAAGGGCCAGTGGATTTATTAAAGTCAAGCTCTTTGAGACATCGATATACATCTCGACTTGAGAGATTCTCGAGCCCTAAAAAATCGTCCATTGAATGAGCAGTTCGCTCGAGGAAGGGAGCTTGGATAGTAGAAACACGACACGAAAAAACTACGCAACGAAATTTTTACTACTTCTCTAGCCATCGTAGGACTATCCACTCATTATTCCTTCCGCACCCGTTCCAAAGATCCTATTCACCAGACATAACCATAGGTGTGGAAGTATAATCTTGGGTTGAGCATTTCCCGGAATTCTTTTGGCAGTGAAGAAATTGGACTCTAGGGGCCCCAGACTATCAAAAATATTGTGCAATATTTTAATTTTCGCAATATTAATTACGGTCTGTGGGGAAAATTGAAAGATTGTTTGGGGCAAAGAAAAAAACCGTCAATATTTTGGTGAATATTATTGCGCAATATTATTGAGCGTCTAGGGGCCACTTTAGAGAATCCCAAATGCATTTTAGTACTTCAAATAAGCTAATTTAAAAGAGCATTTACATATTATATCAATATAGTTAAGCCGTATATATCGACCAAGGTAACCCTTAATTGTAAATTTAACATGAGCATCTACCTGTTTTACTACGCATAAAATTCAAGATTTTGGTAATTTGATAACTCTACCATGATGTCGCCATGTGTGAAATCTCGAAACCCAAGATACTTCGATATAAAACAACAACAATGCTGTGGTCTGAGAAATGAGGAAATGGTTTCATATGTGGCTCTGAAAGCTCTTATTTTGCAGTGAGCTTTATACTGAGATTGAGCTTTACGTTGAAATAGAAGTAGAAGCATAGAGATCTCTATACGAAAACGTGTTCAAAAGTCGCGCTCTAAAATCCTAGTGATTTTCTAAAATATTAAAAGAGAACTACCAAAACTAAAAATTTTCATATTTTATAGGATTTGGTGTCTAAGCATTTTGAACATACCACCAATTGAGGGTGGGTTAATATATTCCTGGATTCCTAGTAAAATTTATTCTTTAAAGATGGTCCTTAGCAACGCGGATAATGCTTATTATTCATCATCCTTTAGGAGCTTTAGTTATACAGGGAAGTAGAAATTAGTTCAAGAGATCCTTATAGACCTAAAAGTCCTAATATTTAACACTGGTTTATGTTAAGCATTCAAAGACATCTCAGATTGTTGCTAAAGATTCGAGATATTGAAAATATTCACTGTTGTTTAATATTTTAGTCAATATTGTTAGATATTTTCATTACGCTCTTCGTGAAAAACAACTTGTTTATAAAAACTAAAAATTCCTCTTAAGTGCGAACTCAATCAATAAATCCCAAGAATACTCCCTATATTTCGTTGCTTTAAGGCCATTCCGAGTAATTTTCCACATTTTCTTTTATTCGCGGAAAGGCCGCAAGCACTTTAAATCATCCATCCGCTATCGATTGGCTATGGATTGGCGTCTTAACATTTCGTCCTGTTCAAAAAAAATCCTATTTTTCCACTTTTTGCCAACTTTTTTTTGTGTGTTGATTTTGACGAAATTAAAGCGAATCCTTAAACTTTTGCGCGAACATTTGTCGACAGTTGTGAAATGAGCCGAACAATGTGGAACGAGGCGTAAATTACTGAAGTACAGTCACGAATGTTTGACTAACACAAAGCCATAAACCGTGAACACACCAGCACCAACTTTTCCCTACGCTCATATAAAAGGATGCCATAGAAGCGTGTCCTTAAATCTATGCCCCGTATATGTTTCGTGACTGCTATCATAAACAGAACTTTTGGTTAAGTTTATTGTTTGCGGGGCCACACGTGCCCCACCAGGGGAGTATCGAAAGCGTTCAACTTTGCTGCGGATTCTATTAATGTTTCGATTTTCTAATTTTTGGCGCTGTAGAATGAGAAGAGATTAATGTCCTTGGACAAAGGATCCATCATGCAATACTGGCAATAGTAGTAGAAACAAACACAAGCAACACATAAAAAACACAAAAAATTACCCGAAAAGAAGATGTTGTCTATTAATTATTACCTCTCTTACCTCTCGCAGGTGGGTTGATTGGCCCAATTTGGGCTGGTGGTCGCAGCCCAGATCCTCGGCTGTTTAGATTAATGGCCTCATCGTCCTTTTCATGTGGTATTGCGGTATCGTTAAACACAACATTGAGCTTTCCATCTGGATTTCGTTGAACTTTAAAAAATTGCCCGTTATTAAGTCCTGACGTGTCGGAATTAAACGAAGCCGGCCGACCTTGATTCAGTTGCTCCTGATTAAATTGCGATGGTCCGTTGTAATTTTGCGGATAATCCCGATTGTATTCCACTGGCTGGAAATTCCCCTGATGATGATGGCCGTGATTGGGCTGAAACACAGGTAAAAATGATTCACTGCTGATTAACATTGGTTAGATTTTTTGGGATTAATTTTGCGTAATTTTTTCGCTCTTCTAATATTTACATTTGGATTGAAATTCACCGGCGTTCTATCGTTCGGTGGCGTGAACAGCGCACGTGAAGTTTCAATTGCACCTGTCGAAACATCCTAGAAAATCAAGAATATATAAATCATATTTTTAAAAATAAATAATAATAATAATGAAACAAACCGTGGTTTCATAATCTTCTCTTCTACTTGGCGACTGGATTGGCGGACCCGGAACAATAATTCTGCCCTCTTTAGCCCAGGCTTCTTTGGGGTCGGACCTATCATAGTCACGTCTATTTTCGGGGATTGATGTTGTGGGAGGACTGGGACTGTTGTACGTTTTGTGTGTGTAGCAATTTGTCTAAAATATGAATAAAGTTTTTTACTAACAAAACAAAAATAATAAACTTTGAAGATTCGGTTATAAATATACAAAAAAATTTCTCTATAAATGGAAAATAAATTTTTTAATTTGGTTTGTAAGATTCTTTTTAATATTTTTTTTTTATTTTTACTTAAAAATCCGCAAATAAAATTAGCTAGAAATGAAATATTTAGCTATTTTTTAGCTTAATATCTTCAAAATTTCTAAGTAAGCAAAAAATTAAAGAAATGTTTTTAAAGAGTTTTAACATAAAATCGTGGACTTTAACTATATAACAAAATATGTCTTCCTCTTCTTATTCCACTTTAATCCTTCATGGGATATAGGATAGAAATAGTTGCGTTGCAGCAGACTCTGTGTTGTTGACTGATCTCAGCTTCGCCCAGGATCTTCCAGTCGTTGCGGCCTCCGCTAGTAGAGTTCTCATCCACGTTGTTCTAGGTCTTCCGACTCGACGGGGTCCTTGTGGATTCCAGTCAAGAGCCTGTTTGGCTAGATTTTTGTTTTCGCGCTTGGCCTCGATAGTCTAGGGGTAAGGCACCTGACTACTATCCCCAGAGGTCCCGGGTTCGATTCCCGGCGGTGCCACGGTCCTAGCCTTTCCCAATTTCCCGCCTACATAACTTTCCTTCTTTCTTCTTCCCTCTTTGCATTCTTGATTCCTCCTGATTCCATAGCCTTCACTAGTTCTCTTCCTCGCTCCACCAAGCGCATGTCATCGGTTGGTTGATGAGATTCAACTCGTTTCAGGAGGCATAACACTCCAGCGAGTTGTTCTCGATGCCCCGATGTCAGAGTCGCAAAATGGTTGGGAGTAGGTGAAATAAATTACCGCAGCTAGGTTGTGACAGTTCTTTCCTTCACTTCTCTCTCTATCTTCCGACTAGAGCTGCTGTTCGGCATTGTAAAAATAAATACATGGTCGACAGTACAAAGGGACCTTCCCTAAGTCTCTAGTGTGTCACATAAAAAAAAAAGAGAAGCAGAACAACAGCCCAAAATTAACAAAAAAGGAGGGGGCAGCAGAAGGTTCACTAGGCTGGGCCCCAGACAGACTAGAATTGACTGAAAGAAGCCAGAGCCACCGGGAATACATCGAAAGGCCAACAAGAGCAAGAATGGAAGTCTTCAAGCAAAAAAGAAAAATACTACACAAACTTTACAGAAAGAAGAAGAGAGAGCATCTTAACAGGAGAACCGTAAGGTAAAGATACAGAAAGACTTCGATGAAGGGAGAATTACACAAGCGTACAAAGAAACTGGCCAGATAACCAATATGTTGCAGCCAAGAACAGACATCTGCAAAGACAGATGGACAGATGGGAACCTATTAGGAGACCCTGAGAAGATAAAAGAAAGGCGGAGAGAATATTTTCAGAGTCTATTGAATCTTACTCTCATACTGAACGAGGATCCACAAACATAGGCATTAGTCGGAGGGGGTGTTCCAAAATAACACCGTTAAGAAAATCGAACGGTTTTTGGGGTCGCTGATCACAAAAATCGGGGTCCCGCGGTCCTAAAACATGGGCGTCACCCTTAAAAATGCAAAAAACACCCCTTTTTAGGGGTTTTTCGCGATTATTTCTATAATAATGAAAACTAATGCAATGAAATACACTTTTTTTAATATTTATTTGCGAAGGTGGTTGATTTGTACTAAATGAAGGCGAACTTTATGATAAGGGGTTAGTCCTAAAGGGTTGAAACCACCCTAATCGGCTAAAATAGAAAAACATGTAAACATTTTTTTTTAATTTATGCCTCAAATTCGATTGTGGGCGTACTGTCAGGCAAAAATAAATTATTTTCAACCCTCAAGGGGTTAAAACTACCCCTACAATTATAAAAATCAAATTTATATAAAAAAAATCGTGGTCCGAATACCGACAATATTATTTTTATAAAAATAAACGAAATGGCAACATTTCGCCAAAATTTGTTCTTGTTATAGAATTAATTTTTCCCCTTTGACCAAAATCTTTCAGTAGGTAATGTTTGTACATACATATGTATTGCATCTATTGAATTAGTCATTGAAAAAATAAATAAATAGCTACTACGATTTATGCATTTCACAAAAGTTCAAATGTCTTCTGTCTGATACCTGTACAATGCTAGAAATTCCACTTGTACCATAATTGGATTGCCATAGAGTCAACAAAGTCAAGTAACATTTGTAAAATCAGTACTCAAACGGGGAATCACTTGTAAAAGAGGAAAAATCTCAACATCAATGATTTTTTTTTATTTATACTTTTTTGAAATGTAGTTTGTTGACAGACATAATTTATGACATAATTTAATAACATAAACGTCGGCAAAATGCGGAGGTTATCCCCTTAGCTGTAGTCCAATATAGAAATAGAAATAAAAATGGGAAAAGTTGCTCGAAGTTTGTAATCAACATTGAAAAATCTCTCTCTCCTAAGTATATTCTTATATACAGTAATTATTCTTATTTTTCTTGATAATTAATCATCAGGGTTCAAATGTGAGCTTTTTACTTTATATTATCGAGACTCGTGACATTAAAAATTTATGAAAAACCTTATCTCATCTTATTACAAGGAAAAAACTTGTATTTCCCGAAACAAATCTGTTTGTATGTAAATCTGAATGAGCTTTTATTTATTAAAAGGAGTTTTTTCAATAGTCAAAATTAATAAAAGAAAGTGCTTGTCAGGCTGCGTACTGCCACGCGTTGGGGCCAAAGTAGAAGAAATAGAAATCTGATTTTTTTTGTAGATGCCTGGATACCCCATAAACAGCTGACTAAAAGTTTCCATTTTACGAACATTTAATTACTTTTTTTAATCAATTAATTAGTACGATTATTCACGATTTTTTAAACTCCACGCCTCTTGCAACTTGATTTTGACCCACTTTCATGTAACCGATCAACCCCAAATTTTGCCAATATGCATAGATCGCGTGACAATAGCTGCGTTCCTTTTCTACTATTTAGTACTTGTGAGCAGAGCAGAAAAGGAACGCAAAATTTTCTGATTTGAGTAAAAGCTCACTTGAAATTTTTGACGTTACTTTAAACTTTACAAATAAAAAATTCTTAAAAGAAGAATTTGTGACACAATGGGGACATTAATGCGAAATTTCTAAAGTAAAACGAAAGATAATAATTTTTGATAATTATACGAATGAAGTTTTATTTATGGACATTTTTATATGAGCAAATCAGCTCGACACAAATAAAAGCCATCTAGCGGGTAATGGCGTAAGTGAAAATAATTCACAATAGACTCGAAAAGGCCGCTTTCCCCCTAGCGGATTTCAATTGCGTAATTGCAAGAGCTTTCTACTCGTTTATAAGAGCAAGTGTAGTTGCTAGTACGCAAGTGTGAAAAATAGTAAAAATTAGCAGAAAAGGAACGCAGCTAATGTAATATGACATTTTTGTATAAAAATCAAGATGGCGACCGAGTTTTGCAATTGTGTTTCCTCATCTTCGATATGGGTGTCAAATGAAAGGGTATAACGCATAGATAACAATAAGCTATGTGGCGTCATTCCAAATTCAAAATGACGGACAACACAAAATGTCGGATTACCTTTTTTTACAAGCCATTCGCTATGGGTATCAAATGAAAGGGTATGACAAGTTGAATACTATTGCTTGTGTGGCGTCACTCCAAATTCAAAATGGCGGCCAATACCAAATGAGTGACTCCCTTTTTCTTTACAAAGTGCTCGTTATGGGTATGGGTGTGAAAGGGTGTGACAAGTAATATACTATTAGCTGTGTTGCGTTATTCCAAATTTGAAATGGAGCCCAATACACAAAATGGCGGAATTCCTTTTTCCACTCGCCCACTCGGTGTGTGTATGAAATGAAGGGGTATGACTAGTTGAGTACTATTAGCTGTGTGGCGTCATTCCAAATTCAAAATGACGCCAAACACAAAATGGCGGCCAACATAAAACTACCCTACGGGATTCCTTTTTTCTTTACAACACGCGCGGTATGAGCATCAAGTGGAAGGATGTGACAAGAAGAATACTATTTTCTGTGTCATCTTATTCTAAATTCAAAATGGTGGCCAACACAAAATGTCGGTTTATCTTTTCCTTTACAATGCCTTCGGTATGGCTATCAAATGAAAGTGTATGACGAGTATAGTAGTGTGACGTCATTTAAAATCACATATAGCGGTCACAAGAAAATGGTGGAAGACATTTTTTCTTTTAATGAAAAACATCCAAATTAACACTACTAATGCTCACGCTAAAGATATTAATATTGTGGTTCACGTTAATGAACATGCGATTGATTTGCAAAAGAGATGGTTCTCTCAGATAATAACGATTCTCTGTAAGCGGCGCACGGCGACTTAGTTATAAACGGGCAAAGCGTCGCGTTCAAACAATTTTGATTTCTCTGCTATCACGTTGCTAAAAAAGTTGTTTAGAATGGATATTGAGGCATTTACAAATAAGTAGTTTCTTTTTTTAAGCCCATTATGGAATTCTCAACATATTTCCCAAATACCTTCTACTGTTTCTTGTACAATTAATGACACAGCTGTTGCACCCATTCGAAAAATGAAGCTGATACTGATTCAATACTTCCGATGAACTGACTCGATACTTCCAACATGCGAATTGTAGTGAGGAGACCAAACCTGGGACGCATATTCGAGTAATGGTCTGACAAGAGAAATATAAAGGTGTTTAGTGATCGACGGGTTAAATTCTTTGGACCACCATTTTGTAAAACACAGGACTTAACTACCACTGGAAGAGATATAGTTGATATGAGTGGAAAAATCCAGCTTACTATCAAATCTAATCCCGAGATCTTTAACAAAATTAGCACGAGAGATACCCTCAATAAAAAAGGTGTAGTTATAGGACTACGCCTCCTACTATAAGTCATGATTTCACATTTACTACTATTAAAAACCAGGTTGTTGTTAGTATACCAAGAGTAAAAGGTGTTAAGATCAACTTGCAAAAGTTTGCAATCCTCAATACTCTTTATCGGACGATACAATTTGATGTCACTAGCGTTATTCAATACTCTACAGTATCTTAGCAAGGGAACAGTGTCATCAATTGATAAAGCAAAGTGGGCCAAGATGACTTCCTTGAGGAATACCGGATGTCGCTTCAATGGTTAGTGATTTGGATCCACGGAAAAGAAATTAGTAGGTCCGGTCAGCTAAGTAAGACTGGAACCATACTAGAAGGGTCTGCGGAAAGCTTAACATTCTTAATTTGAGAATTATAATGGAATGAGAGAGCTTGTCAAACGCCTTACTAAAATCAGTGTAAAAACAATCAGTTCGACAACCAGAAACAAATCACTCGGCAGCATGAGAAGTGAACTCAAGAAGATTGATGGTAGTGGAACGAGCTGCAAGAAAACCATGTTCATTCGTTGAACCCAACCTCTTTCAGATAGGAACGATTACAGAATAGGTAATTGATTCAAAATGTTTCGGTATAACAGACAACTTCGCAACTGGACTATAAAATGGAATATATTTTGTTCTGGCTACCACTTTTGTGAATAGGAATTATGAACGAGTTCTTCCAAAGAGTAGGATTTTATCCAGGGATTTCAGTGGAGACTGAAGAACCTCCTTACTGGACTTAAGGACAGTAGGAGAAATACCGTCGGGCCAGAAGTGAAGTCGAATGGGAGTTCGTCGAGTTCGTTACTGCAAGAACAACGTCTTGCGTGAATTGCTACCTTCTTCAACTCATGACATACCCCTTTCAAATCAGACGCCATCCCCGAACAACTATCTGTTCCAATCCAAACCAAATATTTTAGGTCCAAATCGAAATTCTCATCCAGATCAATGACAATTATGAGGCACTGCCACGCCAGTTATGCGGTGCAGTATGCCAGTATGCTCCTTATTTTTATATCGCAATGAAGGACAATGGAAATGGGAATGGCGTCCCCGTGGAATTGTGCCCGATGCAAGTGCATCATTTGCCAATATGAAAACGTCACCCCTGTTTAAGTGCAATGGCCTTCTTCTCGCATTGGAGAAAGCCGAGAATATTTCGCTAAGTCGCGATTTCTTGAATGGGAAAAATGTTTCTATAGCAAGTTTCAATCCCTGTTTTACCACAATCCTATCAATCCAATCTCGGTTCAACCTCGTTTTCGATAGTCGCAATGCTTACAAGAGAAAAAGCTTCCTGGCGACTGAATTTCCAGGATTTTGCTAATTTCCTAATTAATGTTTCTCTGCCACCCACCCTTCTCATTGTTTGAAGAACTTTGAGACTTTCCGATATATTCTGTATTCTAAAAAATTTCGCCGACCACAACACTCATCTTCCTCGACGTATAGTTTTGTTTTTCATTTCTTTTTTTCTGGCCGGGATTGGATTTTGAATTGTCATCACATTGAGATTTTTGTGGTTAGGAATGATGTTCTGAAACACTTTGTTGATGAGCTCGTCCTTCGTTGAGACTATACTGCAAAAATTCGACGAAAACTAAATCAATCCGTTAGTTTTGTCGACAGAAAAACGGCCATTACTGATAGTCAGCAATTGCTTCTATCTTCGGCAGATGGATCGTTTGACAAGGAAACTCGCATTTTTGTCGTCTGCTGAAGTGTCTTCTCATAGCACCATAGAGTCGATGATTTAGGGCCAGCGATTATTTCATCGGCAGCGGTCGATCTTGTAATGGCTGGGAGTGTTGCGCTGAAAGTTGATGATTTTACTTGCTCCCTAAAGTTTGGTTTGTTGGAAGTCGGTTTTTCAGTTGTTTAAAGATTTAACGGCAATTTCAACGCTGAGTGAACCGTTCGGCAACCTTCTAGCAACGTGGCCGCTATCCCAGAAGAAGCACTACTGATTTTCTTACTTTTCCAATGCACGAAGAAACTTCTCGAGGCCGAGACGAACAAAAAACAAAATTCATCGAAATCAATCAATCCGTTTTTGAGATCCCGAGTAAAAATAAAATAAGGCCTTTCAACGGGCGAACACCAAAAGTGCTTAAACATAGTCCCCGGCCATATGAAGGGCATTAGAAGGCCCGTTGCAGGACAGTGCCGTACACCACACACGCACATATATACCGGGTATACGTTTGTATATAATGCGATTAAAAAAAATTCTTTTTAATATTCATCTCTGCAGAGATACAAAACTCACTGCGTATTTATTGAGAAAAATATCATCAACACACTGCTTTTTTTCTTCTAGCGACTTAATAACAAAATTTTCCACTGACATATAAATCAACACGCACTACACACTTCCCTTACCACAGCTCTAGCTCTTATCGATAATCTTGTAGGATAAATCGAAAGGGCCATTCATTGTACATAACGAAAATGTTCAAGTTCACATAAAATAAATTCAACAATACATTTGGGGCATACTCTTTTTTGGCCCAAATTTGCCCGTGGAATGCCCGCGTGTACAGCTTAGTTCTTGGCCATTTAAATCTTTTGGTCAAATTTGGCCGTCGAAAGACTATATATGCCCCCATTATAAATGGGTAAAAATTCTGCGGCCGCCATATCCCCCTAAAAGGCCAAGCGGCCGTGATTCGCCCGTCATAAGCTCATTTTTTATTTTTACTCGAGGATTAACAGATTAGTTTTAAAATATCGAAAAGGAGGATAGATGGGAGAAAACTTTTCGTGGAAGGACAGAACTTACAAAAGGACTGTCCGCCCTAAAGGAGGACGATTGGTCACCTTTAGTTCACAATTTTTCATCATCGAATCTTAAAAAAGTTATAAATTTTTTTGAGTATCCAAAATCAAATTTTTCAGACTGTGCACAAACAATATTTTTTTATTGAAAGGCCTTGCAACGCCCGCGGATTTTTGCTAGTAAAAATTATAACAAGAAAAAGCTGTCATCTCCACCAAATTTTATCACTTGATAATACAATCGGAATAACTATAAACTTGTTATTCGTCCAATAATATAACAACACCTTTTTGTGAAGGTGTATAGTGGATACCAGTTATTAAGCCCAAAAATGTTATTAGCTTATATTTTTTTTGTGGGTGAAAATTCGAAATTCTCAAGAAGACAACAATTTACACCTGCAAGCAGTACGATCATTAACAAGAAATACGGAACCTGATTCTGTTAGTCTTTCTCCAAATAATTTGTTTAAATATTTGTTAACCAAATTTTTGAATTTCTCAGAATTTTAATGTTTTTCTAGTACAAAATGCTTGTACCTAAAAAATTTTGAATTTGCATAACCAAACATAACTTAAGAAAATTTTTATAAAGTAAGAGAAGACTAAAGTGCCCAATTTTGAAAGGTATAAAACAGCGGTAAATGCTTCTTAAATACAATAAAAAAACAGGCACAATTAACCGCAATCAACTCCAGTTTTGAGTTAAGAGTTAAACAACATATATTAACAAAAAATATGAAGAAAAAAATTTTTTATTTTGTTTTAAAAACTCTTCGTTTACTCAGCGGCCAAAACAGGTGTTTCAAGGTCTTTTCATCTGTTTGTTATTTGCCGTTGACGCTGTATATATTATTACTGGTAAAGTAAAAATGCACCCAGAGCACAGAGTGTCGGCAGCATTCTTTCAAAAAAAACATGAACTCTCCACACACGAAAAAGAAAAACAATGTATAAAAACCAGTTTTTAAAATATTTGTCTTCGTTTTGTTTTATGTAATTTTTGCTTCTTCGTTTTTTAAGCGGAATAATGTCATCCTAATGAACTCTATCCTTTTTTTTTTTCAAACTGATCTTTTTTTTTTGTGGAGGGGGGTAAATAATCATTTTGGTAATTGTTTCTCATGTCTTTGTCAGAAAAGAGAGTAACTTACCATTGTTGCTACTGCCAACAACGAAGCTATAATCCAAATATTCCTAGGTAGCATTTTGATGACACAAAACTAGCTGTAGTGATCTAATCGATCGATAGTGATTCTATTGTGTGATATTTGAACAAAACTAATCCACGATCGCTTCTGATATTTTCAGCACTTTTTAACACTATAATTATGATTATTTTTTATATTTGGTTCCACAGAATTTTATGATCACACACAGGCTCACAATCTCCACTTCATAACCGATCTCCCGAGCGATCGTTCCTTAAATGCGAAAAAAATTGCCGATCGTCTGATACTTAGCACGATCACTGATCAAAGCCGTCTGTCGGGGTCAAAATGTTAACGTCAACTGATAACTGAATGACGAAATTTTTATTAGCTTCCACAGTAAACAAAACTAGCAAGCAACTGCCCTGCTCAGTTGTTTCTATATACGCATATATATATAGTATCAACATTGTTCGCTTGTGTTTAGGTATTCTCCAGCGTAGAAGATTAACTGCTTTTTGTGTTTAACATGGTAGTAAAAGAACAGGTAGAACTCACCCAGCTAGATTAAATTGAGTCGAGATTTTATTCGATGTAGATGATAATTCCATATGGGAAGCATTACAGATGCCGCCGCCGGCATTTAGTTAAACAAATCAATCAGACAGGTTAATAGGTACAAGCTGCAGGTGCATCCCAAACGAGAATTAATTAGAATTAGCAACTATAAACGAAGTAGATAAAAGCTCGATCATTTTTTTTTGTAACTTGAAACAAATCACGTTTTCTATTATTTTGCCTGAATTGTGCTCACCGTTTAGGCGCAAGGTCAAAGATTATCTGTGACAAGAGTTTTGCGATATTCCAGGAATATTTACTTGATTTTAACGTGAGAGCTTCAGGTTGATATATTTTCATAGTATGTAGAAAATGCATACATGTATGTAACACTTTTTTTTAAAACAAATAATTTTTAATATTACTACTAACCAGTGTTGGGCATAGTCAACTAATTTTTTAATCAGACTATTAATCATGATTAGGAGCCGTCCATTAATTACGTGAGGCGTTTAGGGGGCAGGGGGTCAAATAGAATCTCACCTAATCTCACGTGGGGAGAAGGGGGTCTCGCCAAATATCACTTAATTTTTTTCTCAAGAAACAGTGTAAACTTGGTAAAAAACATTGGGTGAAATTAAGTAAAACAAGTTTCCCCTCTAAAGACCCCCATTTACTTACAGGCCGCTTGCAGGCCAGGTCGGTAGGCGCTGCCCGATGAAGGTCACACACTACTCAGTATGACTGAGGGATGAGGGCTTCAGGTATCCGCCTGACAGGTCGTGACATGTAGGTGACGTCATGATTCCCTACAGACACACAGGCGAAGTCGACAATTTAGCATAGCAGATTGTTAATTCAAGTGCAAATCTAAACTTTAAATGCACAAACAGATTTGTGACTGGAAAAACCTTTAAAATATACGGACCACCATATTTGCAGGAGCAGCAAGCGCGGAGAAATTAAATTTTTGGGAAATTTTCTCGCCGGTCTCTACTTTCGTGAAAATATGTTTCAGACAGAAGCCGTGAAGACTCGCGAACAAACGCGAATGCGAGTGCGGGTGGTTTTCGCAGGTAGTTCGCGCCTGCGCCTGGAGCTTTCAGTTCCGACTGGGTACGGTGTGAGTTCAACCCGTAAATTCACGCCTTGAGAGTGAATAGAAGTTCAGATCTTCAGGCACAAAATGACGATAAAAAGCCACACACATAAAGATTTTTGTCAGTTTTCTTGAAATGCAGACGCGATCCGATGGGCGGCCGGGCGGTGTGTGGCAATATTTGGCTTCAAGGCGAGAAATTTCAGGCTAAGGCCTGCCGTTGACCTTTGTGTGAAAGTGGGCCTTAAGATATGGGGGTAAATCGTACACAACAATTTTTATGGAGACACCAAAAAGCATCATAGTAGTCTCTCGATTGTTTAGCCGCCACTGGCCAGCCAAACGCGCGACTCGACGAATGCTGCGGCTTACGAGCCAAGTAAAACTGACCGGGAAAGGGCAATTAGAATATGGAACTACCCTCGCCTAAATTTTAGCGTAATGAAATTCTTTCCTTTATACATATTTTTTTAATCGTTATAATAAGACTTATAGGCTATGCTTCAACCTATTTTCTCTTTCTAACTTAACTAACTTACTGGTCCTCCACGTACACTCTAAGCTAAGCCCTATTTAATTTAATTAATTAATTATTTTTGAATTTCGGGCCCGTTATTTATTTTATTACTGCAAAGCTTAACTATAAAATTAACGATAAGAAAATTGTGATAAAAGAAAAACTTAACTTATTTAACCTATTTTATTAAACTTAACCCAAATAATAAGACTTATAAACTATCTAATCTAACCTACGCATTTAAACCCTACAAACTAGTCTAGTCGGGCGACCGCCATCAGATTCTCAGGCGATAGAAACTGATGCCTCTCGCCCGACAGCGCACCACTACCCCTAGTCGATTAAGCCTAACCTTAAAACTACTTATCTATCTTATAACTAAACTTATTACAATGATATTTCTGTATCTATACCTATTTCCATGCATACACTCATTCGCACATTAACACACTTTATTCATTTTATTCCTCCACCCACCCGTACTTCGTACTGGCTCTGGAGGTCTCTTACCTATCTGAAGGGCCGACTCACGTGCTGACTCGCGGGACCTCTGCATTCAATCCATCGGGTCGAAACGTAGTATATTAAAGGTATTCCCTCTCTGTCTTGTATCAGTCCTAAGAGAATCGACGCTCTCTGCCGCTCTCACAACATAGTTTCGGATCAATCTGATTATGAAATTGTCTATCCTCATGGTTGCTGCTTTTCCGTACAAGGTGTCATTGGCATGGATTTTTTTAAAAATTGACTCAGGCATTTCAAACGCATGCCCTTAGGCATTGTCTTTTGAACACCCTCAACTTCTCCATATATGATGGGGATATGTTTCACCATACGGGGCACCCGTAGGTGAGTACCGGTCTGACTAGGGTCTTGTAGCAATTCACCATAACCTGTGAGTTAAGGTGTTTACTAAAAAAGAGCCTTTACGTCATTTGAAAGGCTTAAGGGCTTTGGCTATAGCAGCACGTTTATGATTCTTGTAATAAATGTACTGATCCAACCAAATCCCTAGGTACTTAACCTCGGTTTTCTTCTCTAGCGTTTGACCCGCATGGCTTCCAATATGAAACGCTCGCCAGTTCCTCCTAACATCGCGTGGAGCTTTATTAAGAGGGGTCCTAAAGATGATCGTTTCGCATTTTCCATGATTGATTTTAAATTTCCCATCATCAGCATATCGCTCTATTTTATCGAAATCATGTTGTAGTCGCGTCTGGATTACGTCAATCTTTGGTGTTGTCCTGTATATAATAAAGTCGTCTGCGAAAGCTAGGGTATTCGGGAGAAATCCAACTATATTGCTTATATAGATGTTAAATAGCAGCGGCGAATTCACCGCTCCTTGATGCAGCCCGTTTTTAATTTCTAAGACCTGTGAGGTTAGGTCGAAATCCCAAAAATCGCCTCACTTAATTTATGAACGACCCCTTAAAACCAAACATGATTGAATCAATCATGATTAAATCAATCATTAATCAAGATTAAATCTACTAATCTTGCGTAAAATGTAATCATCAGGGGAAATCTAATCATAATCATGTTTGAATAATTAACTCTTCAGCGATTAATATGACCTTATTGTCTCGCTGTTTTTTTTGCAGTTTTTTTAGTATTTGAAAAAATCTTGCAACTGGATTTTCACTTACGTCTTCAATTTCAAATTTGGCATATACATATGAATAGTTCGCGTGACAATACAATCTGGCCATTAACAAATTCAAAATGGCAGCTCCAAAATGGCGGACGAATTTTGGTGATTGTGTGCCGATTGTACTGAAATGACGGATTTGTCAAAATTTGCCAATTCAAAATGGCGGACTAATTTTGACAATAGTATTTCAATGGCACTGAAAATTGGTTTAGGGATTTTTAAAGACACGAAAGAAATGGTTGTGCCAATATGACGGATGAAGGTGTCCAACTCTGATCTGGTCAAAAAATTCGATTTGGGTCCCATTCAATCCAACATAATGGTAAAAAACGTGCCAGGGTATGAATGGTATGAGTGGATTGTTACAAATTATATTTTAGTTAAACTTAGAAAAGAGTCTCATTTTGCTCGAGATATTTCGTATTTAAGGTTCGGAGCCCCACTTGTGTTTAGATTACTTATAGGAACGAACTATTTCAAGTAAATCACTAATATTAGTTTGATTGTTTAACTGATCTGCAAAACAAAACTTTCAAGGTTGTGATTGGTTTCACAATTGTACAGTTCTAGGAAAACACACAATCTATGATCGTAAAAATGTTTATTATAGTTTGGCTTTATACTCTAACAATATAGTAGTAAATTAGTAAACTTATTATTTTTCTTTAAGTTCATATTTACATAACGTTATAATTTAGGTTGGACTCCAAGACAACTCTCTTTTCGAAGACTTCATCCGAAAGCCTATGTGACTTAGGCAGGTTAGTCATAGTCGCGTAGAATAGCAAAAAAAATCAAACACAGAACGAAATTCTCCTCTGTAAAAAATTCTCTTCCAATCAAACAAAATTATAGAAAATAAAAAAACACTGCTACTAACTACGCTTTAATTTAATGCTAAGGAAGGAATCTAAAAAATTTGCGACGCGTTAGATTAAAAAAAAAAATACGACAAAAACCAGAAAATTGGAATTTTTGAAATTATTAAAAATTATATCATAGGAATTTACAACGACAAAAAAATCGGTTTCCGGTTTTCCCAGATGCTCCATATCAACAGTGTAGCAATCAAAGAAGGTGCGATACATGACGTTAGATTTTAATTATGTATGAAAAAAAAAACAATCTACAGGTAAGTTCTCACATAATTTTCGCGATATTCATTGAAGTTGGGTTTTATCAACGTTCATTCATCCCACAATCTGCCAAAGGTAATTTTACTACAACTCGGTAAACCCAGAACAGAACTAAATGAATTAAAATTGAATGGCAATATTCCAATTTCATAACATAATCCAGTTTGGGGAACACCGGCATCATATACATATTTGCACTCCATATCGCAAAATGGTGTCTAAAAATTTTTGCTTAGTAATCCTGGATTTTTATTTTATTTTTATTACCTGAGATCCCGATGTGTAAGGTGCTGTGACGGGCCTGTCCATCAACAAGATCAAGTTCAAAATCAAGGTTAAAGCCAAAATTGTTACAAGGTCACGCTTTTGGGGAAAATAAAACTTACTTGGCGGGAGGAGAATTTGTCATCGATGACAAATTTCGTAAAATGGGATAACTCTTTTAGAATATCCCCACAAAAATGGTGTGACAATAATAACTGCAATAAATTAGAAAACAATGCAATTTTATGACGAGTATATTCCCAGCAAAGGCTTTTGTCCAGGGTAATCACTGACCATTGGGTTAAAAAAATTCCAGGTATCTAATAATCTTCGTGGGTTTAAGCTTAGATTTTTTTTAATGTTAACTAAGCTGATTCATGAAGGAGCAGTGTGATTAATCAGGGGCGCATCCCGGAACAACCTTTGGGGGCGGGGAAATTACATTTTACTCAAAATCTGGAGATGATGTTATCTAAAATAGTATTCGATGTACAATTAAGGCAGCTCCTGCAAGGAGCATATTAACACCTTGAAAATCTTAGTGGAACAGTCTACTGAAGTACGATCCCCCGTTTACCTTCCTTCCTTACCTTTTGTGCGGTTGCGAAACATTCCAATTCGTCACAAGGCTCCTACTAGTTTTCATCAACAGATGCCTACGTCATATACTATGGCGCCGTGCCGGCCAAGAAAGGATAGACGACCAAATCAGGCGAAGAAAATGGAACTGGATTGGCCAATCCTTGCGAGGCGAAAACGAAAATCTAGCCAAACAGACTCCTGACTGGAATCCCCAAGGATCCGAACCGGATGACTTAGGAAAACGTGGAGGAGGACCCTATTAGCAGAAGCCAATCTGATAAGTACATTTTTTAAGCACAAGGCTGAGCCGCAATCGTCAGGGATAGCGGAAAGCAGCCTCGTTGGAGTGTTATGACTTAGGACTCCTGAAACAAATGAATCTCATTAACCAGCCAACAAAGGCTGGATCGCAGACAGTACCAGACTACCAGGTGAACAAATAGGCCCGCTGTCCAATAGATGACTAGACTAGACTAGATCTAAGCCTAAGGCTCATTAATCGGTTAAGCTGGCGGAGTGCCTGATTAGGGCTACCTTTGCGGACATTCGGTGGGCACTGCGACCTATTTTATTTGGTCTATCGTCCCATCTCCGTCTTTCAAAACCATCTATGTTAAGGCTTTTAATACTAAGTAAGAAAATTGTTTTTCGCTCTATTCTAAGGGGAGACCGGCCCAATAATACTGGCCTTGAACAAACAATTCTAAACCGAGGTTTAGGCAGAGTCACCCTAACCACAGGGCCAACCTAACCCAATTTTTTGCTGTTATATTTTTTTTGTTTTTATTAGGTATTTTTACTTAATATCTTTTTATGACACAAATAACCAAATTACCTGTTCTAATGAAATACAAAACGTGGGGGTATGTTTTGGTGAGCCGCCCCAAAGTTATTTCAAGATTTGGACTTCTGGGACTTGAGTGGTCGCCTGCAATTAAACAGAACTCCACTTCTTTATAAAGCTTTATTTAACACAAAAATGATTCTCGGCAAAGTGCGTCCTACTGATGACTGTATCTCATTGTAGGACTTCCATTTTAGTTTACTTCATTCGAGTGTTGAGTGTTCGAAAAGTTCGCAGTTCAGATAGGTTCAGATCCCACATTCGGTCAATCTGAAAGAGTAGTCCCATTCTTTAAGGCCATCCGCCGCGGCTGTAGTTCTCTTGGCCCCTTGTAGTCACCTATCTTATACAATTCATGAGGGCCGCGATTCTGGCGTGTCACTACACGATAAGGTCTCAAAATCTTAGGTTTTAATTTTAATCCTGGGCTAAAATATGTCCTCTTCACTGCAACCAAGGCGCCCTCTCTATAGGCTCTTGCAGCCCTATGCTCTTATTGCTTTGTCTCCTATTCGGCTGTTGAGTCTTAGTAATATTTTATTTGGCTTTTCCTGGGTGTTCTGTAGTTCTTTTAAATCATGGAACCCTATAAAGGCTCTAAAGTCTGGTAATGCTTCTCCCTTCATTTCTAGGTCAGTTAAAATACGAAAGGGCGAGAACTTCGAACTTCTTGGGTATTATGGTTGAACTCGATCAACATGTTTGTACTCGCGTTTGGCCCCGGGATTGATAATTTAGTTTGAATCGGTATTAGGATGCGATTTGTCCTTTCTACCCGGTCGTTTCCACTCGGGACTCCAGTAGTGATGGACAAATGGTGTATGCCTTCTTCTATGCAGTCATTTTGAAACAGATTGGCTATAAAAGCTGTCCCTCGGTCCAATATTATCCATCTTGGGCTCCCAAAATTGCTGTTAGTTTCCTCAACCAGTCAACGAGCTCCACGGTTGACTTACTCTTAGTGGGGTTCAATTAAACAAATCTAGAAATCGCATCCACTGTTACTAGTATGTGGTTGTATCTATTCTTAGTTATAGAGTTTGACATATAATGAAGTGGTGAATAAGATAAGTTCGACTTTTGTGATTTTTTGTTTGTTCGCCCTGGCAAATCATAGGCATATGATGAAGTAGATGCATTGCAATCTAATGATCCATGGAAGTTTCTGGCTGCCATAGTTTCATAATCCGATAGGTCTAACCTTAAATGTTTCTTCGCTTCTGCCCTTTAAACTGGTGGCAACTGTAGTAATACTTCGGCAATCTCGTGTGACCGCAAAGCAAATCCACGTCGTCTTCAGTTTTCTTTTTCGATGATCAACTTCCTTTTTTCATCTCTTTCTCTCCACAATTTTAATAGATCACGATTTTGACGAAGTTTGCAATTGTTCTTTGGGTTTATCAGTATACGTGTTTCAGTAAACTAGTTGACACTATTTTGGGTTTCATTGGTTACTCGATCTGTGAAGATGATTCTCCTACGAATCTTAGACAATTGGAAAGACCCATTAGTTCTTCCATCATATGAATACCGTCTGAAGCTACTCAACTTAGAAAATCTACCCCTTCCATTTAGGAGCTGATGAACGAATACAACATCGGCCATCTCATGACGCTTTGTAAAGACTGCTTCACTACAAAGCGTCGTGAGATGGCCGATGTTGTATTCGTTCATCAGCTCCTCAATGGAAGGGGTAGATTTTCTAAGTAGACGTGAATGGTTTAGGTAGAGCAGTTATAATATAAGAGGGCCACCTTTCTTACACATTAACTCTCTAACACCAATTACGGTAGATTTGAGTCCGTAAATCGTAACCGTAAACGGTTTTAACCATTTTTTAATCTTTTACCCACAATGACAAAGTGATAAAAGGCAGCAAATCCAAGGCCGATTTATTAGCATCTCTGTTCGCCTCAAATTCTTCTTTACCCGAAAGTAATACACTACCCCCGGACCTCGAGTACAACGCCCATACTCGCGTCATTAGGCAAACACCACTCGAAATGCTCGAATGCGTCATCGAAAATTGGAGTTTCAGAATGGCTAATGTTAATGGCTAATATTTCAAAATTACTGTAAAAAATGTTTTTTTTATTTTATGTTTGAAAAAAGTATCAATAAATGAGTAACCCATGGATGCTAAAACTTTTATAAATAAAGGAATCAAAATTTTGAATGAAAGCACTGGATCTAAAAAAATTACCGCGACATTTCTTTTAGCACTTTGTACTAAACTTCGTAACCTTGAGACCCAATTTCAATGCAACTTTTCGATTTAAATATGACTACAGAACTTATATAATAATAATAATAAATCATTCAAAGTTCTAATATATTTGGTAAGACCTTTAAAAAAAATGAATAACATTAACGCAAGAACAACCCATCAACTGACAGCTGTCAAATTCTATTACATCGAATCTCTGTCAAGTTGAAGGACGTTTCCAGCTGTTGACTTTCAATTTTACCTGAGTAGTTTTTTTCCGCTATACGGTAATTCACCGCAAATTAAGTCAACCTGTCGCGCTACATTTACACCCATTGTTACCAATTCACGCTAGTAGCGTGAGAAATCTAACACAACGATACTCGCTAAGAAGCGTGCCATGGCGCATCTTTGCCAAGCAAAATCCCGCAACTCATCATAATCCAGGTAAACACAAATGCAGAAGAAATGTTGTTTTTTACCTGCCTAAAGTAACTGTCCATCAATACCTGACCTGAATGTAAATATTTAAAATTGTTGTTGGAACTGTTGGTTGGGTTACAAGCTGACTGGAATACAATGAGCTTGGCGCGATTAGATAGCGATCAGCATTCGGCTTATTTCCAGTAGCGTCTGATCGGGATACCTGAATTGGCATGCGCATACGTAAGTACATCGGGGTATATAAATTCTGCGAACAGGTGGAATGGGCTTCCCCTCAGGTAATCGTGATATGACAACGAAAACTTTATGCCGTGAGGGGGGAGGCAGGTTGAGGTGCTGCAGCCACGTAATTTATAGACACAAGCGAATGTCAAACTGTTTGCGGCGCGCTTCATAATCTCGGAATTTTATTTCGGAATTCTTTTCTTTGATATCGAAAGGGGTTTGACGCTCCTATTATATATTCGTGTCGCGGAGATAATTATATTTTTATTAGTCAACACGAAGAATTGTTGCTAATTTTACGTAAAACAAGAGGATAATAAACCTAATCTCTTCTTAATCTGTGTGCGAATTTTTGGGTTAACATTATGTTAACAAGAGCCCACAGGAAATAATAAATTAATCTGCTTATTAATAGAATTTTGATGAATGGTTTAATTTATTAATCTGAGTCAATCGAAAGATGCCCAATTATGTGTTTTATGTCACGTTGTCAATCACTTTCTTGGTAATATAGGGTTTCATGTCATTTTTGAGCGACATTAATCCATTAGTTGATAAGATTTCCTAAAAATGTTCAAAGTGCTATTTTCGAAACTTTATCACAAATAGGAAAGTGTAGAAATTTTCAGAATTCATTAGATTTGTTGATTAAAAGAAATCAATCATTATCAATAGACACATAACTTATTAATAAATCTAGCTGTGGTGTGGATTTGATCCGGGGGTCGCATTTTTTGCCTGAATATTAGGATTCTCCAAACTACAAATATTTGTAACTAGTAGTAGACCCTTGAGGTCTCCACGGCCCACAATGAATGTACTTTTTTTACTTCACGCTCCTTTAATACCTCATGGGAGCCTCCAGCGGACTCTGTTTTGCGCGACAGCTCTCATCTCTGACCAGAATCTCCCAGTTGCTACGGCCTCTGCTAGTAGGGTTCTCCTCCACGTTGTTCTAGGTCTTCCAACTCGACGTTTTTGAGTGGCAAATTATGGGGTGGAAATCCGAGTATGTCCAAAAAATTCACAAACTTCGTCCGTCGTCACGACGTCGTCATCTTGAGTAGTGGTAGGATCAACTGATTTATATGACACTAAATCTGCAGCAATTTGCGATTGAATGGTAAAATTAAATGCGTTGACATCGATATTCTTTGCGGCGAGGATTGCGCGTTCACTGAGCCAAGCGTGATTACGATGATTTCGAATTACTTCGGGGAGCACATTGTCTATAAGAGCCGTTTGTGAATCCACAAATTGGCAGAAATCATTCCAAATCGTTATTAAGCCTGTTGTTGCATCTGCGGAGACTTTTCCGTTACCAATTTCTAACAATTGCTTTGAAAATTGTTCAGCACATTGATCGTTGCTGAGCTCTCATATTCGTGAACAACGACAATATTGTGTACGTGTATTGTGTATTGTGTATACGTGGCTGCACAACTCCGATACCTTCAGGCATGCATTGAGCTCATCTATAGCAATCCCGCGGAGGATCACTCACTATCGGAAGTCTCCTGCCTGCCAACAAAATCATTTGACCACCAATGATGTTGTTGCATAGAATATCTTGTAGTGAGATGTTTAGTGCTTCAATTGGTTTCTTATGTGCCATTGTACATTGGTCCCAAACAATCAGTTTGCATTCAATCAACAGTTTTCCTATTACTCTGTTGCGAGAATGCTGCACGATGGAATTTCCGTTCTCTTCAAATTCAATGGCAATTTGAGTACGGAATGTGCAGTGTGTCCTCCATCTAATAGTGTTGCAGATATTCCGGATGATGCGAGAGTTAGTGGCCCCAGAATTATCGAAATTACGAATGTTTTTCCTGTTCCACCTAGCGCATCCAGAGAAAATATCCCACCATTGTTGTTGTCCACCAATTGCATCAATATTTCGTTAGCATTTCTTGTTGATCATTCAACAATGGTACATTAGATTCTTCTTTTTACAGCGCACCACAGTCGTATTGATGCTCACGGTTCAGTTCTTGATCGAACGCATCGTGCATGGGTCGATTCGCCGCAAGTAGAAACATTCAACATTCGATGGATGAACAGTGTAAATACGTCCAAACACATCTGTTGAGAATGTCACTGGTTGAGGTTTTATTTATTTACCCAAATGCCAGCCTTTTCCGGTATTGCAAAATCCTAGACTTTTACCAAAAAACTCAAATCTTACATTTCTGCTTTTCCTTACCATATCAATTTTGAACTGATTGCTTAGAAAGCTTCGGGATACATTGTGTTCAATGATTTTCCATTTTGTAGCTAGAATGTCAAGATTTTCTGATTTCCAACTCTTGAGCAGCCTACATACTCCTAACTGGAACATGACAGTTATTTTGCAAAACTCTGCCGCCCTATTCGGTCCACTTTTTGAATGTATAAGTTTTGATCATAAATTCGTTATTTACTAACTCCCTTATACCGATTTTCATTGTAATCGGAATGTAACTGGCAAACTCGTCAGCCTTATTGGTACGGCCATTTTGAATTTAAGTTTTATTCCAACCAAATGAAGACAATTTTCGACATATCAATGCAATCCAAACGGCTCAAAACTTTTCTCTGTCTATAACCAGGGATGATAATTATCTCGAAACATATAAATGAACTTCCACAAGATTTTTCGTCCGGCCCTGATGGAGTCCCTCCAGCTGTTCTAAAATCCTGTGCAGGGGCCCTACTGCCTCCTCTTCTATGTTTATTTCAAAAATCCCTAAATAAAGGGCGCTTCCCAACCTTATGGAAGAACTCTTTTATAATACCTGTCCATAAGAAAGGCTGTAAAAACGAAATATCTAATTATAGGCCAATTGCGAAGTTATCGTCTATATCAAAACTCTTCGAATCTATTATTTATTCTGCTATCGCCCCTATCTGCAAGAGGCTTATCTCAACAAACCAACATGGTTTTCTTGCAGCCCCTTCCACTACTACTAATTTACTGGAGTTCTCTTCACACACAATTAGAGGCTTTGTCACTGGCTGCCAAACTGACTGTGTCTATACAGATTTTAGTAAGGCTTTCGACAAGCTCTCCCACTCTATTATAGTTCTTAAACTAAAGAAATTAGGCTTTCCGCATGCCCTTGTGGATTGGTTCCAGTCTAGCCGATAGAACCTACCAGGTTCTATTCCGCGGAGTCAAATCGAAGAACATCGAAGCGTCCTCTGGAGTCCCGCAAGGCAGTCATCTTGGCCCTCTTCTTTTTATTTTATCAATTGACGATATTGTTACCCTGCTAAAGCACTGTAAAATCCTTATTTACGCTGATGACATCAAACTGTATCGCCACATAAGGAGTATAGAGGATTGCAAACTTCTGCAAGCAGATCTAAACACCTTCTATTCTTGGTGTTCCAACAACAACCTTGTGCTTAATATTAGTAAATGCGAGATCATGACTTTTTGTAGGAAACGTGGTGTTATAACTTATGACTATACTTTCCTTGACAACAAGGTCTCCCGTACTGAATCTGTAATCGATCTTGGGGTTAGGTTAGAAAGTAAGTTGGATTTCTCCACCCACATCAATTATATCTCCTCCAAGGGCAATTCAGTCCTGGGATTTATAAAAAGATGGTCCAAAGAGTTCAACAACCCCCTCGTCACTAAACACCTGTACGTATCTTTGGTTAGGCCTTTGCTTGACTACGCTTCCCAGGTATGGTCTCCTTACTACTCCTCCCATGTTAGTAGAATCGAATCGGTTCAAAGGAAGTTCGTCCGGTTTGCACTCAGTCACCTCCCGTGGGATGACCCACTCGCTCTTCCGCCTTATGAGAACAGACTTAAATTGCTCAACTTAAGCTCCCTCCATAAGCGCCGTGAGGTCGCTGACGTTATATTCGTTCATCGACTGATGAATGACAAGGTGGACTCTGGTTTCTTAAGAAACCGCGCGTCATTTAGAGTGAATAACTACAACCTGAGAGGTGAACCTCTCTTGCACATTAATTCCTCTAACACCAATTATGGCATGTTCGAACCCGTTAATCGCATGCTTATAAATACTAACAACAATAGGAGTGTGTTTAGCTTGCTTACCAGTGAAGTTGTCCTTAAAAGGACCCTTCTCAATGTGGCGTGACTCTCTGCGTGCCTCACTCTTTTTTTAGTTTTGCATGCTTCTCTGTTTAATGTTTTTGATCTTTTATGTTTTTAATATTTTATGTTTGCATGTCTCAGCTGAGCCACGGCAGTGGCAAATATTTCTCAGCCCTGCTGGGAAGTGCACCTTCTGTATTAGAAGGGAAACTCTATATATGTATATATATACATACATATATATATATATATATATATATATATATATATATATATATATATATATATATATATATATATATGTGTGTATGTATATATAGATTTTCATGCTTAGCTGAAAAGTGCGCCTTCTGTGCTAGAAGGGTTAACTCTATCATAAATTCATTATTTGTGTAGGATTGGATTAGAATTAGAGCTTCGTGATGCTTCTCCCTCTCCTTCTCTCTGTTTCGATTTACTTTGTAATCAAAATAAAATGCAAGTCAGTAGGCTAGATAATCCTTATAATCCTTGTCAAAGGAAAACAAATTACTTTTTTTCAGTCTTATTATACAGAGCGATGAGACGGGTGCATAGCTCACCCAAATATTTATTGAATAAAATACATTTATAATATTGTGGAGTTAACATCCTATTGTTTCATTTCCCACAATATAATTTGGGGGCTCAACCGGGATTAGCCGCATAGTAAATTATCTAAAGAAAAAAGGAGGAAAATTCCATTAGAAGGTGCCGTTAAGCATCCTACATATAACGAAAAAGCCGCCATCAAGCGACATTTTTCTAGCCACCACCGTCAAGTGGAGAAAATATACATTGAAAACGCCGCCATCAAGCGACATCACAGCAGACACGGGTTAAATACAATTTATATCGTCGTGGAACCTAAAGACGATAACGATACGGAACTAGATTGACTTTGTAAAGAGAGTGAGAAATGGAGAAGCAGGACGAAATAAACAGCATATACAGATCTTCAGCAAAAGATCTTAGAATTAGACTAAAAGAATTAAAATTGTCTACGTCTGGAACAAAAAATGTATTGCAACAGAGACTAATCCTTCATTTGGGCCTGGAAAATGAAGACAGACACACCGATCTACACATAAATCCCCAAAATGAAAATGAATTGGATTCTGAAGTACTTTCACATAGCCCCACTGAATCTAGAAACAATCTTACCATCCAGGAAAGCTCTAGCTTTACGTTTAAGGATATAGAAGAAAGCGTTGCAACATTTAATGGAGAGCAAAACCAATGTGTAAGAAAATGGATTAGTGAATTTGAAGACGTTAGTTGCCTGATTAAATGGAATAATTTACAAAAATACATATATGCAAAACGTTTGATAATTGGAGCTGCGAAGGTCTTTGTAAACAGTTCCACAAATATCAAGGATTGGCAATCGTTAAAAGAATCACTATTGATAGAATTTGGGTTTCCAGTAGCATCCGCTGCTATACATAAACAACTTAGAAATCGCCGCAAACAGCCAAATGAGAGCTTAAGAGAATACCTATACAAGATGATGGAAATAGGAAATGTAATAAGTCTGGATGAAGAGTCACTTATAGGATATGTGATTGAAGGCATTAAAGATGACAACATTAATAAAATAGTTTTATACGAAGCCAAGACGATAGCTGAGTTCAAAGAGAAACTGAAAGTGTATGAGAGACTCAAAAGCAGTTCCCACCCTGATGGTAACCGGAATAGTCAAAATAGGATAATTCGAGGTTCAGAAAAGCCAAAATGCTGTTTTAAATGTGGAGATACATCGCATCTGTCACACAGTTGTTCCATCAAGCCAAAGGGATATCGATGTTATAAGTGTAATGAATATGGCCATAGATCCTTCGAGTGCAAGACTCAAAACATAAAAATAAAAACCGAACCAACCGTGAACTTTGCATATAATAGAAGGCATATGATGAAAAATGTTATAATACAAGGAGAAATAGTTTCAGCCTTGGTTGATACCGGATGCGATTTAGTAATTTGCAGAATTGATTTATTCAATAAGTTGAAGAATGTTACACTCATACCAGATAAACTTTCGTTAAGCGGATTGGGAAGGAACGAAGTTGGAACTTTAGGATATTTTAAAGCAGAATTATGTATCGATGGTATGTTGTTCAAAGTTAAATGTCACGTTGTTTCCGAAAATGATATGATATTCTCAGCTATAATTGGCAATGAGTTATTACAGCAGGCGACATTGGTAATCGATGAAAAAGGCGTCCACTTCAATCCAAGAGAATCGATGAAACAAATAGTTGAAGTAAATAAAATGGAAGGGGCAGATAGTAACCCAATAGAAAAGCTTCAGGAGACATTTCAGTCCATATGTTGTCTGACCAGTTTTGAAGAAACCATGGATTCAACAGTGAAAACAAATCTAGAACATTTACCGGCTTATGAGAAAGAAATTGTATGTAATTTGATAGCGAGCTATAAGCCTTCTCAGAGTATTGAATGTCCAGTAGAAATGTCTATTATCCTCAACAACGAAACACCAATTTTCGAAAGAGCTAGACGAATGTCCGCCCAGGATAAGCAAGAGGTTGAGAAACAGATTAATATATGGTTGAAGGAGAATATAATCCAACCAAGTTCATCGGAATTTGCATCCCCAGTAGTCTTAGTTTCAAAAAAGGATGGTTCCAAAAGATTATGTTGCGACTATAGAAGAATCAACAGGCAGATAGTAAAAGATCATTTCCCTATGCCATTGATTGACGATGTGATTGATCAATTACAAGAAGCAGAAATTTTCACAACATTAGACCTGGTAAATGGATTCTTTCACGTACCCATAAAACCATGTTCCAGAAAATACACGTCTTTCATTGTCCACAATGGGCAATACGAGTTTCTAAGAGTTCCCTTTGGTATGTGCAATTCACCATCCGTGTTCACTCGATTTATTTCTTGCGTATTCAATCAGCTGGTCAAGGAAAAAGTCTTACTAACATACATGGATGATTTAATTATACCGGCCAAAGATTTCGAACAAGCTATTGAAAGACTAGAGAGAGTGTTGGAAGTTGCCACTAGACATGGACTTAAAATAAAATGGGAAAAATCACAGATCATGCGGAAACAAGTGGAATTCTTAGGGTACATTATTGAACGAGGTACTATACGACCATCGCGTGAAAAAACAAAAGCCGTTGTAAATTTCCCCATCCCAAATGATACGAAATCACTTCAAAGATTCTTGGGATTAACATCGTATTTCCGTAGGTTTATTGAGGGGTATGCAATCAAAGTTAAACCATTGAGCGATTTACTGAGAAAGGGAGCTACGTTCCAGATGGGCGAAGATCAGCGAAAGGCGGTCCAGACTTTGAAGAATATATTAGCTGAATTTCCAGTTTTAAGAATTTTTGACCAAAACGCATATACAGAAATCCATACGGACGCGTGTAAAAGTGGAATCGGAGCTATACTACTCCAGCGAGATAAAGATGACCAGCAATTACACCCCATCCAGTATATGAGCCATAAAAATACCCCAGCTGAGCAACGATATCACTCGTACGAGTTGGAGGTATTAGCTATTATACAAGCCCTCAAGAAATGGAGAATCTATGTGATAGGGAAAAGAATTAAGATTATAACTGATTGTAGTGCATTTGCTATGACAATGAAGAAGAAAGATGTCCCATTAAGAGTAGCCAGATGGGCTATGTATTTACAAGATTATGATTTCGAGATAGAGCATAGATCAGGGTCTAAGATGAGACACGTAGACGCTCTGAGCAGAGTAGCCATGCCGATAGTGGATACCATGACTCATCGTATTAAGGAGGCACAGTCGAATGATGATATTTGAAGGCCATAATGAAGGTACTGGAAAAGGACTCGTACGAGGACTTCTATATAAAGAATAATATTTTATACAAAGATCCTTCTAAGGAACTGATAGTCATTCCTTTGCTCATGGAGAACGAGATTATAAGCCAGGCTCATCAACAAGGTCATTTTTCGTCGACCAAAACTGAAGCACTGATTCGAAAACGCTATCATATACCTAATCTTAAATGCAAAGTTGAGCGGGTAGTTAAATGTTGTATCGAGTGCATAATGGCAGAGAGAAAAGCTGGAAAACAAGAGGGATTTTTGACACCAATCGATAAAGAAAGCCGACCATTGTTAACCTACCATGTTGACCATATTGGACCGATGGAAGAGACCAGGAAGAAGTATAACCATGTCTTTGTAGTAGTAGATGCATTTTCCAAGTTTGTTTGGTTATACCCCACCCGCAGTACGACCAGTGAGGAGGTAATCGACCGATTAAAGAAACAATCCGCCGTATTTGGGAACCCCAGAAGAATTGTTTCAGATAGGGGAACCGCTTTTACATCCAAAGCTTTTAAGGAGTACTGTGAAAGTGAAAAGATTCAACATTTGGTAATAACTACTGGAGTACCAAGGGGTAACGGTCAGGTGGAACGAATAAACCGTGTGTTAATTCCTTTGCTTACGAAAATGGCCATCGCAGAGCCACGCGCTTGGTACAAACACGTTGACAAGGCACAGCAACTGATTAATTGCACTCCCACGAGAAGCACTAAATTCTCACCCTTCGAGATACTGACTGGTTTGGAAATGCGAACTGGGAATTTGTCAGAGCTGTTGGAAATTTTAGAAGAAGAACGATTGAATGAATTGAACGAGGAACGGAATACTGTTAGAAAAGAGGCTAAGGTTAATATAACCAAAATCCAAAAAGAGAATTATCGGTCTTATAATAGAAAGAGGAAGCCAGCTAACTCCTACCACCTTGATGAGTTGGTCGCAATTAAAAGAACGCAGTACGGGGCCGGTTTGAAATTAAGACCGAGGTACTTAGGACCGTACAAGGTAACGAAGGTTCACGCGCATGATCGATATACCGTGGAAAAGGTAGGTGACCATGAGGGACCAAATACTACGACAGCCGCTGCTGATGGAATGAAGAGATGGGGACAGCCATTCGGGTCGAATGTCCGGTCAGGAGGGCCGAATGTAGGATTGGATTAGAATTAGAGCTTCGTGATGCTTCTCCCTCTCCTTCTCTCTGTTTCGATTTACTTTGTAATCAAAATAAAATGCAAGTCAGTAGGCTAGATAATCCTTATAATCCTTGTCAAAGGAAAACAAATTACTTTTTTTCAGTCTTATTATACAGAGCGATGAGACGGGTGCATAGCTCACCCAAATATTTATTGAATAAAATACATTTATAATATTGTGGAGTTAACATCCTATTGTTTCATTTCCCACATTTGTTACTTTAAATAAAACCCACATCCTGATTTTCATTTGAATTGGAGCACAATTTGCAAATTCGTCGGCCATATTGCAGCGGCCATTTTATATTTATAAGTTTTTAGAACTAGTTCATTATTGTATATCAATAACCCATAGATACCCACTTTCATTGCAATCGGAATAAAATTGGCAAATTCAATTTACCGCGGAAACATGATCACCAACGAATTAGGAGAAAATTAGAGAAGCAATTAAGTCTATATTTAATTTAAAATCCTTGGTTTAAAATTAAATTATGAATTCTAATTGCTACACTACTTACAATTAAATCTAGTAGAATTTCATCTCACACTGTCCTTATTACAGTCTTCGGTTCTGTGGTTGTTTTATAATTTTGTCCAAAGCTGTAGACTCTCCTCATGAGTCAGCTCCATAAGCTCCCTATAATTTTGTGGTCTGATAACACTCCAGTTCCACTACGTCACCCACTAATCACCCTAGCGATGTGAACTTGCATAGTCTTGTTGGGAGATCCATCGTTGGCCTTCCATCAATTTCCTTCACAACCAGCTTAATATCTTCTAACATGTCTCGGTACCGTGCTCCTGTCTGGGTTCCCCGAAGTATTCGAGCTCCACTGGTGCTCTCACTTTTTCCTCTTTTACAACAGGGAGGTCGTCTTTTCCGTAAATCATGAACACAATATGCCTTAACGCTCGGTCTATCAAAAGAGAACCGTTTTTGCCTGAAAAGAAAGTTTGGTTCCACTGAGTGAAAGTAACGTCTTTTTCATCGAGTCGAGAGAACAAGTGGTGAACGTTTTAAAATCCTTTGAACAGTGTGTAAGCTAACATTTACTCCTATACTTCAGTTCTAATATCAGTGACCGTTATGGAGAAATTTGGCGTTGGTTGCATGATCCTATTCCTTTCTCTCGCTGTTGTGGCCCTTGGTCTCCATTTTGCCATTATTCCTTTCAACGCCTGTACAGATGTACTTACATATATGAAATCGTTAGCCTTTTCATAAACCAGGTCCATATTGGGTCCGGTTAATTCCGCCTATCTGATTGGTCCTTCTTGAGGTTCCGTTTTCCATAACCTTAATTCCTTATTGTTTTTTAGCCCGCTGAACTTTATTCTAATTAGTGATGCCTCCTATTCTAAAGGGCTTTGCAATATGGGATTTTCCTTACTATGTAGGTACAACTACTATAGTTACTTTTCCGATGTTGATTGAAATTTGACTCTTCAACTCGTTTTCTGTTCCTCCTTTCTCAACTGGGCTTGGGACCAACTAAACCAACCACTAGTCAGCGAATATTTGAATTTTCCAGTCTTGTTTACGTTGTTCATTATATCACCACCCGAGCAATAAAGATGCATAATTTTTTCAACTTATTATTCCTGCCCTTTTGCGATGCATTCAGTAAAAAGATTACGCCATGTGCATCCCAGGAGACAGTGGCCGTAACCTTTCCCAAAGACGAGACTGTTTTCGCTTTCATTGGTGTACATTCACCTGGTTTAACCCACCCGATCGATAGTTGTTTCGTTGCATTAATGCCAAACACTTGTTTCTTTAAATGATGCATTTTTATGTAACAACGCACAAAAATCTCTTTCAATTACGAGGATGTAGTTGAAAATCGAGTCTCGAATCAATTATACTGGTTCAAGTTGTTGAACAAGTTGAACCAAACGTGAAGAGTTCTTAATATTTGCGACTTTTATTGAAAAATAATCCGAGTCCGGTCTCGTACTTATTATTAATATTCTCTCAGCGATTCCAACCATATATTTTGTTTGAAACATTCCTCGAGTATGACTTCTGCCAGTGGTTTCGATCTTTTGCACTGCATCGAACTATTACATCAGAAAAAAGTAAATATGTTTCCATATTTAAAGGTGCAGGTTTATTTGCAATGCATGATAACAGCTATAGGTTTGGTTTTTGTTACTATTTTGTATCAAAATATATTGCGTTTGTTTATTTGTTGACTTTGTACCTAGCTAGGGTAATGCGAATGTCCACAATTAATATAGTTTAATTTATAGACCTCAGTTTGTTTACTTGCGTTAACTCTGCTTCAGAAACCCAAAAAATGATCATTGATCAATCACGAAACATAATGAATAGGTAATAAATTATTTTGGAACGAAGTTCCTTAAAGCGGCTTGGGGGTAGAGTGAGTTGGGAGAAATCGTCTCTGTCTCTTTTTAAACGCTTTATATTAGCTTCCCTTGTATCTTGTGTGTAAAAAAATCTAGCCACTTGACAAGAGTGTCAAATGAAAAGGCATCATAAGTAGAATACAGAAGGCTATGTCGTTAGATCCATGGCGGCCACCTCAAGAGAGCGGGTTAACATTTTGTTCAAAACCCCTTCGACATGGGTATCAAATGAAAGGGTATTACAAGTAGAATGCAATAAGCAATATAGTATCAGCATCCGATTCGTAGATCGTTGAAATTTCTTTGATTTGAGATTTCAAAAGTGTCTGGCAAGACGTCACAGCAGGCTACTAACGTCTTCTATTGTTATTTTCCAATAACAATAGTAATATATTTTAAATATCGAAATAGCAGCTTCGTTGATATAATGTTGAAGGTGATCAGATTTGTTGAGCGTGTCAAAATTTGAGGTTTGTTGACATATCTACTATCTGCCGTTCACTGGCTCTTAGACCATAAAAAAGCTGCATTAAACTTTTTTGTTATAAGTTATATGTTTTGTTTGTAATTTTTTTTATTGCAAAAACATCCATACCATCCTTAGGTTCCTCAAACCCCTCGAATCCTCTGATACGAAAAAATTTTATTTTTGGCAACCGGCATAATACCGGGGTTACCCGAAGTTACCCAGTAGGAATAAATTACCGGTTACCCGGGATTGATGAAAATGAGTCCCGCAAACCCGGGGTTGGGAAAAATCCGGGATTGTGTTCCCTAATTACAGTTCTTTCAATGTTCAAACTTTTGCGAAAAGATGGCGACACATTACTGCTTAAATCATTATAATATTTTATTATTCTATTGATTTTTTAGGCGGTTACAATGGGTAATACTAGGGTTCCTTCGATAACTCTTAATCTAAAAACCGGAAGTCTTTCTCTCTACATTTATTTTAGTGTGAAACTAATCTACTTTTATTCGTATTCGCTGTCCTTATTGATAATTTGTCACGTTTTAGCACAAAACGACATTTTTAAGACAACCATCCTTTCACTCAAGGACTAATAATTAAACAGCACAAACCCGAGCAATCCTGTTCCAAATTTCGGCTTAAATTTCAGCAAATAACAAAACTTTAAATTACCAAAAGAGGGTTTCACGTTTAAAGGGGTTAAAACAAGATTGAAGTGAGGTAAATTAATTCTTAACCATTCCAGAACAATTCGGTATGACACCGTAGTGCCGCTTCGGGGGTGTTAATACTTCATCAAGAACACTCCTAATCACGTGAATAATTTGCATAACTAATAACGGTACGAAAAGATTATTGATCCAGGCTCGGCAAAGCTAATTTCATCCGGGGGCTTTCCAGTAACTCGGCTTGACACTACATAAACAGCGCGTGGATCCTGAGCACCGCAGAAGCATAGTTTTGCATAATGAGCCGCTCAGAATTTAATTTCTCATAGATTCCAGAAAGTGTCAAATATCCACCATCCGATAAGGGCTGAGGGTGAATTTGAATATAATAAATTTGTTTGGAGCATATTTGAATGATGGCGGCGGCGGGGATTGGGAATTTTGCGATTTCTCTGCTGGGGGTTGGATTATTAGGTTCTGTTGTCACGGATATCACCGCAATGACGATTCTCTGGGGTGGAAAAAATGCGAGGAAATTGCTTTGCTTTTGTAATTTGTGACATTTTGTTCCTTTTTAATATCTAAGAAATTTAATAATAGGTTTGGATTATTTCTTTTTGCAAATTTAGTTCACACTATTTTATAAAAGTGTAGATATCACCCACCTGTCCACATGTGCTATCAATTGTTGATTTAACCTTAAAATATAAACAACGAGCACCCACTTTTAGATAATGATAAAGTCATGTATGTTCACAACTTCCCTTGAAAAAAAAAATGAATGGACAAGAGATTACAAAAAACTCACACATACTAATCTTATATCCATATTTCAGGACATGACTGACAAATCCCAAGGAAAGAAGAGATTGTGTTGATACGTCCAACAACACCGAGTGTGTCATGTTATACTGACAAAGCAATTTTTCAGGAGAGACCGTCATCAATTTGCACAATTTAAAAAAAAAAATTATACAGGACGTTAATCTGGATAAATCTGATCTGATTTGAACCGTATTTTGATTGCAAGTAAATGAGTTTACAGTAGTATGACTCATTCTAATAATAGATTTTCATTTAAAAAAAATGTTCTATTACCACTTAAATTACATCAGTACCAAAATGATATATAGTATGCTTAAGAAGAATATTTGGTGCTGTAAAACCAAAACGAATGGCGCATTAGGACAAATGAGGAACTTCAACAAATGTATGACGAAATAAACATATCTACACACATAAGATTGAACAGACTGCGATGGCTTGGACACGTTCTACGGGCTCCAGAACAAAGAATGCTAGCCAGGATTTTTAATGGAAGACCATCTGGAAGAAGAAGAGTAGGACGACCAAGAAATAGGTGGATGGATGACGTGCTAGAAGATATACGAAAACTTCATATATCAAACTGGAGAAAGCTAGCAAGACGTAGAGCAGACTGGAAGAGGAGACTTCAAGAGGCCCGAGTCCTGCAAGGACTGTAGCGCCATTTAAGAAGAAGTGAGAGTCACACCTAACCCGTGGCCTGACGCGTCAGTATGGAAGAGAAAGGAACACTAAAATTTTGTGCTACCAGAAGTATAAGTTTTATTTAAAAATATCTACTAAATATTTTTGCAGCCAAACCCATATACCAGAAAGTGCCAATTCGCTTAAACATCAGAGTGGTAACAGCCCAAGTGAAAATTTAGAATAATTTTAGTTCTATTTAAAATTTTAAACTTTGAGGTAAGAATTGTTGAGGTTTGAAACATTTAAAAAATAAATTTATGGGGGAATTTAAAAAAACTCTTTTTTCCCGGACTTTCAAGCTGGAATCAGAGAATGTTTGTGGCTTAAGATCTTCCTTTCGAAGATTTTAAACTGGTTTTCTGTTTGTTGGGTCAATGTCCAAGCCTCACACCCATAGCATAGAACTGGGCGGATTAACGTTTTGTATAGTCTGATTTTGCATTGTCTTGAAATTTCTTTGTTTTTAAAGACCGGGACTAGTGCGAAATAGGTTTTATTTGCGGCTACGATGCGTCTATGGATGTCGTCCTTTATATGGTTTTGTGCAGTAAGCATTATCCCTAAGTAGATAAAGTTTTCTACAATTTCCACAATATGATCGCCAAGGCTGAAACTTCGTCCTAGCCGATGTCCTTGTTTTGATACGATCATATATGTATGTATTTTGTTTTTGTGTCATTTACTCGTAAAGTGAACTTTGCTGAGCTTTCTACAATATTGAAAAAGGTTTCCTTTACCTCTTGTGCTTTGCGTCCAATTATGACTATATCATCTGCGAAGGCTAGTATCTGGATGTTCCTTGTGAAGATGCTATTTGCTCCATTAAGCTGTGTTTCTCTCATTATTGCTTCGAGAGCAATGTTAAAAAGTATTGGTGAGATGGCATCTCCTTGTCGCAGACCCGATTCTTGAGGAAAATTGGTTGAGTTACAACCTCGTATTCTCACTTGTGTTTCACAATTTTTGGTCGTCATCCTGCAGAGATCTATTAATTTTCTGGGGAAACCCATTTCACTCATCTTATTCCACAGCTCTCTTTTATTTAGCAGATCGTATGCATTTCTATAGTCTATAAAAAGAAGATGTATATCAATGTTTTCTTCCCAGCATTTTTCAAGTATTTGTCTCATTATGAAAATCTGGTCTGTTGCCGATCTGTTCGTTCTAAATCCTGCTTGGTAATCACCTACTTTATCTTCCAAATGTGGTTTCAGTCTATTAAATAAAATATGTGAAAACACTTTTGTGCCTAAAAGCCATTCTTCTGGCATCTTGCTGCTTCTCCATAGTTTTATGATTAGACTATGTAAGGCCTGGCATAACTTCTCCCCACCATTTTTTAAGATTTCCGTGGGTATGCCATCTGGACCTGGAGCTTTGTGATTTTTCAGTTTCGCTATGGCATTTTCAAGTTGAAAATTTCAACTTCCTCCATTGTAGGATCTGGCGTATCGTTTTCTGGGTCATCTGTATTACGGTTTTCCGCTGCTAAGGCTTATATTCTCTTTAAAGAATTCTCTAAAGTATTTCTCCCACACCTCGAGTATGTCATCGATACTACTAGCTATAGTACCATCTTCTCTTCTTACCATGGTGCAGGTGGGTTTGTATCCTTTCTTAATCATGTTGACTTCTTTGTAGAAAATTCTGTCTTTATTAATGTAGCTTTGCTTGATCGCACTTATTCTAATTCTGAAGTAATCACATTTTTTCTTCCTTAATAACTTATTCGTGTCTCTTCGTGCTGCTACATATTTCTCCTGGTTTCCTCTAGTCATTCTTGTTAGGTACACCTGTCTTGCATGGTTTTTTATTTCAATGCTACTCTTGCATTGATTATCAAACCAATGTCTACTTCTTTCGTACTTTACGTGCCTAATACACAGTTGTTTGTTTCTATAATTTTTTCTTTTATAGAGTTCCACATCAGGTTCAGATCAGTTTCCAATTTCCAGACTCCTTGTTATTTGCTCAAGCTTTTCTGTAAACATAATTTCATACTGTTGTTTTGATTCTACATTTCTTAATTTTTCTATATTCCACTTTATTTGTCTATCATTGTTTCTTCTATTTATTGTCGCTAGTTTTTTCGTCCTCATTTTCCCAACAACTAGATAGTGATCGATGTCTACATTCGCTCCTCGGAAACTTCTTACATCCAGTATGCTGCTTCCATGCCTAGTGTCAACTAGAACATGGTCAATTTGGTTATGGTGCCTGCCATCTGGTGATGTCCATGTCCTTTTGTGAATATTCTTATGGTTAAACCAGGTGCTAGCTATTGACAAACTTGTTGCGATAGCAAATTCGGCAACGAGAACTTGCCAGCGTAAGGGTAATAATATGGTTCCTTACCTATTTCAGCATTAAAGTCCCCTAATACGATTTTCATGTCGTAAGAAGGGATTTGGTCATAGGTCGCCCTAAGAGTTTCATAGAAGTCATATTTTTCTTGTTCTGGATTTTCTTCTGTAGGCGCGTGCACGGTGATGAATGTTATATTATGAAATCTGGATTTAATTCTTAAGGTTGCGATTAGGGGTCGCAATACCGGACCATTTTTTGAAACCGGTATTTTCGGTACTGACCTCAAATAAATACCGGTATTTCGGTATTTTCGGGATTTTCGGGATTTGGATAAGTTGTATATAAATTTAATTTAGCATCAACTTTTCATGAGAGTTTAGGGGTTAGAGGACTACAGAGGAATAATAAAAGACATTCTTTTCTAGATAAAAACAAATTTTAATCAAATAAATAATATTAAATTTCCAAACAGCTTCAATGAAAAAAATTAAATGATCATTTCTAATCTTTAATAGAAATATAAAATTGATTTAACAATCCCAAACTAAACAAAAATAAATAAAGTAATGTTGGTTTCTTTTCTAACCTGTCTCTTAATGAACCTTTTTTTATAATGACATTTAATTTAAATTCTAATATAATGCTTTCAGTGAAGACATCAGGTTTCAGGATTCATTCAATCTTTGATTGAAATAATGAATTCGCAAAAACAACAATGTGTCTAAAGTTTTGTCACTCAATCTTGAGCGCAAATGATTACATAAGTAACCGGATGAAGAGAAAGCTCTTTCTGACTCTAGCATGTAAATTGTTTCAATTCGAGTGTTACGAGTTTCTCGTAATTTGGCAGCAAGTCATTTTTCGGATTACATGAAAATTTGTATTTCAAACTCCTTTTTCTTTCGTACATTCCGAAAATACCGAAAATACCGGTTTTTGAAAATTTAATACCGGTATTTTAAAGTCCTTCATTTGGTCCGGTATCCCGGTATTTTCGGTATCCGGGATCCCGGTTTGCGACCCCTAGCGATCCGATCGTTAAGCGGGTTGAAGTCTATTACGTTGTTGATTAGAGGTTTAAGTACACAGAAACCTACCCCAAACTTTCTTCTGGAGTCATTATTACCACTGTAGAATATCGTAGCGGTTTTTCGTTCTAGGACTCCTCTACCAGTCCACCTTAGTTCTTGTAGTCCTGCGATGAGTATTCTATATCGTCTTAGCTCATCTATCATTTCTGCCATTGCTCCGGGTCTATATAATGTTCTTACTATACATTCCATGTTGCAAACTTAATATCGTTTTTCCTAAAATCATTAGTCCTGGGACGTTGCTGAGGTCTTTGCCGTAAATCCTGACTGTTACGAGGCTGATTTCTCGATTTCATAACAAGAGTTGTTTTCTGAGGAGAGGTTGTCAACCTTTCGCCCAACCCCCGACCTCAAGGGCCGGATCCGTGAATTATACCCCAACGTATAGGGTGGCCCAGCTATACCCCTGTGTGACTCTCACGCAACCAGAAAATAGTTGTTAGCTACTACAGGCCGAAATGCAACTACTTTACAAGGAAATGAGAATATGTGGCAGAACTCAAGCAAAAATCCGGCCACTTGAAGGAGGATTGTCCGGATAACGGACGGGGTTAACAAAAACGATAAAAGCCTTAAACAGGATATCATCGTCAATGGCCTGGAAACGACAGCATTGATCGACAGCGGAAGCGAATGTTCTCTTATTCGAGAAATAACCGCATCTCTTCTAAAAACGAAAATTAGAGAGAGGTTCGAGAAAATATTTTTAAACCAAGGTTAAGAGTTGCCTCAAAAATTGGAATAGGCAACGCCATTTTAGACATCAATTTTTTTGTCCTTCGATATACATACATAATTTGATACCAGAACCAATTCTATTGGACGCGGATGTAGTTTGTAAGAACATAACGCGAATTATTATAGAATCTGGAAAATGTAACATAGAAACAAATATACTATCCAACGCGCAAATGCAAACGGATCATTCAAAGGAAGAGGGAAAAATGGTAAAGGAAGTACTACAAGATTTCCTGAATGTGTAACAGACCAACTGGGTAAATGCCGGAACGCGGAAAGGATATTAAATCAACAACTGACATACTTATCAATATACATACTTCCTTATAAAATCCCTTTTACAAAACGGGATAAAGTTCGCGAAATTATTGAGGGTCTATTGAAACGAGGAATCATCAGAAAAAGTATTTCAGCATATTCATTACCGATCGTGCTTAATCAAAAAGGCCAACGGGGGAAGACCGTTTTTGCAGGTATTGTCACGGTCGAGAACTAAAGGCTATAAGAATTAAGGATCCAGCACTTATGCCAACGGCGGAAGAACAATTACAACTACTTTCTGGAAACAAATACTTTACAATACTCCATTTGATGAGTGGCTATTATTAGATCTCGATGAAAGAAGAATTAAATATATAGGTATGCCGCGTTCGTGACGACATACGGAAATTATGAGTTTGAATGCCATTTGGACTGGTCAATGCTCTAATGGCATTTCAGCGAACGATGAACGAAATAGCTAATTTAATGTAACCCGGAGAAATCTTGGTATATCTAAGTATTCCAAACGTAACAATATAAGGTTTATATAAACTAAAACGATTTCTACAAATTTTAAGGGGCGCCAATCTACCATTAAGATTGGGCAAAGCCGATTTTCTGAAGAAACTGATTACATTTTGACAGCAAATTACCGGAGAAGGTATACCGCCAGGAGACCGAAAAACTGAAGCCGTACAAGACTTTCCTAAGCCAAAGAATATCTTGGAAGTTAGACGTTTTCTTGGACTGACAGGATTCTTCAGAAATATTGTTAAAGAATTTATAAGCTACAAAATAGTATAACCTTTAATTGGAACAACGAACAACAAACTTCATTCGAACAATTGAAACAAATTTTGTTAATTAGTCGGCACTCACGCTATACGATCATAAGCTGAAACATCTAGCTCATATAGACCCCAGCTCGATTGGCCTACCAGGAGTTCTGATGCAGAAGGAAAACTAATTAGGATGTGAGTTTGACCCCTTCGGTCCATACGATCAACTTCCCAGTATGATGAACGTAAACGAAATAAACTGACTTCTTACAAAATAGTAATACAATACGATTAGCACTAGTGGGAAATTGGCTAGTGTCAGAACTGTGACAAAGTAGTCCTGAGAGAACAGGGCCGGCGCTAGGGTCCTCAACGCCCGCATGCAATTTTTATCCGAGCGCGAACTTCCGTTTGAATTAGCCTTCCATTGGTGATACGGAGCTCTGCCATGGACGACCGTCCTTTCTCGCCGAGGTCGTATCAATATAAAATTACCATAAACAAACTTTTGAAGATGGAGCAGTTCTGAACGCTCCAAACATTTCTGGGACTTCCACAGCTCTCAAAAGAACGACCAACAAGGCCAGTTAGATATTTTTGGATCCATGCTTCAAGGTGTCGAATGTGGTCCCAACGAAGGAAAGTTTTCGGGATTTTTCTTCAGGGAGGGCAGTCTGAGCCCGTAAACCCAGGGATGAAGCCCGTAAACCCAGGGATCTCCTGCGGAAGTAAGTTTCCGAAAGGTGGTTACTCACGTGTAGAGGCTGGTAGGGTCTGCATGGCCCCCGAGAAAGAAAGGGATACCGATTTTCTTAATAATAAGAGGGTTAGATCATCTGGTTGTAATAGGGTAGGCCGGCAAAAAGGGCAAAGGCTCTGGTTTGAACAGCCTTCAGAAAGTCGGAAGAAACGAAATGACTCCAAAGCCGACCTTCGTCAAATAGCGGAAAGGGTCAGAATTGGCGTGCTTGTGGCTAACAATCCGGACACTCTTCTGACCACGAAACAACTAGCTACCGGGCAAGGAAGTCTTGAATGGATAGGGGTTTAAAAGAAGACCCAAAGGGTGTAGGAGTGGAAAATACTCCACAAAGTGCACCGCATAAAATTTACAGAGATGACGTTGTCAGGATGGCGAACACTACAATTTTGGAATGATGGCAGGAGAAGCCTATTTTAACGAAAAGGTGACTTTCTCCACCATCTCAACTTTCTAGCTGGGGCAAGCCCTAATGCCCAACCATGCAATACAAACAACCAAATAGCCTCCAAAGAAAGTTGTGCTGTTGGCGAAACGTCGGGGAAGCAACTCTGAGAAAACATACTTCCTCTACTGCCGCTACAGGCGGAACTGTTACCCTAAAACCACCATCAAAATCCTTATGGGGCCCCCAGCCCATAAAGGCTTGCAAAAGGGGAGATATAATCCCGTAAGGAAATGGCAGGCCGGCAGTACTCGAAAAAAGTGTTATCTAGGACAACTGGAAATACAATTTATGTGAAGTGAAAGCGTCGATCAAAGGGCGCCGAAAGACAATCTCGCTCCACCCTGAACAAGGGCTAGGGCCGGCGCTGAGTATATATGTCAATCACGTGATGGCGCCCCTTCGACGAGACGCCCGAATGCTCCGCATGCGTTGCATGCCCGTTTCCGCCGGCCCTGTGAGAGAAGCAAGTTCAAATAACTATAATAGTGATAAATCCACACGATTTTTCTATAGAATTTGTTTTTCATTCGTACTTCGTTCGCTACACTGTGTTCGAATTCGTATTGAGCGTGGTGAAGCGCCGCTGATAAACAGAGAAGCGAATGACTTAATTTGGAAATTCCAAGGCTTTCCGGAGATATTAGCAAAACTAATCAATGTAAAGTACTTGTCAGACTTGACCAAAAAGAACAAATTTCCTGAAACTAGGATGTAGAAAACATTTCCCCAGCAAAAAAGTGCTGATCTAAGGTTTGAAAAATTCGTGGTTTGCATGATTTTAAAGGTTGTCCGATTTTGACAAGTGATGTTTTGTAGGAAAGCTATCGCTGTGCAGAATCCAAAAAAGATCACTTCGTTTAAAACGCATCTCATTCCACCGAGTTTATTAGCCAAACTTATCAATTTAAGGTCTTTCTGACCCTTAGACGAAATTTTTTCATATGAAGTCGCCCTTCTGGTAAGTCGCAACTTCAGAAAATCGAATCATTTTACAGTACTTACTCTTTGTTTCACATTAAATTCACCCATTTGCAAATCTAATTCACCCGTTTGAAAATTAACTACTTCTACGTTTTGGCGTATGCCAAAACAATTGGGAATCTCAAATTCGCTTTTTCAATAGCAGTGAGAGCCACCCAAACCCAACAACGAAAGTACATCAGCGAAGAAAAGTGTCACTCCGTTCGTTTAAAACCCCAAATCGCACTGCATGCATATCGGGCTTAAAGTTCACTCTCATGGGAAGGTTTTAGTGTTGCGAAACTGATTCAACTTTGAAGCAATTGTCATGCATCTAAAACTCGAACTTTGCTCTGAAACTACAAAGAATTTTCTATTACATTAAAAAAAAGATATATTATTTAAATAAAAAGTTCTAAATGTCCATCATAAGCTATGCCAGATTGCACTTCTGTAAGGCAAGAAATTGTATCTACATGACGTCGATGCATACTCTTTTTTACACAAATCTATCTTTATAAAAATAAACAATGTGAACAAATGCTGTGATCCCCCTGGACTGCTGAAAAATGAATTTCAAGAATATAAAAAACTACGAAAAGTTAAAGAAAAATTTAATTAATAACTCTCGGCTCCATCTGTTCCATGTAAAAATACATTTCGAAGAATTCCACTTGTCCGTTCTTATTACACTCATTAAGTAATACAAAAGAACTAAAGGACAGTAACAATCCCCTCAGATTTATGCAAAAGATTCCACCACTCACAAAACAAGACCAAAGGAATCTGTTACTAAGAAAAATTACATCTAGAAATTCTGACTTAAAACGTCTGAGCACAAAATATTTTTCATTGTAGCCATCTGAGTTAAAGAAATTAATCTGGAAACAATAGAACCTCGAAAAATGCAACTTGCATTTTATCCGTGGTCTTGGGTTGCACTTTATTTAACCATTTTTGCATTCCTGTCATTTGGGAATGATATTTTCCCTCCGTGAATGCAGCACGACTCGAGCCTGTATTGTTCCATTAAAGGAAGAAAAAATTACTCTGAAACATGAAAATTAAAAGGAAACCGCAAAATGTCATTATTCCTTGTCAGCAAAGGAACTCGTCTCTCTGTGTTCATTTTGCGATGCACTTTTACTATGCAAGAATATTCAATTTAAGCATGACTAATGATAATGGGGGTGCATTATGCCTGTGCAGCTGAAATTAGTTTCTTTCTCTTTGTGTGTAGTTCGATAAAATCGATTCGAAACAGAAACGCATGTTGAAACAGGACTACGGGCTGATTTGACATTTTCAAATTAAGTAAATCAGGAAAATAGTGATTGAATTGAATTGCGCTATTCGGCAAAGTTAAGTAAAAACCAACAAAAAAAATTTTGGCCTGTCACACCTGTAATGAAAGGTACTTTTGCTACGAGTGGAGTAAGTTCGGACCGTTTTTTGTTAAGTCCGGCATTCATATTATTATTATGATTCTATAATTTTTTAAATGATTTTCTTTAATACGCTTTTCACAAACGACAAACAGAGATACAATAATGGGGTCACTGATTATATTACAAGCAAAGATAAAGTGAACCACGTCTTTCAAAGGTGTGAAAGGATACACGCCGAAAAAGAACCGTCGAAAAATGTAATTAGAAAAGGAAAATTTACGATCATCGAGCCAGGTCGTCAGTCATTAGTGTAGTAGGAAAACTGTGATATCTTCTTTTTTAGCGGCTCTACAACCGGTATCCGCTTGTTGCCTCTCGCTATTCCACGATCTGCCGGTCCCGATCCTGATGCTTGGATTTGATGAGCCATGGCAAATTATAGCAAACTTAGTTAGCTTTATCATTGCTAGGTACCTACGCAGCATTCTGAAGTTAAGTTTCCAGCTTGCATTCATCATCGTTCCGATCTCTATGACTTCCGCTTAAGTCGGAGTCTTTCTTCTTCTTCTTTACGGTCCTTTAATCCCTCATCGGACATAAGGCGAAAACAGTTGCCTTCCAGCGAACTCTGTTGTTGCGGCATCTGCTAATAGGGTTCTCCTCCACGTTGTTCTAGATCTTCCGACTCGACAGGATTCTTGCGGATTCCAGTCGAGGGCCTGTTTGACTAGATTTCTGTTTTCACGTCAGGATGTGGCCAATCCAATTCAATTTCCTTCGCCTGATTTGGTCGTCTATCCTTTCTTCATTTGAAATTCTATCTTGCCAGCGTATTTTTAGGATACGACTTAGGCATATATGAGGCGGAAAGTAAAAAGGGACCTCATGTCGGCAATTTCCGGTTTTGAGTTATTGACATCTTTGAATAAAGCAGAAATTTCTGAATCATTTAGTAAAAAAACCATGTCTCTATGAATTTTTTTTACCAAGATACGGGTTTTTGAAGTTTTTAGAATAAAAAGTTGCATTTTCAGAAAAACGCATTTAAAATTGTAAAATTACACAGAATCTTTATTTTCAATATTTAAAAAATTATTTTACATCTGAAAGAAGGTAATAATCTATTCTTCGAAATATACCTACCAAAAAAATTAATGGTCTTGGATGTGAAGTATCACGTCCGTATTTTAACGTGACAACGTCTATTAATTTGAACGTGACAACGTCTGTTATTATGTTTTGTATTATTTTCTCAATTAATAAATTATATATTTCGAAGCAAATTTTTTTTTTGTGTGCGGGACATTTTCACACGCGCGTCCTATCTTAAACCGATTTAATAGACGTTGTCACGTCAATAAGGTGAATGAATGTATTTTTCCTGTGTAGAGGATAAATTAACGAAAATTTTGAGCCATTAACCACCCCCCTAACATGTATGGGGGCGGAGATATGATTTTTTTTTGTGTGCGGGACATTGTGCGGGACATTTTCACACGCGCGTCCTATCTTAAACCGATTTAATCGACGTTGTCACGTCAATAAGGAGAATGAATGTATTTTTCCCGTGTAGAGGATAAATTAACGAAAATTTTGAGCCATTAACCACCCCCCTAACATGTATGGGGGCGGAGATATGATTTTTTTTTGTGTGCGGGACATTGTGCGGGACATTTTCACACGCGCGTCCTATCTTAAACCGATTTAATAGACGTTGTCAAGTCAAAAAAGTTCTTAAATAGTTAGGATTTATTTTAAATTGAGATATTTTTCACCCAACCGACTAATATTGACTGTACTGAAAAATTTACATTGCCGACTTGAGGTCCCTTTTTACTTTCCGCCTCACATATATTGATGAATGCTTGTAGGCGCCCTGTGATAAATTGGGCGACTTTCCATGTTTCGCAACCGTAGAAAAGAACTGCCTTAATGTTGGAGTTGAACAACCACAATTTGGTGTTAGTTGAGATCTCCGTTGATCTCCATATGATCTCCATTTTTTAGCGAAAAAAAAAACACCTTTTTTGATGCTTTAGCGCCCCCTACTTTTGCATTTTAAGTCGTACGAAATTGACTCAAAGGCAGTAATAAATTATAGATGGCAATGTCCTCTACATTTTTTTGTGAATAAACTTTTTCTCTAAAGTACACTGATTCCGAGAAAAATACATCAAACAACTTTTTGGGGTTTCCAAAAACTTGCAAGTAGTAGGTAGGGTTTAAGCTTTTTTCATGACCCCCTTACGATTTATGAAAAAAAAAATCCCCGGTGTAATTTCTTCAACAAACAGCCTTTTTTCACGACAAATTGACTGTATTAGAAGGAACAGAAATCGATAGAAGGATGGATTGAAAGCAAAAATGTTATGTGAATGTTTTTTCTTTAAATAAATTTTTTCCGTGTTATTCGCGCTACGTTTTTCCAAAAAAGAAACTGTAGCCAAAATAAAGCTTTGAGAATAAAGAATCCATTTGGAGTTTTATTTATTTCTGTAAATGAAACAGAATTCGAGTTATGTGTCGTTAGGCGCATTTTACACGACGAAACCACAAACATAAAGTTCTGCAAGCTTGCTCGGTTTGAAGGGGGAGCGAGAGAGGCCTTGAGGGAACACGTTTAAAGTACTAGAAAATGCACCTCTCTATAACAATACGCAGTCGTGACTAATTAAATGGCAGAAATTGATTTGATATGAGGAGTTAAATGAAGCTTTTCCGAATTTTTAAGAGCTTTGTACCCCACCATGCGAGGTATGTCACGACATTTGAAAAGATCTATACTTGAAAAGACCTTTAAAATTAGTTTTGGCAAAATTCATTAGCGCCAAGTTACGGAGTTATGATGAAAATAATTTTTTTTCATTTTAAAGCTCATAAGGGTCCCGTGACGTCACTCAGATCTTAGCTCACAAGGGAAAAAGCTTTCTCGTGACGTCACACAGCTCTTTTCTAATGCAAAAGGAGTAAAAGCTTTTGAAGATGGAAACAGAACTTTTCTTTTCATTCACCTATAACGCTGTATCAGATCCAACTTTTTGAGCAGCGGCAGAAGCAGAGGCAGAAGCAGAATTCTGCCTGCTGAATCAGATCCAAGTAAAGCAGCAGCAGTGGCAGAATTTTTATTTGACAGCTAACGACAAATTAAATTGTTTGCGTATACAAAAATTTAGATTTTGATTTTTTTAATAAATTTGTGATAATTATTTTAATATATTTGCAATATTGCAATTATGTGAAAATGTTCAGTGCAACTTAAAAACAACTTCCCAAGTAACAGCTGTTAGGAATGTCAAAAAATTCTGCTTTGCAAAGCAGCAAAATTAGGATTTGAGATGAGAAAGCAGCGGCAGAACTCTCTGCTGCTTTTCTTGTCACGTGACCCGCGTAAGCCAATAGAAACAATTCTCTGCCGACGGTTCTGCTTTTCTGCTTTGGATCTGATACAGCCTTTAGGGCTTTTTCAATCTCAGTCGCCATGGACGGAAACGAAGGAAGCTTGGTCAGTGTCACTGCCATGGAGATTCCATCCAGGTTGTCCCAGAACGGTCCTGTTTCTTTCTATTTTGTATAGCAAGCCTGGAAAGGCCTGTGACCGCTGCCATTCAGCTACCAAGAGCGAACTGATCAGCAAGGACTGTCCTCCCTAGAGAATGTGGAAGCAGATGCTCCTTAGTAGTAGATCCACAAACTTTCGACAGCTAGTGCCTACCCGTCTTCCTGGTTGCCAACCTGCCTTTGGTTTTTAGAAGAGAGTACCCTCTCATGCTCTTTCGGCAATTCAATTTGTGACGACAAAAACTCGAGGACAACTGGATGCGTTCGTGTCCAGAAGAGAACGTATGTTGCAGTGCTCAACTACCCACTCTCAGATCACGAATTTCTCGCAACGGTGACATTTACTTCCTGATTTCGTAGGCTTTTAAAAGTGTTTTTCTCGCTTGGTTATATTAGTCTGTAGCCTATATGGGGCAGTTTTCAGTAATCACGGAGTAAAAGTTATAATCGTACATCAGCTCGTCCTGCTCGTATCCCGCTTCTTACTGCCCACCTTCTCTTTGGTTACTAATAACAAGTCCTTATGTCTGGAAAAGTTGGCAAATTTTCAAATATTTTATACTAAAGAGAAAAATTAATCAAAAACAAAACAAAAACGCTTTTGTGACTATATTCGGATTTCATCTCTTTTTGTATATTCTCGTAATTACGACTTTTTGTTTACTAAATTGAGCCATTAATATCCAGCAAGAAATCATTAATATATTCCAAAAGCAAATGCAAATTCACAGAAGAACCGTTCACCAATCAATCAATACTTCATTTGCACAAAAAAGAATGATCAATAGCTGAGTTCCATCATTTAAGAGATTTTGCGATGTAATAAATGTCATTGGCTCCAGTATCCTTACCCAGATCTGTCTGAAGCTCCACAATCTTTTTCTATTATATATTCTTGGCATGCCCGTGACAGGTGTAATCCGATTGAAACAATCCCGAAGTATTCTAACGACTAACGCTGATCTGGCCTATAAATAGTAATTAATAGTTGGATATCGCCTCTGCGAGACTCCCACAATCTTCCCGTCAGACAGACAAGGCTGATTTACGTTATTGCCTTAAGCGATATTCCAGTTCTGACTGACACCAATCCAAAGCATCATGCCTCGTAAACCCACCTTGAAGGTACCATCGACTAGACTGGCAGCAGTATGAAGTCCGATTTACATTACGGCAGGAAGAATATAAAAATAATATTTATGCTTTTATTGCGAATTTCCTTCTTGAGAGTGGAAAAAGGATTACCTTCATGAATTTTCCTTAAGGGCTTGCAATACGCCACAAAGTCATGCTGGGACTACGCAACAGGACGAGCAGCTGAAGGATCCTTTCCGAGATTTAGAATTTATCATCGTGGAGCTGAAAGCTCCCAAATTGATTGTGCCTCTTTTTTTGTCTGTTGAATCTGTTTCCTTTACTCGGAAATTTATTGCTTTCAGATGAGATAAAATTGCCGCAGAATTCATGTATAGGAAAAAAGGGAGATGTTAACAAATCAATTCTGGAGGAAAATATGTAGAACTCGTGGTGGGTTGGGCAAGAGCAACAAGTGTAACAATTTGGTTTTAAGCGTTTCGTATAGACTATAAGGTTTAGGGGTTAATTCAAGCAGGAAAAGTAGTGGGAGCGTATATTTTCAGAATGTTATGGAAAGGAGTTAACGAACAGATTCTCTACTTTATACATAAGAGCTAGTCGTCTTAAGTTTCGGAGTCTATCGAGCTGGCTTTCGTGTTCTTGGTAAAACTAATTCTTATTAAACCCATCCCTATTGAGCTCAATTAAGAAGACGAAGAATCATGATTTGACAAATTGTTTGCTTGTAGAGAAGTATCTGAAATTTTTGATTATTTCAAGTTCGAAAATAAGGCAAGCATCAGTAAGCAGAGATGGACAAAGCTTTCTATGGACACTCCTGCTTTCTATACATGTAAATTTGCCTGAAGCTATGTAATGAGCATTTGCATCTACGATACTTCAAATATAGAGTATACCGCGGTATTTAAAATATCATACCGGGCTAATATATGGGCATTGCAAAAAGAAGACTTAGCTTCCTTAGAACTTCTGATACAGTATGTTGTAAGTTCGGCAATTGGTGCAATTCTGGTAAAAATGGTAGAAAGCAGCCTTCCCAGCAGAATGTTCTTCTTAGTTTTTCTACTGGCCGAGCTGGAAGTACCAAAACCCAAACGCAAAAGAGTAATTTTCCCAATGTAGCAAGGGTCAATTGAAGCCAAACTGAAACAAGCAAGGTTAAATAAAGGAATCATCATTGCATCATTGCGCTCCTTTAATCCCTTATGCGACATAGAGCGGAAACAGTTGCCCTCCAGCGGACTCTGTTTTGCGCGACAGCTCTCAGCTCCGACCAGGATCTCCCAGTTGTTGCGGCTTCTGCTAGTAGGGTTCTCCTCCATGTTGTTCTAGGTCTTCCGACTCGACGGGATCCTTGCGGATTCCAGTCGAGGGCCTGTTTGGCTAGATTTTCGTTTTCGCGTCGCAAGGTGTGGCCAACCCAATGCCATTTCCTTCGTCTGATTTGGTCGTCTATCCTTTCTTGGCCGGCACGGCGCCATAGTTCTTCGTTTGAAATTCTATCCTGCCAGCGGATTTTTAGGATACGACGCAGGCATAAAGGAATCGTGCTCATAGAATTTCTGGATATTAAGGGTGCGTTGGACCACAAATTTTATGACATTATAGCAAAAAACCTAAAAATACAAAGTTTATGCAGCACTTTTTGCAATTGGATCTATGCTAACAACTCTCAGATTAATTGCCACTCATTTTAAAGGGTCTCTGAAACTACTACTACGTAGATATTGTAGCCATCTCCAGTGAGAAACTGCATTCACTGATGCATTTCGATTTTCTTCTAATTAGCTTCCTGGGAAGCTATTTTGAAGGTTTAAGTTTCACAAGCAGCAAGACTTCCATTTTTCCTTTTTGGACACAGGGAAGAAGGTTTCGCTCTTCGTTTTTGAGTAATAAAGATTTACAAATTCAACACTTTGCTATATAAGATAAGGAAGGTTTCCTAAAAAGGACTTACATCTAATATTATGTACTATTTTTATGATTATAAGTGTTACAATAACCGCGGAACCCCGTTTTTCACTGGACTAATCAAAATCACAATTATGAAATCACAATTACTATAAACCATATCACCACAATTACTTTCTATCAACTTCTCTTACAGTCCGCACAATCTAAATGGAAATTTTTCAAAAGACAGTAATTAACATTTAGATAAACTCAAAATACAGAAAACTTACCTAGAAAGTTTGAAAATGACTTATTATTTGACCAGGAAGCACTTTCAATTCGATTCTAGATGAAGCTGCTTCCACTTTTCCCGCTGGGTTGTGAAAATCGAAGACCTGCGTTGTAGCAGGTGTACTATGTCAAGGCGCATGCATGTTCCAACTTCCAAGTAACTTTCCAGTGGGAGCGCTGCTCCTGGAAGCTTATTTTGAGCACTGTAAAATATATGCTCCCGTACAGTGTGCGAGAATTTGAATGATCATTGAAACGCAACCCCTCTTGCTCCCCGTAGCTTTTTTGCGTTGCACACCGTAGAATTATACGCTGCTGTCCGTTACTAGAGTTCGAACAAAAGTTGTCATGCTCCATCCAGCTACATGGCTGCAACATTTAAATATTTTGCTTGGATTAATCGCCTTCAGCCAGCTACAAGAGTGGGCAACAAAAGTGGCTAAATGTCTACAAGTGACCAGAAAAGGGTGCGCAACAGAAGTTTGCGTGTAATAAAAAAAAATATTTCATACCTTTTAACCTATGGACTACTAAGGATACCATGTAAAAACGCTGCTTGCATTATACTTCAAAGGTGGTGGGGAAAAGAATGCAGTGCGATGCCCGAGTTTTCCCAAACCCATATCTCAAAAACCATTGGTTCTACGTAAATTTCGTTTATTCCGCTGATAAATCTCCAGTTGCATTTTTTCAGAGGTTCATGTTTAAAGTGACTGGGCTATAAGTGGCTTAACCGGTGAAAATCCGGTTCGTTCTTGAAATGTTTGTTGCTTTTTCGCCAGAAGTTAGAAGTGCAAAGGCTCCCTAGAATAGCATTCCATTATTCCAGTTAGTTACTCTCTTTTGAGCGAGCTTTTACGTTTAACTTCAGTTCCAGTCCAGCTGAGCGAACGGAGGTCTGTTTTATCCTCAGTTGAATATGTGGAAATTGTATGCGAACTGACATTATTTTCACCAATTTGCTCGAACTTGCGCAGTGGTGAAGCTAGGGTATACAAATAATTGGTCAAAGCGATAGATAATGTTGATTCTATTATAGTGCAGTAAAAAAAGCATTTTAATTTGCACAGTCTGGTAACAGCAAGATTATGATTTTATCCTGTTTGGCTTATCACCAGGAGTATATTCATAAGTTTTGAACCTCGTGAGCCTTGTGCTACTTTTGTTATAAACAATTAAAAAAATTTTACCGCGTTTTTCGACCTTAAAATATGAATAACTCCGGTTCTATAAGTCGGATCGGGGCAAACTAAAAACTGGTCTCTTCGTAATAAAATTTCTAATAAATTGACTTTGGGTTCAAGTCTCTGAAGTACGTACATAACCTACAAAACTGAAAAAACGAGAAAAAAACAGAATTTTTTTCATTTTAGAACCCAAGACGGTCAACTAGACCAATTTGCATCAAACTTTCAGAAAATATACCTTTTAATGTTATAAAAAGATCCTGAAAAATTGGTGTCAAAATACTGAACCCATTGGCCAAAATTGCATTTGTTATCTAAAATTTGAGATGCCCGCCATTTTATGCCATTGAGTCCAAAATGAAAAATTCTTTTTTCAAAGTGTAGATATCGATGCCAGCTGTCGAATGCAATTCAAAGGAAATTTTTTTAATGCTATTTTGGTTGCTTTTTTTACATTTGTTTATAAATTAAATAACAACAATTGCATTTTTTCGGCCATTTTAAAAATTTAACTTAAAACTTTTTATCAGATCTGGTAGAGGATTTTGAGACCGTTAATTTAAAAAAAATAAAGTTCATTTTTGTGAACGGAAACTCGAGATATTGAGCTTATTGCATTTTGTCCAATTGTTAATTAACAAATGCATATTTTGCGCTAAAATTTGGACTGTATCATCTTGAAACCTATTCATTTCATGTGATCAGTTCAAAAAAAAGTTAAGGTTTATAGAAATTTATTTACAAGCATTAAAATGTAAGTATTGTTAATTGAACAAAGTGATTTTTTTTTATTTTTCAATAAAGCTTAGTTACAAAATGCAATAACTTCCTTGTTTTTTACAAGCTTTTTGTATTAATTTCGTTCTCTGATTTTCGATCACTTCCCGATATCCGTTGATGCTCAAATTTAGCACACACCTTTGGTTCTGAAGACAAAACAATATAGTTTATTCAATTTTATTTTACATCCAATATGGCGGCCACCATAAAATGGCGGATTACCTTTTTCTCTACAACCCGTCGACATGGGTATCAAGTGAAAGGGTTTGACGAGTAGAATACAGTAAGCTGTGTGAAGTCATTTTAAATCAAATATGGTCAAAGCATTTTATTATTTAAAAATAAACAAATCGTAATTAATGTATTTTAAATTTCTTGTTTGGTGACGTGTACAATTCAGTTTCACTCTCTGAATCTGTTTCAAATAAAAATATATCACCATTTTCTTCTTTATCACGAATTTCAACAGGAAGATCAGGTACATTATTTTGCAATCTTTCGCACTCCCCTTCGGGCTCCGATTCTGTTATATTGGTACAATTTGAATCTGTGTCTGATTCATCTATATCGGCTTCTTCAACTTCACGATTTTCTTCTTCCGTGACAGTACATTCTGTACAATTCCTGCAATTAATGCCTTCACAATATTCACACAAACTGGTACATTGTAGTCCGAACTTCCTGCATCGACATCTCAAGTCTTTACAGCCGGCTTTATATTGACAAGCCAGAATTTCAAGAATTTCTTGTGGTATTGGCTGTTTTCCCATTGCAATAGCCATTAAACCATTAATTGTATCCTCCCATCCAAACAATCGTGGATCCATTTCTTCATTTCCCAGCCATTTCTGTATTTGAAGATATACTCTCATTAAATGTTCATTTGTAGCCTCTTCGGTAGGAGGAAGGGTTTTCAAATTACATCTGGTTTTCAATGTAAGTTTTTGGAAACAATGAAATCTTAAATCACCTAAATCCATAGGTTTTATTGGGTTCCAAATTATTTTCGGGTTTTTTGGATTTTTTTTGTTATATTCTTTAAAAATCAATAAACATCGTGTAAAAAAATCGATACTAAAAATGTTTCCATTTATTTTGTTATTCTACTTAAAATGCCTAAAATGTAGGCCTCTACACCAGAATACCCCCTTAAAACATTATAAGGCACTATAAATTTCATTTAAGTATTGATATTAATTGAAAAATAGTAAAAACAAAAATTTATACAGGTTTATACCTTAGCAATCGTTGGTACATGAAGTGTATATATGCGTTTGGAAATAGAAAACACTCATTTTCACAGAAACGAGGGAAAAAATCACATTTAAAAAAAAGACGGCAGGAGGTGGGGTTGGGTTGTAAAAAACAAGGTAATTCCCCATTTGATGTTGGTCGCCATATTGGATGTAAAATAAAATTGAATAAACTATATTGTTTTGTCTTCAGAACCAAAGGTGTGTGCTAAATTTGAGCATCAACGGATATCGGGAAGTGATCGAAAATCAGAGAACGAAATTAATACAAAAAGCTTGTAAAAAACAAGGAAGTTATTGCATTTTGTAACTAAGCTTTATTGAAAAATAAAAAAAAATCACTTTGTTCAATTAACAATACTTACATTTTAATGCTTGTAAATAAATTTCTATAAACCTTAACTTTTTTTTGAACTGATCACATGAAATGAATAGGTTTCAAGATGATACAGTCCAAATTTTAGCGCAAAATATGCATTTGTTAATTAACAATTGGACAAAATGCAATAAGCTCAATATCTCGAGTTTCCGTTCACAAAAATGAACTTTATTTTTTTTAAATTAACGGTCTCAAAATCCTCTACCAGATCTGATAAAAAGTTTTAAGTTAAATTTTTAAAATGGCCGAAAAAATGCAATTGTTGTTATTTAATTTATAAACAAATGTAAAAAAAGCAACCAAAATAGCATTAAAAAAATTTCCTTTGAATTGCATTCGACAGCTGGCATCGATATCTACACTTTGAAAAAAGAATTTTTCATTTTGGACTCAATGGCATAAAATGGCGGGCATCTCAAATTTTAGATAACAAATGCAATTTTGGCCAATGGGTTCAGTATTTTGACACCAATTTTTCAGGATCTTTTTATAACATTAAAAGGTATATTTTCTGAAAGTTTGATGCAAATTGGTCTAGTTGACCGTCTTGGGTTCTAAAATGAAAAAAATTCTGTTTTTTTTCTCGTTTTTTCAGTTTTGTAGGTTATGTACGTACTTCAGAGACTTGAACCCAAAGTCAATTTATTAGAAATTTTATTACGAAGAGACCAGTTTTTAGTTTGCCCCGATCCGACTTATAGAACCGGAGTTATTCATATTTTAAGGTCGAAAAACGCGGTAAAATTTTTTTAATTGTTTATAACAAAAGTAGCACAAGGCTCACGAGGTTCAAAACTTATGAATATACTCCTGGTGATACCCCAAACAGGATAAAATCATAATCTTGCTGTTACCAGACAATACCTATCTTTTCATTTTTTTGGCCTTTTTTTACTGGACTATTATTAAAATAGTGATATTTTATAGCATTTAGTGGAGGTATTACTTTTTTTTTGAATTGGTGTTATTATGTCCCCTTAAACAGCGCCTTTCAAACCTTCAGTTTGAGGAACTTTAGATTTAGTGGAATATCTAGTTACTTTTGGCGAAGAAGAAAATATGCAAGTGGTTTTCTGGTGGTTTTTAAAGTCGAATCTAGTGGCATCTCGAAGAAAGAGCTGGCAAAGCTGATCAGGATGTGTATTCAAATGCGAACTATCAGAATGTTGCTTGAACGCCGCCCACATCCCACGAAAGTTGCTCTATTTTTAATTTTTTCCGCGTTGCCTCATCCGAATGTCAACTTGCTTGTGATTCGACGTGTGTAGATGTTGTTGTCGTTAGTTAATTTGTTGAATTTCACGTTTAATGCAAATCTTTACTTTTTCCAATTGCATCAAAAACAGACACACATCCTGTATAATAACGAAGTAATACAAAAATCATACCGTTTTTTCCAAGTTATTTCCATTTCCAACATTACGACTTTGTCAATTAACCGCGAAGCCGATCCATGCAAAGCAAGCCCGCGAGTATCTGCCAGTGTAGGATTGTGTAACCCCGTGCTCTCAAGGGACACAGCCTACGCCACCCACAAATGAATAACACTGGCTGTTCAATTGAATAGGTACGACATTACTATTGATAAAAACATAAAGTGTAACCATACATACCTTTGTTCCATACAGGCTCAAGTGTTCACCAATAAAAATTTCATAAAAACAAATACCGAACCTCGTATGCGTATGCCTTTTACAGACCTGCAACTTCCTGAATATAAATATCGAAACCCTTCAAAATACTCGTGAACAACATCCCCATAAAATATGGAAAAGGATGCACTGGAGTCCACCTGTGTGGCGGAGACTAAAACTACCTCCGATTCTGATGTACATAGTAAGTCAAGCGCACTATCCAGCTGCGATATGAAAGACTTCGCCCTGGACAAAGAGCGCCTCAAATGCAATCCAAACCCCCTTTATGCATATCCCTAGAATCCTTTGGTGCCAGCAAAATATTGCTTCGGAATGGAAGCATTTTTCCTGCACATTTGTCGTGGCAGCGCATAAAAGCAACGTGTGCAGGACCGCTGCTGCAGAGCGGATCCAATTTAATCGTGCTTGGGTATCGGCAATCAGAGCCTTTATAGTTGAGGATATCGGATTTTCCGCTCCTGATCGGCCAGGATTGAATGCTTTTATCTCGATGGAAAGAAATCCAGAAAGATTTGCATTTGAGGATTTTCTTTATAGGCAGATGGAAAAACACATTTCAACGATTTCATTGCGTGCATTTAGGCGATTTTAAAATGTCGGGTAAAAGCTTTTTCGATTTGGTTTATGGCTTTGCTTTTGAGGGCGGAAAATATCATAATTTATAACGCTTTTTCGAAAACGAGTTCCTTTTTGCATTTTGGTTAAATAAATTGCAATGTATTGTTAGTTTTTGAGAAAGAAATATTCGAAATAGCTAGATACTTTATGATATCACTGCTTCTGCCAGAGTGAAATGAATGGGTATGGGTAAGAGGGTTCGGAAATGAAAACAGATGATCATCTAAGATTATATGGACGCTATCCGATTTTTGTTTTGTAGTTAGTCTTGATTTCATACCACGTTTTATCGATTTGTTTTAGCAATGCCATTCTAGGATGATCTTTTCTTCTCTATCCCAGGGAATCCAACCAGCTGCTTGATTTGTGACATTCTTTGCAAGCGTCGTAGCATGTGGCCGATCCATTCTCACTTTCTTTTGCTGTCCGGGATTTATTCCATCTGCTTCGCAAACACTTGTTAAAGATCACCTGAAGAGTTGGTTGTAGCGTTGGTTTCTTAAAATGCTTCTTATCCGTAAAATCATAGGAATTTAAAGAAAATGTTTTTGATAAAATCGGTCCAGAGACACCGGTGAAAAAAATTAATAAAAGTTGCGCAAACAGGTTTTTTGTCGTTTTAGGTGCGAACAATTTTGGAATGCAAAAATTAGTACGTAATAGCACTTAAAAATGCGAAAAATGAGTTTTGAACAATTGTTATCGGTTTTGTGAAAAAGGCCAAGATTTAATTACGGGGATTGTCACTATCTTAGAAACTTGTTGCTTAAACTGTGGGTTTTGTTGGTGCCTACCCCCAATAAAAATTTCATCAAAAATAATAATAACTTCGCAAAAATGTAAAAACAGCTGCTATCGGAAAAAAGTTTGAACGAAGCCTACACACAATGGCCCTAGAGTTATTTCAGGTGCGATAGTTAGCAGATAGCTGAATGAGGATGTGCTCGACGGTCTATAGCCCTTCGTTGAAAGTATACGTCAGCATATGGAATGCCGTTCCGTCAATTACTCTTAGTTAGATCGCTGAAAACCCTATGTTAACGGGAAGAAGAAAACAACACCAATTGTAACTAACATTAGAGGTAGGAGAACACTTTAGTCGTGTTGTACCTGAAATAAATTGTGGCCTAAGGTGAGATATTAGGTATTAGTAGTGATTTTTTAGTGAAACCCTATGTTATCGACAAGAAGGATATTTTTTTTATGAAATACATACTTGTTTTCTAATTTTGAAAAAAAAATAGGTTAACTACATATTTTTTGGAGAAATAGAAAATTTAAAAAGAAGCCAAAATTTTTACTTAGACGACTCATAACTCTGGAAGTTAATTGGGTGGAACTGTTACTTTGAAAATTATAGACAGGTGGGAGTACTTTGCTTAGAATTATATCTTATTCATGGAAATTGGTTAGAGGGTTACAAAAATACAGGGTAAACTGTAACAAAATGCCGTTACGATACACCCCTCCGCCGGCACTCGTACGACTTTTAGTTCTTCTAACCATGAGCTACCAACAGCTAGCCGCTTTGCAAATTAAGCGGGTACACCCTGTATATAAATACTTTCAAAATTAAAAATTATAATTACATGCACATTTACTATATATTTTTAAAACATCACCGTCTATTTTTCGTCTTGGGCACTTGAAAGTTTTAATTTATGACGTTATATTTGAAACGCAATTTTTAATTAGAAACATTTTGTAAGGAAATGTCCTGACACAGGGATTTTATGATGTTTTGAAAGAAGTTGTTTATGTTTCAGGATTTCGAAACGATGGTTCTTTTTGCACTCATAATCATCTTCAACTATGGACGAAAAGTAGTACATATGCAATAAAGTAGTTAATTGTTCAAGGCGAAATGATGTGCGAAAAAAATTCAAGGTTAAGGGTCGTCCATTAATTACGTGAGATGATGTTGTCGATGAGATTTCGTGAGATTTGGTTCGACTCCTTTCCCCATAATCTCAAGTGAGATTTTTCAAATTTAAAAAAAATCTAGTATCTATTTACTCTAAAAAAGTGCATTTATGGGCATAAACACAGCAAGTCGAGCCTTTTCGCGGGTCGTTCCTACCTGGGCTAGCTGATGGCGGCTCAACAATCAAGGGGCCATTTTGTATAACCGAGATCAATATTTTTGCATAGGATTTAACCATTTCTTAGTGAAGAGATATGTCAAGGCGTCCATTACACGTTCATGCAAGCGTCTATCAATTCCATCAGTCATGATTGATGGAAATCAAAATATTCGGATAATTAAATCAATCATCACCTTAGACAGTAGGTTTCCCGTCAGCCATAGCAATAACTTTGGCAAAACTGACAACAAAACCTATGGACTAATAGATCCCTAACGGAGGATCTTCGTTGAAATGATCTCATATTCCAAATTGCCAAACAAACCTCCCAATGCCTTGGATATCTTAAGAGCCTACAGTCAGTCCCGCCTTGAATTTAATTCGTATATCTAGGCAGGCGCACAGTAGTGGGGCCAAATCCGAAAAACCTGGCTAAAAGTCGAAAAAGTAATTGGTTCAAAATTCGCAATCAGGGGTCAATGGGGTCGCTGTCCCTTTCGTCCCTTATTGACCACCACTTTATGTAAAATATTGTTACGTTTTTTGGGCCTAACGGACTGACTGGTAGGATTAATTAAGGAATACACTTCTTAAATGTTCACACAAAAAACTTATTTATTGAAAACAAAATACAATTCAATAACAAACACAACTCTCAAAGTTCACTACAATCACTTAAATTTAATATCTCACATATTAAATTCTATTTATGGATTTTTAATTCACTTTTCAATCACCACTTTAGTTCAAATGTCGTTTCCGCCACATTTATATATCCAAGCTCTCCCTTTATCTAATTTCTGGAACTTTCGCCCATTTTCTAGTCCGTACTGGAATATTCTTTCCTTTTTAATAGATCTAGAGTCTAATAGTTAGCGCGATGTTAGCATAGTAAAGGTAATACATTTATCTATAACGTGTTATAGGCTAGATTACGGGAATCGATGGAAAGGTAAATTTTTTTCCTAAATACTGAATTTTGTTTTTTTGTTTTTTACAAAAATGGAGTTATAAATCCTTTAATAATAATTTTTCATATCAACAATCAGTGTTCTAATTTTTACTAATGTCCTTACCCGTGTAAGTTAATTGCACTTTATTTCACCTCAATCTGTTATTTTTAAATGATTCCACGTGGTTTGAAATACGAGCATCTGCTTCTTAAACACGTTCCTTCGGCGTACTGCTCGGCCAAAGATCATTTTCCGACCAAAATTTCTGACTAGATTAGGACGCTACTATACTTGGTTTCAGCCTAACTAGAAACTTTGGCCAGCTTCTTCGGATTTGGCCCCACTGTGAGGCGGCCCAAGGTACCATTTCCATGGACTGTAACCAAGGAATGCAAGTTAATACGTGTAGGTTACGCACAATATGATAGTACCATGGCTAACTACGCGGACACCCACCTCTTGTCGTGCGCAACTCGTGTGAAAATCTTTAGGACCAGCTCAGCACGGATCCCCGTTTATACTAGAATGAGCAAAAAATGTTGAGTGCATAATATACCAAATAATCATAATTATGGGGTACGCACTACGGAAACCAATCCGGCAGAGTCGTTAAAGTCCAAGTAAACCAAGTTTCGTTAAATCAAAGTAAACTCAACGAAACCAGTCCAGTTAATCCGAGTTTTTCATATGTATGTGATTAAATATCCTCTACTGTACATACATATATCAATGGCGACGCAATGCAAAATTATTTATGTCACTTTCACCCAGAGCCGTCATGGAAACAGCATCGAGTTAACTTGGGAGAAAAATCTTTCTGATTACTCAACGAAAACTCTACCTTGGTAATACACGTGTAGAATCCCATGTCGTAGGCGTAGGTAATCGTGGTAGCGTGGTAACTTGACATTTACACTTAGGATTAAACAAGCACATATGCAAAACCCGGTTTAACTCGACGTGTTTCGTGAAGTTTTCTTGGATTTAACGAAACTTTACTTAACCAACATTTACATGGGTCGTTGTTAACTCAGGGTAAGCTCTGCAAGAAAACTCAGTAACTGATCACGTTCGGAAACACGCTTATAAATATACTTAAACGATTTTGTTTTATTGGTGTATTTCTTAGTTGGCAGATATCTTCAACTCACGAATTTCAATATGTATTTTGTGCAGTATAAGGCCCTCCGCACACAAGTGAACTGATTTCAAACTGGTTTGACAATAATCACGAGCACAACCGGCTTGAAATCAAAATGAAATCTTTGTCCACACGCGAGCACTACTGAAGAAGTGCAACTACGCAACTGAAATAGCTTCCGACCGCCAAGAACAGCCGCATCCGAACAGTTCAAACCTGTTTCAAATGCTTCGTTTCTGTCGACCCATGTATGGATGGATTGTCATTTCTGTACACGGGCAAGATCATGAAACAGTTGCAACTGAAATTGCTAATCAATCAACTCGTGTTCGGAGGATCTAAATCTATTTTTATTAATACTTTGCAATATAGTTAGTATTTCTCTATTAAGTCCCGGTTCTTATAACAGGAATCCCGCGGATCCGGGATGTCTAGTCCCGCATTACTGATCCCGCAAAAATGGTGCGGGATTGGATTCACTAGTATGCACCATTTTTTTTTTTTTTTGTTGTTGAAAAATAAGGGACACCCTAGTATACATGTCCCAATTTGGCCTGGCTGGCCATATTGCAAAATGGCGTCATCAAACTCATCGTTGATGCACCTTTCGCCATGGATTCATTAGGCCACCGGAGGAACGTAGCAGCCCTTTCCAATTTATATCGTACTTTTATAGCGACTGTTTTTTTGAAATTAATAACTTGATGCAGGGCAACATTTCTCCGTAGTGTAAAATTAGTCCGCCTGATTCACTCCTACACGCAGGTTCATCGACTTCTACAAGCACCCCTCTAACCTGTCCAATTATCTTCTTCTTCTTTTAAGTGGGTTTACTACAAAAGCAAAACAAGATTTTCCCTGATACCTGTCAATTTTACCATGTTTCGTTCATCTGCGCAGACGAATGTGCATCTTTACGCTACCTGAGAACATCACTCTTAAGAAATATGCAAACCCACCTTTTCGCCAGGTAAATTAATACCTCATCAATTAGCAACGATCGCGTCTAATTGAATTAATCATTCCGCATCGCATTTACAATCGGCCTAAAACAAAACGTTTGGCCATAAAATCTCAAAATATTTTTGTTAAATTTCTCGCGATGATTTTTTCAACAAATTAATTTCGTCTTCACGGCGCTTGCGCAACGTACCGCTGCCGTTCTCTACCGCGAGATAAAAACTTCTTCATTTTTTATTTATTTTTTTTTTCGTTTTTGATTTATTAAGACTGATCATATCCGCGGTGAAAAGTTCATCTCGGTGGAGAAATTATGTAAAGAGCAAATCGCTATGCTCAATATAAAGTACCCGATACGCAACCACTTCACCTGGCCAGGAAGATTTCCCAAAATGATTCACAATGCGAAATGTTTTTACCTTTTCTCTCGCTTAACTTTTTCACAGATAATTACCGAATTTCTATCACATTTGGAGCAAGTCTTCGGCAGCCTTTTTGATTTACCTGCGTTTACCTGTTTCGTATTATTGTACCAATTAATAATATATTTTTTGTTTGTTGCATTTTTGGACATAAGAAGACTTATCGAGTATCGTAGGTAGATGGTAGCTTCGCTGGAATGGTGCCAGTTATGAAGGTCTTGTGGATTGCTGCTTCGACTTGTCCCAATATCTGAGGGCATATCTCTTTATCTAGAGTATGTATGCATGGATGATCACTGATGCATAAATTATGATTCAGTTTTTTCTGAACTAATTTTTTTTTGTTTTATTTTTTTTTTTAATTTTTGCTATTCGGTAACTGTGGGCGGGTTACAGAGGCCATGTCAATTGCAGAGGAAACCAGTTTTGATATAATGCAATTTTTATTACTCTTTTTTTAGTGAAACTTACAAGAATAAAATTGAAAGTGTTTAATATGTTTGTAAGAGAGAAAAAACATTGGTGCAAGATATTTGTGTAGTTGAGTGTTGCTTTTGCTTCAATTTCAGTTTTAATTTGTGTTGACATGTTAGATGACATAATCACCTTTTAGTGAACACTCCCTGTTACTCTTTTTACTTCATAGTTTTTTCTTTTAGTTTTGGTATGAATTTAATATTTTTCGAATTCTCTAAGTCGTATCTTGTCAAATATTATTACCTTTTTCTTTAGCCCACACTCCAGGCCTCGCTAAATGTTCAGACGTCATGAGCTCAATAAATCCATCTTAAAAATCCGTCTTCTTTGGACAACCACTTGCGCAAACTCTTCCTGCTGTCTTACGTTTTCCAAATTTATCTAGGCTTAGAAAACTAGGTTTTGTTCTTGCAATGTGGTAATTGTAATGTTCAAGTAATTATGATATAAATATATGTGTGTATACTTACTTTTTAGTATGATAATTGTAAAATCAATTATTCATATTTGTACATAAGTACATAATGACTTTGCATAAATTGTGCGTCAACGAGATTCACAATCAATATTTCTAAGCAAAATTTGCCGAAACGATTTAGGTAGGTGTTTCACGCTGTCAAGTATTTTTCCAATCAACAAGAAGCTTTTTACTTTCCTTCGATTACTGGTGTTTAGGAAATGAGTCCTTCTTCTGTTAAATCTTTCAGGATTTAAAAAGAAAGCCATACAAAAATGAAGATTCCTATCTTATCAAATTAAGGTAAAAGTAGGTTTAAAACCAGAAGTAGGTACATATGTACAACCTATGTGTAATAGCTTTCATCACCTTCCAAGCGAAAAATTAGGTCCTGCAATAGCCAACTTTGAGCACTCATTAAAAAGCTTGCTGCGCTTCCTTTCCCATTGCAGTTCCATCATATACTTTTTAACATTGCATGTCATCAGAGGAGAGCATTTCTTTTAATATTCCTTTTAAAAATTTTTAGAAGCATAGCTTATTATTCATACACAACTTGTCAATAACCCCCGGTGTCGAAATTTTTTTCTTTTTTTTTTCATCTTTTGTAGTTGTTTTCCTTTCTGTACCCGCGTATGTTTCACCAAAGCGGTCCCCCAACTAAGCACTAACCACATCCAATGCTGCTTCTCCTCCATATCGACTATGCAAATTTCACCTTTAATGGTCGTAAGGTAATTTCCCGTTTGCTTTGTCTTATAAAATTTCTAGAACTCCAGTAATGCTCCCTTGTTGTAATATTTGGCATCGATCAATTAGCTCAATTGAGCAGCACTCCCAATTTTTCTCGCTGAGGTTGTACTTTAATATTTTTTTTTTTCAAATTGAGGAATTCTTGTTATTGTAAGTAAGTATCTGTTCAAATGCGCTTCAATTCCCCGCTGGGTTTGTTTTATAGTGTACTTATAGCTCTGCTAACTTCTTCTAAGCTTGGTGGCGGCACCATAGCATTATCATAAGATATTGGTGGAGCCTCCGAATGCTCAAAACAGCAAGGCCTCGAGTGCAGACGGAACTGGTTAAATTTGGAGGGCCTACATTACACCAAGCGATTCAGGAATTAATTGTACAAGTATGGGAGCAGTGATGCCAGAAGGCTGGAAAAGAGGCATCCTCTGCCCGGTACATAAAAAAGGAGATATCACAATGTGCACTAATTATCGCGGTATAACGTTGTTGAGTACCGCTTATAAAATTTTCTCCGCTATCCTACAAAACAGGATGGCCCTAAAGCCATCTGTGGCTTTAGCCCAGATCAGACTGACTGATCAGATTTTCACCTTGAGGCAGGTTATGGAAAAAGGTCTAGAGTTTCAAAACTCAATTCAACACCTCTTAATAGACAAAGCCGCCTATGATAGCATCGCCGGAGCAGAACTCTACAAAGCCATGAGAGAGTTTGGCATCCCCCAAATGTAGGTTGACCATGACCATTACGACAAGCCAAGTGAAAGTATTTAAAAAAACTGTCCAAGGGGACGGTCTGGCCTGCCTCCTTTTCAACCAGGCGTTCTAGAAAATGATCCGAGATTCGGGCGTGACATCCAGAGGCACAATCCTCCACAAGTCCAACAGCTGCTTCACTTAGATTGAGCAAGCGGCAGGAAATCTGGGACTGCTTTTAACGAAAACAAATGGAAGTACATGGTCGCCTCGTCTACAAGAAGACAATCAAGGTAGAGGAACACAAGTTTGAAGTGGTAAAATCATTTTCCTACCTTGAGTTAATAGTAACAGCCGACAAAAGCATGGAACCAGAAATACGCGCACGACTGCTAAACGCCAACAAAGCCTACTATAGTCTGTCAAGGCTCTTTAAATCCAAGCATCTAACCATAACGTCTAAACTTTTACTATAGACGATGGTCTTACCCGTTCTCACATATGCATCCGAAACTTGGGTGCTTAGCAAAAAACACTCAAATCTATTAGCCGTGTTCTAGAGGAAAATACTTCGGAGGATTGTTGGCCCCTTATGTAAGGAAGAACGATTTCGGAGACTCTAAAATGACGAAATCTAAGAGCGCTATTGCGACCTAGATGTTGCGAAGAAAATAAAGCTCGATAGGCTCCGGTGGGAAGGGTATCTAGCTCGTATGAGTGAGGATGAGCCTGCTCGGAAAGTTCTCTGCGGCAAGACCTATGGTGCGCGTCAGCGAGGGACACCCAACCTCCGCTCAGGTGGCGTAGACCAGGACGCTCAGACCTTAGAGATGCCAAACTGGAAGATATCGGCCCAGAATCGGGACCGATGGAGAGAACAGTTGCGAGAGGCCGCAGGATCGGATCCCAGTTGTAGGAGCCGTCAAAGAAGAAGAAGAGTCTAATTAAAATTAATGTCTTTAAATAGTTAAGGGAGCATAAAAATATCTCTCATGGGTCGCCAAAATACCAATCTCGCAAGGGTCGTTGATGGAAGATGGATTCCGGTAACTGATGCCGATTATATAAAAGTTTAAAATACCAAGAATCGAATAAATTTCGATACAGCTGATCGCATTTGATTAAGACTAAGAAAAAGGGTGCAAATTATTAATATATATTATGCAGAGATCTTAGAACCTTACCACACACACTGGATTACACCAGCCATAACTTGCGATTGCAGTTTGGAAAGTATAATATAACATTCTATGCTATGGAACTAGATTTATTACTTATATTACTGCTGACTGCTGTCGAACAATTTAATTCCATTAACTATTTTCAAGCCATACTACGATTACTCCGGATGGTGTTGATTAAGCTTTATAATATCTAAATTGTTTGCATGTTTGAAAACGATCTAATTTTTTTTTATTAAATTAAAAGTATTTAGATTCAATTAAGTTAATTCATCTAAATGAATAATTACTTTATTGCTTTAAACATAACTCTTATTGTATGAATGAAATATTCGCAAATACTTTAAGCCAATCAAAAAAGTAGTTATTATGCTAAAGTTGCCATCGCTTTAAACAACTTTGCCGAGCAATCTTCTATGGGAACCGAAAATCCACAAACTTGACTGTAAAAGTCACAGATCACTCACATCTAAAAGGTAAAAGTTTTGTCAATAGTATTTCTTAACCTACACCACAGATTTGAAGCAAACTCCAAGAAATATTATTCCTCATCATATGAGGGTTTTTCCGAACAAATATGCAAGCAGCAGATTTCAGCGTGGTTTTTGAGGTTTGATTCATCTTGAACTTGGCAAAATCCATTCCATCCATGCCTTATCATGTAACTAAAGATTTCCCAAAATGTCTTTTAATGTATCAACTTCTAGGAACTCTTTTAGATGACTTCCATCATGTAGTTTTGTGTTTTTGACAACCTTAGCAACTTAAAACTTCCGGAAAACTTTTTGGGTACCAAATGCATTCATTACAAAAATTGCAATTTCTTCAAACTGGATTAATGTTTAAAGTAATTTCCTTTTTGAGATTGGGATAAGTTTCGGGGAATTTATAATTCGCTGCGTTTAACTCTTTAAGAAAATGTCTTGAAGAAAAATTCCTTCCTGGATAACAAGAAACCGGAATTGCAATTACTTACAGATACGTAATAAATTTAGATAAAAGTGTTGCAGTAGCAACGACCGAGAGGTAGTAGGTAGGTAACAAGAGGTTAACGAAATTATTTCCAACTGTAAATTATAATGGACAACACGACAAATGTAGTAAAAGTTGCACAACTCTTTGGAAAAATACAAGGATAAATAAAAATTACTCTCTAAACGATGCGCAATGCAACACAAAAAGCTGGTTTAAAGGAGTTAACGCAGATATGTACCTTCTATGGATGATCAACCTGACTCTGCTTATTTGGAATCTTGATTGACAAATTTTGTTAGAAAAAGGTACACTTTTAAGGCCCATCACTGTTTTAAAAGCAAGTGCCAACATGTTAAGAAGTTGAATTGCCGTAAGAAGACCTTTTGCAATCGAAAGGCAACAAAAAGAGTATATGTAGTTTTCAACGACATACATAGGTCTAAAACACGACGTGTGTGATGTTGGAGACATGTCCTCTTGACGGACGAATCTAAACTGGATTTAGCATTTTTAGATGGACAAATCAAGTCCTTACGAAAAAGCGAGCCTCCGAAAACGCCAGAGATATGAAATGCAGTAGGACCTAATATACTACACATGGGCATAGCTCTAAAACATCTGCTTCTAGTGGCACAGTGATTTAATAGGTCACTATTAAACGGCACTTAATATCTTAAAAAAGTAAGACTTGACTCATTGGCTAACTTCCGCATATCAGAAATTCATTTGAAACTGAGATTTAAATAATTATACAAGCACATGGATGAAAACAAAGATTTTTTTAAGATAACGCAGTGAAGCGTCTGAGCGTGACATGGCCAATCCAAGAAGTTTTAAAGGAGGGAATGTACATACCGATCAGCACTTAAGTTTATTTTTTTATTTTTTTTTTTTGAGAGCAAATTTACCAAGAAAACAATATTTAATTATAGTACCCAAATTTAAAATTCTAGACAGTCAGTCAGACAGCCTAGACCAAGGGTGGGAAACGTTTTTATAACGTGGGCCAGAAATTTTTTTACGTTTTTTCCGCGGGCAGTAGTAGTCAATCGATACATTTTTTATGGCCTATAATTTTTATAAAGTTAAGCCGGACTTACACGAGGCAGTACATTTGCCCCTTATAATATGGTAAAATGTACTAAGGCCTCAATTTTTGAAATGTTCCGGTTCAAAAATAAAGTGCTACTAGTGTATCGACATGAATGAGGCAAGGTATGATTATAAATAAGTAGTGGAGAAGCAAGAGTTTCTTCTTTCTTACTTATTTTGCAGCAGTAAAACAACCAATTTGAGGAGAGGCGAGGTAAGGTTTTAAATATGAATTGCAGAGATATTTACTACTAGTTCAAAAGTTTAGGGCCTCGGTAGTCTAGGGGTAAGGCGCCTGACTACTATCCCCAGAGGTCCCGGGTTCGATTCCCGGCGGTGCCACGGTCCTAGCCTTTCCCAATTTCCCGCCTACATAACTTTCCTTCTTTCTTCTTCCCTCTTTGCATTCCTGATTCCTCCTGTCATAGCCTTCACTAGTTCTCTTCCCCGCTCCACCAAGCGCATGTCATCGGTTGGTTGATGAGATTCAACTCGTTTCAGGAGGCATAACACTCCAGCGAGTTGTTCTCGATGCCCCGACGTCAGAGTCGCGAAATGGTTGGGAGGGAGTAGGTGAAATAAAAATACCGCAGCTAGGTTGTGACAGTTCTTTCCTTCACTTCTCTCTCTCTATCTTCCGACTAGAGCTGCTTTCGACATTTTCAAAAATAAATACATGGTCGACAGTACAAAGGGGCCTTCCCTAAGTCTCTAGTGTGTCACATAAAAAAAAAAAAAAAAAAAAAAAGAGGCACCTCTTACAAACACATTTTACAGTCGTCTCCCACACTAAATTTGGGGTAAATCATACTATATATCGTTCGGTCCGCAACTCAAACGGGTTTGTGTATAATGTAGTAAATACGCTAAATAATCATTATTCTGTCTCTTTTTCGTGTAACCATTGTGATGCCTATGTAGTTGTACAATAAGCGCTAGGGGAATTTCCCATAGTTTTCAGGAATTTCCCATAGTCAGCAGACCCTCGAGAACGATGTTATAATTCGCTTAGTGTGATGGTGTGGATGGAGTCTAACAAATATTCTGAAGCACGAAGTTGAGCTATCGAGGAACTATAGCCACCAAGTATAGCTTACTGAGAGTGGTTGAATAAAAAGCTATGCAAGAGTTTTTTTTTTGATCCGATGAAGCCTAGGAGTCACCCTTTGTACTACTAGCTCGTCATGTCATTCGAGTCATGGTGCAATGTATAGAGTAAGCTTGATCTGAAGGATAGAATAGAAAGGATGTGTTAGGGGTCTGGAGGCTGCATGAGTAGATGCCGATGAACCTAGAGTTTGAACTTTGAGATGTTATATGAGCTCGGAAACTCCGACTGCGGAAGACAGTTTCATAATGGAGTTGTTCTATTTATAATCGAATTGCTGTACCGTAATGTGCGCGAAGAGGAGGACTGTAGCGTATGAGGTGATAAAAGCGGGCTAGTCTTGTTTTGCGGGAAAAATATTACCGTGCAGGTAGGAGGTCCTGAATTTCAGTGAAACAGTCGCTGTGGTATGGATAGGGCTGCTAGATTCCTATGGTGGCTTAATCCATCACCAATGAGTTTGATGACACGATTTTGCACTTTGTCGAGGCAAGCCAAGGTGGTTTTTGGGGCGGCTGCCCAGATATATGAGTTGTATTCAAGGCGGGGCCGAATGTAGAATTTGTAGTTTGTAGCCAAGGCGACTGGCAAGATGAGGAACTGGCATCTCTTGAGAAATCCAAGGCATTGATACGCTTGTTTAGCGATTTAGAATATTTGATAATTCCAACGCAGATCCTCCGTTACCTAAGTTACCCCTAGGATGTTGAGAGTTGAGTCAGCCGTTAGATTCTCTTTATGCACGGAGATAGGAGGAAGGTCGTTAAAATTTTCATTTTACAGTACTTCGTTTTGGTGGCGTTAAATTCGTTTCATGTCGTCCCAATCAAGAATCGATTCGATATCCCGGTTGATCGAAGTGGACATAAGTTCATGGTGGTAAAGACAAGGTCTGGCACGTGCGGTGTTGGATTCAACACCATCCAAACTACCTTGATTGCACGGCCTGAAAGGAAGCTCTTAATCCAGTTTCTTAGAACAAAGTTTATACCAATAGGTTCGGTCCACAGAGCAGGGTGTTATACTCAGTCAAAAGCCTTTGAGATATCTAGAGCAACCAGACCAGACTCATCACAGTGGTGAATGCTTTGGCTCGGTAAAACGTACAAGCAGATCGCCAGTAGACCGGTTTGGCCTAAAGACGTATGGCCTGTCGTATATAGATTGGTTGGATTCTAGATATTTCATCAGCTTTTATTGATTATTGTCTCTGGCTTCACATTTTTTTGGGATTGGCTGAACATGAGCTCGTTTCCAAGAGTCGGGACCAAATGTAGAGCCATGCGGAGCTCCAAGGGACACAGGTAGGAACGAGGATATAACATTGTTGAGGCTAAGCCATCGAAGCCTATTAAAGAGATATATAGGATATAGGTGATAGCTCAGCGCTGTGGATGGTATGACCAGGGTTATGCAAGGGTAGGTTAGGTTAGGTTAGATATGGCTGAGCTTTTGGTTCAAGCCCACACACTTAGGCCAGAAGGATAGGCCCATTGTGATGCCATAGATAGTGATCCCACTTTAAAACCCGATGTTAAATTGTCGTTTCTTCGTTAAACCATCTCGAGGAAGTAATGAATCTTCTAAGTTGCGGGATCCCAAACTTCGAGATTTCCGCAAAGTTGCTTAGAAAGGGTTCACCAAATGTGGTTAGCCTTATCCTGCTTAGGGCCGGGCAGTGACAGAGGAGATGTAGTACACTTTCCGCCTCGTGAAGCTTCTTACAGCTTCTGCAGAAATCGTAGGTCTCAAGACCTAAACGGGTCGCATGCGTCCCTATCAGACAGTGTCCGGTCAACACTCCCACTATAACTGAGAGTTCTTGTCTCCCAAGGCTCAGTAATAAGGTGGTTCGCCTGAGATCATAGGAGGGCCAGGTTAATTTGGCCAAAAAGCATTTATTAAGATCCCTCCAATGCTTTTTCGCTTGTGTGATTGTGTGTTGCTTGCATCGGAGTTTAAAGGAGGCCCAAGGCATACCAACTCTTTCCTTTTCTGGAAGGAGAGTAGCGGTCGTGCCTCTCCTAGCCAGTTCGTCAGCTTTACAATTTCCCTCTATATTTCGGTGACCGGGCACCCAAACGAGGAGGGTCCTGAACTGCTGAGCCATCTCGTTAAGAGATCTGCGACATTCAGAGGTAGTTCTAGAGCTGTTTGTGCAGGAGCGCAGGGCTTTCAGAGCTGCCTGACTATCTGAGAAGATGTAGACAGTCCGGTTCCCATCGCCTTGCTGGTTAATTTGCAGAACAGCTTCTTGTATGGCTAGAATCTCCGCTTGATATACACTGCAGTGATCGGGAAGTCGGAAGGAGACTTCAATCCCAAGTTCTGGGGAAAATACTCCTCCTCCCACTCGACCCTCGAGCTTAGAGCCATCAGTAAAAACGTTTATGGCATCCTGAAACCTATGTGGTCTATTTATCCATTCACAACGTGAAGGGATGTGGACTCCGTAGTTCCTCGTGAAGGTAATTTCGGGAATGCAGAAGTCGGTTTTTGTGGGGATAGTAACTGAGTTCAGTACCTTCGTGTGCCCTCCCCTGATTCCAGTCCAGAAACCGGATTCTTTTATTCTAAGGGCTGCGATGGTTGCGCTTTCCCTTGCCACGAGATTTAAAGGAGGGAGGTATAACATAACATTTAAGGCCTCTGTAGGTGTGGAGCGAAGTGCTCCAGTTATGCATAACTCCACACATCTTTGTACTCTCTGTAATTTGTTTAGCACGGTGGATTTACTCAGAGTTGGCCACCACACTAAAACCCCGTAAAGGAGAATTGGGCGGACGATCGCTGTGTAGATCCATCGCACAATGTAAGGGGAGAAGCCCCATTTCTTACCAATGGATTTTTTGCAGGCGAAAAGCGCGATGTTTGCTTTCTTAATGCGCTCTTCTGTGTTTTCATGCCAGAGGAGTTTCTTGTCCAGGATTACTCCCAGATATTTGGCACTGTTGTTAATTTTGAGCCTAACATTGTTAAGCCGGGGGGGTGTTAACGAAGAGATCTTATACCTCATTGTGAAGAGGGACCAGCTCCGTTTTTACTGGGTTAAAGTTGAGTCCGCGGGTAGCAGTCCAGCTTGAGAGGGTTTGTAGCGCTGCCTCCATGAGATCACAGAGGACTTGAGGAAATTTTCCTTTTTTGATGATAACAACATCATCTGCGTACGCCAGGACGTCATGTCCCTCTGCCTGCATGCGTCGCAACAGCTGGTTCATAGGTACGACCCATAGCAGCGGGGAGAGTACTCCTCCTTGCGGAGTGCCTCTATTTACGGCCTTTCGGACCGAGCTATCGCCCAAGATCGAGCTCACCATCCTGCCAGTAAGCATTTGGTGGATAAGAGACACCAACGATGTCTCGATCCCATGTTCTGTCAAGGCCAGGGTAATGGCATTCGGCAAAACATTGTTAAATGCTCCTTCAATGTCAAGAAATGCTACTATATTCCTTAACCTCGAGGGATTTTTCAATGGTTGAGACCAGTGAGTGAAGAGCAGTATCAGTAGATTTGCCCTTTGTATAGGCGTGTTGTGCGCCAGAGAGTTCCGAGGTCAATATGGTCTGCCTCAGATATATTTCAATTAGCCTCTCCAGAGTCTTTAATAGAAAGGATGATAGGCTGATTGGCCTCTAGTCTTTGGGTGTTACGTGGGAGGCTTTTCCTGCCTTAGGTATAAAAACTACTTTAACCTCTTTCCAACTAGAGGGAATGCAGTTATTTTGGAGGCACCCGGTAAACATGGCCTGCAATCAGGGCATAATATAACTAAGAGTGTGCTGCAGTTGTGCCGGCACTATGCCGTCAGGGCCTGGTGATTTATAGGGCTGGAAGGTGTTTACAGCCCATTTTATTTTTGCTCTACTTATGATAGATCTGATCAGATGTTGTGAGGCTGAAGAGTTGATCGTGATAGTTGTATCAACTGTAGTACTACTCGGGAAGTGGGTGTCCATAAGTAGTTTCAGAGATTCCCTGCTTGAGTCGGTCCAATCGCCGTCTTCCTTGCGTAAATAACTGAGCATTGTTGGCGCTTTAGTTAATATTTTACGCAGCCTTGAGGTCTCCGATGTGGACTCTATATTACTGCAAAAGGTAGCCCAGGAGGTACGTTTGGCCTTCCTTATTGCCGTTTTGTATATATTCAGCTTTGACTTATAGCAGCCCCAGGCGGTTTCGCTGTTGCTGCGTCTCGCTGAATTAAATTCCTTTCTGCACTCTTTTCGGAGTGTCTCAAGTTCGCGAGACCACCATGGGGGTTTGGAAGCCTCTTTATGTGGCCTGTTTGGACAAGCTTTATTAATGGCGTAAGTGCATTGTTTCGTGAAAATGTCCACAATGTTGTCGAGTTTTTCCCGGTTTTTGGGAATAAAGGGAGGCTTGGGGGCAAGGTTTTTTGCGATAAGCCTAGTATAGTAACCCCAATTTGTCCTTTGGAGGTTTTTTATTTTGGAAGGGGTGGCTGGGCTCGAGTCTTGCAGTTGGAACTCTATAAATCTATGATCTGAAAAGGAGTGTTCCTTCAAAACCTTCCAGACCACTATTCGGTCGGAGTGGCAGTCCGAGACAAGGGTAATGGCCAGAACTTCCTCTTTGTTCTTGGTAACAAAGGTGGGGTCATTACCTTTATTACAAATAGCAAGGTTGGTGTTCAGTAGGTAGTTAAAAATAACTTCACCTCTATCATTGGTGTCCGTGCTGCCCCATTGTGTATGGTGCGCATTTGCATCTCCCCCCATAACCAGAACCGTGGTAGGATGGGTGAATCTTACCAGGTCCTGAAAGGCCATAGGGGGTAAAGGGCCCTCATCATTGTAGGCTAGATAGAAAGAGACCATCCTGATTTTCTTCTGTTTCAACTCTAGGTCGACCACAGTAAGGTCTCCGTTGCTAAATTGAGGGAGAAGAAAGGTGCTTATGTTATTTTTGACCAGAATACATGTTCTGGGTTTTCCCTTTCCTTTGGTATAAAAGAGATTAAATTTATGCAAAGAACGTTTTCTTTTATTGTGTGAAATTCGTCGCATATGGGCTGGAACCAGAGGCATTCTTCATATCACACGCTCATTTATCCTCAAATTCCGGGTGGGTATTTTCCGGGTAGATACTACTACCCACCGTTCCCACATTATCCGCCGGCTAGGTCTTGGTCTGCCTAGGCGGAAATGGTGCCCAAGTTTAATATGTGCGTTTTGCGGAAAATTTTTGGGAACGCAAAGTGACCTATCGAGTAAGAACTTGGAACTAATCTTAAAATGTAGTTCTTACGGAGTAGAAAAGAAATATGTTGGTCTGCCTGGTAAAATCTGGTGCTAATGCCACTTTTTTTGCTGTAGTTTTAAGACCGCAACAGACCTATCGAGTAAGAGTTTCCAACAAGAACCAAATTAAAGTTTAGACAAATGTGAGTACTAATATTTCAAAAAATTTCATCCTCTTATTCGATAGGTCACGTTTTTTGCACCCAGCAATCGCTCTACTAGAGCAACAGGTACCTATCCTTATTTTCAAATATTTTTATTATTACGACGATAAAGTCTTAACACCGGGTCTTCGAACGGTGTAAAGAAGGTGATGCCGTAACCCAACTCGAAATATCCATTCATACCCAAGAAAACATGTAACAATAGCAACTTCCAGTGATTTTCCCATTATAAGTGGATCAAAAATTTTCCAAATGAACCTCAACTAGTTCCGTTTTTGTGAAATAGCTACATATGTATACTAACAGCAAGCCAATACCTTCATTACAACAACAATAATTGCCTATTACGATTTTAGCACAATAATTCACAATTAAGAAAATTTTGCCGATGTTATATCAGGTCTCGTCTTCGTAACATTTTTATTCTTATCCGTTTCCATAAAAGTAAAGTTCAGAAAAGAAATACTTGTTACCGATCGATGTAACACATTAATCTTCTTATTATAACAATCTACCTTAGAGGAAATTAATGGCGATAAAGAAATGAATTCAGGCATTGATGTTAATCGCAACGATTTTACGGAAGCACCACGGCCACACCGCAACTACACACCGTTCCAGTGAAAAGATAAATTAGCGTAACGAACTTTCGCAGCCAGTTCAACCGCCAATAATTAAACGTTTTCTTAAGCAGAACTGTACGAAAATTCGGGGCTCATATGTGTGAAACAGGTAAAAATATTAATTATGATAATAAAAAGAGCAAGATTTCATTACTATGGTCTAATTTTGATAAATGATGATCGCAACTAGAGATAAAAAAAGCGCCTTTTACCTAATGAATGAACGCAGTAGGGCATTTCTGGTTATTTTTCCCAAATAATGGAAAAGTACAAGATTAAATAACAGGTGAGATTAAGGGATTGATTTTGACTCTTTTTATGTGTGTTTTTTGCGCAAAAGAAAGTCTTCCAGGTAATGTGTGTGGAATAACGTCACAAGTTGCTGCTCGTTGGTTAATTTTTATTAAGCAGCTCCCAGGCTATGTTGAATACGAGTACATGAAACTGGACGAACTTGTGCAAAACGTCTTTGTGGTATTATATCGAAGCGCAAGAGCATAACAACAAAATACCTGTATGGAAGCAGATGAAAAGCGCATAACCTGTGAAAAATCTCACATTCACCTGGTGTAGCACTCCCAAAAGAGCGTTAAAGTACCCGTAGTGCTGGGTGGCTGATGTTGGTGATCTCGTTTTATTCGTACAATCTGCAATGATTATTCGAATTTTGCTTTCACTTAAAATAAAAAAAAAAAAATAAGATATGTGGTTGAACGCACTGTACAAGTTTTCATGACTCCTTCCGCCTAATAAATATTTTGTTTCGTACTTTTTTGTGCGATACAATTTATATCTGTTCCTTTCCGGCATTTAGACATATAGAAGTAGCAAAGCAATGATCAGTATCTGCACGTTCAAAAGATCATGTTCACTCTAAAGAGGTAAGATCATCCAAAAATAGACCGACACTGACATATCGATCAAACCTAATGTTGTTGTCTAGCGAAATTTACTTACCGATGATGGTTTTTAGGCACATCATGAAAGGTGAACTGAACTGAATTTGTTAAGAGAAAGACTCGAGTTAGTTACTATACTACAACAACAACAACAACAACTACGAAAAAACCTTACTTATAGAAATTGCAAAAAGGGAATGCAATTACAAAACTGGTTCTATCGCTGTTACGTCCCGCAGCAATCTGTCTGACTTATTGACTTTCTTTGAAGCTAGTGTGAACAACCCAGGCCACCAGGTAAGGCAACAAGTATGGTGTATCTTGAGACTTACTTTTCCCTTCTTTTACGTAATGCAAAATCGATAGTTGTCGATCTAAGTACACAAACCATTTTTTGTTGTTGTTGTTGTTTTACTTTGATCAAACTACATAAAAGCCTGGAAAAAAACCAGGTAAAATTATTACAGTTTAATTATGACCTCAAGACTTTTATTGCCTCAATTTAATTCGGTAACAAAAAACTTGAAAGTTTTTTTCATATTTATTTTAACAGTGTACCGCCGCCATATTATACATTCTACGAAAATCTTAGGATGAAAGTTGAACTCGTGATTGTGCAATGTTTTAAGATTTTTGTAATAAGTTCTATTAATAAATAAAACGTTTTCAAAAGGAACAATCAGAAACCATCACCAAAAAAAAACGTTAATTTTCATGAAAGTCGCTTTCTTTGCAATGAAAGTCTTTCAGTCTCTTCATATTTTTTTGGTTTTTTGCTTTGTTTAAAAAATTTATGAAAGCCAATTTTTTTGGGGTATCTACGTGCAATAATGAACAAAACCTAGAGATTTTATGAATTTATTTTTATCAAACCAAAGAAAAAACATATTTTACGCAATCGCATAAATTTTCTACAGCATTTATGCTACAAAAGTAAAAAGGTTTACAAAAAGTACGAATCAGTCGCGACAACGTTTTCAATCAAAATATTTACAGAAAAATAAAACCTTGATAAGAGATTATCGCCGAGGCAAAAACAACAAATTGGGGCTGCATTCTCCTAAGTAGCAGCAGCATACTATGGATGTTTTGTTTTTATTAAGAGGATAATTTTTAATTTATTGGGACAAAATGTGATTTGTTTTAAGTAAAAGGGTCACAATATTTTGTTTACTTTTTTCAAGTGATTGTATACCGGCGGAACTTTGGAAAACAGCATGAGGTTAACTTTATTACGGAGCCAATGACGCAGGGAAATTGTGTGCGAATTTATTGGCTTTTGCATTTGCACGAGACGAGAAAAGTTTATCAATATGAATATGATAAAAAAAATATGTTCAATGGCTTATCTTCAGCAAATCGAATAAGTATCTTGTAATAGTTACTTTTTAATCTGATTTTTATATCAAACCTAAAGTATAATCGAATTATCAATCCAATATGCTAGTACAGCATTCAAATATAGGGGATGTAACAAAAAGATTAATTTACAAAAAATTCAAACGTTCCAGAACATAGTCTTGAGCGGGGTTAGCCCTTCGCGGGAAATTGGCCCCCGCGAGATTCAACAAAATTTAATAAAATATTTTATACTAGCAAAAACTCGCATGCATTGCAACGCCTTTCAATAAAAAGAAGGCATCAAGAAGAAAAAGTTAATCCCCGTTTTGTGTTGGCAGCCAGCTTTTGAATGACGCCACACAGCTAACAATATTCAACTTGTCTTACCCTTTTATTTGATACCCATACCGAGTGGCTTGTAAAGAAAAACGTAACCCCCCATTTTCTGTTAGCCGCCATATTGAATTTGGAATAATAATAGTCACACAGCTTCTACAATTCTACTTGTCACATTCTTTCACTTGATATCCATACCGAGCGCGTTGTAACGAAAAATGTAATCCCCCACTTTGTGTTGGCCACCATTTTGGGTTTGCGCCATTTTGAATTTGGAATGACACTACACAGCTAATAGCATTGTACTTCTCAAACCCTTTTATTTGATACCCATTCCGAGTACCCTGTAAAGAAAAAAAGTAATCCCCTATTATTTTTTGGCTGCCATTTTGATTTTGGAATGACACCTCACACCTTGTATTCCATTTGTCTCACCATTTCATTTGATACCAATGCCGGGAGTCGGGGAACGCAAATGCAAAATTCGGCTGCCATATTGGAACCGCCATGTTAATATTTTTACAAAATGGTTCGATTGCATTGTCACGCGAACTATGCATATGTGAAAAATTTCAAGTTGATAGGTTATATTTTCTCCTTTTTATTCAGTCTTCGGGCATCTTGTGTTGGCCGCCATATTGAATATGGAATAACCCCACTTAGGTTATTGGACTCTACTCGTAATACCGTTTCATTTGATACCCAATTGCACAATTCGCCCGCCATCTTGGAACCGCCATCTTGACTTTTTTGTAACAATGTCACATTGCATTGCCAGGCGAAGTATGAATATGGGTAAAATTCGTAAAATTGTGAAACATCGTACTAATTAATTAATAAAAAAAACAATTTCGAAAAACGCAAACTTACTTCCACTTGTCAGATCAGATTTCTCTCTCTTCTAGTTTGGCTCCAACGCGTGACGGTACGCACAAGCAGACAAACAGACACACTCTTTCTTTTATTAATATAGAAGAAGATAAAAGGCTAGAAAAGGGGTAGCGCCTGCTAGAAGTGGCATGTATGAAAAATTTCCTGGCACGTGAAAATTTGTTGGTGCAGCCTAGGCTGGATTTAGAACTAGTGAACAATGCCAGGAAAAAAATATAATTTTGCAATGAGTTAGGCAGGCGTGCAATTCTCAGAATTCAATGTTCACGACAAGGACACATGAAATGAAACTTAAAACGAAATGATAGCGAGGAGGGGGGGGGGGGGTGGGGTGAATTCGGTAGGTACTCAAATTATTTCTACGAAAATTTTTGACATTTGAAGTTGTTTTTAAGTTGCCTTATGAAATCAGTAAAAAAAACTTTTTTGTCGATTACAACGCCATCTATCTTGCTTCCAAAAAAATGTCTCGGACAAAACCTTCCTATTTTTTTGCAGAATCCGATCCGCAATAAAAATTGAGAGGTCCCATTAATATTTTCAAAATTTCCCCTCAACCCCCAAAGAGGGGGTGGGTTGGAGGGTCAATTTCTGTATGGTCGGGAGAGTTTCAAAAAATATTGAACACATGCTTTTTTTTGTTTTTTTTTTTTCAATCGCAAAATTTCCGAGATATTTTGGTGGTACCCGTACCGGTTTGAGACACCCTGTATATGTATAACAGAGGTCCCTGGAAGTGATATGATACAGATAATTTAGCAAGTAATTCAAGAGCTGTGCGCCTTTGTTAACCTAAGACAGAACTGATTCCCCCTAGCACGTACGGGTGCGGGTGCGTCATACATTTAAAAAATCTTTGGGATGGCATCTTGAAAGTGAACCGGAGTTTGAAAAACCAATTTACACTAAAACCGTGAAATGCAGATAGTGACTCTTGATGTGGTGCACTCCGAACTTTTTTCAAAGGAAGAAATGGTGAATAGCATAACTTAACCGTATTAGAGAAGGCGGCTTTGGGGGTCGTCCATTAATTACGAGGAAGGAGAGGGTCCCACCAAATCTCAGCCAATCTCACGTGGAGTGAGGGGGGGGGGTTCGGTAAATATCACGTAATTTTTTCTCAAGAAACAGTGTAAAATTGCTAGAAAACTGGGTTAAATAAAGTAAAACCTATTTCTTCACTAAAGCCCCCATTCACTTACAGGCCGCCGACAGGCCAGGTCACGGTCCGATGAAGGCCACACAATACTCAGTCAGGGTCGAAAATCGCAAAAATCACCTGACGTAGTTTATGGTTGATCCCAAATTGGGTACAGGCTGAAAATTGGCAGAGAGCTTCCTTTTAGGATTATTTACCCCGCGAAGCCAATGTTAGGGACGAAGAAAATTGTGATTTTGCTCATACTTTGAACTTACATACATATCTTCCAAATGGAGTTACTCAGGTTTTGCTCTTTATCTTCTATATAAATATAATTGGAGTGTCTGTGATTTCAAAATAATTGTGTTTTTTTAATTTTATATGGTTATTTACATGATTTTAAAACGAAATCACGCATTTTTAAAATTTTTGGCTGTCTGTATGTCTGTGTGTCTGTATGTCTGTATGTCTGTCTGTCTGTTTGTTCGGGCTAATCTCGGAAACGGCTAATCCGATTGGGATGGGACTTTCACTGGAAGATTCCGTATTTTGGCGGGCATGTTTTAGGCTATTTATATGCACTATATATTAGCTCTGCCTGTATGTATGTATGGATGTATATATGTAGACAAATCTTGAAAATCCTTTTTGACCCACTTCCATATAACCGATCAGCTTCAAATTTAGCACACATGTGCAGTTCAAGTGACAATGCAATCTGACCATTTTATAAAAAATCAAGATGGCCGTTTCAAGATGGCGGCCGAATTTCGCAATTGTGCTCGCTGACCGCCGACATGGGTATCAAATAAAAGGGAGTGATAAGTATAATATAATTATCTATTTGGTGTCATTCCAAATTCAAAATGGCGGCCGGAACAAAATGGCGGACAAAACAGATGGCAGATTACTTTTTATTTACATCACGATCGGTATTATTTACATCACGAAACGATATGACAAGTAGGGTGGCGTAATTCCAAATTCAAAATGGCAGCCAACACAAAATGGCGGACTACATTTTTTTACAACGCTTTCGGTATGGATACCAAATAAAAGTGTATAATGAGTAGAGTACAGTAAGCTGGGTGACCTCATTTTAAATATCGGTCACCACAAAATAACGGAAGACATATAATAAACTAAAAGGTAGAAAACTAAAAATATAGTTTAAAAAACTTAAAAATATGCTTTTGTTTAGAAATGGACTAAAATGTAAAAAATTATGTTGAATGAAAACTTTTTTGCTCAAGCCAGTATACATATATGATATATGAGGCGCTAGCGAAAAGTTGCAGTAATAATAAAATAAGAATATAGGTAAAGTCCCACGCTTTTTAACATTTCGAAAGGTAGGTTATTTGACCAATATGAGATCAGGACAGTAGCAGAGATTTCGGCAACTTTACACACATCAGAAAGAACTGCTCATTCTATGCTTAAGATACCGATCGAAGAAGATCATATGGAAAATCCGGCGTGGAACAAATCTAAAAACCTGCATGGAAAAAATCTAACGTTTTACAAGACTGCATGATGGCTGTCTGAGAATGGCAAATAAAGTATCTATTAACAGAACACCGCGAGATTTAAGATGCAAAAACCAATTATTTTGGGGAGTAACTGTTTTATTGGCATAAATTCCGGGCAAATGTTGCCGGCTGTCCGGACAAATATGTGGGCCGATGATATTGATGCATGTCTGAAATGATCACTCATTTAGGGACATATTGGAAAACGTCATTTAAAGCAAAAGATGAGAGCGCAGTCGGAAAACTTAGAATTCAGTACTATTCTCCTCAACATAGGGTATACAATAGAAAATTTTCTGAGATTAACGAGAATGATGACAGTGAGCTGCTGGCTGTTGTTTGAAAGTTCGTAATAGACGAGGAAATTTTGATGAGCGACATTTATGACGATTTCGAAAATATCAACTCAACTAAATCGACTCAACTCAATAATGACAGAAACATTGTAATACAAGTGAAACATCTAACATCGTTTATAAACAAGCGTTACAGTGGATTGTTAACCAGTGCTGTGCGGGCGGTATGACCGGAAACGACGAAACACGAAAACGGGAAGCAGCAACTGTCCTTTTTAGGATCAAATCAGTAGTATCGTCTTAAAATGTTGGCAATCTTCGTCTCCAGCCATGTTCGCCATGGGGCAAGTCCAGGGTGCCAATTATCTGAGAACGTCAAAATCTACGCGCACAAGACATATACTGAATAAAACTGGCTAGGAATCTGTTGTGCACGTAGTAAAGTTGTCCGATGGCTAACCTTGAATTTTAAAAAAAGTTGTAGGAAACATATTTTTATAGTCAACTCTAGAGTTTTTTATATATCCATGATCATGTCTTGCAGATTTGTTCTTTGTTTCATTATACCCTTTTCTTATCCCGGACAAGGCACACATAATTTTGTTTTATTAAAAAGCGTTGCGACGCACGCGGGTTTTTGCTAGTATTAAATAAAAAATGAGCCTAATTAGGCTGCTTTACGATAATCAAGGAAGTTATTCAACGTGCAGTAAATTAAAAAAAATACAGTTTTTTATCGTAAACATTCTTTATCTTAGTGGATAGTAGAAATAGACCCCTTCTAGAACAATTTTTTTCTCCAAATCCAGGAATCATCGTTAGCTACGTAGTGCAACAAACATATTGAATGAGTACATAGCATATGAGTATTTTAAATCTTTAAAATGTATAATACCTTTTTTGGAGATAATCGTATGATCTACAAACTTTTTTGACACTATTGTTTTCCCCCGACACTCGTTTTATTTATAATAATGTTTTTAAGGGCTATACCAAATTTCAGCAACCAGGAGTCTCCTAGGGTTCGTATATCTTCTTCTGCCCTATTTTTGTATTTTCTTTTTAGCGCCCGGTATTTCTGTGTATGTTGTATTTCTGTGTCCTGGTCTTTTGTTCATAATGATTTTTGTCATGCTATCTTCGCTACTACGTTGAACGTGTCCTACCCATCGAATTTTGTTCAGTTTTAGAATTTTTATGATCTTTATACAAGTGATAAAGTGTGCGATTGTACTTCTCCTCCAAATACAATTTTCTTTCACTCCTCCAAATATAGTGCGAAGGATTTTTCGTTCAAAGCATCCTAGGATTTCTCGTCACTTTTTAATGTCCATGCTTGGGATCCATACAATAGTATTGTATTGGTCTTATAAGGATTCTGTATAGTTTAACTTTAGTTCTTCTTGAAATATTCTTTGTTAAAAAATGTTTACATAGCCCAAAGTAGCTTCTATGTCCTAGCGCCAATCTTCTTTTGACTTCTGCTGTCGTGTCGTTATCCTTTGAAATTAGCACTCCTAAGTTTTCAATGCAAACCTTAGGTACTAAATATTGTTCAAGCGATACCATTTCATGAAAAATAAATAGTCATGGTTCACCAATACAAAATTTCAATAAAAAATCAATGATAATGAATTTATAATTTTCTCCACTTTATCATTTATCTATCAATTATTCAACCATTACCCTAACGACATTATTAACCATCAAAAGGCATAAAATCCGAATCATTCTCTCTAAAACTGGAGTATAACCCCTCTTATCAGATCAGCTCCTCTTCTGCTGAATTAAGCTTGACATTTTCTCCAATTCGTTATTTTTGTTCGCCTGCTTGACAATAATAATTGTATGCCTTTTCACCTACCATGTAGATACTACGTCAATGTCTAATTTGGTTACAGTCATTGCATCAGCATGAATTTCAACAACTGTAAAATTAAAAGTCGTTTGAGTAACGTCATCGTGATCTACTTGAATGCATTACATAAATTTTAGATGATAAAAATCACTTTAATTGCATCTATCATGCTCATAATCTCCACGTACTCAATTTACTGGCCAAAAAAAAAACAAAAAATATATAGAAGAAATTGTTGAATTACGCTGCGCCAAGAGGCACCCTTCATCTCAAGATTAATTGGCTTGGAACGTATATTTTAACTAGCCGAATAAAAAATAATATGGTGGCAGTGTAGAAAGATTTGTAACAATAATTGTAAAAAAATATTTCCTTTCAAGTACGAGAAGAAGAAAAAAACACAAGAAGCCACAAAAACTTGATGTTGCGCAACAATTTCGCAGAATTTTGTTACAATTTCCTTCCTGTTGAGTTGGGTTTAATCAGCCTCGAAAAGGGATGGTCTGGACCGGACTGGACTGGCATTTTCAAGCTCGAATCCCGTCTTTACTTCCCCTTAAAGAGTGCAAAAAGTATCTTCTTATCCGCATTTTTGCTGAGCAAAAAGTCTGGTACTTCCACTTTGCTCCAAAATACCATCCAGGATGCTGTTGATCTCTTAGCCAGCTTCCACGAAAAGTTAACAGTGTAACGACCCACACAGGTGGGTGGTGGGGACCTTTCTCCAAGACATCTTCGATCCCACCTCTAGGGAGTGTTGGAGCCGGTACCTCGAGGCAGAGCTCTTGCAAGTGTGTCATCTCGTTTAAAACCGAAAAGAAATTTCCACCAGACAACATATGCTCTTTGACTGCTGGCTAGTGCGCATGCCTAACGGACTTTACCACGCTTCCAACGTCTTCTTCTTATACTTACCTGTATCGCGGTAGTTGCCTTAAACTCGTTCGTTTCTGTGGTGAACTTGCGTGAATTTTATTAGTAACTTTGCATTCGAATCGTATACTCAAGTGTCGTCGTCTTGTTTCTTCAGTTTTGTTGTTTTGTTTGTTTGTTGTTTTTGTTTTTTTTGTCGTTTTATTGACGAAGAAAGTTTTTACCTGACCTGCAATATACTCGCTCTGTGACGCATACATTTACCTGCATTCCGAGTAAAAGTGCGATTTCCGTTTTTTAATACAAAAAAGAGAGAAAAAATATCGCGAAAAGGAATTACGCAGACCAAGGTTTGAACGGCAGCTAACTGTAAGAAGATCGTGGCGAGTGATTTGTCTTGGATTTTTGTGTCACACTAATTTTGGACTATTGTCGCTGACGAGCTCATCAAATAGAGAAAAAAAAATTTTGTTTAGGAAACCCAGTTTTAACCTTTCTTTTGCGAAAATGAAGGTAAGAGTTGTTTAGTATTTACATCAATCAATAATAATAGAAGTGATCGTCGCTAAATCCATTTTTTTTGTTATTGCTGTTTAGAGAATTGTTTTGTTGGTGATTGTGGTTTAGTGAATGGATTGATAGGTGAATGGTTAATTAATGAAGTTTCAAGCAGAGGAGGAAACTCAACATGTTTAGGGAGAGTTAAATACCGGAACATATATATTAAATTGATTATTTTGAAGATATGAAAGTTTCGTTGAGGAGTTCAGAGTGATCTAACCAAATTAAAATCATGTACGGTGGTCATGTAATTCGATAAATAATTGTTGATGATCGAACCTTCGAGTATCCACTTGCATAGTTCGTTAATTCATAATGTTATATCTTATTACGTGATCGTTTTCCTGTTCGATGTTCAATACTATTTCATGACTATATGATTACTGCATTACCCCAATACATACTTATGATTAAAAAAGAATTGCGACGTAAAGAAAGTCACTTAAGGTCAGGGTCCGTTTAGTTAGTCACAGAAATATGATTAAGGCCCCTATGCAGAAAGTCGCATTTTCAGTCATGTGTCGTGTAGATAATTAACTCTTTATGAGCTTCAATTCACATGGCCCAAAATATGACTTTCTGCATAGGGGCCATAAACTCGTCATAAAAAATCAGTTTTGTTATTTCTTATTTTTTTATTCACATCAATGACACTTTTATGACAAGTCACAAAATTTTATGACAAGTCACAAAATTTTATGACAAGTCACAAAATTTTATGACAAGTCACATCTATATTTTGTTTAATACTTTGAGAGAAATTTTAATGTCACTTTTCTACATTTAAAGCTAAAACTAGATGCAGTTATTATTTTAAATTCGTAAATCTTAACCTACGTCGAAAATATATTTTGGGACATCTTTATTCTGTTAGGAGCCCTAAGTATTTTTCGCAATATTATTTGTAGGTATTTGTTGCAAACGTAATTGAAAACCGGTATTAGTAAATACTGATTCAATTTTATTAGTTACCTATATCTAGTCAAAATGTACCGTTCAAGTTTCAAACCTCCTTCTACAATTTTTTAAATGATAACCCTCTTTATCACACTTAAAGCAATAAAATCACATAAATCTTAATTTGAATAATTTTATCACACTAATGGTATAGTTTACATACTAATATTAATAACTCGTAAATTTTTTTCTGGTTTTAATCCCATAATAAAATATTTGTTTTGATTCATACCTTAAAGAAATCTATTTTAAAAAAAATCATTTAATGCTTTTTTATCTTAGTTTTAAGAGTAAGCCAATAAAAAAACCGCTCATAAATGTAAATGGTGCAAATTTTGAGATATATTTGTTAAAAAGGAGCATTAGATATATTTCTTCATCAATGCCCTCAAAGTAAAAATATGCATTTGATACAATCGATTCTCAAATTGTAATTTCATAATCAGTAAACAACCCCCAATGTCCCAAAATTAAATACTTATATCTTTAACATAGAAAAACTCTGCTTTTTTGCACTATTTAGTACCTTCCAAAAAGTAAATTGTCAAAGATTAGTGTCCCAAACATAAAATCGCAGTTTCCCAAAAATTGAATTTTAACTTATATGATTGTCCCAACACAAAATTTCGCATTTTTACATTAAAAAGTTATCCCAGTTGCACTATTTAATACCTTTCAAAAGTAAATTTTCAAAGATTAGTGCACACACCATAACATAACAGTGTCGCAAAAATTAAGTGATCCTTATTTGAATGTCCCAAAATTAATTTAAAAAATTCTCTAAGTTGTTCTATTCAGTATCTTCTCATAAGTAAGTTGTCAAAGATTAGTGTCCCAAACATAAAATGGAAGTGTCCCAAAAAGTAGATTAGCCCTAGATGAATTTCCCAAAAACAAATTACAACTGATATGATTGTCCCAAAGCAAGTTACGCATTTTCACATTGAAAACCCCTCTGAGTTGCGTTATTCAGTACCTTCCAAAAGAAAATTCTCAAATATTAGTGCCCCAAACATAAAATAGCAGTGTCCCAAAAATTTAATTAAAATTATATGATTGTCCCAACTCAAAATACGCATTTCTCACATAAAAAACTATCTCAGTAGGTAACACTATTTAGTACTTTCCAAAAATAAATTGTCAAAGATTTACTGCAGCAACCATAAAATAGCGTCCCAAAAATTCGATTAGTCTCATTTGAATGTCTCAAAATAAGTTACACATTACCATTGCAAAAATCCCTTATTTGCACTATTCAGTATCTTCTCGTAAGAACATACTCAAATTTTAGTGTCATAAGCATAAAATAACACTGTCCCAAAAATTAAATTATCCTTATATGAATCTCTCAAAACAAATTACGCATTTCCACATTCGAAAAACTTTCTGAGTTGCGTTATTCGGTATCTTCCAAAAGTAAAATGTCAAAGAATAATGTTCCAAAAATAAAATAGCAGCATCCCAACAATTAAATGATCTTTATATGAATGTCCCAAAATAAATTAAAGTTTTTAACATCGGAAAACTACCTAAGTTGCACTATTCGGCATCCTCCACAAGTAAATTGTAAAAGACTGGTGTCCAAACATAAAATAGCAGTGTCCCAAAATTGGAATTATCCTTATATGGATGTTCCAAAATAAATTAAAATTTTTAACATCTAAAAACTCACTTGCACTATCCAGTATCTTCGAAAAGGTAATGGTAAAAATAAGTGCCCCAAACATAAAATAGCAGTGTCCTTTATATAAATTAATTAAAGTTTCAAACATCGAAAACTCGCTTAGTTGCACTATTCAGTATTTCCCAAAAGTAAATAGTCAAATATTATTGTCCCAAACATAAAATATCAGTGTCCCAAAAATCAAATGATCTTTATATAAATGTCCAAAAACAAATTACGCATTTTCACATCGAAAAATTCTCTTCGTTGCATTATTTTTAAATGTTGAGCTTATTTATGAATTCTGCATTTGTGACAAACCTAACCATTTTAATTTCTACTTACTTACCGGAATTCTTAAATCATTTACCTCCAAATTGGCATAAAATTAAAATCCCAATAAATGCTTTTCAGTGATTAATATCATTTTCTTTTAACAGTCCATAATAAAATCGAAACCTTGCCTTATGGTGTGTTCCACTTGACTAAATATTTTATACTTTTTTGCATTTCCCACAGCAAGTCGATTGCAAACTGTTATGCCGGATTCATCGTTGCGGATGAGTCGCGTCGCACAAATTTCCCAAAAAGAGAGTCAGCTGAACTTCGATTCATTGTTGTAGTCATAGTGTGCCGCACATTTTGTATGATTTGACAGTTTTTCAGACAATTTTCATCAAAAACATATGATTTTTTTTGACAATTTTTAAAATCCGCCGCACAAAAGTTGAAGTTGGTTCAACTTTTTTTGAGAGAGAAAAAAAAATCCCAAAAATTTCCCAAAATTGAGAAAGGTACAAGTTTTCATACAAAAAGTATGCGCGCACATATGTGCGGCGCGAATCATCCGCAACGATGAATCCGGCATTATGCTTTCTTTGCTGACTTGATGCTCTCCCATACTACCACCTTCATATTAGTTCCAGGTGTGCTGCAAACAAAAGTCTACATGCATTATATTGCATTAAATATTTTTATGAATATGAATAAGTTTGTTGCGTGCAGAAAAGCCAACATTGCACTCATAATTCCGGGAACATGATAAATCTATTTAGTTTGGGAAATTTTAATTGCATTTTCTTCAATTATGAAGCAATGCGCTTGTTGTTTATGTATTCACACAAAAAATCTAGTGTTTTATTCATGATTATAATGTAGTAATAACAAAAAATATAGTGAATAACGTTTTGTAAATTGTTATGCTTTAAAAACATTACAAAACGTGTCAACTAGTGGTTTTGCAGAAATGGTTAGTGAGTTTGCTGACTCTCATGTAATCGTCTAATATTTTGTAGTATGTACTGGATAGACGGGTTCAAAAATTGATAATACATCGAATGAGGGGATTACGATTTGTACCATTTCCAACCGATAATCACATTAAGTCTTGCAGTGATAAGCAAAAAGTCTCACAAAAAGTCTTGCAAGAATTCTGCCAAAAAGTCTTCCAAAAAGTCTTGCAAAACGTCTTGTCTTGGTCTTGCTAAATATGCAAAATAAAACATCCCTGCAAGACTTATGGCCCTTACTGATGAGAGATGGTCTTGCTATGTTAATCTTGCAGTCTCGTCTTGTCCTTGTCCTGGTTTTGCTTTGGTCTTGCGAAATGTGCAAGACCAGTCTTGCTCAACACTATTATCAGCTGAAATTTTAGTAAACTTTATTTTTTCAGAAACTCCAATTCACTCATTTTTTTTAGGGTCAATTGCACCTGTTATCTTCTTCGTTAAAAGTAACCTGCTTTTTTAATTATACTCCCTAAAATGTTGTCCTGCCTGTTATATATACTCCCTAAAATGAGTCTGGTCTGGTTGGTCTAGATATTTCCAAGGCTTTTGACCTAGTAAAGAACATTATGGTCTGCTCTCAATCTCCTTCAAACTATACATTATAGTTTGGCCGATCTGCGTGATCTGTGCATGTCAAATGACAATATAAGACAAGCACGTGCACTTTTTTCCTTAGATTTTGAACGCATGTCCAACTCTATTAAGACGGACATTGAATTCATTCTTGATTTAGGACGCAAGAATTGTGCCGAATTTAACGCCTCCAAAACGAAGTACTGCCTCATTACTTGTAATAGTTCTTTCTGTCTCAGTTCATAAAGTGAATCTAACAGCTGACCTTGCTCTTAACATCTTGGCTGTAACTTTATCTGAGAATCTGCAATGGATCATATACTCCAAATCGCCAAACAGGCATTTCACTAGGATTTCTTAAGAGATGCAAATTTCTGCATACAACACAAACAGCTATAATCTACAAGTCCTATATTCGGCCCTACCTCGCGTACAACTCACCCAGGTCAACAAAACTAGGTTTACATTGGCTGGACAAAGGGCAAAATCGTGCCATGCAAATCATTTGAGATGATATCTTTTGCATATCCTTTGATTGACTCTTTGAATCACTTCAGGAATATAGCAGCCTTGTCAAAGTCATATCGCTATTACCATAGCGACTATTGCACTGAAATTGTCGCCCTTCTGCCTGCATGATAATAATTTTTTTGTGATCGATTTATAGCTATGCGGTCTTGTTCGGTCTTGTCCGGTTAATAACGGAATCCACCGATTTGCACTCAGGGACGGCGCTTGAGTTTTTTGCGCACGGTGCCCTGTGCTATATTGCGCCCCATAAGCTTATTTCATTTTTGAATGAGGGCAATGGAAAAGACACAAATGGGAGAAATAGTTCTCATAGTTTGCGCAAAATTTAAGATTGCACCATAATATTGGGTATAACATAAAAAAAATTACATAGATAGGAAATTTCGCATGGGTCAACATACAAAAAATCAAATTCTGCTGAAAACGTGGTTTTCGGAGGAGAGTAGGTGGTCCGATTTTTTGAACCTATGAATTCTTTCACGGGATTTTTTAATCAACTTTTTGACGGCTTTGTGTTTGTTGTTGCTTTTTGTCTCCTTTTAGCTAGGCTAAGAAAAGAAAAGAAATGGCAGAAATGACAATAACAACAAACATGCTAAAGCATTTTAACGTATAGTTTGTTGGAAAATTTGGCTCTTGTGAAAACCGATACGATTCTTCATCGAAATTCAAAGGGGAATTGACGATTACGTAACACCCGGCTCCACCGGCCAAACTGCACAGGTTTGAGCAAGTTAGTGTTCTGAACTTCAATTTTTGCCTGAGCTCCCATAAATTTTCACATATTAAACTCAGGAAAAATAAAGCCTGAGTTCGCCCAATAGAACATGAAATTGAGATTAAACGAGTAATCAACTGGAATAATTGAATATCATTCCAGTGAGCTTTTGAATTTCTTACTTCTTGCGAAAAAGCAGCGAAAATTTCAAGCATAAACTCAACTTGCCAGCCGGTAAAGCCACTTATGCGGATTGAATTGAACTTTATTGAACTTAAGTCGTTGTAGAAATAAGAAAAACAAAAAAAGCCCAATTAAAGAGAAGGTCTCGCCACGAAGAGTTTTGTTCTCCTCATGTCGTTCATTTACACTTTTAACATTTCTTGAAACAGAATTTAAAAGTGCAGCAACAGCGCCCTCAAGTTTATATCAATTACGGTAAACAACAATACACAATACAGAGCCATCAGAACAATTTTTCCTTTGCGTGAGTGGATATGGTACTTTTTACAGAATTTTAAAAAAGTGCTCCAGATAAATGAGAGATTATCACTTAAGAGATTTTTTCCGAATTTCTTGAATCTGAAAACTAAAATCTCTGGAAAATTCCTGCACGAGGAGAAGTAAAATTTCTCTGTTTTATCTTGAATGAGAAACAACATTCACAAAAATTGGGTGAATTTGTGTAATTTTTTGCAGAATACTTATATTTTTTTCTTCTTCAAAGGTTAAAATTGCTTTTAATCTTAGTTTCTGGAATTGCGCCCCCGACAAATTGCGCCCGGTGCAAGTGCACCATTCGCACCTATGAAAGCGCCGCCCCTGCTTGCACTTCATCAATTCGCCAGCAATTTCACTTTGAACCTTCAAATTGAATTTTGCGACATCAATGTTTTTGCAGTCAATATAGCACGTTCGCTTAACCAAACATTATTTTTGTAATTGTGAGCAATGTTTGAAAGACACCTTTCCGATGAGTTCGATCTTTGATTCTGTCAACTGACAAAAACCGACGGGTAATATTATACAGCCAGTTTTAATGTCAACGGGGGGTTTGCCATTGCCAATATCCAGCAAGAATTCTCCAGATTAGTCGTTCTGCAGTTCACGCATGTCCATGACTGGGCGTGCCTACTCAAAACAGACGACTTCAAAGATCCTCATGCATTACGTACTTCGACTGCATTGACCGTGGAATCACTGGCAATATTTGGCCAAAATCACTTGCCAACACAATCAACGCACCACCAAACCAATTTTGATTATTTCGTAGATTTCGCATTGTTCGGTCTAATGATTCCAAATACTTTTTATGTGCCATCGTACGTACATCCCACACTATCATTTTACATTGCTGCAATGCTTTGCCCATCGCACATTTCTTCGAAAGGTTGCACGTTTCAGTTTCATTGATTTGCATATTCAACGGTAGCTTGAGTGCTGAATGACCGCCTACCAACAACGCATCTGCAATTCCTGATGCAGCAACTGCAAGTGATTTTTTATTCTGTGGGCGTATCTTTGTCAAAATCAACGCGATCAAAAAAGTATTCCAATTCCATCGGAAGTGTCCAAGTAGAACAACCCTCCAGTTCTATCGTTCAAGAGTGTCGACGCATATTTTTGTTGCCGATTCAACAACGAAACTTTCATTCGAAATGATTCCCTCAATGTGTACTGCAATGTTATTGTTTTTAACGTTGCAATTCTTGATTAAATGCTGTCATGCTGAATGGCGGTAATAGTATATCAATAACTTGGGTCCAGTTAATATGAATGCCTAATTTTTAATTTCCTCAGTCATTTGCAAATCTGGAATTGATATGATGCGACATATCATCAGACATGTTATTTTTGTATTAAGTCCACAAATGAATCGGTTTTGATGAGAAGCATGTGGAGATAATAATGCTCTTATTTGATGAGCATTTGACGAATCATCCCGGATGGTGTAATCCCAATGAGTGTTATATTCTAGCAAACAGAATCAACGCACCACCAAACCGGTTTGATTGTTTCGTAAATCTTGTATCGTTCGGTCTAATGCGTCCAAAGCAACAAAGGGCGATGCGAAAAATCACAATTCAACCGAAAATCAACCATTGATGAACTGAAGCTTCATTTTCATTTAGGCTGGAATGTGTTTTACCAGATTTTCCACTTATCTGGAAAAAAAAACTATTCTATCTTTCAATCTGGAACCAAGCACACAAATTTCCAAATTTTCATGTAAATCGGTTGGGCGGTTTCGGAGATTAGCATGTACGAACTCTTAGCGCTATATTTTTGATCTTTTGACTAGTTTGATCTCAACTAAACGAAAACTTTAAAATATTTTCATGAAACACCATAGTTTATGGAACCAGTTGAGATTGATAATATTCATAAGAAAACAGTGATTGATATTCCTGCTTACATCGAATTAAAAAAAATCTGATTACTAAATTTCTCTTCCTCAGTGTAATTTTGGTGAAAATTTTCTTTACCAAATTTTTTAGTAATTCTATATTTTCGCGGATTTTTTGTTACTGGGTGATGCAAGGTAAGAGTGAACTAAAAAGCAGCTTTTTTTTGGTTCATCGAACTCTTATCTTGCATTACCCAGTGACAACAAAAATATCCTTGAAAATATTGAATTACTAAAAAATTGGTTCAATCTGATCCTAGACCCAAATCAATCGTACAACTTTCAACATCACACACGCCATCTCGAATTCAAAGTTAAAAAATTCAAAAAAAAAATTTAAAAAAACCAAATTTTTTGATTAATATCTACAATTATGAACAAAAAACCCATTTAAAAATACTTGAATATATTTTGCGAAAATTTGAATTTAGTTCAGAGACAAATATGAATTAATTTTGGGAAAAGCTTGAAACTTTTATGGAGAAACTTGAATGAATTTGTCCCAGAGAAAAAAATTAATTTATAAAGTGAAAAAAAAAAACGTTGCTAATTAAAACATTTTAAGAGCGTCACACCAAAGAAAAGGATGCATTTATTATTTAACGAAATTTCGAAACATTGCAGCCCATTAATAGCAATTTAGCATAAATAATTTTTTGGTTTCCATGCAGAATTTTTTTGTTGCTTTATTATTAAGGTTGAATAGAGTAGAAGTTTGTAATAAAATTAATTAGACACGTTTTTACACTATACAAGGTTCACCCACAAGTTTTGTTTGTAAATCAATGTTTGTTTTGTATTTCGTATTTAATAGCACCATCTTCGGGATTCCTCTCCGACCGCCCTAGCCAACGGATCAAAGAAGAAGAAGATGAAAATATGTGATGATAATGTGAATGATTCGTGTTTAGTTTTGGGACAAGACTATTATTAATTGTTGGTTAAGTAGGGCCAACTATAGTTTTTCAATCACTATTTTATCGAATGAAGACATGAAGCGTTTTAGATTAAACAAAAATTCTATAGTAGTCATGCTGGACATGGAAATCATAGTCGGTATAATTAATAATTCTGTTGCCTATACGAATTTTAACAAATATTGTAGGACTTTTTTTATGATTAATGATTGGAATAGCTTTGTATCATTGAAACAGTTATTTAAAATGCATCCTGTTTCACTCTACGCCAACACTTACAGCCCGATTTTAGGTGCACATTCGTTGAAAAGTCAATAAAAGTTGTCCCAAAAAAATCATAACTATTTTGATAAAAACCGCTTCAGAAATTTTAATTTTTAATAGATCAAAATCGATCATATTTTAAAAGACTGATCTAATTTTGTTAAAAACCAATTTTTTATGTTTTTGATTAGATCTTTTTTATTTACTAACAAATATACATTCAACGGCTCCAACTGTTGTATGGTCAACTAAGTTTCTTACAATGTTGCTTCTGTTATTTTCGTAAGGGATATATTCGATATACACTTCCCTTCTTCCAATACTAAGGGTCAAGCTCCAAGTCTTCGAAATATGTCTTTTTATCGGCAAATAAAATCTACATAGAGCCTTCGCCATACAAAAGGGGAATTTCAAAATCGCTGTTTCCATGCGCAGGGACAGTCTCAAGTCCCCCACAAAAGAGCAGTGTCACTCTTTTTGATGTTTTAAACTGCAAATAGCCGGCTCATTTATGTTCTCAATCACAATTCCACATGGGCGATTATTTCCCTGCTTTTATGGCTGGGGCTCTACCGAACGACTTATGAATTGTGTAGTTTTTGATTTTGCTTGCTGGCTTTTACTAAATTGTGAAAAGTTCGCATTGTTTGGGACAGTCGAAAACTTATTATATCACGGAAAACTTTATCTATGTATCTTGACAAATTTTTTGAGTTGTGTCTTCTTACTCTTAATTTTTAAGAAAAACAAATTTTTCCTTAAGTAAGAGTTTTTAAGCAGAGATTTCAATTGGGCCCATACACTACAAGGTTTTATGCGTACAAACAAGACGTTCAAACAAACATTGATAATGTGTGGTGAAATGGTCTTTGGATTAATGTTTGTCATAAGTTTGTCTCAAATATCAAAAGAGTTTGGTTTGTTCCCCTCGGGGATGATTGTAGTGCTTCTGTTGTTTTGGTCCAGTTTTATTTTTAGAGATCTAAAATGAAAACCATGTAGTGTAAGATTGTCCCAACAACTATGGGACATTTTTGAAAGCAGAAAACCTTGTAGTGTATGGGCCCCTAATTGATTACTTCGAGGAAACAAATTTTCAACAAGGTATGTCCAGTCCATACACTTCTAAATTTTCAGCAAATCCCCAAATTTTGTGGGAAAACTTAAAAAATACATTATCATTCTTGGTTAAGACTAATGATGACACATTTATATTTTTTATAATACTATGCTCCAAATATTGTGATTGTCCCAAAAACTATTAAATCATACACACAGTAGGACTTTGGAATAAATTTACTTTTTTCAATGATTAATCCATTTTTTGGGCGTTAATGCAAATCAAATTAACTGAAAAAAAATGCAAAATTTAAAGATATTTTTAGAAATCATATATATTGGGACAAACAATTTTTTTTTGTTATACTATAATATTATTTGGAGAATAAAAAAAAATTTTGATTGGATCACCAAAAAATATTGTTTTTAGGACACTAATATAATTTTTTAAGATATTAATAAATATTACTTGGGACATCGAAAACAGTTTATGGGTCGCCATGATATTATTTGAACCTCAAACAAAATTTTTGTTGGGACACTCAATATTCAGTTTAAGTAACACTAAATATTATCTATGTTCAATCAAGCACAAGTATAAGTCAAAGTGCACTTTAGGGCTTGATCTTAATCATTTATTAAGTGATTATGACATTCACCATACACATCAGATTACCAGTTGTTATGTACTTTTGAAGTTACACAATGTCACAATTTCTTATACCATTTACCCACCAAAAGAGCAACAACTTGTCCAAACAAAATATCAATCCCCAAAAAAGTCACACATCAAAGGTCAATCAATTGGTTATATGAATGGTCCATTAAGTGATTAAGCTTCATCGGAATGCCCAGGTAACTCTATAAGTACTTGTCTCTTGTTACGTAGCACTAAAGGTGTGCTCAAAAACTCGACAGGATTGAAGGAAAGGAGAAATTTTTATTTCAATAATTTTATTGCTACAATTTCGGTATTTATTTTTTTCTTTCTCTTTTTTTTTGTTTTTGATTGCACAACAAGATGAACTGGTTTTACGTCATCGATGGCAATCATTTGTTTAACAGCAGAAATTGCCTTGAGAAGAGATAAGAGTACCTTCACCAGTAATAATAATTTTTCTGTGTTACCTGGCTGTGAAGGTGGATCATCATCATCATCTCGACAACAATTCTCTCTCTATACATTCCGATCGGCGTAATTTCATTGCTCGAAATAAAATTGTGTGAAAATTTCTCGTTTTGTTTTTAAAATTAAGTGAACGGAGGAATAATTGCGTAACAAAATTTTTTTATAGGAAAAGAAATTTAATAATTTATAAAAATAGGATCAAAAATAGCAAAAACCAGGGGTGGTAAAAAAATGAAATTTATGAGAACTTAAATTTCATTGAGAATTATTTGAACCCGTCCTGATTTTGTGACGGGAAATTAATATAATTACAAAAGGTGATTTTTTTAATTCATATATTAAAATAGAATACTTTCACTTTTGTTCCCCTTAAAATTTGCAATCAATTTTTTATAGTGGATTTTTTTTTATTTTACAAATCGGTGCTCTAAAAAGGTTTTGTATTCACATTAGTGTCATTTTTTTGTGACAAATTACGACTTGGATGAATATTGAAGATGTAAAATCAAACCTGACAGCATAATGGCGACTTGATCAACCTTTTAATTGTTTTAATTTGAAAGTAAATCAACCTGAGGCTAATAAAGTAAAAGTACATTTTTTTAATGTAAAAACACACACCGGAAAAATTTGATAGACAGAAAGTGATGTGAATGGCTCCTTGCAGAGAAGAGTCCAAGAGTATATAAAATATCAATCACTTGTTAGTTCATTTTCAATCTGTCAGTAAATAAAATTCGAAAACGTATTTTTTGGTTTTGCAATAATAATGTATAGATTCTATCACTTTTGGCATAAATATAAAATAGCGTTGTGTAATTGTAGTATACCTTCATTAAAGGAGTTTTGTGATCGAACCAGACTTCATGATTTACCTTATTTAACTGTTTTGGGACACTAAATCCTTTGATGTTCATGTTTATGTACATCGTTCAAAATGACTATTGATTCAGCTTCACATAAGACACATTTCCGTAACCAGTTTTCAATAGATGCAAAGATAAGTTGTTTCAAGAGATGTCACTCACACACTTCTTCTTGTCTATCTAACTTGCTTCATTATGGCGAAAAATTACATTACATCAGCCATGTTTGTTAGGTTTTGCATATAGTTTTAACAATCTTCTTAAACAATCACGATTTCTGAGTATAATACCAAATAAGTTTCAATAAAATTGAAAAAGTATTATAGTACATTCCTGAAATTGATGCTTCTTGATTTTAAGAACTCTAAAAAACAAGGATAATGGTTTTACGGCCAAAAGTTAAAATTGAACAATATTACCAAATAAATTTTAATTAAAAAAACTTTATTGTGAAAGTTACAAAAATATGTTATTAAGTTCGTTGCATAAATTCACAAAATTTAGTTTAGGACAGAAAGTAGCATTTTTTGTCAAGGCTATTCACTTGTTTACAAAAAAGTATTTTGAAGAAGGTAACCTATAATTGGGCCAGTTGCAGATGGCACCAGATTGCATAAGCAACAGTATTGTAAAAGTCAATATTTATAACCTTGCTTTCAAGAAGATTTTCTTGATCAGTTTAATCAATACCCTTCTTTTTTAGCATGGGCAAGGAACTTTATTCATACAAATTTTAGGGTGATAATCTGAAGCATTTTTGTAGTTTATAATAAAAGTATTTTTAACTTGTGTTTTTTAATGGCCGGCTTTTAAAACAAAGTAGACTCTAAATAATACTGAATACCATATTCTTTAAGATTAAAAGCGTAATGTATGTACTTATGTACCCGCATTAGAAGCTATACTTCTTTGGCGTGATTGAAAACTAATTTTTAATTTGATAAGTCAATTTTCATGCATCGATGCGTTGGTTACGACACGTTCCTAGCTTCTATTAGCATCTCCCTTTTCATCAATGCGCCGTGGGCTGGAACAGCTGTTATCTATTTACTCCCTTAAGCCTTACTTTCTTCTTTTTGGCTTCTTCTTGCCTTAGCTTTTGATGGAGTATATTTAGCGTCTCTTCTAGTTTCTTCAATACCCCCTTTGCTCAGCTAATCTCGAGAATTCGTAGTTCATGCTATCATACATCTGGCAGTCGTCGCGTCGGTCCCAATCAATAGAGGTATGTTCTGTAGCATCCGTCCCCACTCACAATCTGTCTAATTTCTCTTGTGACCCATCCTTCTTTGTTTGAGACTATGTATCTATCGACCTTTTGTTGATCTCCTTTGCCACTATTGAAATAAAAATCAGTTCCATAGCTTCTTCTAGTGGTGACTAAATTGGAAAATTACTTATGAGCGGCTTATGTTAACTTCAATATGATACGAAGGGTTTCGTACTAACGGCATTAACCGGTACCGTGTAAATGCAGTATCAATACTGCCGTGTCGTACTGTTGAAATCAATGGATCATTATTCATGGTTAGAATTACATGCAACTCTCAACTTTAATAAAAATCAACAGACTGAGACTAGCCGGCCACGTAATCAGGATGGAGGACAATCGTATCCTAAAACGGCTTATGGCATCAGAAATTTCGGGAAGTATGCCAGTAGGTAGACCCAGGAGGAGATGGATAGACTCTGTGACGGCTGACGCAGAGTCAATGCTCAATATCCGGAACTGGAGACATGCTGCAAGGGACCGTCAAACTTAGAGAAATGTCCTAGAGGAGGCCAAGGCTCGATTTGGGCTGTAGCGTAATTGGATGGATGGATGGAGAATTACATGCCCTTGGATAAGGTTAATAATTGCACCAAAATCTTCCCTTAGAAGCATTGGTAACTTTTTTCTTCCTAGTTTTAAGACTAATTTGGCAAGTGGAAGCATCATGATGCCAAAACGCTCCAGCTTGTCGGTTATACCGGATTCTAATCCTAACTAACAACTAGTCTACCCATTATTCCTAACTACGATCTTAAGACGATTTAAGACGCCTCATCAAATTCTCTTAAGACTGGCTAATTTTCTGCTAAAACGTAATGAATCTTTTATCTACCTGCTAATACTGCTGGTATTTCTAAGCTTTACTCTCTTCCTTGTGGTTTCTATTCACCTTAGCTTCTGATTGAGGATATTTAGCATCTCTTCCACTTTATTCCATACATCACCCGATCTTACCATTATAGTCTATGATGCCTGAGATTTCGGTTGCAGCGCAGTAGTTTGCTCGGCTAATCTCGGGCATTTCAAAAGGACATGGTCTGTGAGCTCTATCACATTTAGGAATGCCGGGCACTGCGGGGAGTTATCTTGTCCGACGGTTTACGCTAGAATACATATTTCTACTTAAGAACTATGCGAGGTCATAACTCACCTCTCCGTGCTCTCTCTTTACCCATCCCTCCACGTTTGTCATGACCCTGTAGGTCCATCGACCTTGGATAGACTCATTCCACTTTCTTTGCCAATACTGAAATAAACGTCACTTCTAAATTATGTTCACTTCCCTACCTTCTTCTTCTTGTGGTTACTCAATGGAATTGAGCGGGCTAGGGTAACTGAAATATGATACGAAGAGTTTCATGCTAAGGACATTAACGTGTCGGACAAATACAGCATCAATGGTGGTGCCGTGTCGTGGTTTTTAAACCAATCGATAATTATTCATGGGAAGATTTACCTGCTCTTGGAGAAAGTTAATAAGTGGACCCGAATCTTCGCCTCTGGCAAAAAAAAAATCCTGTCTATTTTGTATGGCCATAATAAGTCTTTCAAAAATTGGATTCTTGATTTGGAGCAATGTATACTGCTACTTGTAAATTCAGAATGCTTCACAGTCATATTGATACTCGGCGTAGTAATGTTAGCAGTGTCGTGTGCATTGTGGTAAATGGTAACTCCTCCAACTCGAACGTATGATCGCTTATATTGAATTATACAATGGAACTGTTGTATTCTGACTGATCCTTTATTGAGTAACCATTCGAGTTTTGTATAAATGAATCGGTAAGATCTAAAATGACAGTTAATGTTTTGTTTATCATTTTCATAAAGATTTCAGGATATGTGTTTCCTTGAGATTTTCCTGAGAACATTTTGTGTAATGTTAGACGTACAAAATTCGAGTGTTCTGCCGAAATAGTTTTATCTTGCGCAACACTTTAAATTCGGTCGTTGTGCCAGCCTCGTTTGTATTAACTAATCTGATCCCACGTAGACATTTTATTTCTATCTCTTCAGTTGTTCAAAATCACAATTTTAATAAAATTAGTTTACAATGTTCGAGTTTTGATGTTTCCAATTGTGATCAATCTTAAAAACTGTTGGTCCACTTGCCTCATCCAGCTTGATCCAGCTCATAAATATTGAGTCCGCGCTTCAAAATAGGCCCAACAATTCTCTGCTTCTACTGCTTGTAATTGGAGTAGCTCGAACTAGTAGGAACTGGCGTAGATCTCCAATCAAAATAACAGCTGTACCACGAATGTTAAAATTGAAATCTTCTATAATCTGGTTTAATCGTGAGTCGACTGAGTAAGTAAGTCAGCGCCCGATCATACTTATTTCATCAATGGTTAACACTTTTACATATTTAAATAGTACCTTATATTGATCTGCTAATTCAGTACTGAATGGAAGTAATGTTGACAAAGATATTTATAAGGCAGTAGATTTAGTACAATAGTTCTGATTAATAGCAATATCGGCTTTGCCTGCCGAAGCACAGGTGATGTACCTACGAGTTACAAGATCTATCATTATCAGTGTATCTGTTATAGATTTCCATAATAAGTTTTTTCACAAAAATTTTACCACATCTGAACTACAAATCTTCCCATATCCACAAAAAACGCAAACTCATGTCACTAAACTGATGACTCGGATATGAAAATCCCAACCGTTAGCCACTGGCTTTCTTACCATTATTTCACAACATGATTCATTATTATAGTTGATAACTTCTTTTTGCATCTTCCGTAATAAATCAATAACCACATTATCGTAATACAAAAAATCTTTCCATGAAAACGCAGGCACTTTTTAATCCAACTTAATCAACCCTTTCTAAAAACAATTTCCTTTTCATCACTTAGGACTTCACATATTATCATAATGATAGAATCGCCATAAATTAAGTAACGACATAATTACGTAAATAGCAACGAAAAAAAAGAAATACAAAAGATCTACTTTGGGACAAACTTATCTGTAGCCATAATATGCAAAAATAATGATAGGATCTATGATGACGATAATGTCGCCGGAAGCAGGAAAGTGGAAAATACTCGGCAGCCAATTGTTGAAAATACGTTGACCTCTAAACAACAATTTCTTACGCTAGATGAACACAGCTGACATCAGTCAATGTCGGAGAAATTGTGAATGGAAAGATTGTTGCATTTTTATCGAATCTCCAAAATTTTGCAACAATATTATTTTGGGAGAAGTATTAACAAAATATGGTTTATAATAGTTAAAACAATTTTTATATCGTAAAATGTTCAGTCATTTAGAGTGGAATAATTGTTCATAAGACTTACCGAAGCTATTAGGACATCTGAAATATATTTATTTAATCAATTAGAAAAATTGGTAATAGCTTCTGTAAATTGTGACACTGACGTTTAATCTATCTTAATTCCCAAAAGTAAATGGATCTATGTATTTTTTTTCTAACCATTCTGTTTTATTCCAACGAGAATCAGAATTATTTTAACATATTTCATTTATGCCTTATGCGATATTGGTTTTAGAGTAGGTAGTAGCTCTATACCATTACTTCATACCCATAATCAGTAACTCAACAATATCTAACCAAACCATTTAAGGTTCTAAATTTTTCACGGTATTTATTTTTTGTCATTTTAAATCTCAATAAAATCTTCTGGTGCAGGAGCTCACACCATTATTTATCGTTTTATTGAGAAAAGAGGTGTCCCAAAGTCGACTATAACTCTTTCAGAAAACGAAGAATAAATGTAATTTTGTTAAAAGTTGAAACAAACTAAATTTTTTGGAAATTTTGGACTAATCCCAAGAATTCATAGGTTACAACAGGGTCTTGCGTGAAAGCAAAATACTTTTACTGCACCATTGATTGTATGAAACTGATGTCTGGATCAATGAAATGAGATTCTAATTTTTAGGCGGCAGATAATAGATAAAAAATAAAACAAGTACGCGCTAAAAATATTCCAGGTGCCAGTTTCAACAATGCAACAGTATTGAGTTTATTGCCCTGATAATGATAGCCGGCAGATAATGTGGGTATGGATCCGGAAAATTACGGATGGGTAAAATACCCACTCAGAATTTTAGAATAAATGAACGTGTGACATGAAGAATGACTCTAGTTTCGGCCCATATTCGGCGAATCTCTCACAATAAAAGAAAACGTGATCTGCGTTATCCTGGATTTATAGTTATATCAGTGGTAGCGCTGAACTATCGTGCTCGAAACGATGGAGGTATTTTCTATATCCTCTATTTCCTAGAACTGCTGTTCGACATGGCAATCTATACGAAAACAATAGATTGTTGACAGTAAAAGGGCCTTTCCTCAGCCTCTAGTCTTTCACATCAAAAAAAAAATTGCGTACCTTGGTGCGTACGATAACTGATAGAAGTGCGTGCATCCAAATGCAAACTGACATATAGTTACGTAAACAGAGCGCACGCAACGCAAAAGTTAGTCTATCTCCAACTTTTCCTCATTGCCGCAGTTGGCATAGTATCAAATACTTGTGCTTGTGTTTGGCACACACAACAGACAAATGCACTCGTCGCTTTAACTTAAAAGACGAGACGGAGCCCAAGCAAGCAACTGGCTGTCTACAAAAATTCTCCGCATACACCGCAGTCACTGTACGCATGCACGCAGCTGTTTCCAACATAACTCTGTATGCGACGGATTGCTTTGGTCCCGGACGTCATTCGCGCATACTTTGTTTTCATCGAAGTGTAGCCCCAACACATCATGATACATTGTGATCCACCGGAGAGGTCTAAAACACAACATATTGTTTTGTACACCCTCGGCCCATCTTCCAATTCGTAATGAAGTGACCTAAGTTCTTTCCTTTTTAAGAAAGATTGTGACCAAATAACATTTTCGGAGGAGGACGTGTGTTTGCTGACTACCCACCCGGGCCCAACACGAACCGCCGGCACTGCTGATAATGGGGGTCTTACTCCCATTAGGACATTGGTTTAGATCACAATTAAACTCAATTTTAACCAGTGGGGCCACAAAATCATGTTATTACTTTTCCATTGATATGTCCTAACGTAATTTGAAAACATTACTTCTAGCAAATTAAAAAGAAGTATTGGTAAATGAGGTCCACATTCCTTCTTTGACAATATCAATTTCAATCAGTAATACAAACTGTTACAAACTTCCTTCCTGATGGCTTTATAAAAGAATATGACTCATACCGTAAATAGCCAGAACAACTTTTAAACATCTAAAATCACTAAGAGTAAAAATAATCGTCACAGCGCACACCCTTATAAACGCTATAAGCAAAAACAATGTCCCAAACTTTCGTAAAAAGTGCCTCACAAAGTGTCCCAAACAAAAAAATGTCGCAAAACTTTAATAAAAATTGTCCCAAAAAGTGTCCCAAACAAATCATGTCCCAAGACTTTAATTAAAAGTGTCCCAAATAATGTAAGCCCCTTTTTCAATTCAATGAATGGTGAACTAGATAAAAACTTAAAAGCGCTAAGAAACTAGGATGAAAGAAAATTCAATTTTGGGACACTATTTTTATAGTTTTTGGTATCAAAAAAAAAAAACATTCCAAGCATCATAAAATAATAATTAACAAAGCCTATACCCAGCAATTAATTGTTTTCAATCAACTAACACCAACGTGAATCTAATTACAGTTTAAATAACTCCATTTGCTCCTAATGAACACTCAACAAAATCCGCCCATAGCCATTGCATGTTAACCCACAAAGTAATGACCTAAGTGCAATTATCACATTCTGAAGTGAACACCTCAAACTTAATGTCACACAAAATCATAACAAAAGCTCTAAACGCCGCCCAACAATGCCGCAAGAAACCTTAGACACTTACTTTCGCCTACTTAAACCTGAGTAATTACGGCATTACCGTGCGGCAATCCTCTCACTGTGCGTAACGGTGCGATTTCTAAAAGGAATCCGACCTAAGTGAGTTAATATATTTTAGAAACAGAAACACCACTTACGGCACAATACTCCGCGGACTGCTTTTGGAGCGCTTCTGTTAAGACCTCTTAAGCCCGGCTTCTGTTACGCAATTTTCCTACAAAAGAAGCCAACACAAAAAAATAAATGTCGGCGAATTCACGGAGCCGATAAAAATGACCGAGTTGCTGTAATTAGGTAAATTACCTGAGATTTTTATGCGTTTTGTCATGGGGAGGGTGGCATCGGGGTGGTAGGTGGGACATTTGTAAGGAATTTTGCAGGAATGAAATGTTGATCTTGTTAAATGGAGTTGATAACTGGTTAAGACTCACCATAATGGAAACTGGTGCACGCAATGTAAATGTAACTGTATTAATTAGGAAGGAATGAGACTGGATTTGAGGTTCTGCTGTTACTGGTACAGAGAGATCTGTTGTGTCTGGCAAGAAAGTAACAGATTTGCAATAAATGCATAAGAAGAACAATCCTAACTTTTTTTTTGGATAAGTGTCTTGAATGACAGTCCTAAAGATTTGTCAACGATTCTTCAAATGTTCCGCTTTCAAAATTATTTGTTTTTTGATAAAGTAACTACAAAAGATCAAGAATAAAAAGGCAATAGATATTAGGCATTGGGAGCCCCAATTGGTCGTCTAGCATAAGTACGCTAATGACTTCTTACATTTGGTTTAGGAAGTCTACTTTAAATTCAAAGACACAACTATTTTGGGAGCATAAAAGCCTAATTGTAGCTTTAAACAAAGCTACAATTACATATATTTTAAATTAAAAGCAGACTTTACAACGGGCGAACACCGGCCGCTTGGGAGCACATACGGGTTAACGACTGCCAAACTTGACCGAAAGACTCAAATGGCCGCGTGCCGAGCTGTTCACACGGGTATACGAGGCCAAATTTTAACCAAAAACAGAATGTGCAATAAATGTATTGTTGAATGTGCTTTATGGGAACTTGATCAATTTCGTTATGTACAATCGTCCTTTGGATTATTATACTTAAAGACAAGAGAAATAAGCTCGTCAGTCTTTGATTTGTTTTTAGCGAACAATAGAGGGTCATATACTTCACTCACTTGAACTCACAATCAGAAGTGGTAGCAATTAACACATTATTGGATCACGGTGGCACTGCGCGCCCTGGGACAAGATGCCCTAGGGCAGTTGCTCGGGTTAGCCCACCCCTAGAGCCGGTACTGATTACAGTTTATCTAATTGCAAGAAGCCGACGACGCAATGACTCAAAGTTTATTGAAATACGACAACTATCGAATCCGGTGCCAGTTTAGATAAAGGTCCATTCGAATATGACACCTAGATGTCAGCACACTATAATGTCCAAATGACACAATCCAAGCACACTTTTACATTATTCTAACTTATTATGTTAAAATGATTTTTTCGACATTGGCGGCCGAATTGTAAATTCACAAAGATGTTTCGTACCTAAAATTCGAGGGGAAGAAGCTTATATGAGCCATTGAGCCTCTCCTGTATTCCTGCCCTCTAAACTCTAAACCTCTAAACATTTGCGCCTGCATGATGCTTTTTTATAGCCACGGCAAAGTAGTTTAGTGGTAGGAAAAGAGAATTGGTGGAGACTACTAGATTAAATACTCATGAGTAGAATCGAAAGAAAATTAGTGAATGTATACTTTTTACTGCTTCAAAAGTACTCGATTCCTTGAGAATTGATGAGTACTTTATTGGCTTTTTCTGTGAAATGCCTCAGTGCGTGCATGACTCGATTTCGGAGTAAGAGCACGCATACACTGGTAGCCTGCCATACCGGCTCTTCAAGCGGTCCTCAAACTAAGTACTATACACGTCCAATGCTGCTTGACCTACGCAATAGAGCGAGAACCAATCTACTAAATATGGCACATTTATTTTTTCAAGCTCCAAATTTTCTCAGTTTTTACTGATATGAGTAGAATCGAAAGCCAAATACTCATATGAGTAAAGAATCGAGTACCGATTCCGCATTACTAGTAGAGGTAGAGCGAATCCCGCTTGTCCAAACAAATCAGAAAGAAAATCCCTTGCTCTGTTGTGACGGATAGCTTTGTAAAATTTCAACAATTCAATCAGTTTTTTACTTCTCCAAGTTTTCCAAGAGTTCTGTGGTCTGGAATAACCTTAAGGGGCAGAGAATGTCCGTTGTCGTACGAGTTTGAGTAGAGTGCGTATCAAGGAGAATATCTTTGGAAAACTAGGTAGATTTTGGATACTTGCAGCAGTAACAGTGCACATGTTTTTTTAACGCGGTACATGCTGCATACATACACGTCTTTTGTTTTAGTTTGGTAGTTTGCAGGACGTGTTAACACGTCTTCGCTCTGTGCTAGTGAATGTATTGAAATTGAATTTGAAATATATTGTTCTCTTTCTACTGTCAAGGATAATTTATTGAAATTTTTTTTTAGAGGAGCCCGTTCTACATGCTCTGTGGGTTCTGTTTACGGGATCCTTTCAACGCAGGTTTGACGTACCTCGTTGTCGCACGAAATAAATTCCTCCGCAAAAGCCTCCTCGCAAAAGCCTCCTCCGGGTCTCTCCTCAGTCATATGAGTAACATAATGATAATGTATTCTATTAGAGTTTTGGGATGTTTATACAGTTTGGGTGTAATGATTAAATGCTTAGATTTGTAGAGAAAGATAGGCTTTATTGGCTTTAAGCAGGCGTAAGATTATTTTGGATCCCATTCTGTTGTCTGCTGCTTTTATTATTAACCCAAAGTATTACTACGAAGTCTTACTTCACTACCTCGATTGTGGGACCAATGCCTTCGTCTCATAAACTCAACCGCCATGTACTTTGTTTTAATTTCATTGAAGTACAGCTGCAGTTTGGGTAAAAGCAAGTTATACATCAATGATGCTGTCGTCTACTTAAGCCAGAGAATTTGGATGAAGTTATGCCTTTTGCCCTCGCGACAATCTTTTCAACGCCAGTTTAAAAGGGAGAAAGGCCAGTGGAAAATCTTGATCGTGATCAACAAGCTTCTTATAATGCAAACGATGATGTGTTGGTAAAATCTAACCGAATAGTAGGTACTTCCAATTTTTCCTAAACCTTGTTTTTACTAACCATAAGTCGATAAATGCCTTTCCACAAACAAAAGGACAGTCCATCCTTGTTTCAAACAATTTGATTATTAATCTGTGCATTGGATGGATACCGTGCTCCTACTTGCATTTCAATGTGAAGCTCATTCTCAGTTTAAAGCTCACGGCTTTTTGGTATAAGGTTCTTCAGAACAACGTACGACACTATATTCTCACGTTCTAGTAATCGATCATAAAAACTCTCATATAACTTTCTCGCTGGTTTTGAGATTTTAATGTCTTCTTCGTCGTTATGAGTTATTTAATCTATTTATGCAATTTAACAATTTACTCATACAAGAACAAAGACCGAGATTTTACTTTTCACTTAACTAAACCAAATATCCCCATTTAAAAATTTAAAACATCATAGTCCGATTACGTTCTGTCCACTTGACTCAACTCAATGGCTTTAAAGTTAATCCAGAGATAAACCATCAATGTCGATTTGTAAATGTCCAATATAATGTCCGATATTTAAATGTCCAATATAAACCATCTGCAAAATATCCACCGTCATTCGTGAACTTTTTGCAGTTTTTTACAATTTTAACTTTCCCCATTTCCGAATGATATCCAGTTTGGTGAAACGAGTCTCTGTGAGTGCAAATTAAAATTGGACAGAATCCGTGCACACACACGGTGGGATTATCGTCAATAAATCGAAAGGTATTGAAAAATGTCCACATTCGTTTTTATCAGGCTGCAAAAAATGTATTCATTTATATCCACAAATGGGCAGGTTTTCAGGTATTTTAATTGAAGGTAAAGTTTCATTTTTCTGTACGTGAAAACAAGCAAAAAATAATGTGGTTATGTCATTCCATGTAAAAAAATTGATTAAAAGAATTTTGTCACAAAATTCCGAAAAAAACGTAAATATGATACCCGATAAATGTACTGAAGGGTTTGGTATCCTTGGAACTGGGTCTTAGAACTACCAGTGTATGTTCATTGGTTCGATTTCCGCTAAAATATGGTATTCTGTATTTTCGCTTTTTAGTCTAGTTTAGGATCTAGCCAACTAAGAGTCCTGTATGTGAAGCTTTTGGTATTGCGATGCCTCAAATCGATTGAACCGTTCACCGGGCTAATATGGTGGTAGAGGAACAACGATGAAGAAACCGATGTAATAATACATATAGAAAAATAGATATTATCGCGATGATTTTGATGGCATCTGGGTGACTGTCATCGTGACGCATTGTACACGTTTTCGGAGCGCCAGACCTTACCAATAAGCAGTAGTACAAGCCTACTGTGGGATTTTTCGGTTACAATACCAAATGTTGATAGAAGGGCACATGCCAGAAATACGCTAGATCGTCAGTCTAAGAGATGTTCACAGTTTGATCGTTATAATTAGAGACGTTACGAATGTGATATTTTTCACATGCGAATCTTCGTCATGCGAATTCTTAGGAATATCATTAAAAAAAATATTTAAATTAAAGCTTCATTTTTGAATATGAAAAAATTTTAGAACAAAATACCGGTAATAGTATTCTTTATTCTCGTATTTAATAGTCAACGTCAGGCGGCCGACAGGCCATGACCTGATGGTTTCTCGCCTTGAGGCCAAGTATAACCTACCACTCACTCCTGGAGGCGAGAGGAACGCTGATTCTGCTACTGGGTTTTTATCAGTTCTATTGGCAATCGAATTGGAAAGTTTCACGTTTTGACAATATACGAGCTCAGCCGGTGACCATTGTAAGCCGATCTAAATGGCTGAGAGTATGCCTAACATGGTAAGGGGCAAGTAGTGCTATCGGGGTAATGTTGTTCCTTGCCATAAAGGCTGTTCTTAGTTGAAACCGTTCGACAATTCCAGTGACGAAGCCTTTTGCGGATCTATTTTAAACCTATCCACTATCGGTTGAACGTTGTCGGTTGAAACTAAGAGCGACGACTAGTCTGTGAAAAAGTTTTGTTTGCCAGACAAATGACGTTTTGTTTACCAAATAAATGTCTGGTCTGTCTAGGGGATCATTCGTTCTTTGTGTCACGAACACCCGGTGGTGTTCTGAAGTGATTTGACAGATGTTTGGAAGTGTATGTTCAACCATAGCCTGAACTCAATCGCGGAATGGAAATATTTATTCCTTTGTAATGCGGTGGCTTAGAAAAATGGCCACTTGTGTATCAAAAATACATTTCTCTAGCTTTATGGTTTAGCTGAAGCTATCGATGCGTTTAAAGAGCTCTTCGAGATGAACGGTATGCTTATTCTCGGTTATTCTGGCGATAATCACCCAAGTAGGCATAAGCGAAGTCAAAGTCTTTTGTAACTTAGTTTGTGAGCGTCCGTAAAGCTTGAACTGCATTTCGTACGAATACCATATACATATGTATGCAAACTCATATAGGACGAATGGCGTAATTAATGCAGTCTTATGCACGCCCTCTGGTCCGATTGCTATGTGATGATATGCACGTACCATATGCAGCTTCGATAAAACTGTGCATCCGTGAAGATTCACGGAGAAGTTGTGCATGTGCGGGATTGGACATCACTACGCGCAGTGGCTGCGAAAGTCGTCCAATCATGTAAGTCCCATAACAGATCAGTCCTAGACCAGATGAATTGGAGATTCAGCGGAAGACGACAAATCCGAATTGAAGCAATAGGCCAAATTCTAATTTCGCCGCCTTCAGTTTTTCCGAATGGTAACGAAGGGTAATTGCCTGTTAGTCACAATGTTGGGTTCCACATTGTGTTTTAAAAGGGTTCAGTTAACGAAAGATACTTCACTACCAGTTTTTGGAAAGTACCGGTAAATTGATATTGGGTAGACCCGCGATGGTGACTGTGAAGCACACAGGTTTCAACAATCTCTAATAGAAACGATAGTAAAGCAACCAATAAAAGAACTGCTAACATCAATACGCGTTTCGATTCCGCCGACTACCATTCAATGCAAATGCGACAAAAACAAACTCTGTTTTCCTTGATCGAACAGCATGGCTGGCTACTTCGCTTATTATGGTAATAGGCGATGGCAAAAAAGAAGCATTGAATTTCTGTAAAGAAAGAAGATAAGAATGAAGACATATCATCTAAGTGGGAGAAGTGGGCTGACGCAGAGCCATGCCACATTGAGTGGAATCGAACCACGGACCTCTGGAATGGTAGTCGGGTACCTTAATACGTAACCTAACGAGATCGTCATCGCATGTTCAATGCACCATTTTATTAGTGTATCTAACGTTTCTGAAAATGTACAAAGATTCAATAAATGCAAATAAATTCTCATTATCATTTCGTATTGATCCGACTATAAAAAAATCGGAGTGCAAAAAAACCTAGGAATTTTAATAGATTTACTGAAAGCACGACGTCCACTCAATTAAAAAACGATCATATATCTTTGAAATTATCATCTGGTACGGCGAACCGTCGAGTATTAGGGGCGATTCCAAAGAAAGCTTCAAGCTGCAACCTTTAAGCTTAAAAAATAAGGATTATAGGATTTGGGTACATTGATTGATATTCACAGCTTCAAGCTGCAGGACTCAAATGAAGCAAAAGTGAGCTGAAGCTTGAAGCTTTCATTGTGAATCGTCGCTTCCACGTACTAGATGATAATTTCAAATCATTGTACGGACTGTCCTTTTACACGTTTCTAGCCACTCAACTTACAACTAATTTTAACGACTACTTATTTAATTCTACTATTGCTACTTGACAAAAATATGACATATCCCTTTAATGAGGGATATTTTATTCACACCAAATCGAGTGTTCACTTTTAACAAATCACTCCACTCAAGAGTGTTCACTTTTAGTGTACACTTAGTTTTTATTCAAACCACCCATTATCTTGCAGAGACAGATATTATCTCTCTGTTTCTACGGAATTAATGAAAAAAGCATCTTTCATCGTACTTGGAAAAAATTCTGCGGTCACGCAAAAAATACCATGACTGCATCATTATTTTAAATTGTGATATTCACCTCTGTTTTGAGTTTTATTTTTCAAATCTGAATAAAAATACAATATTATGTATATTTTAAAAGAATTTTTTGATGACCACAATTTCTATTCAATAAAGTAATTGATTTTGGCATGAAAATTGAAGACGACAGGAAATTGGTTAGCAAAAACATCTCCACCGAACAAGAAGCCAACATTCACTTAAAAGTTTCTTTAAGGGTACCCTACCCATTCTCGGTTTCAAAAAATCGATTTTTTTTTATTGTCTTATTCGAATCTATAACTCTTCAAAAATATTTCCTGAAAGTTTCAAGTCGAAATTCGGAATACTCTTGGAGTTCCAGCAGATTGACGGTGGGCGCGTCAAATCGCAAATGCTTAGTTTCGCCGTGGCGCGGAAAATTAATTCAAAAACTTTAAACGCATTTTTCTCGAAACTATGTTTTTATGATTGGCGGGCATTGTAAGTCAAAAACTATAAAAGCGATCGTTCTGAAATTTTGATATGTTTTTCTAAACACCAAAAGCTATAACTTAGACTATTTGTAAAAAGATTGATGATGATCTTCTATTATTACAGCCTAATAGTTTACAAAAAAAACTCGGATTTTGAAAAAAAAAAATTCATAAGTCCACCATTTTGTAAATTTTTGCACTAAACAAATAATAATAGTCTATTCCCTAGCCTAACATGAACTCTTTAAAATTCCGTTCGATTTTTTGGTTTCAGACGTTCCAGTCAATTACAATCATGCCCGCCATCCAAAAAGAGGACTTTTAGTTGACCGCAAAAAGAGGCTATAAAATGTTCATACACAATTATGTTACATTTTTTTCTTGTTCTTAAGGTTTTCAATTACATGTATAAATATATCCGTACCTCATAAGTCGATTTTTCACCATTTACCGGCCCAATGAAAATCACAAAAATCAGAAATCGAGAATGGGTAAGGTACCCTTAAGCAAAATTTTATTCTCACACTTCTGGCCCTTTCGAACCTTCCCAGATTTACTTTCTTCCAAAATACGAAACAATTTTTTCCCAAAGATTTAGAAACGATCTAACACAGGGTAATCAGTCACTCTGAACACTCTTCACTCATACTCCGCAATGCTTAATCTTTAAACACAAAAAAATATGTAAACTTTTACTTTCGAGATCATTACTTGAATTAATCGTTCTATTTTCTATTTTATCTTCAGATCTACTACATTTGTATCTTGGCTGTCCTACCACTATTGTGCCATTCATACCCGGCTGAAGAAGCAGAGAAGGCGATCGTCGTTGAAGATAGCGATCATGCAGAGAGTGAAAGCTCACAAATATCAAAGAGATCAGGAGGAAGTTTTGATATAGTTCAACACCTAAAATCGGTAAGTATTGTTAATTAACCGAAGCAGCTGATGTTACCATGTGCCGCATTCACCTTACCTCAAAAAGCCGCTATCAATTAACGCGCGCCACGTTTGAAAGTCAAAACAAAATGAATGAAGAAAAAAATTCGTAGTAAGATCGCGCTAATGGTTCCATTTCACTTCAATTAGGGTCTTCTATCCGGAGTTGGACGGGCGTCAGCATCTTTTGCCTCTTCTAGCTCAGGCGGCAGTGGCGGCGGATACAAGGGCGGAGAACACGTGAGTGCTGAAAACATAACAAAAAAAACTATGTTTTTTCTCAATCTTGGCATGCAATTTTGTTTTGTGTTGTTTTTTTTACAAATATATATATTGCTTCCTGTGCTGGAGGCAATTTGGTACAAGGTATCATGCAGTGGCGATAATTGTTTTCTTCTTAAGGCTTCTCTCTAATTCATATATCGTGATGGAAGGTGCTCGCATAAAATGTAACATATGAAAGTAACCATACATACATACAATATAACCACGTTTTTTTCTCCGAAAAAAGAAAATTTCGAGCATTTCTTATTTCATCAAACTTACTTTCATTCATATCAACAAGAAATTCAAGACTTTCTTGTGAGAACATAACATGAACATATAAAATACTTTCCATCTCATAAACAACATAAATCATTGATAAAACTTAACCCTTGAGGAAAATACGGAAATGTCAAAAACTTTCAATCAAATGTAAAGAAATGGAATAATGCCCTGAGGGGACTGAGGTACCTTCTGTCACGAATTCTCATAAAATGATAACAAGGAAATGATTTTGATGTCATTTTTTACTGTAAAAATGACTTTCATGAATTCTAGGAAACAAATGTAAATCCTGGGGGTTTTATTTGCTGGAATTTTAACCTAATTTTGTAAATTCCGATTAACTGTAATTAGGTACATATAAATATATGATGTATTTTAATTATGTACATACATACATCAAATATGATTCGCAAAATGTTTCATAAGCATGAACTAACGAACAAAATAACGATTTTTGCAATATTTTTCAAAATGAACTAATAAATAGTATTTATTTTTACTAATGATTATGATTTTTTATAATATAATATAAACAAAAGCATGCCTAATGAATACAAACAACCAAAATTATCTAACTTCACTTAAAATCATAACTCAATAGACATATACATTAAAAAATTCAAATAGCAATTCCCACAGTGAAACTAGCTTGTTGCACCGAAAATACATAAGAGATGAAGTGCAGAAACAAAACAAAGAGAGAAACAACAGAAACAAAATAAAAGAGGTCCCAACTAACTACCTTATGGAATCCCAATTACAATTATTAATTAAATTGAATATAATTGAAGAAATTTTATTTAACGCTATGGGTGGTCAAGGAAATCCACTACACAGTCTTAATACTTTTAAAGCAATGTTTCGTCATGATTTGCCCGGGACCAACTTTTAAAAGTAATTGGTCGACTACTTAACTGATTTTCAAAAAAAAAATGTGAAATGACATTATCAGTTCCTCCCTAATGAACTATATCTGTGGCAATAATATTTCAACCTAGAGCTAATGCTACTAATAGGAGCGAGCTCATTCCAAGCAATGGTTCACAATTTTTTGAGCACGTTCTTATACGAGTCAAATGTGGGAAAAATGAGGAGCATCTATTCGAAAGGTCGTATTTCCATCATAAACCAACGAAGATTAAGACTACAATATGATATGGGTTTTTATTTTAAAAAATACACATAAAAACTATATTTTTTTAAATTATTTGTTTATAAATGCGGCTCTGAGAAATACGACATTTTGATTTGTCACTTCAAAAAATAAGGCTTTTTGAATAGACTTTTTGAAAAAACTTGCAGTGAAGTTTTTTCGGGTTCTGTCAAAAGCAAGAATTATTTTAGCAACATTCCTATCCACCCCTGGTTTAACTTTGAGCTAAAATACTTGATCTACTCTCAAACGTCGATTAAAAAACAAACTTCTGTCTCTTAGGACAGCGGTCGGCGACCAAAATGCGTGGTCTTTCGGACCAAGTCAGTAGGTACACCCCATTCACTTACAGGCCGCCGGCAGGCCTTGGCCTTAAGTCCAGATCGGCAGGCACGGCCCGACGAAGGCCATACATTACTCAGCCTGACTGAAAGATGAAGATGCAATCACCTAACAAGCCCTGGATTTCAGGTGCTCTCATGGTTCCCTACATACACATAGGCGAAGACGACAGTTTAGTGTAGCATGCAAGTGCAAAAATGTTCATGTTCAGATCTTCAGGCGTGGACTGAAGATAAAAGCCCACAGACATAAAGAAATAAAGAATTTTGTCAGTTTTCCAGTACTACAGACCCAATCCAGTTGGCGGATGGAGAGTGTGTGCTTTTGGCCTCAACTTTCAGGCTTTGGCCTGCCGGCGGCCTGTATGTGAACGTTTATTTATTTCATTTTATTGATAATATTAATTTAATGCATATTTCCGAGTTGTTTTCGTGCCGCTGTCTTAGGATATGTTGTAAGACTAAATACTGTATTATCGACACTAAATTTTAGTCATAGAATTCACCCAGGCCTTGTGCATTAGAATCATTTACGTTTTACAGTATTACGAAAGATCATTACACTTTTTCTTTCATGAGGCAGAATTCAAGGACTCTACTAATCCTCGTTCGTCCATTTTCAGTATGACTTTCAATATAGAATAATGTTTAAATTTCTTGTTTTTTGAAGTAGAACTCCTTTTGTCGCGATAATGTAATTTGATTTTGTTTTGAAATGGAAGCGTTACGAAAAAAGTACAGCGTGCTTCCAGGTCCAATTGCCCAATTTGAGATTATCAGGCACACAGCTTCAGCTCCGATAACAATATAATATAGCATGCTCAATATGGCTACCACCAAAAAAATGGCGGATCACCCGTTCCTTCACAAAGTGCAAAAATACGTCGTTTTGATTGGAATCCTAATATTATGGAATTTTTTATATCGAGAGTAAGCTCTATTTGATCAAGTTTTTAGGCTTATTTGATGGACTTTTATGCCATATTTTCCAAATAATCTTAAAATAAAGAGAAATTCGACCTTTTGAACAGATGCTCCTCGTATACATTCTATTTATTATCTATCTATATCTGAAGAATGTAAATATGTAGATCTACTACATACCTAAGATGCAATTAGTAAGACACGGTAATGACGATATATTTAATTCAGAAGATTTCAGCAGTTCTAATCTTTCTTTCATTTCTGACGAGGAAATCTTCTTCCTATTTATGTCAGAAATGATATACATAGTTATAAAACTTCTCGATACCTTTTATGGCAATACGATCCACACACAATTATCGGGCAACGAAATTCTTACGATAATTGGTTAGATCTAATTTTCACGAGAAGAACCTCTTCAGTAATTTTATTCACTTGGGTCCACAGGGTTGATCTTATTATAAAGAGTGAAAAAAAATCGGCTTTCCTTTTTAAGCACTGTCTAGTTTCGTTCCTTTTGATAAGAAACTAATATGGTCAAAATTTGAAATCAATATGTTACATGTGCCGCATGGGGTCCGAACTTTGAAAAATTAATAAATTGCGGTTTTGCATTTCAAATATTTTTCTAATGTGTATAAGTAAATAAATTAATTGTATATAATGAATATTACATCAAATATAATTTTATTTGGTTCTTCATGAAGAACGGCATTAATTATATCACAATTCACAAATCACAAATTATATCTGTTGGGAAGTCTTTAGAAAAGAAACTTGAAACATCTTCCAATTTTAAATGTATTTTTTTCTTAGTTCTTCTTCTCCTTCTTCTGTTGTTTTTATATCCTTCTTACTTTCTTCCATTCTTTGAATAATTATTTAAGCCTTTTTTCGTTTTGTCCCTAAGTTCATCGAAAAGCGAAAAAGCTGCGCATTTGCCGATAAGGTAGATACCACAAATGGTTTATAAACTTTGTTAATGCCTCATTAGCTATCGCCTGGGTCATTCCATATCAAATCAGCCATTTTTTAATGAATTTTGGAACTCATGGAACTCAAATCACCTAAATTGTTTTTATTGGTTCTTCTGGTGAAAATAAAGAAAAAACCAATTTTTCGAGATTTTTTGGAATTCTATTTTTTTTTTAGTTATATCTACATTTTCAAAAAACCGAAAAACGCAAAATTTATATATTTTAAAATCTTTAAATTGTTCTAGTTCAAAAACTATTTGACATAGAAAGCTGAAAGTAGCACCAATTGCTTCTGCTTTAATAAGGCTTTAATTTGATATGCAACTAGCAAGAATAAAACTTTTTCCGGCATTTTGAAAATTTTCTTTTTGAAATTATCTCAAAATAATGATTTTTCAAATTTTTGAAAAAAAAAAAAATATTTTGTGCATACACTCTTCACGCACATATAAAGCCAAAATTTAGGATGGGACGACAATGGGATCATATTGAAATAAAATATTTTCGGTACAAAATATATTTGTTCAACGAACAAAATATAAAAAAAAAAGTTTAGCTGTGGGAGACCTGATACCCAGCGCTGATAATGTCGCCTTTTACTTAATTTGGGTGTGGGGAATTCAATAAAAATAAAGTCAACCCTCTAACTTGATCGGAAACTACCCCCACGACAACCCTTGACAGCGATGCGATCTTCTCCCCGACTTAGGGATAAATACCACCCTAACCTCTCTTTAGCAACTCGGAATATGGGCCAACACAAAGGCAAAAGAAGGTTGCCAAATGCAATACCAGGTCCAGGCAGCTGCAAAAGAATCTTAGGTTACTCTCTGCTTTGCTCGGTTACTCTCTGCTTTCGGATCGGCAAGGTCCACATGAAAGTGTTCAAAGTTGAAATCTACAAGCATACCGTGGAGAAAAAAGTTTGCAAAGCATGCCTGGCAGGTTGCGACAATATGTGTTCAAATATGTTTTCAAAGCTTTGCAAAGTCTTCAAGGAAGTGCTCTAATATATAAGGTTATATCTGGCACCGGCTTTAGACGAAGTCTTTACAATCAGAGAAATCAAAGAGAATTGTATGGTGATATATCTCGTCGTTCCACACAGCAGTTTCTGTACATTCTCAACTTTTTTATGTCATATAGTCAAATGACCCTTCCAGGCCAGGACCAGGCAAAGAAACTTTAGTTTTTCCTCGAACGCCTTATCTTGTTCTAAACTCAAAAAAGTACCTTAGACCCAATTTTCAGCGAGATCATATTCTGTGTTTGATCAAAGTCTCTGACAACTCGGCTATAGTGGTAGAGAGGGCGTTATATTCTTGTGTTCACACGTTTTTTCTATCCAGCTGATTGTAGTACGCTACAAGCTGCTTGGTGCCTGATGTATAGATCAACAGGTCGAATATTATAATTGAGTCGTCTCTCTAACCGGAAAAGATTTCTTTTTTTGGCTAGGCAATAAATTTAGAGTATGTAATGGGAATGGCTCTTAATCAAATCAACTAAATTTCCAAACTAAACAAAAATTTATTCGCATCGTTTAATTTTGGAACCATAAAAGCCCCAATATGTCGTGGGAGGTGTTGGCAAATAATAAAAATAAATTTTTGAATTTCTAGCATGACATTATCTTCGCTTTTACATTCGATATTCATGAGCAGAACACCTAAGCAATTATTTATTTACATAAATCAAAACAGCTGACCATGAATAATAATTATCGCGATAATATAATGTATGTTAGGCTAAGAGCTGTATAGTGCTGGATAGTACATCATTCACACAATTGGCAAACACTAACAGAAAAACTAAATAGCGGCTAAAATACACAACAAAAAAATACTACAGAAAAGCCACCAAACATATTCCCGGCACACACCAATCCCATATTTACCTGCATTTAGTCCCAATTCGCATGACTTCGTGTAGTCAACAGCTGATGTTGGAGCTTAGTTTTGATGCAATTTTTACTATTTCTCATTTCAGTCGAATTCGGTTGACTTCGATCCATGGACCTTGAAGAAGTCAGTTCTGAACACGATATTCCAGGCTGTGAAAGCCATCACTGGAGGAGTAACCGCCATCAAGGGTCAACTAATCAAGGGCAGTGGATATGCACTCAGTGCAAGTGGAAAGGTGAGAGATTGTGGTGGTCATAATTAATATTCCGATATTATATAAAATGTGTTCAACTTTCAGCTGGTAGCCGCTTCTGGTGATAAGGTCACAAACGTCGGCAAAGCCATTGTCAACTCTGCTCAACTCGTGCCAGCTGGTGGTCATGGAGGTAGCGGCGGTGGATCTCATCCACTCATCGGAAAGCTTAGCGGGCTCTCAGGTGCTTCATCATCTAGCAGCAGTGGACACGGGCATAGTGGACCTGTTGGACACAGTGAAAGTAAGTTTATTTTTTTTTATCTTTCTTGTTGATGTAGTCACCAAGCTTAAAATAGTTAAGAGAAACGTGATCCGAATGCTGTTGGTGCTCGGCGGAATTATGAACCCATCTACATTTTTTATTAGACAGTCTGTCCTCATTTTTCGCAAGTCTCTCTAATAAGCATCAATGGATGCGGCATAGGGCATAAAGTTGAATTATGTGGCACGTAGTTATATTAATGGCCCAACCTACATCATATTTACGGGGCAGCACTACTACACCGGAGGTAATGAAGCTTCGAAGAAAGAGTAATGATAGAGCTCAGCAATCACTTTCGCTGACGATTATACGACTGAAAATCAATCCTGTAGCCAGTGGCGTAGCGTGGGGTGTGCAGAGAGTAGTGATGAGCAAAAATGGTCTTGTTCTTGCACATTTTGCAAGAGCAAGAATAAGAACAAGACTTAGTTATACTTACAAGAACAAGAACAAGACAGACTGAACAAGAACAAGACTAGCTTAATCTTATCTTGTTCTTGCGTTTGCTGATCACTAGCAGAGAGGACCATTGCCCCAGGCTGCGTAGATGTTAGGAGCGACGGCCTAACTGGACCGAGCTAGAGCTACTGCCGGCAACATCAGGCCCTAACCATTACCAAATTGAGCAAGATATCCTGGCTGATGGTGTCTACAGGCCAAACCTAAATGGGAATGGAAGTGAGGTGAAGTTAGATACCATTCGATATGAATGTATGAGAGTCACCAATATGGAAGTAAGTGGAAGTTACATCTACTTCAGTGGAAGTTACGTCTACTTCAGTGGAAGTTACGTCTACTTCACTTCTGCACATTAGAGTTAAGAATGAATCGTCTTATTACGTGGAAATACCTCATACTGGACGATTCTCTTTCAGCGAAGATGCAGCAGATGTTAATTTGGTCTCTCATGTTTTTCGCGTTCAACTCATGAATACCTCATGCATGGACCTTCTTTTTGTATCCATTTTTATGTAAATGGTTCAAAACACTTGTATGGATAATACCTAGCAAACTTATATGTATATGAATGGAGTCCGTGTCATAAAAGAAGGGAAATGAGTGCGCATATGAAATACTATTCATTAGTAAGCGCTTCACTTAAGAACGGCTAAACTGACTACAAAAAGATCACAATCAAATCTATTAAAATTTGGACAGAACAATAACTGTCGAGTCAGCTAACTGAAAATATAAATGAGCCGGTAATTTGCGTTTTTATACAAACAGATTAACGTTGCTCTCTTGTTTAAGACGTGTGCATGGAAACAGCGATTTTAGGATTCTCTTCTTTTATGACGCAGGCTGTAAATGCTGAAGCTCGACAAAGGCTCCAACAGATCCGAATTTGTCGTTAAAATGGCCTGTAATAATAGTACTGGGCTGCGATGATGGGAAATGAAACCTCCAGATATTGACAGAGAAGAGTTTAAGCTTAAGCTCGTGCGTCTACGAGACTTTCTACCTAAAGACAGACTGAAAGAAATTACAGAGAGAAATTAAATGATTCCAGCTCTCTGGGTTTGTCAAAGTTTATACTTTAGGCGAACTTTCAAGCACTGATATAGTCTGAAGCAAAATAATTTGAAATTTCAAAATCGCTTTTTTCCATGCGCAGTGAAAGTCTGAAATCCTCACCACGTAAGTAGATTCTAAAAGAAAAGTACACCCCGTCATTCCGATAGTTTAAAACCCCAAATCACCCGATTATTTATATTCTCAATCACAATTCAATCTGTCTCACTACGACTCTGCGTCCTGGTAAGATGCAGATGGAAATTAAAGTGCACGCGAATGTTAATATATGTGGAATTGTCATTTCCTGGCCTGCACGTAAAATTCCCAATTGTTTTGGCGCACACTATACCGAATATTCATTAGTTGCATATTATACATTGCGTTTACATGATGCCTTGAATTCTTGGATTGAAAGTTACATGAAATTCAAATTGCGTTTTCGATTCATCGATTAAAAATTATTGAAAATCTGCGCTGATATTAATCTAGCTCTAGAGATCTAATCTAGCTATCTCACCAATAGCGACAAATTTATGATTCGCCCCCTGGTGGCAGAAATCCACGCTACGCCACTGATAATGGCATTAATAAATCCCGTCACCTGCACATTGTTCATAACTATACACACAGTTGACGTTTCAGCAAAATTCCTTCCAAACTTTAAATCCGGTCCAAAACTCTCGGGGGCTAAGCATATCATTAAGGCGGGCATTGATCCAAAACTTTTTTTGTTTACCTTTTCATCAGAGGAAAAGTAAAACTTTTCTTTGCCCAAAAAAAAAGTTTGTTCCGAAATCTTCGAGATAAAACTTCTCAACTTTGAGCTGCAATTTGAAGAGGATTGAATTTTTGTTTTTTTTTTCGCCAAAATACTCCCAAGTGCATCACGTCACGATCGCGAATGTTTTCACCAATCTGACCAATTGTTTACCAACTACGGCGGCGACATAAACCATACACAAATCAAATTCTTCTGCGGCCACAATACAATGTGATGACTTTACGTTTACGTTACGGTGAATGGATGATGTTCCCTTAAAAGTTGTGATTGATTTCGTAATTTTCCATCCATCCACGAACTGAACTTTTTCCATGGCAGTGCGCTTCTGTCTCTGCTGTATATGGCCACTCAGGTATTATGCTGAATAAATTTGAAAGTAAAATTACTAGAAATTAATCAAATATGGCCTCCATGAAAGTGAGTAGTAGTAAACTGATTGTTATTCATTATTTGCGGCTGTAGACAGGTCACTAGCTTCTGAGTAATGTTGCTTTGGGGGGGAAATTGATTGTTTGTAGTAAAACATATTGATGGTGGTGTATTAATTTTGCAGATCGTTTTATTGCTTAACAACTTCAAAATTAACACGGTTTAAATTGAAGTGTGGCTTTCGAAAGATGTGGCTTTCTTTCACATGACAAAATAAAATAAACAAGAAATTTAATTAGTGGTAATAAATAGCTTTTACTTTAAGAGTATGTTTTTTTGAGTTCCCACCAGTTTTAGTAATTTGAAGTCTGTCACTATTAACCCGAATAAAAATAAATAAAACTAAAAATTACGCTCCTTTTTAAAATGAACCAAAAAGTAAAAAATAATTTTGAGTGTAAAGTTTTTATTTCCTGCAGCCACTTACTTAAAAATATAAAAAAGCTTGGGGCGTTAACGAAAAGTTCCAACGCCACGCTCTTTTACATTTAAGTAATTGGCTGCAGCAATAAAAACTTTATATTCAAAATTATTTTTTACTTTTTGGTTCATTTAAAAATAATTTTTTTTTAGTTTTTTTAAACTATTTATTTTATTTTCTTCTTCTTTTTAGTCTATTATATGACTGCCGCCTTTTTGTGATGGCGGCCATATTAGATTTAAAATGACGTCACACAGCTTATTGTATACTATTGCAAAAATCAGCCGCCATCTTTGAACCCCCTTATTAATTTTTTTACAAAATGTTCAGATTATATTTAGTTACATATAAATAACTCAGGTTGAACCCGAGTCCAACTACATGTAGACGCGAGTCGTGTTGAGTAACGATCCATTGAGCACGACTCTGTTCTGCTACCTGGGTTGAGTTTTAATTTTGTGTAGGCCGCCATTTTAAATTTGGAGTGACGGCAAACAGCTAATTGTATTCTATCATATCCTTTCATTTGATACCCATTTCAAGAAGCCGGAGAGCAGAGCACAATTGCAAAAATCGGCCGCAGTTTTGGATTTTTTTACAAAACTAAACGTGTATGCAAAATTTCAGTTCAATCGGATACCGGGTAGTGGGTCAAGTTTAACCTCAAGAGATCTTACGCCTTGCAAAAATCGGCCGCAGTTTATTCTTTAATGCAAGATTACAGTACCGTCGCCAGAACAGGGCATTTGACTCACTCTCAAATTTTCTTCATAGATGACCTTCTTTATTCATAACGACAACGATCATGTGTCATACTGGCAACCACGATTTCCCCATCAAAATCAAAATAATTCAACCACTTCCTATTTCTCTCTATTTTCCTTAATGGCAACCTGGATTCTGGGCGACGTCAGTTTGCATCATCCAAGTACACAGAGAAAGCTTATCATTAGTTTCTTTCTCCCATTTTAAGATCATAACAATCCAATCTGCGAAATTGGAAAAACATATCTCAAAACAATGTTTACTGGAACTGAGGCCAAAATTGAAATTCAGTATACTAATTTGAATTGAAATTCAGTATGAATAATTTGGCCGGTGAATTCAGAGTATATCTTACGAGTTACTTACCACCACATTCTCTCCCTGGTAAGACGTCTATACCAAACCTTGCTACACCACTTTTATTATTGAAAATGTAACACAGTCATTGATTTGAAATTTTGAGAATTTTATGCTTCGAAAAAAGTTGTTAGAATAATAGATTTAAGTTTTCTCATATTTAATCCTGTCGCAATTGGCTTTCAAGATCTGATCGTTGCGTATGATCAAGCTCATATATCAACTGATATCAAACTATTAATGGTAAGAGACACAATGTCAATATAATCGGAATGATGCAAAAGATTCCATCAAAATTTTCCACAAGTTGGTCTACGCTATGTGTCTTTGCGCATGTCATTATTTCGATTGTAAGATACTTACCAGATTACCCGATTGAAACCGTCCCAAGGCGCACCCTATCAAATTTGTTTTTTCGACATTATTATAAGTCTTTCAATAGATCGTTAACGGAAAACAAAAATAGTAGTAGTAGTAACAACATTGCCTTTAAAAAGCAAGAAATTAAAGGCAAGTCTGGAAAAACCCGCCCTGGTACCATGACGTTTTAATCCTTAAAAGTTGATCCATCTACCGATCTAAACTGTTCCTATCGTTGACGGAATCAGTTCCTGTTCATACCGTTGAAGACAAATACAGATGAACCTTACAGGAAGATGTCCTGTTCATAAATTGATGAGATATATCTTTGTTCGTACAGATGAAGAGATGAATTCCTTGTTCGTACAGTTGAAGGGATGAGTTCCAGCTTCTACTTCACCCTTCCTTCCTTCCTGGGGGTCAGTCCTACCAAGCACGTGAATACTTCATATCTGTTATAATATATTTCTTTTTATCTACTTAGTAGTTCCAGTTCTGGAAGTACTCTTTTCGTCATAATGACGTATTCCCATTCATTATAAAATATCTATTAAAGCTTCCGCAAGGTTTTTGTAAATATTGAACTTCTCTAGGCCATTTTTATTAAATTTTCTAAAGTGTCTATCGATTGAAGTAAACTTGAATATTTCTCATAAACCAAACTTTCATAGTTTTACAAACTATTTCTCGCTGCCAAAATCAGCTTCGATCTTCAACTAAACTGCAGTTGTTATCCCTTTATGTGCATGAACAGTTTAAATCTTAACTTTCTTATACAATATAAAATTGAAATTCCTTGCTGAAATATTCGATCCAATATTTCAAAACACAAATAAAAACCAATTTTATTTTGAACGATTTCAACTCGTTCTGAATTACTCACAGATTGTTGTAGAAGTATTACCTGCTGTTGACCTTTACCTTCTACAATTCTACAGCTGCTGACTAGATTTTCGTTATTAAATTCCTTCAACAAAAAAAATCGCATAAACCAACAAAAATCCCTCCCTCAGCAAGCATTCTACTTACATTTATTTCATCCATCACTGTCCCAATTGTATAGTTTTACAAGTTCATATAAAACACCGAGACTAGAATTTTTCTCTCCTTGTTGTTGAACGTCTCTCAGTCAGTCGACAGCGAAAGCATTCTTATCCCCCTGAGAACAGAGTGTATTGATGCATTTGATGTTTACATTCTTCTGCAGGTCCAAGTAAAAGCATTTTTTTAGAGAGCTGCAATGCTTTTGCACAACTATCCTACCACCCTGTACCATCTTGCACTTTACTGTTAACGTTTTATAGAATGGGGCCAGTTCAGAAATGCCGAAAAAAGAAAAATGTTTTTACTTGAATTTTACTTTGTTGAGATTCAAAGAGATTCCTTGTGAGTGGTTTATATTTACCATGGGAAAAGGAATACTTTATAGGAAAAAGCTTGTTTCGAGTTTCCAGTTCTTAGGTCGATAATATGAAGTGCACGAACGTACATAAATTAAGTTTTTATCGGTATAACCCTGCAGTCCGCTCAAATTAGTAAAAATTAAAGAAACATTTTCCACAGCTATGAACCGGTGCCAAGTGAAGGATTTGGGGTGTCTAAACATGATTTTCACGACCCGCGGTTGCACCCTCTGTCCCTTTGAGAAATACATATACTAATTTCAGCGTTTTTTTCGCCTTTTTCTCAAAAGAGCAAAGTTGTAGAGCATACATTTTCTTACCAGTTTTGTATTCTCTATTGTTTTCGAATTCCTCATAGTTTCACGGCTAGAGGACGTTTTACGACCGAGTCAATGCCAATTCCATCCTATCTTAATTCACTAAAAAAAACTTATGAGGAAGAAAAACCCGCCCTGGTACCATGACGTCCGCAAAAGTTCGACAAAGGACATGGCCCATTTTTGTATGGGCGTGTGCATAGCTATCGAACTTAGTGCACACCAATGATTTTTGGTGTTTTATATTCGTGAATATTGGCACATTAATTTGCTATAAATAAAAAACTCAAGGAACTTGTCATTACAACAGACTAGACATAAACAGTTTCATGAAATCTTTTAATCAGATCGCTTGCAATAAGTGGTTTTGTGCTAATATCTCTTAAACGGCAAGTCCTATCATAAAATAGTGTTTACAGAGTTTGTAGATCATGAGATTAATGAACGTCTAATGACTTATACAAGCTGCGAATTAGGGAATATGAGTAATTTAAGTCTTTAAAACGGCTATATCTCATGAACGGCAGCTCGTACAAGAAAATGTATAATATCATTTTTTGTAGACAATCTCATGATCTACAAACTCTGTAAACACTATTTTATGATAGGACTTGCCGTTTAAGAGATATTAGCACAAAACCGAATTTTCTGTTTTTAGGGTAGCATACCACCAATTTTACGAAACATCAACAATGATAACCAGTTAATAGTAGGTTACCAAAATTCCCTTTAGATCGGTCTTCATTTAGCGGTTGCGGAAGACATAACACTCCGACGTGGCTGTCTTCTGCTAATTTCGACGGTTGTGACTCAGTCGGCTGCTTAAAAAAAGTGAGCTCATACAACATCCAAGAGTTCAAACTAGAAACTCACACTATACAATATATTTACTACAAATGTGTACATGGAATGTACTTTTTTGTCCATGTCCTTTATATGTTTTTTACCGCTATTGGGCTAAATGTATGTATGTAGGCTGGAAAAATAGCATGGTTTGTAACAACTCAACAATTACTCGGTATAACAGCAATAGCACGCCTGGCGCGTTTCTCTAATGGTTCTGCAGGATCTGCACCGCCCTGAGCCCTGTTGGATGAAATAGCTGACTTGGGATTCCGTTTCTTTCCGATGAACGGAGTCCACAATCCAACCGGACTTCTTACTGTTGACAGATTATTCTTCAATATGAACAGTCTTCGGATGAAAATGGTTTAGATGGGGGAATTGGTTTTCCGCCTGGCGTACATTATTCCTATGAGGTATGTATGTGCGTAAACTATTATTTTTGCGACGCAGCGCATGTCACATGGACTGATTTTCCAATCTATGTTTTTTTTTATGTGGAAGACTAGAGGCTCAGGCAAAGCCCTTTATACTGTCGGCAATCTATTTTCTTCGTATGGCGTGCAATGTCAAACAGTAACTCTAGTCGGAAAGGAAAGGCCTGTCGCAACCTAGCCACGACATTTTGTTTCTGACTTCGGGCATAGAGAAACAACTCGGTGGAGTGTTATGCCTCCTGAAACGAGTTGAATCTCATCCACCAACCGATGACATACGCTTTGGTGGAGCAGGAAAGGAAAGGAAAAGAAGGCTATGAAAGAAGGAAAGTTATATAGATGGGAAAGTGGAAAAGGCGAAGGACCGTGGGGCTAGCCGGGATTTGAACCCGGGACCTCTAGGATGGTAGCCAGACCTCTTACTACCCAAGCTACCGAGGCCACAGGCTTTACCCGTTATATGTATTTTTCTGCCATTTTCTGTCTGTGTAATTAAGGGCTTTAAACTTCCCTAAACTCTTCTTCATAGAAGCAGAAAAATACATTCCAAACACAAATTTGCATGCTTTTCTAGCACAAACGTGGAACCAGACAGAGAGATGTACAAACAAATTTCTCTACTCCAATTCCCACCCCGAGTAAAAATTGGACTCGCCCGTTCTTAGCCAGAAATAGGCATGTTCAAACCAAAATGGCTGCATGGCACCCGAAACAGCTACGGTACACTTGAGTAAAAATTCTACTTCTCTACAGGCACGAACGGAATAGTCCAAACAAAGGGCGCTACGCTCAAAGGTATTAAACGGAGAAAAATTGGGACTTTAAAATATAAAGAGTGCCATTAAGCATATTGAGTTGGCCGGTTCTCGTTTGATTGTGTAGGTAGTCCTTGTATGGGGCACCGCTTGGTAAAGCAACACTGAGTAATAATCTTTCGATTGTATGAGTTTTTAATCGAGTACTCTCCAGGGATTTCATATCCCTAAGCGAGGGTAGTCTAACTTTACCAATACCAATGGATCGCAGCTATTGTGATAATGATGTCTAAATTAATATTATAATTTGCTATTTTCATTTTCACCATCCCTATAAAATTATAAGAACTGATAGAGTGCAATCTTTTGGGCATGTGAAAAAAAAATTTCTTATAGGGTTTATCAGAGAAGCGCTTATAAGAAGCTTTACAAGGAAGAAATCTAGTAGGGAAACCATGAGAGAACTTGTAACACTCAGTAAACCAAGCTGATTCCGACCTTTAGGAAGACACAAATCAAAGGACGAAATTTTTAAACCAAGATGACTGGTAAATGAGAATTGAAAAGATCAAAGTTAAATTTGGATTATCGAGCCATTAATGATGATTAACAGAAAATAAATTAAAGATATACCATCGCAAATTTGCATTTTCAATTCAGAAACAAATTTCCATATGATCAAGAGCTACATATATTAAATCATTACAAAATTTTGTGAATCATGTTGAACGACACAAATCCGTCACCAAAATTGACCAATCATGTTTTATTTCTTCATTAAATTGAACAAAATTTTTTGCATTACCATATATAATGTGTAAAATGTGAAACGATTTGCAATTTTAATGGCCAAAAATCATGGTAAGCGTGAAGAAACCGAAAAACAAAGTCTGTTAAAAAAAAAACACATTTTTGATGTCGATACTTTAATTCCCATTCATATCTTAATCTCTGCTCTAATTTTTCTTATCCAAAAATCAAAAAAATCAATTTTTGCTAAAATTACTTATAACAATTTTTTCTGTAATTATTATTCAATAATTCGAATAACTGCTCTCAATCCCAGTTATGTTTTCAATGTCTAACTTTTAATGTTGTAATTTTTTAACCTTGTAACCAGGCATAAAGAGGTTAGTTAGCCCTTAAACTTGAACCTAATCTGATAGATAATATCAAATTGTAAACCATTCCCACAAAAAAACCCTACTCGAATCACACGAATTTATTTATGCGTTTGCTCTGTATTAAAAGAGATTTTTAGCCTAAACGTGAACCTGATTATGCATTATCGATTTATGTATTATGTACATAAGCGGTCCCAGGTCCACTCCATAAAAATGCTGATCAAAAATATGTTATAGCTCTTCTCACACGATTTATCGGATTTTAATAAATGAAAAAAAAAAAATAAAAAACCTGCGTGGTCTACCTTTTTGGATTTTTTATGATATGCAAGCCTACACATATTTATTTGTTTAATAAAAACACATTTAGGAAAAGTGCAGCATGATTATCTTAAAGAGAGTGAAAAAATGCGGGTTTATTAAGTACAAGGCCGTGATATACTTACATATGCTGGAACAAAAAAGATTTTCTTTTAAATAACACTATAAAAACGGTTTTCATTATTAGATGGTTTTGCATATTTTTATAGATTTAGTACAAGAGATTATTTTTTGTTTAAGCTTCATGCGTCAAATCGATTTTTATTTTATAAATATTCATGTAGAAAACCACGATTTACTTAATCTCCATTAATCAAAAAATCTCAGAAAATATTTCGAGATGTGCGATCAACATAATAAAAGAAATCAAATTTTTAGTAAACATCGTAATTATTTTTGTTATATTAAGTCGGTGATTAATTTAGTTTTTTTTTGTTTAAATATATTTACCACTAGCAAAAACCCGCATGCGTTGCAACGTCTTTTAATAAAAAAAAATTATGTGTGCAGTCCGGGGTAATAAAATGGTATATGACGCAAATAATGACATATCATGTCATTAAATTATGACCAGTTGTCATAAATAATGGCAAGAGTTTCGTTTACACGAATGACAAATAATGACGAGTCGGATTATGATGATGACAGAGTTTAATTTATTTGTATTGTTGCTGCTGTTGAAATAGGAAATTATTTCCAACAAGGGGCTAAAACTACCTCTACAATTTTTAAAATCAACTTTATAAAACCATTTTTATTATTATTTGAGTTATTACAAAAACATAGAGCACAACAGGACTTGTATTATGACAATCGGTCATAAAAGAATAAGCAAGTTCATTCTTTAATGATAACTTGCCATAATTTGACACACTAGTCATTTTTCATGTCATTATTTGTCATTATCGATTACATGGTCATAATTTGTATCATTATTTCTGTCATAAAAAAGTTGTCATTACAATGACAAAAAGGTTGTCATTATAATGACATCGTGTTAAGACGGCATTTAAAGGATGTTATTATAATGATAACTTTTATGACACGAACTTTTTGCCACTTTTTATGACAGAAACACTGACACAAATAACGGCAAAATGACTAGTGTGTCATTCGTGTAAACTAACATTAATGCTTCTTTATAAACGATGCTCGATGTTTCACTTGTAGTATTTGTTTGTTGCATTACTGAGTTGAATAGACCTAGTTTAGGTGATTTTTGTAAATAGGCATAAATGCGGCTCATCAAAATTTCAGTGTCTATAACGAAATTTCAAAGAGCAGCCAACAGCTTACTGTCATATCATTAATCAGGAGAATACTACCGAATATTGATTTTTCCGATTATGCTTTCATATTTTGTTTTAAATGACGCTTTTTAATCTGTCCCTAAATGAGTGGTCATTTTGCAAGTGCATTAATTTCATCGGCTAGCGTATCTGTCAGGACAACTGGCAATGTTTTGCCCGAAATCTATTCCGATAAACTGCCTAAAATAATTGTTCTGTTAACGGCTTCAATAGATAATTCATTTGCCATTGTACATTAATCCCATTTTCAGACAACCTTGTGACAGTTTTTAGATTTTTTGCACGCAGGATTTTCCATATGATCTTCTTCGATCAGTACCTTAAACATAGGTTGAGCTGCTTTTCTTATGTGAGTCAAGTTTTAGCTTATGATCCTGCCACGGCAACCTTTTAATCTGCAAGTATTTTGCCCAATATGAGATTAATTAAGAAACTCATGTCAGTGCCTCCTGGTGGTCCTTAAAAGCTCACCAGTGTTAATGACTCGTTGATAGAGTTTCTTTGTTTAAGTTTGGTTCATTGTGTTCCACATATTCTCTGTTTAAATTATCATCAGAGACCCATCGATCATTAGTGGAGATGGCAAACCATAATGATCCCTAGTATTTCCGCCAATTGAAATAACAGAATCTCGCAGTGACAACATTTTAATCGCGTTCCTCGATTATCGAGTCATATTTGAGTCATATATCGAATCATATGATCCGATATTCTACACTATACATATTAAAATACCAAATTGGAAATAAGTACAATTATTGTTATAAGCAACTACCTAATCAGTACTTGATAGATGCCTATTCATAGATTGAAGCAGAGATACTGTTTTTTATAAGAACTAATCAGAAAAAACTCAAAATGCAGAAATATATACTTGTTCAAGACGCAATCAATCAAAATGAAAATTTCGATAACTTAATTCCAATTGAAGACCTCAAAGAGCTATATTTAAATATCCATTGATGCAGGGGCGGCGCTTTGATAGGTGCGAATGGTGCACTTGAACCGGGCGCAATTGTACGAGGGCGCAGTTTCCGAAAATCTTTTAAAAAAATTGTAAAAGTGTTCGCGTAACTTTATTTTGAGAATTGTGTATTTTTTCATTGTCCTTAACTGAGATCAAAAAATGAAGGCTAATGGGGTGCAATATAGCATACTGCACCGGGCGCAAAAACCCAAAGCGCCGGACCTGCATTGATGTCTAGGTACATATTGATCGGACTATAGGCAACCCAAACAACGAAAATTCGACGATTATTTACGTGAAAATTTATTTTGGCAAACCTAAATATTTAGAGAGAACTTTTTGAGGTTTAGAAATGGAATGATAAAAAAAGTGTTCACACGTTTTCTTTCGACCATGGGTTCAAGTTTTCGGTCTAGTCCAATAACCGTATACGATAGCCGGAACCGATAATCGGTACCTGATAATAAGATTCGGGTAAAAATAGATAGTTAATAGGAAAACAAATAACACGTTTTTATTTTGAATTTGGAATAGTGACACTCAGCTAATTGTATTCTACTTGTTATAACATTTCTTTTGATAACCATACCGATTGGGCTGCGAAGAAAAAGGTAGTACGCCATTTTGTGTTGGCCGCCATTTTAAATTTGGAATGACGCCACCCAGCTTATAATATTCTATTGTCAGATCCTTTCATTTGATACCCATACCGACCGCCGTTTTGAATTTGGAATCACACCGATTAGCTAGTTCTATTCTACTTATTATACCCTTTCATTTGATACCCATGTCGCGGGTCGGGGAGTACAATTGCCAAATTCGGCCGCCATATTGCAACCGCTTTCTTGATTTTTTTATACAAAATGGTCAGATTGCACTTTTCCGCGAACTATACATACATGTACACTGATCGAAGAAGAATAACAAAAACGTCGACTACGGTGGTTTGGAGATGTTAGCCAAATGGATGATAAGCGTTTGCCAAATAAACTTCTCTGGCGAGACCTACCGACAGACTGGAGAATTCACCAATCGGCACCGGAAGCTGGCTAAGGCCGCGGTCGCGTCTCGCGCTTGTAAGCTTGTAAGCTTGTTCGCGCATGTACGCTTGTAAATCAAAAGCATGGAAACTCAAGAGAGCGGTCCGCTTCAACGATTGCAGCTTTTAGGCATGTACGCTTGTTTAAGCATGTAAGATGGTAGATCAAATTCATTTGATTTACAATCGCACAAGCGAGAACAAGTTGCCCTTGAAGATTTACTTTGCATATAATATTCATAATTATAATGGACCTGGAAATTATGATAAATGAAGTTAGAAAAATAAGTCTTTTGTGGGTGACCGACAACCTTTCAGCTGCAGTGATTGGTTTTTTCAGATTAGGGTGCTGTTTTTCTACAATTGGCTGTATTTCATTTAAAATATAGTTAAACGTAGCACGAGTCATTCTATAATACTCATAAAATTTTTCGTCGTCTTCCTCCAAATACTTAAATAACTGGTGAAACTCACCAAACTTATAGCGGTCACGAAAAATAGGATGGACCGTATATCTTTTCTTTTTAAAAAATAATACTTTCGCTCTAAGAAAACTACTTTCTGCACAAAACATTTCTTTTCTTGAAAGTGCCATAATTGAAAGCAATGTGAAAAATATGCTCTATAAATTATTTAGCTTCGAATGGCGAATGGTAAATGCTTAATACCTATCACAAGCGCAACCAGCTACATAATAACAAGCGTGAGATCTGACCACAGAAAGCGTCAACGCTTGCTAGCGTGAACAAGCGCAACAAGCTAACAAGCTTACAAGCGCGAGACGCGACCGCAGCCTAAAGGATATCTAGGGTGACTTAAAGAATCAAAAATTATCAGTTATTGAGGCTCGATACGTCGCCAAAAACCGTCAAGAATGGAAACGAATCGTGAATAAAGTGCGAGACCCACCGGCACCGACAGCAGCGTATTCGATGTGGGGATGTCCAGCTCGGACCTCAAGCTGACGGATCAAAGAAGAATACGAATACACTTTTTTAATTTTGACAACAGATTCATTAATTCCCATTTGTGTCGTTATTCGTGACTTTAAAAACTCCCCGATATCGATTTTCAATTCATTCAGAATACATTTGCAAAATTCGTCCGTCATATTGGCGCCACCATTTTGAATTTTCAAATTTTGACCACGGTAGAAAAACCCCGACGCCGATTTGCAATGCAATCGGAACCCAATTGTAAAACGAGTTCGCAATCTTGAAAGTGCCATCTTGATTTTTTGACAAATTTATCAGATTGCATTGCCACGGGAACTCAATGTGTGTACAAAATTACATAAGAATCGGTTAAGTAGAAGTAGTTGAAAGCAAGATTTGAACCAAAGAAGAAAACTAACAAACAAAACTAAAAAAAAAAAAATGCAAATAACTTAACCTTGTTTCAAATCGAAATCCATCTTTGAACCCCCAGAGATCAATAACTTACATTATTAAAAATCTTCTAAACAATATTACATGACGCCATCTGATTTTTTGCCATAATATAAAACAAACTGCTTGCGATTCACTTTTCAGACAGAGAGAACTGGTCTGTCTGTCTGCCCATCCACTTCGCCATGCTACATTGTGGCAAAACCACTTTCATTTTAGCTTGAGCAAAAGAAAAATAAAAAAAACACAACGAAAAATCATATGAAAAACAAAATATGTATAAAAACAAAAACAAAAAATAAAGCGTAAAACGAGACTTTATCAGAGTATTTTTTCTTTTTGCAGCAATAACCACATATGAAATCCCATCTGGACATGGAAGCTACGGACCCCCATCAAAGGCCCCATCATACCCAACAGCAACACACCAATACTTGCCGCCCGGTGCCTTCTCTGGCGGTGCTCCATTCACAGGTCATGCTGCATTCGAGGGTTCACCATCTTTGTCATATCAGCCATCTAAATATGGTATATCCGTTGAAGGTAAGTGATTCACCTGTAAATTTTGTGAATGTTGACTAATATTGACTTGTGGTAACTACTATACAGACGGACACTACTTCCGTATTTAAATATGTTTAAAATATCTATATATGCTAACAACTCTTCCGTTTCTAACAGTGCATTTTCCTAACTAGTTTCACCTGTTCATTCATACTGTTCATATCGTACACCCTCCTATCATCAAGCTACATAGAGACGATCTGCACACGTCAATATACTTCTGAAGTAACTTCACTGTCAATAACATCATTAGCCAAAACTTCATGCCATCATAATCCTCGTCTTCTATTTCTGCTTTCTGTACTTTAGACTTCATGCATTTCTGCATTGCATCGCGGTGCATGCGTGCACACGGAAATCGTTGCTTGCAGTTGGATAACTTATCCAGAGTGGATTTGCCACTTTTCTTTCTCGTGTTTGTTTGTGTCTCAAGAGTTCAGCTGCCATGTAAAAATGCAATCTCGTTGCAGATATTGTCGCCATGAAATTTATTACAAAATTTCTTCTCCCAACAGGAAACTGCAAGGAACGAGATCCAGGAAACATTCCGCACTTAACTTAATCCGTTCCAACATTGTTATTGGTTAGAAAAGTATTCGAAGCTAGATTTTAATCAGTTTAATAAAATGTGAAAGTATTCCACTCTCACTTTTGCAGCAGCACAGCATCTGGAATTCTGGACGTGTTCGGGGAGCTCTAGTAGACGACTCTTTGGAGGCAGCTTCGATAAATTGATTCACTGGAAATACGGAAATCGGCTTTAGTTGTTCCTTTTTTAACTTGAAATCGTTTATTTATAAATAAGATAGATTTTATTAACTTTCACTTTTACGTGACAAGGACTTGATTTTCTTGACTCTTATGTTGACACTTCTGAGAAAATTTTATATTTGAAGAAATTTTTCCCATAGGCACTTGAGATAGATGTGCTGAAAATGGACATTTGTAAAGGAGCAAAATGTTTTTAAGGCTTGAAAATATTTAGACACAATTAATCATTTAGAAGCCTCCACCCTGTATGTAAACATAATCTTACAGTCTTGGTGGGTTTGCACTTTCGCCCTTAATCTCTTCCATTATTTTCTCGTCCTCAAAGATTCTCAGGCCTGATTTGATTTTATAACATGAGTCAAGCATTATTTCCTAGGTCTTCATTTTCTTTTGCTATCTAAAAACGTTTGCAAACATTTTTTTGATCTTGTGCCTGGATTACGACAATTTATCGAGCCATAACAAGACGTATGTTCCTTTCGGGTTCCATTTATGATTCTTTAATTTTCAAGACACTGACTTCTTATTCACCGGTGCACCGGCATCATTTCCATCCGCATAAGTGGCTTCACCGTCTGGCATGTTCAGTTGAATTTTGTTATTGCCGTTTCGACAGAAGTTAGAAATGCAAAAACCCCCTGGAAGGAAATTCCATTATTCCAGTTGATTACTCTCTTTTGAGCGAGCTTTTACTTTAAACCTCAATTTCATGTTCTGTTGGGCGAACTCAAGTTTGATTTTTCCTAAGTTCAATATGTGAAAATGTATGCGAACTGAAATTGAAGCTCAGTAGACCAATTTGCTCGAACTTGCGCAGATAGGCATGTGAAGCCGGGGTATTAGTCTAATTTGGATTTTACAATTTTTTTGTATGTAAAAGGCCATTCGTAGGCAGCTAAGATGCTGTCGATAATTGCCACAGAGATATAATTGTAGCATATATACAATGAGGTATTGCATTGTTCTGGTTTTCAAAGCTCTTGTACAGATCTATTTTTCATTTTCAAACTTTCTTCATATTGGTACTCCTGAATGCATTTTGAACTGATCTTCCTTCTGCTTCAGTGAACGGTGTCAATCTAACGGGTAGTCTATACTACGTACACATATGGAGTTGAACCTATGTTGAACTCTGGTTCAACTGCATGTAGACACGAGTTGAGTTGAAATAGCGTCGAGTGATCAATCCTGATACCTGAATCGAGTTCATTTTGAGCATATTGGTGCGAGTTCATTAGTTCAATAGTTGAATTTAGTTGACAGCGTCTGTATTATGCATTTTATTGCCATTATCGGATTTTTACTAGTTTTATTTTCTTTATTTAAAATTTAATTTGAATTTTCACAATAACCCACAGTTCACACAACATTTTTATGTTACAGCTGATAGATTAATGCTCTCATTTTAACTCTATTTCGACTCGATTCTTCAGTCTTGTTCTTCATAGACGTGAGTCGAAAGATCAGCTCAACCTCAACTCAGCTATTGACCTCGCCATGTATGCATAGTTCTAAACACTGCAAAGTCATGCCAAAAACACGGCAAAAACTGGAAGAAATTGAGACAATTTTTTGAAATTTGGTTTTGCGAGGTCCATGGTTACAAATCCGTCAGTCGGCCTCAAAAATGGTTTTCCTGGGCTTTTCGAGACTGCAAAATTCGAATTTTGGCAATGTTTTTTTCGAAAACGAAATTACGGCTAATCGATCACTTTCCACTGGCCCACAAACTCATTTTGGGTAGCAAATATAGTTTATCCGTGAAGTGTATGCCGCATTTCCACCGCGCTCTTTTTTGTTTTTCCGCACACTGGCTTTAACAAAATTTGAAGTGTACGACCACCAGTACTGCTTGTTACGGGAATCAATGATAGCACCCTCCTTCAGGCCCAATTTATTATTTTCATAAAAGCGCAGCTTTCTTCTTTGAACTTGCGATTTCATTTAAATTTTGCTTAGATCTTTTCTGAATTGGCATTGGAATTCCAAACTGGAAGCACGACTCTGAAGAGTGGCGCTGATGGCTCAAAGTGGGAGACGCGGATGAATTTATCTTTTTGACGCACTTTTTAATTTCTACTAAAATTTTATAGAGTTCGATAAATACGCCGTTCTGAATCGTCTATCAGTACCATTTCAGCTAAGAATCTATTCACATCGAAAAAACCGTTGAAATTGTAGCGCTTTACATTGAAAACAATCGTGAAGAATGTGCGTGCTTATCGCAAAAAATTTGGGAAAAATTCAGTGTTGTTTGACTACACAGTTCGTAGTTTGGTGAAGAATTTCTTTGAATACGTGTCTGTAGCCACTCTCCACCGTCCGAATCGATCGCGTCTGCGACGCTACATTTTGATGACGGACGAAGCTCATTTTACCCCCCTATTCTTATCTAGGCTGAACAATGAAAGAAAAAATCCAAGCTAATCCAGTATACTTTTTACGCCTCCTATTCTATCTAGCGTCCTATCATTCCATGTAATCAATTCGTGTTCCATCTTTCGTTGAGTAAGTCGTTACCGTGTGATCCGACCAGTCCGAGGCCGTCAGATCCCGTAACATGGTTTTTTTTCCAAGATTTGATTGTTAGCCTAATTCCCAAATAGTACCTAGGATCAGTTTTTCCGCTACATTGTCAACAGTTACCTGTATTTCTCAGAGTTCACAACGTGGACGTGGTGGGTACGACTTTGCTGACAGAGCTGTGATTGTGGTTTACAGTAGGTATTCCCTAGTGTGAACACCCTAGGACCTATTTTTAGCACCATTCCGCCCCATCACATTTAGACTATTCTATTGTGGAATCTTATTCTTCTTATGCTTATGCAGTTTTCATCTACCATCATGTATGCCGAGACCCAGTGTTCTATGTAATAAATCTGGATAACTTAGTTTTAAAATCCTGTCGACTTTTTGTAAATATGTAAATGTAAATATAATCAAATCCATTTTATTCATTCAATATTTTCTACACTGTACCCATAAATACTTAATTGAAGCCTATATTACATCAATGGTCTTCAATACCTCTAAACTATCTAAGACCCTTGTAGCATTAGTCAAAATACTAACTTTCAAAAAGAAAAAAAAATACTATTTCATGCATTATTAATTCTAAAACTAAATATCTTAGGAAAAATTCCTAAAAATTAATTGTAAAAGTGCAAAAACATAAAAGATACTTTTTGGACCATAAACTATACCATATTATGCCATCTTAAAGCTTAAGAACTTTAGAACTTTAAGAAGAAACACTCTTAAAAAGAAGAAACGTTTATAGTAATTGTCACAAACTGTCCCAAAAGTCACAAAATGTCCCAAAAAGTCCCAAAATGTCCCAAATATCTCAAAATGTCCCAAAAATCTCAAAATGTTGCAAAGTCTTCCAAAATGTATTGTACAAAAAATAAGTCCTATCAATATTAGCAACTAATAACTCACCGAAGCTTCCACTTTTGTCACATTTACCTGATCTAAATTAAAACTCGAAACTGGGCTAATTTTCGTTCCATTTTAAATTTTCGATCCAAATATTCAATTTTCGATTTGTGAAATAAATTTATTTGGGACATCTTGTGTAGGTATAAGAATCCCGAATGGCATGCAATTTCTAACCAACATAATCCAAAAAATAAAACAATCACAATATTTCGACATAAACCGCCCTCACATTTGTCTTATTTGCGATATTTCCAATAAAAAAAATTATTACCACACTAAACCAATATTTTTTACCTTCAATTCCAATATCAATTTTGCAAAATTCTTTCAAAATAATTTCGTTTTTTTTTTGTTTTTCTTATCAAAATTTTTACCTAAACGAAAATTCAATGTTACAATTTCTACCACGATATCATTACGAAATTTGCATATGTGACAAATGTTGTGACTTTCACTTCTCAACCAACCAATGACAAACTATAAAACACCCAAAAAAAATGAATTCTTCCAAGTTAACAAATAATTTTTTTTTTATAATACCACAGAAATATCATCCAACATTGCACGAATGCGCTCCATACTCGTCATGTAAATATTGTAAATGTCGGTTTGCATGTTACCTCCTCGTTATACTATATTTACCTGTTGGAAGAAAAAAAAACTTTTGTAGTAAAAAAATAATAAAAAAAAATCTGCAACAATTTTCTAAGTGACTAACTCCTATCCCGTTGATGTAATCAAAAAAATATTAAAAAAAAACCAGAATGTCCATACCTGGACTGATACCTCACGTTTATGCAAATATTACCAACCGCGGGTCGTATGGGTTTTACTTTACCTCTTTGTTTTACTTTCTTGCATGCTAGACTTTGATTTTTTTTTTTTTTAGAGAGGTGAACGACCACCTGTAATTTTCTCTGAAATATTTTTACGTTTTTTTTTCTATATTTTTAGTAGTTTTGTAATTATTTTGTGTGTACATTATTGTGTAAATAGAAATTTTATTTTGTGTATTTTCACTGTGACATAAATGTATATATTTACATGTATATGGTACATTCGCTCCAGTTGTTTACGAGTATTAACGTTGTAATCATAATCATTCTTATTTCACACCATCAATCCATCAATCTTATAAATTTTTTTCTTCAACTCTTATTTTACGCATAACAAATTGTTCTACTTCACATACAGGACAATCATCTGGACACTACGGACCATTGAGCCAACGTGAGGCTCAAAGTGCCTCAAAAGCGCTCAAGGAGATAATACACTTACTACCATTTACAAAACCAAAATCGACCACAGAAGCACCGTCACATACATACAAAGTAGTTGAACAGTACTCCATACCAAGCGATCCTATACCCGATTACAAGCCAGTAATTGAAACGATAACTCATTCCCAATCCCTAACCACAGCTTACGATGCCTCATTCCCATCAGCATCCTCATCAAGTGAAGATAACTTCATTTCCAACGACCAATATCCTTCCTCCAATTCCAACTATGACTCCCCACAAGCATATGACGTATACCGCGCAATGGCGAAGAAGTATAAAAACAGCGACCCTAGTCCATCATATACCTCTTCTAACAAACAGCCAGTAACATCGACAATAGTCATTACTAGCGGCTCAAACGCTAACAATGGTTACAGCTACAACCAGGGTTCACAATTAGGTCCTATTTATGCATCGGCATCACAGAAACACACATTCTATGTGCCACCCCCGCGCAATACTCATCGATTTCAATCGAAGCAAGATTTCCGATACAGGCCAAGAAGGCCGCAAGCTCCTCCTAGTCGGCGAAAAAATTTCGAGATCTACAAGTCCAAAGGATACCAAATCAGGGATCCTGCACAATTTAACAGACAACTACTGTACTAAGAAAAGGAGACGGACGAAACAGACGAACACCCACTTATATTCACTACACACAACACACACATATTTTTATACCACCTTAATCGGACTGATAATTTATTCAACACATACAAAACATATTGCTTTTAGCTTGAGTGAATTGATTGTGTGATGGTTTGTTTTTTTGGAGGTAATTTTTAATGCATTTTGTTTTTTGATTTTGCTGGTTTTTTTAGGTTAAGTAATTTATATATTTTTAGATCTAAGCGCTTTTTTTTAGTAGAGCTTGGTAAGCACATATTGGACAAAAAATAAAATTCTTATGGAAAAGAACATAAGACTGACTCATTTTGACTGGACTAAATATTCACGGACATTCTACCATTTTTTACTTTTATTTCAATATATGCATTTTTTCATTAAACAAAACATCAAAACCAGCTCTCCTATCATATACTCGACAACTATTAATATCGAATTCGAGTGTGGTAGTGGTTAAAATTGCAGCTTGCCATTGATCGACGTGTTTTAGACCATACAGTTCATCCAAAAAAAATGGATCTAATAAAAATACATTCTTCATCGCACCAATCAAAATTGTATCATCGCCACTGGGATTGACATAATACCTGAGTTAAAACATTCCCTGAAATTTATCGCCTCTTTTATAGATATGAATATATTGGTTACCGATCTTTCCAAAAGCGAGTGTCATTTTACCAAGTAGTCCCCCAACCAATATTAACTAAGTTCCACGCTGCTTGACCTACGCAATCGAACGACAACCGTTCAATTGAGTATAATAATGGCATCTTTCGTCCTATACAATTTCGTAAAGCTCCAATGTTGCTCCCGCGAAGGTGAAACCACAATGTATGCTTTGTGATATCTATCAATGTCTAGCCCTTTCTCTCCGTGATTTGCTTGGACTATTCCATGCATCTTTTAAGCCGGGAATACACATGCCAGTAAAACGGGTAAGTAGCTTGCATGCGGGAAAATGGAAAATGCTAATAGATGGTAAAACAGTGATAAATTTGCACTTGCTAGTTACCTACAGGCATATCAACTTGCCTGTATCTAGCAAGTGAAAATTTATCACGGCTGGACCATCTATTAGCATATTCCATTTTCCCGCATGCAAGCTACTTACCGGTTTTACTGGCATGTGTATTCCCGGCTTTATTGATACGTGCCTGTAGCGGGCTGCAATTTTGAAAATTTAGATTTAGATGCCATACAAGAGTTTTAACGCTGTGTGCCTGTTTCAGGCTAAAATCGGGAGTCACGGTAATAAAGGTGATTCTCATAACAGCCTATGCATTAGTGAGCTAAAATTTATTTTATAGCTGCAGCCAGCGAGTAGCTGTTGATTCCGCTGACATTGCTTTTCTTGTCTTTCACCAGCCGTTTTACAGTGTTAATCTTGAAGATGACCCCGATTCGGATTATTTAGAAAATACTTGCTTAAATGCTTAGAGACTATGCGCAGAGGAGAGGAGGAAAGGATGATGTGCCTTCGAGCTGAAAAATACTTCTGCTGATCCGGTTGAATATGACGTTCAAACTAAACAGTGTAACTTATCGGAAAAAAATTCAATCTCGCAGAAACGCGGCTTCAGCATAAGTTCGAGCCCAACTCATCATTTTTTAATGGTTTTATTTAGCTTGACCTCGTATATTTCTTTGGTTCAAATCTTGCGACAGCTTTTTCAACTACTTCTACTAAACCGATTCTTATGAAATTTTGCCCACACATTGAGTTCCCGTGACAATGCAATCTGACCATTTTGTAAAAAAATCAAGATGGCGGTTCCAAGATGGCGGACGAATTTTCCAATTGAGTTCCGATTTCATTGAAACTCGGCATAAAGCCGGGAATACACATGCCAGTAAAACGGGTAAGTAGCTTGCATGCGGGAAAATGGAATATGCTAATAGATGGTACAAAGGTGATAAATTTGCACTTACTAGTTACCTACAGGCATATCAACTTGCCTGTATCAAGCAAGTGAAAATTTATCACGGCTGTACCATCTATTAGGATATTCCATTTTCCCGCATGCAAGCTACTTACCCGTTTTACTGGCATGTGTATTCCCGGCTTAAGGGGGATTTTAGGCCCACAAATGACGATTCTGTGGCCAAAATTTGAAAATTCAAAATGGCGGCGCCAATATGGCGGATGAATTTTGCAAATGTGTTCCGAATCCATTGAAAATCGGTATCGGGGGGTTTTTGGGGCCACAAATGACGATTCTGTGGTCAAAATTTGAAAATTCAAAATGGCGGCGCCAACATGGCGGATGACTTTTGCAAATGTGTTCTGAATACATTGAAAATCGGTATCGCAAGGTTTTTAGGGCCACAAATGACGATTCTGTGGTCAAAACTTGAAAATTCAAAATGGTGGCGGCAATATGGCGGGTGAATTTTGGAAATGTGTGCTGAATCCATTGAAAATCGGTTTCGGGGGGTTTTCAGGGTCACAAATGACGATTCTGTGGTCAAAATTTGAAAATTCAAAACAGCGGTTGATTTTTGCAAATATATTCTGAAATATGGTATGCATTCGTCAGAAATTAACGGGCAAGAAACCGTGCAATAAAGATACACTGAAAGAGTTGGAAAGGATGAGGAATTTGCATAATGACAGGAGCCAAAGATCAAACTAAGAACTAGAAAATAAAAAATAGGTAAAAAAACTTTTAAGTTAAATGGTTTTATTTGAAATTATAAGCTGTACCAAAAACTAGAAAATAATAAGAACACAAACATGGACCTTTTGAGATTCTGGCGTCTGGTAAGAAATCGTGCAATAGTAGCCGTGCTGTTTTCTCATGTCGTATGCCTAAGGGCACTTTGTGGCGCTGCGTCAACGGATCAAGTAATATTCTGGGACTTTTAACAGACTAAAATAAAACCATGGGGCGCATAAAAACCTGCATAACTACTGTATAATTAAATAAGAACGACTTGTCTAGAAAAATGTGTTCCAAGCCCACCAAAAATATATTTCAAATGCGCCCCATGTTTATATTTTAGTCTGTTAAAAGTCCCAGAATATTACTTGATCCGTTGACGCAGCGCCACAAAGTGCCCCTAGGCATACGACATGAGAAAACAGCACGGCTACTATTGCACGATTTCTTACCAGACGCCAGAATCTCAAAAGGTCCATGTTTGTGTTCTTATTATTTTCTAGTTTTTGGTACAGCTTATAATTTCAAATAAAACCATTTAACTTAAAAGTTTTTTTACCTATTTTTTATTATGATCTCGTTTGTCTAGATGGTCAAAGAAGTACTGACTAGCTCAATAACTCGATTACTTCTCACTTATTTTCATTTGGGAGACGACCTGATACTGCCTTTCAACATTAACGAAATTCAAGACTTGGTGGAGCATTTCATTCAGAAACAACAGGGCAATCGTTAAGTGAATGTTTGAAGGAAACCAGCTTTCAATGCAGATCAGCAGTTTACAGCGATCGCTTCACAAAATTTGCTTAAGCCGTTATAATCAAGGTGACGGCATTCGTATAATTTACGACGCTGACTACGACTAGTATGAAAACCTTATGCTAAATGTAGTGTGACAATGCTGATAAAACAAACATACGTCCCGATACAGGAAGCAGTACCGATTGGATACCACCTCCACCAGGTGGAGCACCATCATATCCAGAAGATAAAGATCGCTACCCAGATAATAGATTCCCAATCGGTATTCGCCTGTGATGGAAAATATTCCAATTGATAAGAATCGATATCCTGGAGGTGAGAAAGACAAGCTACTAAGGGATAGATATCCTGCAGAAAGATACCCCCTGAGAAATTTTCGCCAGGAAATTATTCTGCAGGAAAATGTCCTCCAGAAAGATATCCTCCTGAAAGATACTCTCCAGAAAGATGTCCTTAGGATTACACATATCCTTACAACCCACAATTGCCTATAGGTACTCTTTCAAAGCTAATCAAAACTCTATTTTTACCATACCATCACTCACGCTGCCTTACCCGTCCCGTCCATTTATACCTCATGTCGCGTTAAACTCAAAATGAGGGAACTAACAATGATATTCCTGCAATTGTTACCGAACCGGTTTTTAGGAGGGAGGTATAGAAAGGACCAGACGGAAGCATAGTAACATCTTTACGAGAACATATTGGCGTCAAAACTTTACCCATATACAGTGTGCTTTTGTTTCTCCTTCTTTCTTTGACTGCGATACAGATATCTCCGTGTTAAGACAAGAAAGTTAGTCATGATGAAAGAATAGTCATCTAGACCTAGATTACGTTGTAGAACTGGTTCGGTAACAGTTAAAGAAAAATAAAATATGGCCTTACAACGGGCGAACACCGACCGTGATTGAAATACAGTCCTCGGCCATGTGACGGGCATCAGAGGGTTGTTTGCACTAAAATATAAATCAACATGCCACACACACTTCACGTACAACAAACCGTCTTCAGGCGATTTCGTTTCTATTGTGCATCGAAAATCTTTAACCAGGATAAATCGGAAGGACGCAAATGATCAAGTTCCCCATAAAGCACATTCAACAATACATTTGGTGTAAATTCTTTTTTTGGCTCAAATTTCCCGTTGTATGCCCGTTTGTACAGCTCATTACTCTTTTAGTCAATTAAAAATAGTTAAAAACTATACGGCCATCATATGCCCCTTAAAAAACAAGCGGCCGGTGTTCGCCCGTTATACGACGTTTTTTTATTTTTATTAGTTTTACCAGTGTAGATATCCACAATGTATAATCTTCAGTAATAGTGCAAGGTTTGCTTATAATTTTCGGCGCAACAAAAATAGTATAAATACCACTGTCGAACTTCTGCTACTTTTTTCACTTAAACGTATAATTTCTTTTTTTTAAGTATTTCTTTTAAAATCAGGCAAGTTTTTCGTAGCCAAAACTTAGGTTTTAAAATCTCAACAATACAAAAATAACCAATAACCAATGTCCCAACAAAATGTCCCAAAATTCACTTTGTATCTCAAATAAAAAACAAAACTTGGAACATACTCAAAAGTGTAAAATGTATCCACTTTCATCAGTAAGTTAAATCCACTAAATCTGAAACTAAACAAAAACTGAGTGAGTGTGTTATCAGCTGATTAATATTTTGGGACACTCGCATTCTTAAACGTAATCCCGAAAGTTTTTAATAATTCAATTTTGTGATGTAAGTTACCTTCTAAAACTTAAAAAACAAAGTCATTAACCACTTCCATCTCCCTTAACTGGAAACACAATTAGATCTACAATTACAATATTAACAAGGAAGATATAAGTACATATAACCAACATTACAGGTTTAAAACCACTTTTAATCATATATAGTAGACCGCTTTTTATGCATGAACTCTACTATACATTGAATCCAAGACTGTTGACAAATTATTTTTGTTTACAATTTCATAAATAAAATGGTGCTCTTATGAAACTGTCCCAAGTAGCTTTTCCACGTAAGTAGTTCTTTTAATAAAAGCAACGACTGGCATTACACGGAGTTAATCGTCCAGTCTTCGTCTCATTGAATTTTAAGCCAACCTAAAGAAAAACTAATCCATCAACATTACATAAAGTCGAGATTAAATGTTCTGCATTTAATTTTAGATCGATTATGCAATGCTTTTATAGGTAAGACTGGCTTCGACAAAAACTGAAGTAAATCAAATTGAAATACCAGATTCCAGTTGAATAGTTTGATGAATGAAAAAAGTTGACATACCTATACATTATTAAGCCCTTAATGCAGAGGGCTAATCGAATTTCTTAATCAAGTAGTTTTTGTCCTAAAACCTTCTGTATACACTTTTTGTGGATGTACTTCAAAATGCTTTGGTGAGTTAGCTGATGGGCTTATGTGAATGAACTTGAACCTTTATGTAAGTTAAACTAAGGAACTCACTATCTAAATTAAGCTAATGCCTTCAGATACAGTTCAAGTATAAAAAGATGTAATTGGTATTGGTTTTTTAAAATTACTATATCAAATGGGATACTTCTACCTATTACGCTGATGCACTCTGGTCTCAAGAAATTATCTTCGGTCTTCTTCAGTTTCTTCTTCTTTCAGATCAAACCCAAGGAGTACACAAAGTATTGCCTTCTTTTTCTTTGGTGAGAGGTCCAAAAGTACTGCGGCCACTCACTTGGCCTATTGTACCACACCCCTATACTAGGTTTGTGGTTTACAGAGCTTGAACAGTCTAAGTTGAAGTCATGAACCTCACGCAAAACCCCAGTGTGACAATAACGTTATAATTAAAATTTGAAACTTTCGGAGATTGAATCCGAACTTCCTCGCCTTCACATACGAATTATTACTTCATGCCCCTGTTATTCTCGCACTGAGTAAAACCAAAGCGTTCTTGATTTAGATCGATTTCAAGTGCACAACTTTTCCGCCCATAGGGGATTAGCCATACATTTTAGGTACACCTTCTAATCATCTTTGGATTAAAATAATTATCCATAGTCACGTCGTATTCTTCGTTTTTTATAAAAGAGTCCTAATATGTAATAGTTGTAGTAGTAATGAAGCCTCCACCTCAGCCTTCGATGCTATTTCCGAACGGATTTCCGAAATTTTATTTTTCCCCCTGGACAGTAAAATCATTGTTACGTTTACAATGTACATTGGCTGAATTACTCAAATAGGCCCCAGTGTTACAGCAAATACGCCGAGTTCTTTGCGAGCCTCAAAAACTTACATCAAATTGTCCTACTAAAGACCCTGATATTCCAAGTCAAGGAGGATCTATTTCTTACTTCTCATCTGACTCAGTACTCCGTCAAGGTTAGCTCATCCCTTGGCAACTCGGACCACAAACTAGTTAACGCTTACAACCACCACAACTCCTAAAAGAACTGTCCTAAACTTAGTTCTAAGGAACTGGATTAAGAGCTTCCTTTCAGGACTTTCAATCAAGGTAGTATTGCACGCCATTTCGGCCGCAGTTCCCCAAGAGTCAATTCTATCACCCGGACTTTTCCTTATTTTCATTAATAATCTACTCACAATCCCCTGTAACCCACTTGACTGCTTTGCCGATGACCGTACTTTCCATTTCTTTTACTCCTTCGACAATATCAGACAAGCATGTGCCAGACCTTGTCTTTACAACCGTGAACTGTCCACTTCGCTCAGCCGGGATATCAAATCGATTCTTACTTGAGACCAGATGAATCCTGTGGAATTTAACTCCACCAAAAAGAACTCCAATGTCTGATCTCCAATCAAAATTGCACCAACCTTCCTCCTATCTCAGTGGATAAAGAGAATCTAACGCCTGACTCAACTCTCAACATCCTAGGGGTAACTTTAACAGAGGATCTGCAATCACATATTTCACATCGCTAAACAAGTCTCCCAATGCCTTAGTTTGCAAGTTCCTTCTCCAGCCAGCCGCCCTGGCTACAATCTACAAATCCTACATTCAGCCGCGCGTTGAATACAACAGGTACATATATCTGGGCAGGCGCCTCAAAACCCACCTTGGCTTGCCTCGCAAAATCGTCCCATCAATTACATTGGTGATGGCCCCTTTCGCGCCTCCATAGACGCCTTAAGCCACCGTAGGAATGTAGCAGCCCTCTTTACATACACATAGCATAGAAGTTCGTTTACGAATAGAATAACTCGACTGTGGAATAATATCCCGCAGTAAGTTTTTTCGAACACGTACAACACCTTAGAGCTCAAACGTAAGGTTCATCGACATTTTCTTGGTCACCTTCCAGAGCCCCTCTAACCTTTCCTATTCTCCTCTATTCTTTAAACCAAGCTTACTATTAGACATTACACCATGACCTGAACGACATGGCATGACATGGTTGTATAAACGGTGAGTCCTTCTAAGCTTGGTTTTTTCATATAAAAAAGCAATCTGCTTAGTGGCTTGTCGTATGGACTTGACTCGTCGAGGAGGTTTCATCCACGCCAAACTAGAACGTCCACAGATTTCGAATCGATGAATACAATGTAATTGGTTCGTAGAAGCCCCATGAATGTGGTTAAAGTGTAGGTCCATACTGATAGTGTCCAATGTCAAGATAAGGTATTGTAAAACCGGGTAAGCTCCGTGTCAAGAGAAGATATTTAACCAGCAGTGCCAAGACTGCCCACTGTCATTCAACCATCGACACAATATCCAGCCGCATTTATGCTTTAGGTTTGTAAACTAGACGCGTGAACAGGTTCTGAATAACGAGAGTCTGTTCCTGGCTTTCGCCAGAGAATGTCAGCGATCATTAAAGAAGATTCGTGACCTCGAGGCACAACCACTTCAGTGCACCGTGTCAAGCCAAATAGTTTCCTGACAAGCAGTAATGAACTGGTGGATGCCTTAGCACTATTTTCCAGAGTTGAGCCGGACTTACATGTGGCAGTACATTTGTCCCTTACACGATGGTAAATTGTACTGAGGCCCCAATTTTTATAAAGGTCCCAGTTCACAAATAAAGTCCTACTGGTATATGAGCGTGTATCGATATAAATAAAGCGAAGTGGGGTTGTAAATTACGTAGTGCCGACACATTGCAATTGCGGCGAGGTGAGATTGTAAACAGGAACTTTTCATTGCAATTGCGGCGAGGTGAGATTGTAAACAGACATTTCTTACATTTTTTGAGGGAGTGAAATTTTGTACTGGAGACACATTTGGTACTTCTTTTGCGGCAGCATTTCTAACTTGAAATTATTGTAATTTGTTTTTGGCATTACAATAGCACTATGCCTCATTTGAAGTATGACATTGTACTGGCTCGAAAGAGAAAAGAGGTGCCTCTTGCAAACTCTTTCTATAATCGTGTCCTACCCAACACTTCTATTTTTATCAGCCCGTAGCTGGGTATATGCCAACATCTTATAAAAATTGTGATAAGAACATTGAACTCCAAAAACTTATACCGACAATATCAAGCAACAAGTCCTTAACTTCACAGAAGGCTGTGATTACTTAACACGTGGAACAGATGGACGGAAGCGCCTAGAGAAGAACATTTTTTTTATATTATACTGTAGCTGAAAATTGTGATTGGTGGGCCATAAGTATGAATTTAAAACTGATAATCAAACAAAAGTTATTCTTGATCATATTTTTGGCTCTAGGTTGTTACTTTAGCAAACCCTTTTCAATTATAGCAACCCTAAGACTCCACAAACCAGCAAAAAAAAACATAATTTTTTTTTACAAAAATATCTTTTCTAAAACACTAAAAACATCCCTTTCATTTATTTTCTTACAGATCACCACTACTTCTAAGTAAAAAAAGATGATTTGCTGTTGATGATTCGGTGTTAGGATTCTGCATCTCATTCAAAACATCCCAGATCTGGCATGATTCAGCGCCGCATTAAATGTTGATATAATTTTTAAGAAATTAGGCAAATTCATTAGGAAAAGACTTCTACATAAAAAAAGATGAAATCAAACGAATCGAAAAAGTAACATAACTAATTAGAACATTATTAAATCATTCAGTATTTTATTATTCGTCGTATACTACTACACACACACATTCTCGAAATTATTATTTAATTTTACGATCAAAAAAAATATGGCATTTGTATTTTTTTTATTCACTTGTTGTTATTTTGTTTTTATCCTTCCTAAATTCATCCAGTCAAGCTTCTTTCTTGCTTCTTAGTTCGTGTCTTTTACTCCTTTGACTTTTATTAACTAAATAACTCTTTTATTTTTTGTTCTTTTGTAAATATTTATATTTCACGTTATTTCTACACTTTCCTTTTTTTATAGTGCGTACATATTTTATTTTTGTATTTTGTAAAATCTAGGTTTAAGTGTTTTTGTTGGTGGATAAATAAAAAAATCGTATACATAAATTGTTTTTGTGGTTTTATTTATTTTTGGTAATTTCGTTTTTAAGATTGCCGCCCTCTCAACAATTGTCCATGGCATGCAATTTTTTTACTTAGCTTTTTACACTATGGAACTAAATAACCAAGGATCGATCCTTGTGCTAGTATAGTCCTTCAAGCTGCCATCACAACACCTCTTAAAGGCCGGGACACACATATCCGCACCGCGTCCACACCAGCATGAAACCTACCAGCTTTAAAGCAATAAATGAAAAGCTATGCACCCTTTATGTGCGAGGTAAATTTAAGAACGTCTGCCTCATAAACGTTCACGCACCTACAGAAGAGTCCCTGGATGTTGATAAAAAAGAATTCTTCGAATTAGTTGAACGGGAACTTAATGTCTGCCCCCATGATGTAAATATCATACTGGGAGATCTGAAGGCCAAAGTAGGCTGGGAGCCCATGTACAGGCAATATGTTGGAAACAACAGCTTGCATGAAAACACTAATGACAATGGACAGCGAGCTATAGAGATGACAGCAAGTAAGAACTTGGAAACACAATTTCTGCTGGGCAGCCAGCAGGCCCACTTTCTAAAGTGACTAAAGCTGGCTGGACAGAAGCAAATAAGGTTTTTAACCACAAAGCTATTAGGGAGGCGATTAGATCGTTCAAACCATACAAGTCTCCTGGAGCAAACGAAATCTATCCCATTCTGCTACAGGAGGGCTGCGACCTCGTCACTGCCTTATGCAAAATATTCAGGGCTTCCTTCTTACATAATTACATCTCATCTGTCTGGAGGAACGTCAACATAACATTTATACCTAAGCCAGGGCGTTCGTATTACATCTCGGCTAAATCTTTCAGGCCGATAAGACTCTACTGCCTTGAAGAAAATTATGGTGGCACAGAACGACGCTCGTTCGGCCTGCCTCTCTATCACTAAGGCCATCCGCCCTTCCCCGACGACAGCGTTGCAGGCTCTCCTCAATCTGGTACCCCTCCACCTTGAGGTAGAGAAGTCCGCCATAAACACGGGCCTGCGGCTGAAAGCGAATGGACACTTGGGCGCTGATGGTGGGCGAGGACATTCTATAATTATCAACATCACAGAAGAGATTCCGGAAGCGGGGATGCTAACGGACTGCAAGCCCTTTAGAATCTCAAAATTTGAGCGACCTTTGATGCACATACAGGATAGGCCAACCAAGACTTTTCCTAAAGTATTGCCGGGCGGACTAGTATGGTACACGGATGGCTCTAAAACAGAAACGTATGTGGGCGCCGGAATCTAGAGTGAAAGTCCCAGATTCAGCAGGGCGATAAACCTAGGCACCCCAGCAACTGTCTTTTAAGCAGAGGTGTACGTCGTTCTGATGAACTCATGAAAAGTTAAGAAGGGCCTACCAAAATAAACGGATTTTTATCTTCTCTGATAGCTAACCGGTAATCAGAGCAATAAGGTAACGTAGGACCAAGTCTAAATTAATTTCGGATTGCCAACGTGCTCTTGATGAATTCGGCGTTCCCAATCAAGTTACCCTTGTCTGGGTCACCGGGACTTCAAAGGCAACGAAAGTGTGTATGCCCTGGCTAAACAGGGCTCTGGTATTGCATTCATCGATGCAGAGCCGACTATTGGGACATTGTCCAGCTTGCTGCAAAGGACTTTGAAGAAACATGCTGTACGCTGGAGATCCGCGCCTGGACTAGCCAACTCTAAACGGTTCCTTCCTGTGCCGTTCCCTAAGACGCCCAAGGAATTGTTAGGGCGGCATAGGAATGATGTCAGGACACTTGTGGCTTAATCACCGGACACTGTACACTAAATTACCACTTATGGAGGATAGGATTGGCGGAGGACCCAACATATAGGCTTTGCCTGGAAGAGGATGAGTCTGCCCTCCAGGTTCTCTGTGAGTGCCCCGCAATAGCGAGGAGCAGGGTTTGTTTGTTCGAGGAGCCCCTGCTCGAACACTCAAGTCTAAGCGACAAGCCACTAGGCAGACTGCTGGAGCTTGTTCAAGCGGTCAGGCCTACAAATATGAGCTATAGGGGTTGTAGTACAATAGGCGAAACGATTGGCCGCAGTATCTTTGGACCCAATACCTCCCGTAGGAAAAAAAGATCAGGAAACACATCAAAAACATCAAACCACAATAAACAGGCACACACAGTAGACGCAGTATGTTTCGTTGAAAAACTTAGATAGTTGTTCACACGTTTTCTGGGAAATTCTTCTTTTTTTGCGTCGAAAAAAAAAGAACACACGAAGTGGGCGACAAAGTCTAGTAATAACAAGTCTTTCATCTTCATACAAAATTTTCACCCGGTTGGTTGTGTGCGTGCATATATGAACATCACTGCTGAGCAAAACTCAACGCATACTTCGTGAATTCAGCGAGACAAAGCCAGATTCTGTCTTTACGGTAAAGTATGCAGAACAGAGAAGGAAAGAAAATTGAATCAGCCGTCAAAATTGAAATCATCAAAACAAACGAGCAAATATGCACCAATACATTAAGTTTATTCCCATATAAACTCATAAAAGTTTAGCCGTTTAGTTGTATGCAAATGCGTATAAAAATGCTGCATTCTCTCTCTGATAGCCTGACATCGTCATTTGAAGAACTTATGCATATAGCTGTTCGTCTTTCACTCATTAACCATATGAAGATGAAAGACTTGTTAATTTCTAGACTTTGGTGGGCGATAGCAAACAATTTTTTATAGGTAACTAAATGTACCCAAAATCATGTTTGGCAGATTTGTTCTTGTTCACCTATTTTTATTTATTAAAAGGCGTTGCAACGCACGCGGGTTTTTGCTAGTCAATGATAAAAATATAAAACCTGTAAATGGCGATCAGTTGATTTGCAGGGACGGATTGGCCCCCTTAGCGGCAGTGACCGGCTAAAATGTTACTAGCTAGGACCCGGTAAGCCTCGCTGAACCCATAAGCCAACAGTAGCCAATAAAAACTATCCATTGACTTGGTATTTTTCGAAATATGAATTTTACACAGATGAAGTGCCTCAAAGAACGGGTACATGGGTCTTGAACGGTATATTGAGAATACTTGTATGGTATTTCAATTTAGTTTCAATAAAGTCATCGCCTTGTCAGTAAATGGAATGATTCAATTTAATGACAATTTCATATTTACGAAACTGTCAAACAATAGGTAGACCATGAAGATATTGAAACTAACTGAAGTAAAAATTCCCAAAATTACCAATTTTTTAGATTTTTCTGCTGTTGCCTTTGGTTGAGGGTATGCAATATGTATAGCCTACAACCTATTCTCACCTTCCAAATATACACAAAAAATTTCATAAAAATCGGTCAACCCGTTTCAGAGGAGTTCGATAACAAACACTGTGACACGAGGTTTTTATATATTTAGAAGATATCAGCCATCTTGGGATTTATCGATATAGATTGTGGTGGCCATCTTGCTATTGCTGGACTCTTTTGGGCAAGATCATACCTTAAATTTTATGTACCTTGGGAGTCTATGCTAATTTCTCGAATCTATGATAATTTCGCATGAGCCCTGGACCGGCCCGTGCAATAGGCGCACCGCGCGAACCGTGCTAATTTCTCCTCTACCTCTTCGGTCGATTTAAGGCCAGCTGTGAGAAATACTTCTCTCAGGCGGCAAGGGCAGTTGGCCGAAAAAGAACTCAAGGCGGGATAGAGAGGCAAAGAAGAGGAAAGGCCTCATTCGAACCGATCTTCGTGAGCTTAGGAAATTACGAAAATTTAAGCTTCTCACAAAAAAATCCTGAACACTCAACCTCCGGCCTGCCGGCGGCCTGGCCCTTCGAGCATTTACTCGAATGGGCCATGCCAATCCGGCCCTGTTGATATGCAATAAAATAAAAACTTATCTGATCACGATCAAAGTATGCAAAGCCCGTTTGTATGCAATCTTTATTTATCATTTTCAGTATCAAATTTTTGGGAGATATTTTAGGCGTTGTCGATCAGTGTAACAAAGAAACTTTTCGGTTTTATATAATGAAAGTGGATTATGTTGGATTTCTGATTATTGAAGGTTCCTACATATTAAAGCTTAATTAAACTGATAAATGTCTCTTGTAGGAAGCAATCGATCTTTGAATTTTACATTCCACTACTTCCCGTGTGAATTGCCAGGCTTTAGCTAAAGCGAAGCAGCGCAGACTAGGCAGTTACGTTTTGAAACTGAACAATTTGAAAAATAAAAAGGTAAAAGCTCGGTTATTCTCATATTCCGAATGGGTATTTAAAGACTAAAAACAGATCTCCAGACTTAAGATCAGATCACTGTTAAGCTTCCTAAATTCCACAATTAACATCCGTCACGCCCGACCAAACAAACACTGACGCTGGTTGCACTGGAAGCAGGCCTTCCTTTACCAATGTATCTACCTACTTATAGTAAGCTATGACTGCTGTAGCCATCCATCTTCCTGGGCCATCGCGTGTATTTTAAAATTACAGTCTTTGCATTAGGGTGTGTGAAAATAAATATGTATTTAAACGTTGTTTTTTACCCACAGATGTGTGCTGGTAGGGTCAGATGCCCGTTACATGGCCGAGGACTATGCTTCAGTCACGATCGGCGTTCGCCTGTTGTTAGGCTAGCTTTTATTTTTACTCGGGTAGAAAAATCAATTACGAGCTTAGCGAGAAAAGTGCATAAAAGTGAATTTTTGATGCATTTTGAGTAAATCTGAACACCATTTTTCAAATATCTACGGTTCTATTGGTTTTCGACTCAAGTGCATGTATGAAATAAAAAAAATGAAGATCCAGTTACATAACTTTTAAATTACAATTTTTCTCTATTACAACGAAAATTGCCGAAATGTTCGACAGAAATCTTAAGATCTTCCGCCTTAACACAAAAAAACAGCAGGAATCGACAGGGGCGGATGGACGCATCTTTCGAGACCTTACGACCTCTTGCATTTTGTCTATTGTGCCACTCCTGTCGTTACAAACCTTTCACGCGGAGAAGAAAGAGAGATCCTTCTGGTCAACAGGGGAGCTTGATTGTCTATAAAAGTGACGATGTTAAAGCTATTTAGAACTCTAGCAATGCAAGTCTGAGCACACACAATAAGAGTAATGCCAAGAGCCATGGATATTTTGCTCTTTGGCCCATATACGCCCAGTCTTACCTTATTATCGCTTTTTGAGCCGTCCGTACTCCAAAAGTCCGTACTTCCTTTAAATAAGGGTTTGTCGTAATTTACAATAATACTTTACTTATTTTCTATTGATACTTGTTCCCGGTGCCGGCTGTGTTGGACCCGGGTGGTAATCAGACAAACACAAGACCCCTTCCGAAACTATTATTTGGTATTTAACCTAAAAGGAAACGAAGATAGGCCACTTCATTGTCAACCGGAAGATGGATGGTGGTCTACAGGATAATATGCGGAGCTCCGCAGGGAACCGCACTGAGCCCAAAATCAGACCGGTTTTGCATAAACTTCGGGGAAGATTTCTAGGACCTTGCCCTAGGACCTCTCCGGGGATCATAATGTGCTTCGCCTCGACGAGATCGAGTTATGCGCGAATGAAGCTATCTGAGGTATTAAAGCGTGGCCTGAAAGCGCTGATCTGCCGCTTGCTGAGCACAAAGCTATAACTGCGCTGATCAGCAGCCTGGGAAAACAAGTATCTGCAAGAATCAAGGTATGGGAACAGAGCTCGATCAGAGCTGATCGATCCCAAGCTTAATTTGGGTAAGCAGAAGAAAGAAAGAGGGCAAATAGCAGAGCCGACTAAAGCTGGAAACAGATAGTGCCTGCGAAAAGTGCCTGCGTCGTATGCGACGAATTCTCACTGACATACAATTAGGGGCTTTCGCCGAGTCTATTATAAATAACCAAAAAATATAAGCAGCGTGTGCATATGTCTGTTGCGAGTGCTTGTGTTTGGGTATTTGAAACTCTGGCGAAAGCGGTATTGCGAAAAAATTTGAAGTAGACCTAATTTTGCCCTGCGTGCGTTATGTTAACGTAACTATATGTCACTTTGCATTTGAATGTACGCACTTCTATTATATCAATCACTGCATGCACCAACGTACGCAGTACCTGTATCCAGTTTAAGCGTCCTTCACGCGTGCTGCGCATACAGGACCAAATACGACGTGCGTGATAGCAAGAATTATACCCATACAGATACTAGCGAAAGAAGGCATGCGCATCTATGATCCAGAATATGTTACGGTGAGGTGAGTCAAAGTCAGTGTGGCGGCAGATGACGCACTGCGATTCTATAACGTAATGCATATTGGCTAATGGTGGTCACATGACAACTGCTGCTTTTTCATCTCTAATCCTAATTTTGCTGCTTTGGTCAGTCGGCAGCATTTTTTGACATTTCAAAGTCGGGAAACTGTATGGGAAACTGTCAAATAAGAAATTATGGATTACTAAGGAGTGTAGGGAAGTGAGTAAGAGCTCTACACGATATTATGAACAACCCCCAACGTTGGACGCTTGATGGTAGGACGCATCGGGTGGCAGATACTCGATCTACGAATGTCCAGCGTCCAATGGGCTTCCAACATTCGTATTTGGACACGTTCGGGCTGATGTCGGTATTGACGCAATCGTTGGAAGCCAACATTCGAACCAAACGTTCACCGCATCGTGTAGAGCCGGCCTTACGATCTCACGTAGATTTTGACTGTACATTGAGGAGACGTTTGATTCTATACCGACAACAGCCCGAACGTGTCCATTAACCAACGTTGGACGGTTGACATTGGACACTCGTAGTTGGAGCATCGGCCACACGATTCGTCCTACCATCAACCAACCTACGTTGGAGGCTGCTAGCATCGTGTAGAGCCGATTTGAATATTTCGGGGGGGTACTGCTACCCACCACACCTATACTATCCGCCTGCTATGCTTGTTCCAATTGGAGGAGGTTCTTCTCTTTCTAGGGGTTTACTGTGCTCTGTTTAGAAACACCATTTATGTTTTATCGGTTTTCAATTTTTATGTATATAATGCTTTGGTTGTCCTTACTCCATCGAATATCGGTGCTGTAAGTAGCCTTATCAAACAAAATTTGAAACATCGTAAAATGCAATTTCATTTACTAATTGCACTGGACTAACACCATTAAAAGTCATTAAGAAAAGTCAATTAGGAACATAAATGCACTGACCTATTCTTGTTTGGCTACCTGAGTAACTTTTAGAAGAAAGTCTACATACATTGTATGTGGTGTTGAGTGCTCACAAGCTTATAAATTAACCCACAATTTCAAAGGAAGGCTAAATGACTCCCTGTCTCAATTCTCTTGATAATTACAATTTCATCTATGGCTGGTTTTGAGAGTGTACTCAAAGTTCGCAAAACTTTAACAAAGTCTTAGATGGAGAAATATTAAATTTATGATTTTCTACTAAAAGCCAATTATTTTTGATCAATATAATCTACTCAACTAAGGATTATAAGGACTAGGCAGAACATCTTCCATCAATGTCAGTCTCATAAGAAGGGTCAAAGGAAACAATGACTTGATTATGCAGTATGCCTTCCTGGAACATGGTTGATTCCAATCAATCTGTTATCTTCCGAAGACTAGTCACAGAGGTAATATGCATGGTTTCGAATGCAATTTATTGTCAGAGCAAAATTAATTAAATTTTTTTAATGAGGCAGAGCTTGTTTTTAAGTGAAACACAAAACTCACAGGTAATGCCCCTTTGTACTGTCGGCAGTCTCTGTACAGAACTCGAGCAGCTAGCTCTACCCTGTCAAAGTATAAAGCTGATTAGGCATTTAAGATATGCGAATGCGATGGACAGGGAATGGTATCCTGCAAAAACTTGAGTACGACTTGTATTAGAGCTGCCATACCAAACGAGGTAGATTTTATGGCCAACAAAAGAATGACACTTACCATCATCGGCTTTAAAGCAATAAATGAAAAGCTATGCAATGCACCCTTCTTAAGCCACATAAATGTTCACGCATCTTCAGAAGAGTCACCGGGCGACGAAAACTAAGAATTCTTCGAAGTATGTAGTTGAAAAATCGTCTTGGGAGAACTGAACGCCAAAGAGCTAAGAGTAAGTCCTAGAGATGATATGCCGGGTGACGACGACATTTGGAGACTACTTAAAAATACGGCCATCAGTAGATAATCATTGAAAAGAGACCTGTAACAAGTATAATGGATGAAATGTGCCTGCTGCGGCTCTGATCACCAGCATCGTAAAAGCAAGGTTTAGAGCACGACTATCGGTTCAAAGGTTACAAATATGGGATCCAATCCCGCAATCCGCAAATGCGGGATCCCGCAACATTTTTGCGGAATCAGTAATGCGGGGCTAGACGTGCGGGATCCGCGGGATTTGGCGAATAGAATCACCTGTTATAAAAACCGGGAATTTATAGAGAAATACTAACAATATTGCAAAGTATTAATAAAAATACATTTAAGCTCTCCATACACGAGTTGACCGTTTGCCCCTCTACAGTAGTGGAAATCCATACATGGGACGACAGAAACGAGACTGACTTCAAACTACTTTGAACTGGTCCCATGCGACTGTTCTTGGGTTGCAGCCTTTGATTCTCTTGTTTCAGGAGGCGTAACTCTCCGGCGAGGCAGTCTCCTGCTGACTTCGTCTGTTGTGGCTCAGCTTACCGTTAACCTATCATATCCCTCAAACGTAAAGTTCGTCTCCCAGGCCCCAAAACCCTTCCTATTCTCCTCTATTCTTCAAACCAAACTTGCTACTAGACATTGTACCTTGACCTTAACGACATGACAGACTGGTAGCACAAAGGGTGACTCCTGAGCTCGGTTTTATCATATCCAAAAAATGAAGCAACGCAGACACAATGTAAAATAATTTATCTGTCACTTCAATCCAGAACCGTCATGGAAACAGCATCGTTAACTTGAGGGGAAAATCTTTTTGTAAACTCAACGGATACTCTATCACGGTTCATGGGATCGTACGGGGATCAACCTCGCCGCTAATTATATTGTATGTCAAACCAACTACTGTGGCAGTCAAACAAAGTTTTCAGGCCAATTCTGAACTACGCCTGGAATTGATTCCGCTAAAATTTTCTTACATCGGTAGCATAAACTCTGCCGTAACTATGTAAGAAAATTCGAGTGGTGTGGCTGCCTGGTCTATCAGTATAGTTGCATCAATTTGTATACGAAACATTATAAATTAAATTAAAGTTCTTAGGTGGAAAGCTATACATGCAGCCGGCTACAGAGCTAGACAGGTAGGTTGGTCTGCCTGGTAGACTTACCCAGCATGAAAGCCCACTCAAAACACACTACAGTTAAGTTTAAGTAATCTCGCACATGTGGCGCAAAGCTTCATCAAGAAGGCTCACCAAATCGCAAAAGGTTCCAAGACACAAACCTCAAAAGCTTTAGACCAGGAGAGCAACGAAAAGTTTGATTGCGCAATATTAAAAAGGTGGCCCAGAGCAAAATAGCTGTACTAGAATTCTTTTTCCCCTATAAGTGTGGTTATGCACTGTATCAAAGGTTCGATTTTATTCGTCATTCAAATGTGTTACTAAAGCAGATGGTATTAACGAATGTATTGAAATGTGATAGGGGGCAAAATCGAACCGTCACCTCCACGTGGTGCCCCCTGGATAACCAACTAACGACGGTAGTAGCGAGTGTGAGACGCTATATTCTCGCCTACCAGCGAAGGGCTAGCAACTCTTCCTGGCATTAACTTTTTGCTATGGAACTAACGGCAGAGCCTCGGACTGGACAGATTTCCCGGAGACGACCCGGCAAACGTACCAAGGCTAACGATTTGAACTTATTTTCATGGAATGTAAGAACATTATACCAACCCGGTAAGCTAAAAATCCTCCTAGATGAATTGACGAAATACAGAGTGGACATAGCGGCCATCCAGGAGATGAGATGGACTGGACAGGGAATATTTGAAAAAAGAACACATAACATTTTTTATAGCTGCAAAGAAAGAGACCACATACTAGGTACAGCATTCATTGTGCGAAAGGAAATAAAACACCTCGTCATAGGGTTTGAAGCCATAGACGAAAGAATGTGCAAGATTCGTTTAAAGGGCAAATTCTTCAACTATTCAATAATAAATATACATGCTCCTACCGAAGAGAAAACAGAAGAGGAAAAGGAGATGTTTTATGACTCTTTAGAGAGAGTGTACAGAAACTGTCCCCGTCATAATATAAAGATAGTCATTGGAGATGCCAATGCAAAAATAGGACGAGAAGCAGCGTTTCAGCCGACAATTGGAAAGTTTAGTTTGCACGAACACCACAATGAAAATGGATTAAGACTAATAAACTTTGCCATGGCACAAAATATGATTATATCCAGCACCAAATTCCAGCATAAGGATATTCAAAAAGTAACTTGGAAGTCACCAGATGGTGTAACCAACAACGCAATTGATCATGTCCTTATAGATGCACGCCACCAATCCAATGTGCTGGATGTGAGAGCATTCCGCGGCGCAAATATAGACTCTGACCACTTCTTAATAGGTACGAAAATTAGGGCCAGGATATCTGCAATAAAAACCAGAAGAGGAAAGAGAGACCGAAAATACAACGTGGCAGGTTTGAAGGAAGAGCAAACTAGGTCTGATTACGAGAACCTACTCAACGTTAAAATAAATGAAATCACACGTTAAGCGGCGTTCACATTGGCGTGTGCAAGTCGGTGCTAGTGGACTGGTGGTTAGTGTCTGGTTAGTAAGGTACTCGCAAGGCTGAGGTTAGTTATAGGCGAGTAGATGTTCAGACGCAGTTCAGTTTGGACAGGTTAGTGGTTTGTAGATGTCAAAATGCCAAATCATTTAAAAAAAAAATCAAGTTGCAATAAAATTGAAATGTGGATATTTTGTAGTCGCCGATGATGCTTTTCCTCTCAAAGATTACATTCTGCAACCTTATAACAACAAACCCCTTTCTTACGAAGAAAACATTTTCAACTACCGATTGAGCAGAGCCAGGCGTATCGTTGAAAATGTCTTCGGCATCCTTGTCAGTAGATTCCTTAATTAATTGTTTCACTGTCAAACCACTTCATCTTATATTAAATATAAAAAATTAATGTCTCAATTTTTCATAACAATCACCTGTCAAAAATATTTGCTTACTAACCCGCGTTGGTATTGTTCGCACGAAGCGAGTTAAGTGGTTAGTATAGAGAAGCAGAGGATAGTGGGCTAGTAAATAGCCCCCTGGGCTATCTACTAGCAAGGGCACTACTCACCAGGTTAGTAGACTCGCCAAGAGAGTACACTAGCACAAGTGTTCATACAAGGCGTGTGCTGGCATGCCAGTCACTGGCAACAACCAGTAGCCGCCACGTACTAACCCTTTGTACTCGCCAATGTGAACGCCGCATAACACACACGAAGACTTGAACGATAAATGGGATGATATAAAAAGAACGATAAAAGAAACAGCTGAAGATGTTCTAGGCTTCGTGCAACAAGGGCGAAGGGTTGAGTGGTTCGATAAAGAATGCGCCCAGGCGACAAGGGAAAAAAACCGAGCGTACCAAGTCATGCTTAATAGACACAGAACAAGAAACTCTGAAGAGGAGTACAAGGAAAAGAGGCGAGCTGAGAAGAGATTGCACAAAGCGAAAAAAAGGCTTTATTGGGAAGAGCAAATGAAAAAAATTAGAAGAATCAGCAAACCTAAATGATGCAAGAAACTTCTACAAAAGCATAAACCAACAAAGGAAAGAATTTAAGCCTAGAGTGACAATGTGCAAAAATAAAAGTGGGGAGATATTAAGCAATCATGACGAAATATTGGCTAGATGGGCAGAGCATTTCGAGGAGCTATTAATGACCCCAGAGCAGGAGCACAGTGGTATCCCAAACGTACAGAACATGAATCCGGATAATGAGGATGATAGCACAGCAGCCCCTACCATAGAAGAAGCACGCCAAGCATTGCGAACATTAAAAAATAATAAGGCATCAGGATCTGACAACATACCTACTGAACTCATTAAGCAAAGCGGAGAGGAAACTATCCAAAAACTGCATGAAGTAATAGTGGAAATCTGGAGACGGAAAGAAATGCCTGATGAGTGGAACGAGGGCATAGTGTGTCCTTTACACAAAAAAGGAGACCCTCTATCTTGCAGCAACTATAGAGGAATAACGCTATTGAATACAACATACAAAGTGTTCTCACGTGTACTCTATAATAGACTACAACCATACGTGGAAAGAATACTAGGAGAGTATCAATGCGGTTTTCGTCCTGGAAGATCCACAACAGACCAGTTATTTGTACTCAAAGAAACCCTAGAAAAGGCCGTTGAATTTAACATAAACATCCACATGTTATTCATCGACTACAGATATGCTTACGATAGTGTGAACCGCAAGGAGTTATTTGATGCTATGGAGCAGCTCGGAATATCAAAACACCTTGTAGAGCTGACAAAAATCTCGATGAAAGATGCAAGGTGTAAAGTCAGAATTGATGGTGAATTATCCCCACCCCTCAGAACAAATAGAGGATTAAGGCAAGGTGACGCACTCTCCTGCCTGTTATTCAACGTGGCCCTAGAAAAAGCAGTAAGAGTTGCATCGATTAACACATCAGGGTGTATCTTTGACAGGTCAGTGCAAATACTAGCCTTTGCCGACGATATTGCTATCCTTGGAAGATCATTTGAGAGCATGAAGGAGGCCTTTGTAGCACTTGAGCAAGCCGCAAAAAAATCGGGTTGGAAATAAATGAGCACAAAACAAAGTATATGTGCACAAAAAACACCAGAAGTAGCAGACAAAATATAACGATCGACACCTACAACATCGAAGCAGTGGATGAATTCGTATATCTAGGCACGATTATAACGAAAGGAAATGACACATCGGCCGAAATCAGAAGACGAATAGCACTGGCTAATAAATGCTACTTTGGTCTACGCAAGCACCTGACGTCTAGAAATATTTCAAGGAAGACAAAATTGGCACTTTACACAACACTAATAAGGCCTGTCCTACTATATGGTTCGGAAGTGTGGACATTGAAAAACGCAGACGAAGCATTGGTAGGAAGATTCGAAAGGAAAATCCTTCGTTCGATCTACAAAGGAATACAGGTTGAGGGCGTTTGGAGAAGAAGATACAACTCAGAGTTGTATGAAATCAGCAAGATTCCAAACGTTGTTAAAGTGATCAAAATAAACAGACTACGAATGTACAACGAGGTGGAATACGAAACCCGACAAAGATAGTGCTGGAGAAAGCTCCACCAGGAAAACGGAGACCAGGTCGTCCTAAGAAAAGATACATAGATGACGTCGAGGATGACTTGAGACAGTTGGGCATAAGAAACTGGAGAAGTCGGGCCAGGGATCGAGAATCATGGAGGCAAATGCTGGAGGAAGCCAAGGCCAACAATAGGCTGTGGAGCTCCTGATGATGATGATTGAAATGTGATAAGCCAAGTAAAAATATCCGGAACACTGTCCAGACCAATTAACACCTACATATGCATCCGAGTCAGCTCCAAAAGTTTTCTGAGCTAAGATCTATCAGATGCAACAGCGGGGAAATCCAAACTCCTCTAGAATGATGGCTAAGACCCGGACGCCCAGAGCTTAGGAATGCCATGATGGATGATATCGGGTCAAAATTGAGACCGACGAAGGGAAATATTGCGCGAGGCCAGGGCGGGTCCGCGTTGTAGGGCTGTTAAAGTAAAACAAGAAACTTCCAAATCAATACTACCGTTATAGAACACTAAGTTTGGAAATCGAACAGCATATGGCATCCTCCGTATTATGGCTTAGAGACGATGTCAGAAGAAACGGTAGGGAATACAAAGAAAGAAGGAAAGTTATCTAGGTCGAAAAAGTTGAAAGTTGAAGAGAAAGCTGAATGGATTCAAACCACGGACCTCTGTGATGCTAGTCGAAAGCCTTACAGCCGAAAGCCTACAGACGCCGACAATGATCCAACTGAGCACTTTGTGTTTTGTCATAGTACCAGCACTGCAATGGCAATATTTAAATGATTCCGCCCTAGGTTAGAGCTCCAAATCTCCATTCTTCAGTAAAAACTAATCAAAAAAAAAACAAAATTCTCCAGTCATTTAAAAATTTTTATAATAACATTATCAGATTAATTTTTAGAATTTTCAGACTATTAAACATTTATCCTGTAACTATAATGCTGGTGATGCAGTCCATTCAGTAATTTCGACATCGTCTCCCAAATATTGTGCCAAAACAACGGAAGGAACATCGGTAACTCCTTAACTAAGATCTTAGATTAAAAAACGCTTAATAATATCCAAAGGAAATATCATGTAAGGCCTGAGCTCCACCCTGTGGCAGTGCATAATCCTTCGCTAACTGATCCAACAGACTACTAGTACTTCTGCCTTGTGGTGCAGATGGTGCAGAATATGGTATGGGCTGTGGTGCAGGTCTTGGAGCTGAATAGCTAGACTGTTCTTGTACGGGACGTATTGAAGGCCCAAAGGATTGAGCTCTTGGTGCTTGTGGAGCTGGAGCATAGACAGGCCTTGAAATTCTTACGCTTTGTTGTTGGGGACCAACGTTGAGTTGGTATTCTGGATCTGGTCTGGCTGGTCTGGGTTGTGGTGAATAGACAACATCTCCGCTGGGTTGAGCCCCGGGAATTTGAAGCCTTGGTGGTGCTGGTCCAGAGTTGTACTGTGGTCGTGGCGCATGTGCTGGTTCTGGCTCATCATAATCAGAGTATTGAGGACGAGCTGGACGGGCTTGTGGTGGTGATGGTGGTGGTGGACGAGATTGGGGTCTAGATACTCGGGCGATCTGGAATTAATAACAAAATTAGATAAGAAATTGTATTTGCCATGTTTTAACTTACATAAGGCCTTTGTGGCGGCTGGTCATCCTCTTCATAATCATTCACAAGTCTGTCCTTGTTGGTTGTCTCATCGACTAAAGTCGGGGGAGCAACTGTGATTCCTTCACCAGACGGCTGGAATCCGTACTTGTTGGCACCATATTCTACTACTCGTACTTTTCCAGTTTCATCAACATAACCATATTTTCCTTTAACCTCGCCTGTGGCTAGTTTCGTTTCAATTTTGAATGCTCCATCAGCTCCCTCATAGCCGTAAGTGTAAGAACCATCCTCGTTATGTCTAAAAACAGAACGAATTACCAAACAACATCCTTAAGCTCCTTAAAGAGAAACGCTTACCTGTTAATCTGTTTCAATATTGGGACTGGTGTCGGTCTGCTCTCGACAGGGCCATTACCTGGTCTTATTCTGACTGGTGCTGCTCTCGGTGCTTGCTCATAATCCTGATAATCCTGTGACAGTGCACTGGTAGCGAATATTACAAGTAAACATATAACCTGCAAAATTGGATTAATATAAATTTTATTTGCTTTAAACTGGATAAAAACGCTTCTGCGGTATAAAAACAGCGAAATTGCACATTTTCGAATATGTGTAACCCCGAAATGTTAACCGCAAATAAAACGAGGTAAGTACTGTCGCATGGCTATGAATACCAAGAGCAGAGTAATCCTAGAATGGGATTATGTGGCAGGTTTAAGGGCACGATGCAATTCTATCTTGATGGTAATAATTGTACGGGTCACGTAAGCAGTTTGTGGAACATAAGAAGTTCATGGGGTTTTCAAACTTCGTCACGTTCGTATGTTTGTATCATAATAAATCACACATTTCTGATGTAATAATCATATATGAAATACTATGAATATTTTTAATGGAGTCTAGACGATAAATCTCTTTCATAATATTTATTTATTTTTTGTTAATTCTTAATCTTTTTTTTAAAGGCAGATCCAAGGGATTACGAGCAGTACAAAAAAAAAAGTTTAAAAACGAACGAGGAGATTGTGGCAGTTCTTGTATTCTACAGATTATTTTTATAACAACTGAAGTCGCAATAATAGAAACATGAAAAACACCATATGAAAGGAGCAAATTATTTTATTCGCATCATTGAAATGCATGGGGAAGTTGAAGCAACGTGCAATGTCCTTGTTCATGAATTATTGAACGAACTGTCAAATGAAATTGAAATTTTTCGTGACATTCGTTTATATGCATGGTCTTGTCTATAATAGAGTCTGTATTTTTACAATCGATCCGACCTTCAACCCGGAGAAAAATGAAAGTTATGCTTAGGCTAAGTAAGGGTATGGTAAGTCTTTGTTTAAAGGTATCAGTAATGTGAAAGAAAGGGATAAGCAAAAAGTTCTTTGAAACCTTAAAGGATTTACATGATTTCGCAAGTCTCATTGATATGACTTTGAATACAATAAAGGTAAACCGACCATTTTCTTTTCGAAAGAAAGAAGTGGTGATAGAAAAATCAAAAGCACGGTTTGCTATATGGGGAGGACGGTATACAGAAACAATGTAATGTACAAGATTGTGTACAGTAAGACTATACCTTTTCAACTTCAAATTGGGACTAAACAATTTCAAATTGGGACTAAACAATTTCAATTTGGGAATAAACAATTTCAAATTGGGACTAAACAATTTCAAATTGGGAATAAACAATTTCAAATTGGGAATAAACAATTTCAGATTGGGAACAAACAATTTCAAATTAGGACCAAACCATTTGAAGTAATAAATGAACTACTAAAGTAAAGATTAAAGTATTAATTACTTTTATTAAGTTTGGAATAAATAAACAGAGATAACAATATAAAAACATTATCTGAAAACGAACATCCATCATATTTAATGTATCGGATATGAACCTTTGAACAATGGACGATATATTTTGTGCTGTTCACATCTGTTTGATTTCTTATATCATTAATTAAGATGGTTTGTAACCATTGTAAATGATATTCGGCTTGAGTCATATTAGCCCTGTCTTAACCGGTTAGAGTTTGTGGCATTTGAATTGCTAATTCTCTTTTAACGTTAGCTTGACCTAGCGTGATCGATAGCATTAAACATTGGACTATAGGGTCCAAGTCTAAGTAATCGATGACCAACAAATTCATTTTCCTGAAACACTTCTTCGATGTAGGCATGAAAAGGCATGGCAAGGCGCATTATAACTAATACAACATTTGTCTGATACATATTTTGAGCATTTCTTAGACAATGGCTAACAAAGTCCTTGACCTCTGGCTTCTTAAAAGCACTCTTCATAATTTCATGATGAACTAAACCCATAAGTCCCAATTTGAATTTGTTTAGTCCCAATTTGAAATTGTTTAGTCCCAATTTGAATTTGTTTAGTGCCAATTTGAAGTTGAAAAGGTATAGTGCTGATTTCACTTGGTGGCCGCTTTCCATGGTATGCGAAGCTGTCAGTCTCTTTTACATCATCTTTTTCTGTATACCGTGTATGTGAAGCTGTTGTCACTCGGTGTTCCGATACGGGTGTGTAGTCAAGAGGTAAGGCGCCTGACTGCTATCCCCAGATAGTCCATTCAAAACGCGCGTTAGGGTGTTCCAAAATAACACCGTTAAGAAAATCGAACCCTAAACGTTTTTGGGGTCGCTGATCACGAAAATCGAGGTCCCGCGGTTCTAAAACATGGGCGTCACGCCTAAAAATGCAAAAAACACCACTGAAATGCACTTTTTTAATATTTATTTGCGAAGGTGGTTGATTTGTACTAAATTAAGGCGAACTTTATGATAAGGGGTAGTCCTAAAGGGTTGAAACTACCCCTAAATCAGCCAAAAATGGGAAAAATTGTAATTTTTTTTTCAAGTTTATGCTTCAAATTCGATTGTGGGCGAGCTGTCAGGCAAAAATAAATTATTTTCAACCCTTAAGAGGTTAAAACTACCCCTAGGACCGTGGGACCCCGATTTTCGTGATCAGCGACCCCAAAAACGTTTAGGGTTCGATTTTCTTAACGGTGTTATTTTGGAACCCGGCGCGGCGGCGCCATGGTCCTTCGCCTTTCCCACCTAACTTTCCTTCTTTCTTCTTCCCTCTTTACATTCCCGATTCCCCTGTCATAGCTTTCCCTGGTCCTTCCCAGCTCCACCAAGCGCATGCCATCGGTTGATTGATGAGTTTCAACTCGTTTCAGGAGGCATAACACTCCAGCGAGTTGTTCTCGACGCCCCGATGTCAGAGTCGCGAAATGGTTGTGAGTAGATGGAATAAAATATCGCGGCTAGATTGTGACAGTTACTTCCTTCTCTTCTCTCTATCTTCCGGCTAGAGCTGCTGTTCGACATTCACTCTATACGATAAAATAGATTGTCGACAGTACAAAGGGACTTTCCCTAAGCCTCTAATCTGTCACATAAAAAAAACTACTCTTGACTGACTCACTGGAATCGAGTTCCGAATTTGACAGATAGGCCAGTCAAATTAGTTATTTTCGTGCCAACCGAGCCATCCGAACAGGGCCGGCGAAAAAGACATAAACACTCTGTAGAGTTCTTTTAATATATGAAAATGAAGGCAGTGGAACACTTCTACACTTTTTTTCTGAAATTGCGCCCGGTGCCTTTGTCCAATCAGCGTTTGCTTCGCGATCTTGCTTTTGTGCTGGGTTTGCTTGGGCTTTAAGTTCACAAAACTCTCCTGCAAATGCTGTTGTTTAATACTCCAGGATGTTTTTCGGGGTTAACTGCACAATTTCCAGCACCATCTTGGGCTCCGAAAACCTATAGTGCTATACACTCGAATCTCCATAATAGAGTTCTCTATGTCGTTCTCCAAGCCTTCATATTTCAAGGGATAATAGGTGGTCACTGCGCTGCTTGTATTACTGTAGAATCTTGCAAAGAAAAAAAGCAGTACACTTTAACAGCCTTCCGGGACATAGAAGGAGCTTTATACAACTTCAGAACAGAGGGATCCAGGTGTTTCTCGCCGTATTACGGATCTACAATAGTGAGGCTAGTACGAATTACTACAAACCAAGAACTTTGGCACCGTGCCAGCCAAGAAAGGATACACGACGAAATCGAATTAGATGTGACAATGAAGGCACCGAAACAATTTTGTTTTATCCAATTTTTTTAAAATCTTAAATTTTGAAATTGCGCCCTGTGCAAGTTCACCATTTGCAGCTATGAAAGCGCCGCCTCTGCATCTGGAAGGTCAAATATGAAAAAAATAGGAAAAATTCCGTAGAATTCAATGAACTACGAGAGTTGTCTGAAAAGCTTCCGACCTCAAAGTGAAGATGGCAGCTCTGGTCAATAAAAGCTAGTGAATGTTGTGGTGCATCTTTTGACAGTTACTCACCAAAGTTTCACCCATTTTGGATGCGCAATTGTTATTTGACAATTGTTGGAGTGAGTCGATGTGTTTTTGTGAAAATGGAAAAAATGCCTACGCAAATCGAATATGAGTTGAACTCTGTGTATGGGGACTCCGCACTATCATTTAACACAGTGAAATTTAGGGCAACTGAATTTAAATGTGGCCGTGAGAGCTTGGGAGGCGATAAATGTTCGCGACGTCCAATAACTGCAACTACTGACGATAACAGTAGATCTCGTAGATCTTTGGAAACAGTCTTTGGAGTCTTTTATGAAATGAGTTTGTAAGAATTCCCTCTTTTTTCTTTTGAGCCAGTACAATGTCATACTACAAATGAGGCGAGGCGATATTCTAATGCCAAAATGACGAAAACTAGCAAATTAAAAAAAAGGAAAGAAACCAAATACCAAAGAACAGTTTTTTACAAGTTTGATTCTAATATGCATGAAAATGCCTAAAAGTAAAATCTATGTCTTCACAATTTATATTTATATTTTATAATCTCATCTCGCCTATTTTTCAATCTCGTAAATAAGAGGCCAAGAAATAAGTAGCCATTAAAGTATTGCCTAAGCAGAGTTTCCGTAATTCAATCTTACCACGGCTCAGTTCAAATTCGATATGCAAAAGAAGTAAGACAATCACACAATCATTTATCTAGATGAACGCTCATATACCAGTAGGACATTATTTTTGAAGCGGGATATTGAAAAATTGAGGCCTCAGTACAATTTACCATGGTGTTAAGGACATATGTACTGCCTCGTGCAAGTCCGACTCAACTCTAATTGAGCATTCCATATATTATAAATATAGGACTTAAGTCACGAATGGTGCTATGGATGTACACAGCCATTGTACGGACCAAGCGACACGTTAAAAGCTGCCATGTTGGATTTTAACTTCACTCTGATCTTATCAAATCATTCTCAGATAAGCGGTGGGTGCCAGGCCATAACAATATAAAAGGGAACGAGAGAGCTGACGAATACGCAAAGGAGATTTCAAGCGAGGCTGCTTATTCACCGGAACAAGGAAATATCCAAGATTCACAGGATCGTTTGCATTTAGTTGGATGTCAGGTAAAGATGCTTCTGCGCACACCGTAAAACTAAAAAGTCTAGTATTCGGTTTCACAGTCAGTGAAGCTGATCCTTTTTTATACATTCGAGCAAACAGTGGTACGAAGCTTCTAATAGTGCTATAGGTTAACGATGGACAAATCTACACGACCTAGATATATTTTTGGGAAGAAAAGCAGATTATTTGCGCAAATCTGTTTGTGTCGTGTGGACGTGCCATTAGGCATAGGAGAAGATCGCTACTAGATATTGTTGCTCTAAAGCCGTACTTCTTGTCAGCAATGATTGGTATGACATTAGCCATAATCCGGCATAATTTGGCAGTAAAATCAATAACATAGCCGCAATAGAAGTTGTATGCAAAAGGTTTGTAATTTAGTAATGTGTTTGTAAAAACTAACACTTTTTATAGGATTTAACTTTCCAAAGGTGTAAGCATTTTCTTTACCTGTAATTATTTAACTCAATAATTAAAACTTAATTCAAATTAGGATAAAAAACCTAATTAAAACAAACACTCCTAGAATCATGTAACATGCTCCATCCAATATTATACAACAAACCCACCCACTCTCAATCAATCAACCACAAATTAATCGAAATAAATTCAGATTTTTATTCCATTTTACATTTTCTCAATTAAACGTTTCAAAACAACAAAAACAACCAAAGAAGAATTAAATAAAAGCAAAAAAAAATTAATGAAGTTTAATTTTCACTTGTTGCGCAACATGATGCAACAACAGATCCAGTGGCATTTTCACTCTCCATCGAAGGCGTAAACAAAACTTGAACTTTTTGGCAAATTTGTAGCACACTTCAAAATGTACCTTTGAGACACGATCGCACAATTTCTCGGTCTAGTAATTGTCGTAATCAACCTTGACCGACTCCTGATTTTGTTGCCGAATCCAGCCGACAGATGCAGTTGGCCGTCAGCAAGTCAAGCTATAAAATTCGATATGCTGTGTGACTGGGGCTCGTTGGAATTCTTTTCTGATTTAAAGGGAAATCATCGAGAGAAGACGTTGTTGATTGGAGATGAAAGATAATGGATACTATAGTGCTGCTGCTGCTGCTGACGTGCTCAGGTATGAGGTATGCAAGTGATTATTACTCAGATTTCCAAGGGAGATTATCTCATAGATTTGATTGACATGCAATAATTACTTGGGAGACATGCTCGGTTGTGCTTCCTTCTTTGGTTTTTGTTTAAATAATTTTATGTAAATAATGGTTTTATGTTAATCAGTGATTATATCGGTGCTGAAGGATGCAAGTTTTTGTTAAGGTAATGATTTTCATGTACATCCAGCAAAAAGCTGTTATTCTTCAAAATTGTAAGACCAAGAATAGTGGGTCTTGCTCAATTTTAAAATTTCTCTTTTTATTGGAAATTTCAATGGGGTATAATTGAAAAATCGGTCGACATTTGATGAACCGTATATGGGCTACCCTCGATAGGCAACATAAAACACTTTTGGACATACAATTTGTTGGACAAGCTGCATATCCCGACCCTCGCTAACAAAGAAGTCCACAAACATGAATTCAAAAACAAATAATCGTTCAATTTAGTCCTGTAAGGATTAACCTAACCAAATAGTGCGGCAAAATCGTACCGTCACCTCCTCGTGCCCAGTGCCTAGGGGTATATCTAGGCCGCCTTATCCGATGGGGTATAATTCACGGATCCGGTCCTTCTAGTTGGGGGTTGGGCAAAAGGTTGACAACCTCTCCTCGGAAAACAATTCATGAATCGAGAACTCAGCTTCGGAACAGTCAGAATATACGGCAAAGACCTCAACAACGTCCTCAGGATTAATGATTTCAGGAATAACGATATAAAATTTGAAACATGGAAAAACAGTATATATAAATCTGGAGCAATGACAGAAATGATAGATGAGCTTAGACGATATAGAATACTCATCGCAGGACTGAAAGAACTAAGAGGGACTAGTAACGGAGTCCTAGAACAAAGAAATGCTACGATATTCTACAGTGGCAATAATGACTCCAGAAGAAACTTTGGGGTAGGTTTCTGTGTAGGTACTTTAGCCTTTAATCTAAAACGTAATAGACTTCACCCCGCTTATCGATCGGATGGCGACCCTAAGAATCAAACCGAGATTTTATAATATAACATTCATCCCGGTGCACGCGCCTACAGAAGAAGAATTAGAACAAGAAAAGGTTGACTTCTATGAAACTCTTAGAGGGAGGGTTACTTATGGCCAAGTCCCTTCTTACGACATGAAAATCCTATTAGGCGACTTTAATGGTAAAATGGGTAAGGAACCATATTATTACCGTTACGCAGGCAAGTTATCATTGTACGAAGTATCAAACGATATCGCGAACAGAATGGCCGAATTCGCTATCGCACCTGGTTCAATCATAAGAATAACTCCGCCCTCGCCTAGTCCAGGGTGTGAAAGGAGGAGGGTGGTCGACTTGCCGAATTGACCAAAATCGGAAAACCGAAGAAACAAGGCAAGAAACCGCATTTTTTAAAGCGGCACCGACGGCAGCGTATCCGTTTCGGGACTTCCCTCTCGGACCGCCAGGTGACTCGCCAAAGAAGAAGAAGAATTATAAGAATATACACGAAAGGACAGGGACATCACCATACAGCAAGCACAATAACTAAATTCAGCATGTTCTAGTTAACAGTGGCATGAAAGCAGCATCCTGGATGCAAGGAGCTTCCGAGTAGATAGATAGCTACCTAGTTACTGTGAAAATTAGGCCCATAAAACTACCGATACTACATAGAAGAAACGGTGATAAACAAACTAAGTGGAATAATGAAAAAAATTAAGAAGTGAAGAAACAAACCACAGTATGAAAGAATGTTAACAGGGAAGCTAGAGGAAATAACAAGCTACAGTAATAAGACTCTAGGAGCTTCTACAAAGAAGTCAAAGTAGGTGATTGATTACCAAGAAGGATTTATAACGAACATATGGACAACACACAAATACTTGAAAAATGCTGGGAAGAAAGCATTGAAAAACATCAATGTATCAGCAATACCTGTTATCATTGCTGTGGAAGCAATGATTAGAGAAACACAGCTTAATGGAGAAAATAGCATCTTCACAAGGAACTTTTATATACTAGCCTTCTCAGATGGCATAGACTAAATTTGTAGAAAGCTCAGAAAAGTTCAATCTACGAGTAAATGACACAAAAACAAAGTATAGGATCGTATCAAAACTGAGGCCAACGATAAGGGCTAGGCCTTGACGACATCCATAGACCAGTGGCGGTTCGTAAGGTTCAGGATAAGGGAAGCAATGCGAAGTATAAGTAAAAGTAGGTATCCAAGGCTGTAACTAAAAAAACTGAAGAATAACATATAGTGGAGTCAGATAAAGAAAACATGAGGAATTGTTTCCAGTCTAAAAAAATTTTTTTAAATTTCTTTAAAAAAGATAGTAATAATAAAACACTATATATCTTGCATACACCCCACCCCCTATTCTCCTTTGTAACCTTCACCTACCATCATTATATTCTTCTTGCAAAAAAACGCTTCAGGCAACCCGTAATCAAAAATACAATTCATAAAAATATTCTCTAAAGGGATCATCATTAAAGAAAATCTTAAAAAATATAATGGAAGCTAGAAAGTTATCAGCTTTTATTCAAAAAACACCGCCTGCCACCCCATTAGAGTAAACAATAGTTAAAGAGAAACTTCACCTATCCTCGATCTCTTTTTTCTTTACTCAATCGAAAATCCATATTTTATGAGTAAAAAACATAATTCCAAGCAAATTTTTAAGAGTGAATTTAGTTTTTACTCGAAACCAGAACATTACCAGAAAACGAAACCAAGAAAACAAAGAGAATATGGTGGATACAGAAAATTTCTCTATCTCCGACTTGTCAATTCTCGCTGTTCGGTTCCGAAGAAGCTGCGTTTAGCTCAGCTTCTGAGGGGACTGAATTAACGCACACCTTTACGTGAGTGTGAGTTGAATTAAATTGAATGTGTTGGAGTTATCACGTTGATTTTCTGGGCCAAATAAGCTGGAGGTATTTCAGCTTCCCATGTTTGTTAGGCCTCGGTCACTATAAGAGCGGTACTTGAAAAATTTAACATATCGAATTAGCGAAGAGCGGCACTTTAATATTGTCACTCTCCCGCTCATATCATGTGAGAGGCCTAACCCAATGTGGAGAAGCTGTAATATCTCCAGCTTTAGTGTTTCCAGAGGAGGATATTATATTAAGATTTTTCTCGTGATTAGCTTTGATACATTTAAATTTATTTTTATGAATTTGCCTATTTGGTCAAAGGAAGCAGTGCTTCCTTTGCTTCCAAAGAGGAACCGCTACTGCCATAGACGCGTCGTAACCGTAAATAAAATCTATTTCGCCTAGCCCGGTCCTTAAAAACAAAGAAATTTCAATACAATGCAAAAGTCAGACTTTATAAAAAATTAATCCACCCAGTACTATGCTACGGATCTAGGGTTTGTCGGTTTTTAAAAACCGGTTTTCAAACTCGATTTTGAAAAGAAAATTATACAATTCGAAAACCGCGATTTTCAGTAAAAAAAATCAGTTTTAAATTTTTAGTGTAATGTACACTTTTCTATTAGCTACCTAAAATTATATTATTATATTATACGGACAGGTATTATCAAAATTATATAAAGATTATTCTACAGAAGATGACTGCGATGTGGCAAGAAGTCACGAAGAAGAAAATTAAGGCATGGATATATTACATCACTCAATAAGTTTGTTGGATGGCTTTCAGGTGGCGCTACTATTGGCAAAAATACGGCAGTAGTACCGGAAAAAATAGGAAACAGAATCGTTTTGGCAGAACGTAAAGTTTGTCATTTGTCCATTGCAAAAATCTGTTTCAAGTGGGTACCACGTTTGCTCACTGTTGGCCATGAAAAACAATGTTGATGATTCCGAGCGCTGTTTGGTGCCGGTCAGGCGAAATAAAAAGGATTATTCATACGATGTTACAATGGATGAAACAAGGAACCATCACTACACTCCAGAGTCAAATCGGCAGTTAGCTGAGTTGACAGCAACCGGGCAAGCCATCCAAAGTGGGCAAAAAACGCAAAAGTCAGCTGTAAACGTTATAGCGTCTGTATTTTTCACTTCAACTATTTTGAAAATGCAATGGGCGAAATTGCGAAAAAACGGCCTAAAATGAACAAGAAAAAAGGCAATGCATTGTGCCATAAGATGATTGCAGCAATGGCAAAATCGCTCGAATTGCACTCCAAATTTCTTTCGCAACCACCGACTTCGGATGCTCAACGGAAAGAAATATGGCCGAGGTTTTTTTTTTTTTATATGAAAAAACCAAGCTTAGGTGTAACCCTTTGTACTACCAGTCCGTCATGTCGTTCACTTCATGGTGCAATGTCTAGTATCGCCAAAACTGAAGCGTCTTGCTTGCGACAGCTTTTTCAACTACCGATTCTTATGAAACTTTGAACACACATGATGGAAGTGCGATCATAATGGTAGGTATAAATGTAAACGCAAGCAGCTCGACTGGAGTCGATCAAAAAGATTTTTGTGATCGGCTCGAGTGCTTGTCATGTAAACCGAGCTTGAAAGCTTGAGTGCTCGAAATTGCTGAAGTTAGGCCTGTAAATGTGTCTAAAGGTAATGTACATATGGGAATATGAGGAGACAAAAATATTAATGAAGAAATAAAAGCACGATAAAAGGAAGAAAAGAAAAGAAATATAATAGTAACTTCAAATGACAGCTAAAGAACTCAAGCTCAGTTTAAGCTAATATGCCGCTTCAAGTAGGCAGAGCATATACGCGCTCGAGTTCTTGAGATTTTCAAGCCTTCGAGTACTCAAGCTGTCATGGAAACGTAGTAATAGTGAACTTCTGGAGCTGCTTTGGCGTTGTACCAGAGGATGGGACGGAATGTTGCTACAGGTCTAGTGTTTTGAAGTGTGGAGTTGCATCGCCTTTGCAATGAACGACACATTTGCTGCGACCGTTGCAGCTGTTCCCGGTTGTAGAACATTTAAAGAAGAAGATCCATGCGGAGTGGTGGATGGAATTAGTAAATAGATTTCCCTAGCATACTAGCATACAAATTTCTGTGCGATAAAAGGGTTTCAAAGTGCCCTTTCGCGTGGACTTTGGGATGTAAACGCGGCTTTAATGCCAGATCCACTTTGCATTGATTTTTGTATGGATAGAACTAGCGCAAATTTAAGCAAAAACACTAAAACCATCTGAAACATGAATACATTGACAACTTAATTATACTTTATTGTAGATATCGAAAAATATTCATAAAATCTTGTAGCTATCATTTAATAGTAGATATTTATCTCAAAATCACTTTTTTTAAATAATTAAAGAAAAACAAAAAAACAGGTCAAGGTCATAATATAAAAGCCTTCCATTAATCCATAAATATTTCCTTTTTCAAAGCATCCAGATAATTTTTGAAGCGAAGCTTTTTCCGGATGTTTTATGGGGATTTTTTATGGGGAGTTAACCTCCACCTGTACTGTGTACTGCGTACTATGTACTATGTTCTATGAACTATGCATTATGTACTATGTGCTTTGTACTATGTATTATTTACTATGAGATTTTTACTACGTATTAAGTGTTATGTAAATATGGCGCTACTATAGATGCATTATGAGTGGGATGGAGTTGAGTTAATTGGCCTCAAAGCTGGTGCGACGATCTAATGCGCAGCGAATACTCCAATGATGAATGTAAGGATCTAAAATGAAGTATCGTACGAATTCGTACGACAAAGGATGGAATCGCCCCAATTTTTTTTAACCTGGCCTAGAATGGGTGAAAGGAAAACATCAGTCCAGAGAAGTGCATCAATAGCAACACAGTCTGTACTTGGATAAGCGATACTTTATGGCAGCAAAAGAAGTTTATATCAAATTAAAAGAGGCGGATATAATACATGACTTAAGTGTTATGTATTATGTATTTAACAGATGTTATTGAAATTTACTATATGTAGTTGAGCCACCCTATCCGATGGGATAAAATTCTCGGATCCGGTCCTCTAGTGGGAGAGGGGTTAGGCGTTGGGCCGTCAAAACACACCAGTTAAGAAACATGTAAATTATACCTACTCAAAAAGAAAATTTTTGTGAACATTTGGAAACTTCTAAAATATTAGCATCCATATATTCTTTACATACTTTACATGCGTAGAAGCTTTGCTTTTTTCGGGAGTCCCGCGACACCTCTACCATTTTTTTTTCATACGTTTTGAAGCAAAACTATAATGCTTAATTTAATTGTCCCAAATTACAAAAAAAATAGTAAAACAAACTCAATCAAAAACACCTATAATTGCTTCCAGCACTCATTCTAAATTTCCATTAATCAAATAAAGTAGGTTATAAATCACAAATAAAAAAAAACATATGTTATCTATCCACTCACTCTACTTAAACTAAGTTCTTGCATTTTTAAGTTAATACAGTACCAAACTAGATTTGAAAACCTAATGCTAAAACTATTACCATTATTTTTACATAGAAGCCTAAACTAGTCAAGTATATCGCCTGCGACACACCTAACTACACTCGCTAATGGAGTGAAAGGACAGAGTCATATTTGTTGTATATATGGAAGTAAAAAAACCTAATATCGAAACAGGTTTCTAAGAATATGAAAATCACAGTAAGTCGATTTTGAAATGAACCCAATGCAGACATCAATGCAACTCAAACCAGATATAACTTTTCCCTGAGTAAGACTTTTACAATCAATGAAACCCTCAAGGTGTTACCGTCGAACCATTCCACTCAGAAAACTAAAATTCATAAACTTCCACATCCGCGTAAAATAAAAATAAAAATTAATAACTCCTTTCGGTTTTACTTAACCTTGAAGGAGCCAACTCAACAAGGAAACAACCCGTTCTCGGTGCACGGTTAGTATCCAGTTCACTAGTGAACAAGTTCTGGCCTCAAGAAAAACGAGTATTGAACAATCATCGCACACCCAAGGCGCCCAACTTAAATTGGCCGCCGTTAAGTAATTCGCGATCGAACTTCTGCACGGCAGTCAGCAGCAACGAAAACTTAATTTTCACGGGGAATTTGCATTCAACTGCAAGACCGACTCTGACTGCAATAACTGCAGTCGCGCACCTGGGGGCAGCACACAACACAGGTTTGAGAATTCGTTAGGAAATTTTCCCAGAGGTTGGACATAAGAAAAACTGTTCGGATTGCATCTGCACGAGTACTTTTCTCTCACTGACATTTAGCCACTGCACTATGAAATCGTCAATGCACTTTGTGGTAAGAGTTATTAACTTTCCAGGAAAGAGTCCTTAGAGCTGGGTTTTAACACCGTTCAACGTGGACTTGAACCAGGCAACCTCGGCGCGGCTGTTCACAAATGAAGACCACAAACAAATTTTGAAGAGTGAAACCTATCCAATTATCACGTACCAACTTCATCCTGAAAGTTTCCTGTGTTCGTTCGATGGCAGTTTCTAGCTGTTGAGTTTTCCTTACAAGTTCTTTATTTTTTTTTGGTTTAATCCACAAGACAAAAAACGTGTCAACACTACTTAAACCGCCCACCACTTCGAGACTAAGGTAAGATCCACGGTACGACTGAGCACACGCGAGGCGGTTCGGGGGCTTTTATACCCCGGTTACGAGCCTCTAGTTCTGTCATCAATCTGTTTCCACCTGGCGCCGATAGTACACAGTCGGTGGAAATGAGACGGTGAAAGTGGTGCACTAGAAGAGAGCCATTGATCTGTGCGCGATTTCTGCAGATCAGACGACCTCCTTGCATTCCTTTAATCAAAATCCATACCATTGCAGCATTCCTCTAGCCCCTGGCGCATGCGCACGCCTTACAAATTGAGGCCTCCTAATGTCAAGCAATGACATTCAGCCGTGATAAAATTTGCAGATGATTTCCATGTGTCTAGTCGAGTGTTCTTCTAGCATGATGGTGAAGGCTTAAACAGCTGATTATCAACATTGAGCAAAATTGATTTCTTGCGGAATATGTGGGCGCTAGTTGCCGATGTGGTAGCAACAAGTCATGCAAAAATGCACTCAATTCACCCGAAGCAGTGCTGTGGTCTCTTTCTTTCGGGGTTTTGCTCAAGGATTGCAACTTTTCTTTGGGCAGGGTACTGGGAGAAAATAATCGGAGCAAATGGAGATTTTTAATTATTATAATTTGAAGCTGTTAATAAGTTTCATGAAGGCCGTGATTTAGTTTTCCGGTTAAATGATGTGTGGAGACTCTTGTTGTGTATTGCTTCCGCCGGAGGTACATTTAGCGGAGACTAAGCCTTAAGAAAAGTTGTCAATCAACATGATGCTTCCACGTGCAACCCATTATGTCGGCACTTTTTTTATGAAGTAACTAAAGACTGAAGTACTTTTGATAGATCTACAAATTTGGTAAATTTTATTTTTGTTTGAAACTATAAGCTCATGTGTCACCCTTTGTACTACCAGTCCGTCATGTCATTGGTCACATTGATGTAGAGTAGTAAGCTTTACTCGAGAGTTGGAAAGGGAATAGGACGAAGGGAGGTTGGAGGAAATGGCGATGAACCCTGCGTCTGATTTCTTGGATGTTTTTCAAGTTCGGAAATACTAAATGGGGGAAGTTGTTCCAGAATCGAGTTGCTATAGTTATAAACGAGTTTTTAAAACGGATTATTCCAGCCAAGCTATGGCGGTTCTAGGGACCCCGGGCTGACGATCAAAATATGTAGGATATTTTTTATATAGTAACGTCAAACTTAACGTCAAGAGATCCCGGGCTGACGGCCGAAATAAGTTTTTTTTTGTTATCTGGTAACGTCACGACCACGTAATCAGGGCGGAGGACAATCGTATCTCAAAACGACTTATAGTCTTAGAAATTTCGGGAATTAGGCCAGTTAGCCAGACCCAAGAGGAGATGGATAGACTCTGTGACGGCTGACGCAGAGGCAATTCTCAACATCCGGAACTGGGGATATGCTGCAAAGGATCGTCAAACTTGGAGAAACGGCCTAGAGGAGGCCAAGGCTCGATTTGGGCTGCAGCGCCATTGGATGGATGTGGTAACGTCAAGCTTAGAAATCGCCCTTTTTACTACTAGTCTGTCGTGTCGTTCAAGTCTTGGTGCAGTGTGCTTGATTTGAAAGATAGAGGAGAAAGAACAGGTAAAGGATATGGAGGGTGCGTGAGAAGATGTCGATGTACCTTGCATTTGAACTCTGAGATGTTATATGAACTCCGTCGGAAACACCGACTGCGGAAGACAGTTCCATAATCTTTATACTGAACTAATAAACCGCAATGTGCATGAAGAGGAGGGCTGTAGTGTGTAGAGGTACGCCGAGTTGGCTAGTCTTGTGTCGAGGGAAAAAAGTTGCCGGCAGTCAGGAGGTTCCTTATTTCAGTGGAGTAGTCACTGTGGTAATAGCGGTAAAACTTTCTATGCGCAGCTACATTCCTTTGGCTTAAAGGGTCGTTGGAGGAGCAAAGTGTGCTAATGCAAATGAATTTGATGGCGCGGTTTTGCACCTTGTCTAGCCAAGCCAAAGTGCCCGCCCCTATATAAGAGTTGTAGTCAAGGTGAGGTCGCATGTAGGACTTGTATATTGTAGCAAGAGCAGTATCTCTTAATGAATCCGTGTGACTCCTCCATTGCATATCATTGGATAGAGTCCCGCCCAGGATGTTAAGGGATATGTTAGCTGTTAAGTTGTCCTCGCCCACTGAAATAGAGGGAAGGTCGGTATAGGCTTTGGTGTAGTTCTTTGGTGGCAGTATTTTATTTTTGACGCGTTAAATCGACCCGATTCATGCAGCCCGAGCCAAGAATGAATTTGATGTCTGTTAAGAAAGCTGGACATGAGTTCTCGATCTACGAGGCAAGATTTAGCACTTGCTTGTCTTGACTGTCCTCGGCGAAACTGTGGAGTGGGTTGGGGGGATTAAGAGCAGATCGCTAATGAATATTAGAAACAGAGCAGGTGAGAGGATCGATCCTTGGGGAACGCCGGTCGAGATGGAGTGTGGGTTGGATTCAACGCCATTCAATACTACCTTGATTGAACGGCTAGAAATAAAGCTCTCAATCCAGTTCGCAAGAACAGAGTCGATAGCAATAGCTTGGAGTGGGATGCCATACTCTGTCAAAAGCCTTGGAAATCTAGAGCAACCAGACCAAACAAATCGGAGCTATGAATGCTGCGGTGTAGATGCTCAGTCAAACACACAAGAAGGTCACCAGTAGATCTTTTTGGTCTAAAGCCGTACTGCCCGTCATGTACACTTGTTAGATTCTAGATATTTCATCAGCTTTCTATCCATTATTTTCTCGATAATTTTGGAGATAACAGAAGTTATTTCTATTGGGCGTCAGTTAAAAGGATCGCTGGCTTCACCTTTTTTTGGAATGGACTGAACATGGGCTAGTTTCCAAGAATCAGGACACACTCCAGAGAAGTATGACACGATAAAAACTTTGCGCAGAGGTGAGGCACATTTCTTGAGTACCATAGGGGGAAAATTGCCTAGGCCAGTGGATTTATAGACGTCGAGATTTTTGAGACATTAGTACACCTCGCAAGTCCTGAAGAAAATGCCGTACATAGAATGGGCGTTGCCCTCGAGAACCGTGGGTGGCGTATCAGTTTAGCATTTGAAGTGAACAGAGATGCCAATAAATCGGCCTTGGATTTGCTTTTTTTAGCATCTTCTCTCCATTAAGGAATGGGGAAGGGGGAAGGTTAAATTCTTCTGATGGAAGTTACCACGGAGAAGAAGTTTTTGCTCCCTACTCGTGTATTAAGAATCTTACTTCTCAACTCATCATCAAATGATACTTTAACCTCCCTGATGATGGAATTACAGGAGTTTCTTATACTCACGCCGAATTAAACCATTTAGCCTAGTCTTTATAGATTTGGTAGAATAAGGAAGGAACAACCACATTCAGGCCGTCCCCGAATGAGTACATTGACTTTGGAATTCCATTGAAAAGATAGAAAGAACCAAAATAAGTCTCAACTCGTATCGCATTTCCGTGCTTTTGGATCGTTCCCAAGCTTTTAGAAAAGGATGCAAAATTGCTTGTGGAGTCACGCCCGATAAATCTGCAAGCTCTCCTCCAATTTTCCTTCGTCAAACTTTTTCCACTAACAGAAATTTGAACATAAGTCCCAATCTGACGTGGGGAAAGCGCGGCAGAAAAACGTCGAAAGTAAATCCTCCTTGAATATTCCACTTGGCTCTACCTCTGATTGCGAAGTTCGTGGTATTATTCAATTTTTGACGGCATAAAATAAAAATGTTACTGAAATTCATCGCGGTTTGAAGTTATTTCAAGAGCAATGGTCACTCGTTAGTGCCAATCATTCATTGAAGAGAGAACAATATTAGACGATGAACAAGGAAGCGGTCGCTTCTCTACTTCACGCTGTGCTCGAATATGTTCGAAGGTTCATTGACACCGATCGGCGGCTAACGCTTGATGAAATTCCTTTTCAACTGTCGAATATCGAAATTAGCCGCGCATCACTTTTCAGGATGTGTGCAAAGTGGGTTCCGCGCGTGCTCACATAACAGCACAAAAAGCAGAGAGTTTGACGCTGCATTGCAATTTCAGCAACCTTTCGTTGACAAGGAAGACGGTTTATTCGACCCAATAGTGACCAAAGAGGAGACATGAAGCCATCGTTGAATGCCCGAATACAAAAGACAGAGTATGGCGTGTAAAGGAAAGGACCACCAACACCAAAGAGGCAAAAGTTGTGGAATTCGCGGGAAAATTATGGGAACGGTCTTTTGGGACTCCGAGGGGGTGTTGTTGATCAATTACCTGTCCCTTGAGACCAGGATCACAACTCCACACTATTGTGTGGTATAGCAACAATTAGAAAGGCGATCCGAAACAAAAGGAGAGAAAAGTTTACAAAACAGTTTTTTGTTCGACGACAATGTTTTACTAACTAGGATAACTTAAATAAGAAGTTGAAAGATAACTAATCAGTATGGCAGCAGCAGCAGTATGATACTGAATGGGAAAACTTTTTTCAGGGTACCAAAATTATTTTGAAAAACAAGGCGATTATGAAAAACAAATTATCTTGATGAGTACTTTTCGAAATATATTTTTTTGAAAATATTTACTTTTAGGCCGCGTTCTATGGCGCACGACAAAAGCTTTTAATGCTCTCTAATTGGCCAGGAAAATAAATCTGTCTATACACATGTTTTCTCTCTCGCACAGCATTGCTGAAAAAATCGAATAAGGGAAAATCCCGGAACGAATTGACGGAACTATCAAGTTCGAGCTTTTGCCGTGCGGCCCATGTGAACGTGCTGCAAAATCACGGAACTAGTGATGCTTCGATTCGAGCGATGTTTAAAGTGATTTAACATCAAAATTCCACATTTTGACATCAACATTAATCGTTAATATATTTTTTTGATTATTAAAGTAATCCTTTTCACTTTCTCAAAATTACACAACAGCTGATTTTTGACAACCAGCAGATGTACCTACCCATATAAACGAGGAGATGCAGCAAAGCGGCAAGCTTTATGAATTTCCGAATACCAGCCGAAGGCAAGCCCAAATCAATTATTATTTATTTATATTTTAAAAAACAGCGTAACTTACTTTTGAGACTACCATCGTACAAGGGTTTTACTATTATTGAATACTTTATCAAAATTCAAAAAGTAGGTACTAATAGAAATCTATTGGAAAGAGGCAATGTTACTACTCACAACAAGCAGACATCTTTTGTCGATCATTTTGTGTGTCCCATTTGTCATATATCCTGAAGCGAAACACCCTGTATAATAATATCGTAAGAAAATAGAAACTAACCAACATTTAGGCGCACCTTCTTCTAAAAAGGCTATATAAAATTTATAATTAATTTTAAAAGCTTTTGTATGATCAATAACAGCTTCCGTCCAAAGACCGGAAGCTTTCGTGACGTCAGAGAGTTCAAAGAAGAAATCTTTTCCGGAGAGATTTTCACATGAGAGTTCTGTGTATCAGAAATGAATTAAAAAAATTAGAGCTCTACGGAACTAAAAGTGTTTCAAGGGGTTGTGTTACAAGTTGTTTTTAAATAAAATGACCTACATTTTCGTACAATGCAGACAGTGCAGTTTCAATTATGGCTAAAGGTTTCAAACACCTAACACTGAGCTTATTTCTAATTTAATCAAGAAACTTTAAGCCAATTTCCTGTTTTGATGTCGTATCTACGGAAATCTTTATCTTGCTAAGATACTGTTAAAAGTTTATCGAATGAACCAATGTTTAAAACCTTATACAAACCTACCTCCACGTTATTTGGGCTAAAACAATTTAAATTGTAACAAAATCTTATTTTCATTACACCTCAAGTGTTTACATAAATTAGCGTAACCTTTACGGTCATGAGATTTGTTGACTTCTACAAAAGTTTTATGCAATCCAACTTCAAGTAACTAAAGTTTTCCCAACCCGGAGTTTAAATTAAAAACCGGACCCCCCAAAAATAAAATTGCAGCATTATTAAAATAGTAACAAAGTGCTGTTGTCCAATTTCCATAACTGGTGCACATACCAACCACCAGAGCCGACAATAATTCCATAGTCTCCGAGTAACTCAGTTCCGAGTAACTGGATCAGGCATAGCTGCCCCTCCGTGTACGTGTGATCCGAGATGGTAACTCAAGCCAAGACCACATCCAGTCAGTGACGTAATCACTTTCGGTTTCAATATGCACGCCGATTGTACTTTTATGCTTGGACATATCCACCTTGTCTTGTTACACTTCTCTACCGTGAAGTTACCCGGGGGGCTACCTAATCTCAGGTATATGCACTGCGTATGTGCTTGTGTTCACTCTATAACTGCACATTCAGAAAAAGCGAAATACTTTTCGTTTCGTTTATTATTATTATTTCTGTAGAATGAAGGAGGTGTAAGAGGATCGCACGCTTTAAGACATTTTTCTTGGGGCTTTATTCTGAGGTATCTCAGGTTATTCTCAGTCACAGGTGTGGTTACAACAATGCAACTCAATGACGGGTTTCCTACTAAGATTATCCGAGAGGTTACAGGCACAGGTAACAATGGCACATGGATACTTAACACCGGGCTTTACTCATGTTACTGGAATCATAGCTATGCGTTAAGTAGGGTGTTGGTATTGAGATGTCTTGTTGTTGAGAAAATATGTTTATTTCTTTATTTTTTTTTTTTTTTTTTCATTTGATGGAAATTTTTATGAAATTATTTTAATTAATGTGTACTTTACTCCTTTCAAAAACAATTTTTTTATTTGATTAAATCTATTGCTACAATAATTCATCTACCTCTTCTTCTTCGTTGGAGATTTAATAACGAATTGTGCCTTTATGAAGTCGTATTTAGAGCAAAATTTGGAAAGACGGGATTTTCGTACGTTCCAAAATAGAAGAGTCTGAGTATAATTTGCAAAGTTTCAATTTTCCTGAAGAAGATTTTTAAAATGTGAGAATTTTTTAACAACGCTTATTCCAGAAACTTTTAATGAGCAAGTTAACTAAAAAATACAGTGAAAATCTAGTCAAATGGCGTATATTATAAAACAGACATAAATTTTTTATTGTTCATGAAGATTATACAAACCCAGGCTGTCGTACAAAGTGTGATTCTAAGCTTGGTTTTTCCACATAAAAGAAAGAAATCTGAAATTGTATTCGAAATTGAAATTTGTGGTAGTAAATTATAGGAATACTAGCTGGGACCCGGTACGTCTCGCTGCGCCCATAAGCCATTGCTTATTGTATTATCATACCCTTTTATTTGATAGCCATGTCGAGGGGGTTGTGAAGAAAGTGGTAACCCGCCTTCTTGAGACGGCCGCCATGGATCTAACGGTATATTGAGAATACTTATATGCTTATTGTATTCCAGTTTAGTTTCAATAGCGTCATGGCCTACCTATGGTTTCACAGCTGCTTAAATTAGAAATTGTCATTAAATGGAATGATTTAATTATTGACAATTTTGCATTTACGAAGCTGTTAAACAATAGGTATACTAGGAGCTAATGCAACACGGCAGGCTCCTTTTTAGAGGAAGCACGGCCTCGTGGTACACGGAAAATGGGCAAGACTGGAGAGTATGTGGCCCAAGGAGCAAAATATCAATACCTCCTGCTATTACCAAACTGTTTTTCAAGCTAACAGCTTTAACACAGTTTTCTCGGACATTCAAGCTGCCCTGTTGTCCATTAAATCCCACAAGGTGTAATGAAAGACTGTACAGTATTGTCTCCTATTCCTGACCTCAGTAGGAACAAGGTACTGGTGCCTTTTTTATAAGTATACTAGCTGGAGTCGGGTGCCTCGCTGCCCCTATAAGCCAATAGTATGACGTGTGCCAAAACAATTGGAAATTTCAAAATCGCTTTTCTATAGGCGGTGAGAGTCTCTGTTAGAAAATGTACCGTCTCCTTCTTCTTCTTTAACGGTTCTCCACCGGTCCCGATTCTGAGCCGTTTTCATCCAGTTTAGCATCCCTAAGCTCTGGGCGTCTCGGTCTACGCCATCCTTCCAGGGAAAGTTGGGTCTCCTTCTGCATATGTGAGAACCGGTAAGACCATCGTCTTATATAGTAAACGTAGAGCCGTGACAGACTATAGTAAGCTTTGTTAGGTTTTTGCAGTCGTGCGCGTATTTCTGATTCCATGCTATTGTCGGCTGCTGCTATGGACCCAATTCAGGTAAATGATTTTACCACTTCAAACTCGTCTTCCGCTACCTTGATTGTTGGACCGATGTTAGGTGTTCATGTAGACGAGTCCACCATGTACTTTGTTTTGCTTTCGTTAATGTGCAGACCCAGATTTCCTGCGGCTTGCTCAATCTGAGTGAAAGCTTCTTGTACAGCTGTTGTTGTTCTTCCAATGATGTCAATGTCGTCCGCTTAAGCCAGTAATTGGGTGGACTTGTGAGAGACTGTGCCCCTTGATGTCACGCCCGAATCTTGATCATCACTTTCTCCAACGCCAGGTTGAAAGGGAGGTAGGCCAGACCGTCCCCTTGTCGGAGTCCATTATAGATGTTGATTGTCTAGACAGTGTTCCGGATACCTTTACTTGGCTTGTCATATTGGTCATGGTCAATCTACATAGTCTTGTCAGTTTGTTGGGGATGCCGAATTTTTTCATGGCTTTATAGAGTTCTACTCTGGGTATGCTATCGTAGGCGGCTTTAAAGTCTATGAAGAGGTGTTGAATTGTCTTCTGTTTCTCTAGAAATAGACTAACAAAACACTGTGGGATGTGGAATACCATTTGTTCAAAATATCATAGGCAAATTATGATAAGGGTGCACCATCTAGACCTTCAGAATTTCAACATTGAATAACTCTGACATTTTTTAACCGATTTCGACAAAGGTACACGATTCCGAAACGTTACTCAGTACCATTTTAACTATGAGTCAATATACACCGAAAGATCGCGCTGAACTTGTAGCGCTTTACATTGAAAACAATCATTGAAATGTAAAAAAGTTCCCGAGAGACGTTGTGTCCAAAAATTGGGATTTGAGGCCCTCCTCGTTCTCCGGATCAAACAGCTCTTCTATGGGGTTATAAAAAGTAAAGTTTATGCCAGCAAGAAGAAGACCATTGTGGGCCCGCTGTTACAAAAACACACAAAGTGCACCAACATGGCATGCGCCACTCCGGCCCAGACAGTGACTTCCTTGTCGCGCAGTGGTTTTTCCTGAATGTCGTGATTCTCTGTTTCCCAAATTCGTCGGGTTGTTTTTTGACTCCCCAGAGGATGTAAAGTGAGCTTCATCTGTGATCGAAATTTCGGCTCGGTATCGATCATTCTTGCGACGGCATTTCTATATTGCAAGCGACGCGGCGTGTGGGTTGGCAACAATCCTTGAATAATTTTCATTTTATATGGAAAGAGATGAAGATCTTCCATCTTCTTGTTGTTCCATTCACGTTTAACTCCTGAGATCGGCAGCTATACAACACATTTGGACTATAGACAACACTCTCTCTTACCGGTTCAGCAACTTAATTGGGGCACCGCGGACGCCGTCGAATGGGACGATGACGAGTCACTACAGACCCGTACTCGTATTCGTCTCAGAGTTATTTAATGCTGAAATACCGAAGGTCTAGATGGCGATGAGATGTATAATAAAAAAGGCACAATAAAATTTAAGTAAAAATTAAAAAATTAGTAAAAAAGGGTGAAATCAGATGCCCCCCTCTTTTGAGTTATAAGCGCCCCTTTTGCCTCCTTCCACTGGCGTAGGTATACGAACAAAGCTGATGGTTTGCCAATGCGAGAGCAGGCGACACATAGCTGACTGATACCCATGTCGAGGGGTAATCCGTCATTGAATATATTTTATTGTATTGCGCTCAGAGCCAAAGGTGTGTGCCAAATTTGAGTATCACCGGATATCGGGAAGTACATAGTCGAAAACCCGATCGCGGGATTCCCCTTAGGGGACTCTTCACTGAAATGGCTAAAATCTGAACCGCTAGACCGATTTAGGTGAAATTTTGTGTCCGAATAGTTGTTATCGAGTAAAAAACAAAAGCACAATCAATTGTTGAAAAAAAAAATTTTAAGCAACATTTTTGTTAATAAACATCCGAGAAAAGGGGTATTTTCCGCGAGCTCCTTGCACGTGAAATTTGAATCGATTTTATTTTTGTTAGCGCCAAAATGTTCAGTAATTAATAATAAACAAAACTGTCAGACAGAATTTTGATATTTTTTTTTGTTTATTAACAATCCACAAAAATGTCTGGCGATGTCGAAAAACAGCCGAAAATCCCGATTTTTTCGGTTTTTTATTACATTTTTGTTTATAACTTTATGAATTTTTAAAATTTCAAAATTCCGTCTGACAGAATTATTCAGTTATAAATTTCGAACATTTTCCACTTTATAAAATTTAAATCAGTTGAAAATTGTGGAACGAGGAGCTCGGAGAAGTTAAAAAAAATGAAAAAAAAAAAAGTTGTTGAAATAATCACGTTCAAAGTTTGACGCACACATTTTCTCCGCCGCAGTGGCTAAAACCTCAATCGCTCCACTATGTTAAAAACATTGTTATAAACATTTTTTTTTAAATGTGAAAACGCTACATAATTCAGAAAAGTCTACTCTATCAGAATATATAATAAAAAAAATTTCGTCAAAAAATCGATTTTCAAACAAATATCGGTGAAGAGTCCCATTAAGGACGAAGCTAGTAAAGTTGTAAAAATCAGTCCAGCCATTCAAATTATGAATCTAAACCATTCTCGAATCAGCTTAATCACGCACCTAAAATTTCATAAAAATCAGTCCAGCCTATCTAAATATTTCCGGAAATCTTACCAAATCCTATTCGAACCCGGATTTTGAAAAATCCCGGATATCAAGATATGTTAGCACGTGTTCTTAAGGCGCTGGAAGCAAAACAGCATGACGCAAACTTCTTTTCTTTCAAAATGCCCACTTACAAGTAATTTCCCCCTACAAATTCAATCAATTAAAGCTGAATATTTTACCTTAAAGTGTCCAACAATATTTACTCCAATCGCCCTTAGTTTGCTTAACAACAAGAGCCAAATCAAGCGCCCATCTCGCAACCCTGCAGGAATGCTATTAGATTTCCAAAGCAAAGCAAAACCCGAGTTGCAAAACTATTTCCAAAATATTTACTAAATTATTCCAGTTCATTAAATGCATACCAGAAATGAGATCAACAGGCATGAAACGGCCTACATAACACGTCACGTCACGTGAACGATCAATATTCATGTTAAAAACGCCAATTTAATTGCAGCTCATTTACTTCCTGCAAACAATGCTGAGAGACGCCTAATAACACCTGAAGCGAAATTAATGGAAAAAGAAGTGCGAGTTGTGGGCCAGAGGAAAAAAGAAGTATAAATAAATAACAGAGTCTGTTTCAAGTGCAGGGTGAGTTGCTGTCACCTTGTTTTGTGTTCTGCAAACGGGATTTCAGCTCGCAAATTTCCGAGAACGTTCAAGAACCGGATTCATGAACACGCAATCGATTTATTTCCTGCATTTCGTGGTGAACTCAGGTACGAACATACAGTATAGTATAAACCTACGAAAGTTTGCCCACAAAACATGCACGACAATAAACCCAGAGAAGACATTCTCCTCGCATTACACAAAAAAAAACACAAGCGATTCTCAAAACATCAAGGCCTCACCTGGAATGCCTGAGCTCCATAGAGAAACACCTATCGACGACTTACCTGAGCGATTTTGAAGTATTTGAAGGTCATCCAGCGACCGAATCTATTGCAACACAAAACCCAAAGCTACTGTTATTAATTTACTGATTAATATCCGAAAGGTGACAAACTGAGTGATTACCACGGCAAAATGGTGTGCCATTAGCAGTGTTTACTTTTGGGTAACTTTCTTTGACAAATGCCCAGGTAAGTTGTACTTGATAAGACGTATCCAAGGATGAACCCAACGAAACATCGAACTGATAATGGCGTGAAATTATTTCGATTTTCCGTGCGGATTACGCTGAGGACGGGAACGTTTGCCGCGCTCTAATTCCATTGAACGAGTTTTTGTCACGTTATTGCAATGCAATTACGTAAGTCTGCGGCCACGTCGTACACAGAGAAACATAGTTCAGGATACCTGCAGGCTATCTCTGCAGCATACCTGTACGCTAAGGGGCCGTTTTGCTTTGATCGAATTTTTGATAAACAAATCGAAGCGTTTGCGTCAATAATTGGCGAGTCATGCTCACAATTGAATTATAACTCAATTAAAATAGGGAATATGGAAAATTCCAATTCAAAAATAAATTTTAATTAAATGACTGCAATTATTATTACTTTTCCATGTGAAAGACAATAGAAGGTAAACCCGTAATAATAATCTACAATGAGGAAACAATTTATTGACGCCTATGGGTATGCAATATCCAGAAATCATCGAGGTGAAATATAATTATTTTGAGGTGGATTTTAACTGTGAAGCTTAACTGAACGAAATTTATTGCTTCGAATTAAAAATTTCACGATTTCAAGGGACTATTTATAAGTTTAATAACCATTGTAATTGAAATAATTAAAATAATGCAATATTAATTCGAACAACGAGTGGGAAAATCAATTTTCTCCAAATTAGCATTTAAGGTTTGGTTTATAACACCTCTGCACATGAATGGTTTTTATATGGCAGATCTAAAATCAGGAATTGTACTACCAGTCATGCCGTTGGTCATGTTTTGATGCAACAGTGTCCTTGGTGCGGGGGTTAGAAGGCTGTCAGGAGGATATTTAAGGAGATGGCTATTTGCTATGAACCCTGTCTTTGAACTGTAGAAATTCGAAAATAATGAAACTTTCCACAGGCCGAGTGGGCTAATCTGGTGTCGCTGTTTGGTGGCCCAAAGAGGGTGACCTCGGCTTCTCACACAAAAACCAAAATTTAACAATAAAAAAAATCCCGTCATTCGGATGATCCATAAGGAGGTACCACCTTGAACTTCTGCACCACCACAAACCGGGCTATGGACGCTCCAGATTGCGCGAAGTACTTACATTGCCGTGCAATATACCTGCGTGAGTATATCAAGCCGATAAACTCCTGTTATTCCATCATCAACGGATCATTTGACGACAAGTTGAGAATTAAGATCCTCAACCCAACTCATATAACCTAGCTCATGTTCGGCCCATTCCCATAAAAGGTGAAGCCAGCGACCCCTTAAACTACCGCCCAATAACAATTACTTCTTTTCTCTCCAAAATCATGGAGTCAATAATTAATAGAAAGCTGATGAAATGCCTAGAATCTAGCCAAATTATTCACGACAGACAGTGCGGCTTTAGACCAAAAGCTGAAGAGCTTCTTGTGTGCCTTACTGAACACATCAACCAAATCATCCATGTCTTCGTTGAGTCTGGTCTGGTTGCTCTGGATATCTCTAAGACCTTCGACAGAGTATGGTATTCAGTCTGACTTTTGTCTAAACTCCAAGCTATTGGTTTTGACTCAGTTCTAAGGAACTGGATTGAGAGCTTTCTTTCTGGCGGTTCAATCAAGGTATTATTGGATGGCGTCGAATCCACCCCTCACTCCATTTCGGCCGGCGTTCCCCAAGGGATGATTCTCTCACCTACTCTCTTTCTTATATTCATTAATGATCTGCTCTCAATTCCCTCCAATCCACTTCATAGATAATGGTATTTTGCGCTACTCCTACCCCTCCAAAAACATAGGACAAGCAAGTACTAGACCTTGTCTCTAAGAAAACGCACTCATTTCCAACTCTCTTAACGCGACATTAAACTCATTCTTGATATCGGCCACAAGACTCGTGTCGAGTTCAATGAAACCAAAACCAAGTACTGCCTATTCTTCACTTAAACCAGCACCAAACTTCCCTCCATATCAGTGGGCGAGGATTATATAACAGCTGACTCATCTCTTAACATCCTCGGCGTGACTTTATTCAACAATTTGCGATGGAATAATCACCTACTCCAAGTCGACAAACAAGCGTATCAATGACTCGGCTTCCTTAAAAGATTGAAGTTTCTCCTTCATCCAGCTGCCTTGGCTACAATCTACAAGTCCTGCATTCGGCCCCGCCTTGAATACAACTCCTATATCTTGGCCGGGCTCTAAAAACAAAACCTCGTCATCAAACTCATTGGGGATCGCACCCTTTGCTGCTCCATCGATCCTTTAAACCACCGTGGGAATGTAGTAGCGCTCAGCAATTTTTACCGCTATTACCATAGCGACGGCTCCATTGAAATCAAAAACCGGCAATTTTTTCCCGCAACACAAGACTAGCCAACTCGACTCACCCCTTCACCCTGCAAAGCTCCTCTTAAGGAACCTTAAGATTTAGTAGTTCGTTTATAAATAGAACAACTGGATTGTGGAACTGTCTTCCGCAGTCGGTGTTTCCGAGTTCATATAACATCTCAGAGTTCAAACCCAAAGCTCATAGACATCCCTCCAAACTCCGATAGGTTTCTCATATATCCTTCAGATCAAGCTTACTACTATACATTGCACCATGACTTGAACGACCTGACAGACTACTAGAGATACAAAGGGTGACTTCTAAGATTCATCTTACCACAAAAAAAAGTGCCATGGCTTCTCGATGGCACAGTGGACATGAAATCTCTTATATAACAAATGAAACGAAAGATTTAAATGGTTTGATGTTTTTTTTTTCATTCTGTTATATACACTATATACATACAAGCATATACATACAAACATACAACAACGATCAACAAATCCACATCACACAACTTTTTTTAAAAAATACTTACACAGTATTCGTGCTCAAAAGTGGAAACCGCTACGTAATGAAACTATTAAAAATGCAGTGAATGATAAATAAATGCTGATGATTTGAGACCACGTGCATATATCTGCGCATAATTACCGCCCAGGCGCAGCCAGCCTGCCAGCCTTAGTTAGGCCCACTGCTATCCCCACTACGCCCAAAACTAAATCCCAACTTAGCCCCCAAACTCAGTAATGAGTCATGGTAACGATTTTTGTTCCGCTCATTCTTTTAAATACATAGACCCCAGGGATAAGACATATTTATGTCAAAACAAAAACAAAAACAAAAACAAAAACAAAAACAAAAGCAAAAACAAAAACAAAAACAAAAACAAAAACAAAAACAAAAACAAAAACAAAAACAAAAACAAAAACAAAAACAAAAACAAAAACAAAAACAAAAACAAAAACAAAAACAAAAACAAAAACAAAAACAAAAACAAAAACAAAAACAAAAACAAAAACAAAAACAAAAACAAAAACAAAAACAAAAACAAAAACAAAAACAAAAACAAAAACAAAAACCGTGATTAATGCAAACAATTCACGCCACATCCACTAGGAACAGAAAGAATGACGCCAAAACCATCCACAATCGCGTTCGCGCTTGTTCGAGGGTATTCACGGCGTGAGCCTTCAGCCGCCTTTGAAGTTTACGTGTCTGTAAAGAATCATACCGTGACCTGCATGCCACGACCTGCCAGGCGAATACCCGAAATCCTCATCACTCAGCCAGACTGAGGAATGTATTGTCTTCATCGGGCCGTGCCTATCGATCCTGCCAATCGTTTTGCTCGTAGGACTTCTTTATTTGAACATTTCTCAGTAATGCACTCCCTGTCATGGTGCTATGCCTTTCCATTTTCTCCCATTGCCTATGAGCATAATGAGCGAGGAAACCATCTTTTATTCGATGACCGAAGACAGCATTATGTCAAGGTAGTATTGAACGGCAGCCGGTGAAATAAGGCCGCATTTTGGCTTCAGCAATTCTTAACTTTTCTCTACATCCTTCCTTTCTGACCTTAATAATGTAGCCGACAGTACAAAGGGCTTTACTTCTTATCTCCAGTCTTTCACATAATAAAGTGTAAATAGAACTTTTTTACAAGGTATACAAAGTATTTTCGACCTCCAAAATATTTGTGACCACACCTTCTTCAAGAATCGCAAGCGTTCAATAATCAACGATCCTAATACATTTTAAAACAATTGGTGTAAGTCTAACCTTGTTCTTTTCACAAATATTAGCGTGATGGTTAACTCGTTTATTTTGTTATTCGATGTTTCATATTATGCCCCACGGCTCTTACCAGAAATAATTACTTGACATCATTAAGCCAACTATAATTGTCCCGGAATACTTCATGTACATATAACTAAACTGTTAGCCTAGCTAGAGGAAATTCGCCGAATTTGTTTTACCTCAAACCACAGAGGATTATATTGTAAGTGAAAACTTGGTAATTGAAATTGTAAATATTAATGCAATTAGTTTCACCAGTTTGCGCTAATACAGATTCTTCGAAAAATGTAAAGTTAATGGTATTATAGGTAGCGTTTACTCATGTTGCATTAATATACATAATTTGCAGTAACAACCCGTGAACACAGCGCATTTGAACATGAATATAAAATGATATCACATTATAATTTTGCTTTTATTTATAGACTATAAGCCCAAGGCAATTTTTAGGCAGTCATGCGACACAAAATGAATTATATGCAGATCGATACTCCTAAATGAGACGCAGACTTTAGGCTCTATCAGGCTTGGATTTACCACTAGGCCTAAAAAATGTATGTGTGCGCACTGTTCGCAATAGGAAAAAAAAGTATAATGAAAAAACAACAAATCTGGAAAAATTGATTTTGGATACGAACCATATAAAAATTTAGAGTTACCTGTAAAAAATATTGTAATATTTAATCTCGAGCCTTCTCGGATTGATTAATTGGAACAATTTGTTTATTTTTTAACAACTTCAACTTCAAAACAAAACTTCTTTTGGCATGTCCTCCTCCTTTCTCTTTTTCTTCTCCCTCTTCCCAATATTCTTGATTATTCAGTTAGAACAACCGTACTAAATTGAGTTGTGACACTGTATATATTAGTACCTATACAGGATGAGTTGACTTCAATTTGAGCCCGAGTCCAACTACATGTAGACTAATTCAGCTGAGTTAGGATCGACCGGACCCGATTCAGCCCTGCTTCCTGGGTTGAGTTGAAATTATGCATATAGACTAGAGTTAAGTAGTTGAGTAGTTGAATTTAGTTGACAGCAGCATCTCTGTGTTTTGTTTGATTTTTGTGATTTGTGACGCTAGTCGAAAACTCAACTTAACCTCAACTCAACTATTCAACTCAACATGTAAACGTAGTATATAACTTCAAATAAATGCCTCTAAACATGAAAATTCTCGGTGAATGGGTATTTTAACTCTCTTTTCTTTTTCGGTTAGCCGTTACGCTGCCTCTTCTTATTTGGTGTTCGTCCAAACACAGCTTCTTTCAGGTCTCGTTCTTACCGAACGAACTTTTCGAAAGCGATCATCGTTTAACCGCTTAATGACAGAGGAGAGGCCGTTCCATTTTCTTTGTAGTTTTGGCGACTTACCTTTTATTCGTAGGGGATTTTCTAGGTATACTCGATTGTTCTCCTTAAATCCAGATCCGTTCGCCGTTAGATTATAGCGGGTCTTCATCCTTTAATAGCAGATTACAGATTCCCGGACCGACTCCTTTATTTCAGTTAATTTCGCTCTTAGTGCAGAGCAGTATTCGCTAGTGGTTGGCGAATACAAACTTTAAATCACCTGGCAGCGTAATCTGTTTCCCGAAGATCTTCTTTGCAGGTGTTTGACCGATAGAAATGTAGATAGCTGTCCTGTACAGCGTACAAATTTAAAAACCTATTTCTACCTTTTCTACCGTTTTTACTGGTTATAGGCAAATTAAGATATTTCTTACATTTCAGAATGTAGCAAACTTCATGGTAATAGGATACACTGTGGTTAATATTCTTCCATTTAGAGCTAGGAAGTGAAGATTTTCAGTTTTTCCAACTCTTGAAAAACTTACATATAGCTCACCCAGGAATGACACTAATTTGGCGAAATTCGTCCGCCATTTTGACGCCGAAATTTGAAATTTATAAGTTTTGATCATAAATTCGTTATTTGCTTTTCATGTAAATCGGAACACAATTATTGGCAAATACATACTTGGGAATTTCGGTCATATTTCGGCAACCAATTTGAATTTCGAAAATCGGGTTTTTGGGTGAAATTTTGGACAAAAAGTGATTTTCGAAAACTTTGACCTTACATACATGGAAAACTCGGGAAAAACGCTATATCTCCGGCGGCCATCTTTTATTTTTTTTGGATTCCGAAATTGTTTGCTTAAAATGTCACAAGGAAGCTGTGTAGGAATTTTCAGCCATTTGGAGTTTGGTCTCCTTTCTGGCGTTTTTTTTGCTAATTTTATTCGGACTACTATTATTATGAATGTTCACAACATTAATTCATAAGTCTTTTATTTGAGAATATGTATGAGTTTCCGGTTGCTTGGTCTCTATAGTTCCACCCAGCGACAACGGTCTTCGGCTATTTAAGGCCCCCGCCTAGATATTATCACTTCTTAGTTATCCTTCCACTTCTTGGTTGCTGACACAACATTTGTGGGATTCCCGTCTCTTCTATACCGAGTCGGAATTCTGGCTTCTGAAATAGTCCTAGGTTTTGGAGATAATAGCGCAGTCCTACATGGCCAGTCAGATATCGCACCAACAGCCTAAAGTCCGCCGTGTTTTAACGGCCCAAGGCAAAGGGTCTTATTTCTTCTTTTGCCTATCTAGGACCAGCGATTGAATCCTAGTACGCTAGGTCGGATCTCTTAACCCAGGACTTGGAGGTAAACCATGAGATGCCACAGAAGGGTTTTGGGTGCTAGACCAACGTTTCATACCTCTCCCTCGCATGCCTCTGCATCCTCATTCTCCTTAATATCCCAAAGTACGAGAACCAGCAGAGTGAGACCCTTTTTTTCTGGGCCGGGATCTAGAGGTCTCTATGTCATTCTTCAAGCCTTCATAGGCTAATAGATAGTCACTGCACTGCATGTATTAGTTTCTACGGTAGAATATTGTTTAGAAAAAAAAACAGTCCACTTAACAGCCTTACTGGACATAGAAGGCGCTTCCAACAACTTTAGAACAGAGGTGTTTCTCGCCGAATTAGGACGACTAATACGAATTACAAATCAGGAACTACGGCACCGTGCCAGGCAAGAAAGGATAGACGAAATAAATGGAATTGGATTGGCCACACCTTGCGGATGCAATAGAAATAAAAAAAGAAAAAAAAATTTTTAAGAAACTCTTTTCTTTACCTTAATATATTGATCAGTTGTGAACACAAAATTAATATAAATACTAAAAAAATCGACTAAAAGGTAAAAAATAAGAAGATTTTAAACAATATAAACTTTTAAATCAAAATGGAAAAAATCTCACACATTCCTTAGGGGTCGTCCATTAATTACGTGAGGCGTTTAGGGGGGGAGGGGGTCGAGCCGAATCTCACCAAATCTCACCTGGGGGAGAGGGGGGGTCTCGGCAAATCTCACGTATTTTTTTTTTTAAACACACAGTGTAAAATTGCACGAAAATTGGGTTAAATTAAGTAAAACGTGTTCCTCCACTAAAGACTTACAGGCCGGCCGGCACGACTAAGCTTGACTCAGTCTAACTGAGGGATGAGTCTGACAGGCCGTGGCATGTAGGTAAAGTCCTGATTCCCTACACACACAGGCGAAAACGACTGCTTAGCATAGCAGGTTGTTAATTCAAGCGCAAAAATGCTCATGGCCCCAACGAAAGCTTCAAGCCTCACGCCGTGAACACAAAAGAGCAAAAAAGCGCAAACGCGATTGTGGATGGTTTTTACGACTAGCTCGCGCCTTGCTTTCCGTTCCGAGTGCATACGGTGTGAATTCTTAGTGAATAGAAGTTCAGATCTTCAGGCCCGAACTGACGATAAATGTGGGTTTCGTCAGCTTTCTTGAACTGCAGGCACCTTACTAGTGAGGAGCAAGACTTGTCTTGCAAATTTAGCAAGACCAAGAAATACCAAGACAAGACAAGGATAAGTCAAGGCTGCAAGATCAGGATAGCAAGGCTTTTTGCTCATCACTAAGGGGCAAAAGTTTTCCAGTAATGAGAAAAACGTGTTGTCTTGCAGGACAAAGACAATTCAGCAGGACAAAGACAAGACTGCAAGATTTTTAGCAAGACTTTTTCGAAGGCTTTTTGCTCACCACTGAAAGACTTTAGGCATTTAGTGATGAGCAATGTAGTCTTATTTTGTCCTGTCTTGTTCCTGCTTTGGTCTTGCTTAATGTACAATAAAAGGAAGAATTGCAAGAAAAGTCTTGCTCATCACTACCCCATACAGTTGGCGGCCAGTGAGTGTTTAGGGATACTTGGCCTCAAGGCGAAAACTTTCAGGCCACGTCCTGCTGGCGACCTGTGTGTAAATTGGGGCCTTAAGATAGGGGTAAATCCTACACAAAAATTGGTTGTCGATTGTCAAACGTGTGTCTCGTCAAATGCTGCAGAGTACGAGCCAAGTAACACTGACCCGCAAAAAGGCCCTTAGAATTTAGAACTATTTGTGTGTCCACTACAAACGGAAAAGTGAGTGGAATAGAGGAGGACAAGGCGTCCAAATTATCAGTTATCTCAAATAAAATCTTGCTCCCAACACCCCCCTTCCGCTCAGATGAACTTTTTACACGCCTTTCACTCCGAATTTTAATCGGATTTCACTACGGTTACGAACAAGGATTTTAAATTCGAGGGCCTTTCCTGCAGTTCTATATTCTAAGAAAAGACCCACTTTGCTGTGGTTACGACCGTAAATACGTATTTTTAGTGTAAATACTAGATTTTTTTAAAATTTGAAAAATCTCACGTGAGATTAGGGGGGGAGGGAGGGGGTCGAGCCAAATCTCACGAAATCTCACCAAGGGGGGAGGGGGGGTCGAAAAATCCCAAAAAACACCTCACGTAATTTATGGATGACCCCTTAAAGAAAAGCGTGGGGTGCGTTTTTATGAAACAAAATGCTCAATTAGTGAAAATTCGTAGCTGTCTGAAATGTTAAAATGTTCTCACGGCAGTCATGTTTTTTTAAGTTCAGGTTGGTATGGGCGCCCCACGCTTTTCTTTAAGGAATGTGTGAGATTTTTTCCATTTTGATTTAAAAGTTTATATTGTTTAAAATCTTCTTATTTTTTACCTTTTAGTCGATTTTTTTAGTATTTATATTAATTTTGTGTTCACAACTGATCAATATATTAAGGTAAAGAAAAGAGTTTCTTAAAAATTTTTTTTTTTCTTTTTTTATTTTTTACTTTTTAGTAACGAATAGCGTTAATTAATACATTACAATTTCCAAACTTTTAATTAGATTATCATGTTAAATAAGGAAACTTTTTTACATGTTTTGTATTTGTTTCTTTACAACAGTTCTCAAGTGCAGCCCAAAAATGCACAATTTGATGACCCCTCAAAAATCTAATAGCGCTCTACGTTTTTTTTTACATTTTGAAAGGTAGTGTGCTCGCGTATACTGGCTGGAGCAATAAAAACTAAAAACTGGAAACATATTTTTTTGCATCTTTTTAAATCATATTTTTATTTGCTATTGGTAGCTATGTTATGTCTTCCGCCATTTTTTAGTGAACGCCATATTTGATTTAAAACGACGTCATACAGTTTACTTTCTTACTCACTTTAATACACTTTCATTTGATATCCATACCGAGAGCGAAGTAAATAAAAGGGTAAACCGCCATTTTGTGTTGGCCGCCATTTTGAATTGAAATGACGGGACACAGACAACAGTATTCTAATTGTCACTCCCTTCCATTTGATACCCATGCGGAGCGCGTTGTAAAGAAAAATTGATCCTCTGTTTTGTGTTGGCCGCCACTTTTATGCCGCCATTTTTCTACCGCCATTTTGAATTTAGGATGACGCTAATTGTATTCAACTTGTTATAACCTTTCATTTGATACCCATATCGAACGAGTGGCTTGTAAAGAAAAATGTAATCCATCATATTTTTTTGGCCGCCATTTTTAATTTGGTACTATCATTTTCGTGTGTTTTCGTCGGAAATACACATGTCTGTTAATTTTTACCAATTTTTATTGAAGGGAAGTGAATTTTAAGACTCTACATTGAGTAGAACGAATAATTCCACGCATTTTTTATTAAAAATCGTTTTTTGTTACTCAACAACAAAATCAACAACAAAAAATGTAACAAAATGTCATATTCGTGTATTGACATCGGGAATATGTATGCCTGCAAAGTTTCATCCATTTGCATTGAGTAAAAGGCGGTTAAATTAACGTTACAAGATTTGATGCTCCGAAGTGAAAGTAAAGAAAAGAGTTTAAAAAAAGGAACAATTACTGTAATATATGGCACGGGAACACTTTAATTTTTTTTTTTTTCGAAGTTTTAATTTTTTTTAAATCTTAATTTACGCCCGGTGCAAGTGCACCATTTGCACCTATGAAAGCGCCACCCCTGCCTTGGAATTGGGTCCTGTGACATCAGGAAATTCCTTTGGAACGTCTTAATTTCTTGTTGCAGGCTGTAAGGGTAAACCTTTCTTGTTGTAGGCTAGGAAGAATATATCCATTGTCAGTAGGAATTCCAGGAAGTCCTTAAAGATGGAGCACTAAAATAAGTAGTACCCCTTATTTTCTTGGTGTTATATGAGCCCTTATATATAACCCATTGCAAGAGAAGGCAGATGGTAAGGTGTAATTCAGAATTGGACCCAAACAAGTGAGAATTTGCCCGATGAGGGAGTCCAGTATTACTTGTAAGCTTACAGAAGTACTGAAAAGAGCACTTACTAGTAAGGGGTAGGCCTTACCATACCCCTTACAGATGAGTAGTTCTGTAAGTACTCTAAGGTAAGTACTTGTGTAACTACTCTAGTGAAAGTAAAAAAGTAAGGCCATCGTGTGTAAAAATAAGCACTTCTAAAAGGGGTATGGTAAGCCTGCCCATTACTAGTAAGTGCTTATTTCAGCACTTCTGTAAGCTTACAGATCCTACTGAGTTTGCCCTATTGAAGAATCTTCTTACTTTCCTACGCAATGCTGCCAGTCTCTCGTTCCACTGGGCAACGATTGGGTAGATGAGACGGTGTTGCTGTTTTGGGGCAGAACAAGATATCAGTAAGCTACATGACCACCAACTCCTCCAATTTACTCACTGAGCTGATAGGTTTAATTTCAAGGGCCCCCAAACCAGGTACGTTTTTTTAGGAACTAGGGAGGAGGCACAGAGATGTGGGAGACCAACAATGTCAAATATATGGATGGTCCGTCAGTAAGGCCTCGTCAACAGAACACGTCGGTTTTCGATCCTGTCGGAGAGTAGCCTGCTAGTTAGGGTGAGATACAGGATGTCCTCCCTACTAACAGTGAAAGCGTAGGTTTGAATCTTCTCCTTGGTTGGTTCGGTATTAACAAAGGCAAAATTTAAACCGACTCGTAGGCGGAATTAGGTCTTTCTCCTAAACCTCTCAAACCATTGTCCTAATTGGCTAAATTCCAAATATTTACATCCAATGAACTTTCCACTGGGACGGAATTAACAAAATTTCTATAATTAGAAAAGACTCTCCCAGAAAGTGCACAGCTCACCAAAAAAAAACTTATTTAATAAAATCCTGAAAAAATAATTTGATTTTTCCAGGAGTGAAAGCAGCAGGACTCCTTATCGATCCTTCGCAAAATATCCAAATCCTTCTAAATTGCTTCATTTTGTAAATAATTCTGAAAATTCAATCGCGCTGAAGGCCCTTCCACGGCATCCCTAGCCGCAAACCCGCAAAACCTATAACGAAAGGACTTTCAACTCCAGGAGGAAATTAACATCATTTTCATTCTTCATATTTTTATTATCCTTTTTTCACTCTCTGGAAAAAAAAGATGAAGATGATGACTATAGAAACTTAAACATAGAGAAATTACTTCCTAGATACGGACACAAAATGGCAGCATATTAACTTTTGGTATCACTTTGCAGCTTCTATTTTCGCGACTAGAAAGGAGCCTTCCATCCCTTTCGTAGCGTGCGTAACATCATCCCTCGATGTCCTACCGGCCCGTGTACGAAACGCTGTAGGAACCGCTGGCAATGTCAATGTTCTGAAGGGCGGGATGATGGTGATTGGGGACGTTTACGTGATTGTTGTAGCTGGGCTGTGGTGGAGGGGGTTGGTAATACTGTTGCTGCTGCTGTTGATACTGTGGCTGCTGTTGCTGGAATCTGTGGGGCTGCACTGGTGGAGCTGGGTGATATGCTGGAGCTGGATTATTGTATATCTGGGCTGGCGGTGCGGGCGCGGGGTTGTATCGTGGTGGCGATGGCTCAAAGTTGTTGAGTCGGAAATTACTTGCTTGGACTGGTCTTTTATTATATTTTTGGTCCTTATAGTAGACGCTGGGATCCTCACGATATTGCCCATCGTCCTGGTCGTCTGGTCCTAATGGATAGGGATTGTTGTTTTGTAGTGTTGGTGGTGGGACGTTGATGTCGTTTCCTAAGATTAAATTCAGGATTTAGTGATTTTCTTTTCAATTTACTCTTTTCTACTGCACAGCAGTAAGTCAATAATGCATCAAAGACACACAACCATGCAATCATCCAGAAGGGCAGATGCCATCCTGATTAATTAAAATCAATTCATGCCACAGTTGCCCCCCAAAACCAATGCAAATTAAACCAATGGCCCTTGGTGCAGAACAACATACCTTACGTTTAAATACACTCACCTTGTGGTTCAAATCCTCGTCTGCTAGCACCATACTCGACCTCCCTCACCTTGCCGCTGTCATCGACGTATCCGTATTTGCCGAAGACCTCCCCATTGGCATACTTGGTCTCGATTTTGAAGCTGCCGTCTGCACCCTCATATCCGTAGCTGTAGGATCCGTCGCCATTGTGACGATTAATCTGTTTCAGGATTGGAACTGGCGTGGTATAGTCACGTTGCGCAAAAACGGTTGTCGTTACCAGGGCGTAAGCCACAGTTATCTGTAAAGAAGGCAAACGGCACACGCCATTAGTGGCTGCTTATGTGACATACAAAAGATTTACTAAAGCCAAATAAAAACTCATTGAAAAACTGCCATCAAAAGTGGTTGACTTGGGAAACTGGTTTCCTTATAATTTACAAGTTGTAATGTGTTTCCTGAACGTGAAGGAATCCCACTTTAGTTGCGACCTTGTGCAAGACTTACATGCTTCCAGATTGGACTGCTCTAGACTGTCTTTCATATATCCACGTACGTATAGCAAGACTGGCACTAAATATGTAGCTTGGGCGGTGCTGGAGCCAATGTTGCCTCACATTCAATATGCAAGTGTGTGGTGCATAATTCTCTTTGACGATGCTGAAGCAAATTCATGTCGTTATAGCAGGTAATGTATACTTGTTCAAGGCAAGCACTGATGAAAAATGGCTTTTTTGTTGGTTTTCATATTTTTAATCACTTCAGGTTTAATGCAATTTAAATGCAGTCAATGACAACGCTGACGCATCAAAAGAGCGCTTTTTTGTTAATCATGTAAAGATTTAAGTGCTCCGGTTCGTCACGTGTTGGTTGTAGAGTAAACTGAGTTTTGAGGAAATGTGTTTACATTAAGGAAAGTTTATATTGAAGTTGGTAATAGTGCAAATTAAATCCTAAATAAAGTACCTATTTATGAAAATTGAATATAATTTTCTACGAGAAAAACATAAACCCCCAAAACCATTCGTTTCAATTATAACTCTTTCTATAATGATGTTCGTAAAAGGTACAAGCGTTCATCTGTTCCCAAGTCCAGGACGTGAAAAGTGGAGGATGGTCGACGTGCCGAATTGACCAGAATCGGGAAATCGAAGAAACCGCGTGGATACACGAACTAACTATTTACGAAATAATGCTACTGCATCCGGTGGGTTATTGGCCGAAGACCCCAATTAGTCACACCGAAAATGGCAATTCAATTCGTCGCGTGGAATGCACGAACAGGACATCACGTCGGTCAAAAGGAAACCATAGCAATAGAATTATTAAAATGCAAAATATAGGCTGGAAGTACGGCTAACGGGATCCGAAACATTGACGACCGTCCCGCCAAAAATTAACGAAACGATGACGATTTATTATTCCGGTGGTGAGAGGCCAGCGTCGGGTTTATGGTCAATCGACGGGCTGCCAGCAGCGTTATCGCATTCCAACCGATATCCGAGCGTTTGGCGGTTATAACATATCGGCGGAACGATCAAAATCCATATCATATCCGTTTATGCGTCAACCGAGACCGGCCCGGACGCAATTTTATTACCGATAAGCTCAAACAGAATTCTTCGAACCGCATTAATCAAATATCAAACCTACGGGGGACTTCAATGCACAGGAGCAGATCGAACCGGCTGGGAAGGAACGATGGGCAAATTCGGACACAGAGTAATTAACGACAACGGCTTACGATTCCCTTTATTCGCAGCGTCAAACAATTTGATCGTTGGTAACAGCATCTTCGGCCATCTACTCAAACACCAACTGACGAAATCCATCCGACAAAGACTCGGGGATTTTAGACTACGTTTTGAACAACGCAAGATTCCGATCGACACTCAAAGACGTACGTGCGATGCGTGGGCCCGATTACGGATCGGACTGTTATCTTGTTCGAGCGATGCATATGCAATTACAAAGAGCGAAGAAAACGGTGCCACCCCAGCCAGGAAGAATTGAGCGTGCCTACGGGAACCGGTCATCGGGCGAGAGTTTGAAATGACATTATCCATTAGACTCGCAGCGCTCGCAATACCGGATGATATCGATGTAGAAGAAAGGCAATTGACAGAGTCCATTGTGTGGTATGCAATGGAGTTGTGCCCATCTCGGACAGCTGTCTGGACGTCGCGTCGTCGATTAGCGAAAACGAATGAAAAACGTTGATTTCGAGCAATACGAAGGGTACTGGAATGACGTTGCGGCCGTCGGTTAGGCGAAAAACAACATCAACAAACGACAACATCAAAAAATCGGTTGAACTTTCGTGACATCTCCACATGGGCGCCTGCAGCTATGGAAAGAATCCTTCCACCAGCTATACAACTACGATCTGCCACAAGGTCCAGCACCCGAATCGCCAATTATCGAACAGCCGACGAATCTGTTTGTATACCGAACCAGCAATTATCGAGGTGAAGACGCCAATAAAATCGCTGAAAAATGGAAAAGCGCCGGGAATAGGCCAAACAAACGCCGAGATGATCAAAGCCGAAGGTGACACCTTATCACAACAACTCTATGTCCTCATAACACACATATGCCATTCGGATCGTGTCCCGTCGGCGTAGAAGAAAACGATCGTTACCCCAATTTTGAAGAAACGCGCCAGTCGGGAATGCTAGAATTATTGCGGTATTAGCCTCCTTTCGAGAACAAGCGGCATTTAGACCACATCGAAGATACATTTATCAAGTATTCGCTCTCCGCCAGCTAATGGAAGAAGGAATTCGTTACGGCAAACGAAATTTCGTCGTTTTCATCAATTTCACTTTCGACTGCATCGATTGGAACAGCTTGTGGAGAGTTGCAGCTTGCGGAAAGCGAACACGTGCCATTGACAATCATTACCGAATGTTGATCCTTCCAATTCTTCTTTATGGATCGGAAACGTAGACAGTGCTCAAGCCGGGCGTCAACAAGCTCGAGGTCTTCCAAATGCGATGCTTGAGGTAGACGCGTAGGTGCTCCGCGATCGCCTTCGAAATGAGACAGTTAGACAAAGATGCGATCAATAGACACTGATTGAAGAAGAAATACAAAAACGTCCGTCCAGCAGGCGATCGGCACCGAAGAAAACCTGGCTTAAGAATATCGAGGGCGACTTAAAAAATCAACGATTGTCAGTTGTCGAGGCTCGATACGTCGCCAAAAATGCGAGTCTCTAGTGGCGCAGTGAGAGTCGCAAGTTCCACAACGAAAGTATTAGATTATAAACCGTACACTGTTAAAATTCATACTAAATATTTATTCTGAAAAAATCGACATATTGGTTACTTTTGTTATGAGAAAACTTATGGAGCAAATGGAATTAATATATGTATATATAAAAAAAAGAAACTAAAAAAAATAATTCCCGTTCCTTTTTTTTCTGAAACTTAATATTAACTTCAACCAAAAACTATCAAAGCCTGCGCCAAAACTATTGGGAATTTTACACACAGGCGGAAAACCGACAATTCCACAAATTAAGAATGTAAATGAGCGGGTGATTAAACAAACAGAGTGGCGTTGCGCTCTAAGGAGACTAATTCACCAGGAGAATAGCGGATTTATTTTAATTGGGAACTATATAAAAAAAAGTATATTAAGTTTATATCCAAGATGTTAAGAGATTGATCAGTTGTTAAATTTGCACTGTCCACTTAGACAGATGGAATGTCGGTGCAGATTTAATTAGTGATAAAAAAAAAAGAAGCTGGAATAGTAAGTAACAGAATGTACACTGAACGTAAAAAAATGTTGTTACTCTTAAGAGCACTGTAAAATCTTAAATAGTAAATCTCGCCACCAGAACATAAATATCACTCGATCAACACTGACGTGAGTCAGCATAACAATACCAAACATGACGAAATATAATAAACAATTCATTCAATTTAATAAAATCAATGACGCAAAGATCAAGTTAATTGTCACCATGACTAGAATGTACGAATTGATCACCGTGAAATGTTCCTGATTGCAATTCATTTTAAAGTGACTAGTGATAGCGCCCTTCGAAACCTTCCTCAAGTTCAGGTATGCTTTTTGAAACTTTTCTCAAGGTGATAAAATAAATGAAGAATAATTTTGAGCGTTTAAAGAAACTTAATCAATCTGCGATAAAATCAATTTAATTAACCATAACTATCTATGTTTTTACAGAGTATAAAAGACTCAACAACTAATGTATGAATAGTCTCGACCCTTGACTTCTTGCTATCAAGATCTCAAAGAAAAAGTTACTATATTAACCGAGATGTTTTATTGTATTATATAACAGCAATTACAGTTAATTGATCCATTCTGGTTTAATCATGTGATAAATATTGCGGCCCGACTATTAATTAAATAGTTTTGAATGTCACTATGTGGGACGCATTAATTTAAAATAATCATAACCGTACTGCAAATAAATTTTTTAAGAGTGAAACTACAAGGACGGACAGCGGACGGAAGCTCGCTAGACAGAAAAAAGGGAATGAGGTAGTGTATTTTCCACCTACAAGCGATGAAACAGATATAAAAAAGCTTAAGTGGATGAATCTATATAAATATAATTGGAGTGTCTGTCTGTAATTTCAAAATAATTATGTTTTTTTAAGTTTTTTTGGTTATTTACATGTAATTAAAACAAAATCCACTATTTTTAAAATTTTTGTCTGTCTGTATGTCTGTATGTCTGTATGTCTGTATGTCTGTCTGTTTGGCCGCGGTAATCTCGGAAACGGCTGGACCGATCGGGATGGGACTTTCACTGGAAGATTCAGTATTTTTGCGAGCATGTTTTAGGCTATTTATATACACCGTATATTAGCTCTATCTGTATGTATGTATGGATGTATGTATGTAGACAAAACTTAAAACTTGATTTTGACCCACTTCCATATAACCGTTCAACTTCAAATTTTGCACATATATTTAGTTCGGGTGACAATGTAATCTGACCACTTTGTAAAAAAAATCAAGATGGCGGTTCCAAGATGGCGGGTGAATTTCGCAATTGGGCTCGCCGATCCCCGACATGGGTATCAAATGAAAGGGGATGATAATTAGAGTACAATTACCTATTTTTTGTCATTATAAATTCAAAATGGCGACCAACTATGCCGGACTCACCTTTTCTTTACAACCCACTCGATATGGGTACCAAACAAAAGGATATGACAAGTAGAATACTATTACCTGAGCGGCGTCATTCAAATCTATCTATCTATATAAATGTAAATGGCGTGTCTGTCTGTGATTTAAAAATATAGTTCTGTTTCATATAGTTATCGATCTTCTATCTATCTATCTATCTATAATATAAAAATAAGTCGGTTTTTCCTTCCTGACGCTATAATTCCAGAACGCACGATCCGATTTCCACGGTTTTGCATTCGTTGGAAAGGTCTCGGGCTCCGAGGTTTATAGCAAAAAAATTTCAACAGAAAAGCAGGCGTTTGATCCATAGCAGCCATCTCAAGAGGGCGGATTACCATTTTCTTTACAACCCCTCGACATGGATATCAAACGAAAGGGTATGGTAAGTAGAACACCAAAGCCAATATAGTATACTCAATATATCGTTTGGTCCATGGCAGTCATCTCAAGAGAGCAGATGACCATTTTCTTCACAACCCGTTTGAAATGGGTATCCAATGAAAGAGTATGATAAGTAGAACAATATAAGCAATATAGTATACTCAATATGTCGCTTGGTCCATAGCGGCCACGTCAAGAATGCGGATTACCATTTTCTTCACAACACCTTCGACATGGATATGAAATGAAAGAGTATGATAAGTAGAACACCATAGGCAATATAGTATACTCAATATATCGTTGGGTCCATGGCGATCATTTCAAGCGGGCGGATTACCATTTTCTTCACAACCCCTTCGAGATGGGTATCAAATGAGAGAGTATGATAAATAGAACACATAAGCAATATAGTATACTCAATATATCGTTTGGTCCATGGCAGTCATCTCAAGAGAGCAGATGACCATTTTCTTCACAACCCGTTTGAAATGGGTATCCAATGAAAGAGTATGATAAGTAGAACAATATAAGCAATATAGTATACTCAATATGTCGCTTGGTCCATAGCGGCCACGTCAAGAATGCGGATTACCATTTTCTTCACAACACCTTCGACATGGATATGAAATGAAAGAGTATGATAAGTAGAACACCATAGGCAATATAGTATACTCAATATATCGTTGGGTCCATGGCGATCATTTCAAGCGGGCGGATTACCATTTTCTTCACAACCCCTTCGAGATGGGTATCAAATGAGAGAGTATGATAAATAGAACACATAAGCAATATAGTATACTCAATATATCGTTTGGTCCATAGCGGCCATCTCCAGAGGTTGGATTACCATTATCTTCACACCCCTCGATATGGATTTCAAATGAAAGGGTATGATAAGTAGAACAGCATAAGCAATATAGTATACTCAATATATCGTTTGGTCCATGGCGGTCATCTCAATAGGGAGGATGATCATTTTCTTCACTACCCCCTCGACATGGGTATCAAACGAAAAGGCATCAAAAGTAATGCAATAAGCTATGTCTTTAGATTCATGGCGGCCATCTTAAGAGGGCGGATTACCATTTTCTTCATAACACCAGAGACATGGGTATCAAATGAAAGGCTATGAAAAGTAGAACACCATAAGCAATATAGTATACTCAATTTATAATTTGGTCCATGGCGGCCATCTCAAAAGGGCGGTTTACCATTTTCTTCACAACCCCTTCTAGATGGGTATCAAATGAAAGAGTATGATAAGTAGAATAATATAAGCAATATAGTATGCTCAATATATCGTTTGGTCCATAGCGGCCATCTCGGAAGGCGGATTACCAGTTTCTTCACAACCCCTACGATATGGGTATCAAATGAAAGAGTATGATAAGTAGAACACCATAAGCAATATAGTATAATCAATATATCGTTTGGTACATGGCGGTCATCTCAAGAGCGCGGATTACCATTTTCTTCACAACCCCTTCGAGATGGGTATCAACTGAGAGAGTATGATAAGTAGAACACCATATGCAATATAGTATACTCAATATATCGTTTGGTCCATAGCGGCCATCTCAAGAGGGCGGATTAATATTTTCTTCACAACCCCTTCGATATGGGTATCAAATGAAAGAGTATGATAAGTAGAACACCATAGGCAATATAGTATACTCAATATATCATTTGGTCCATGGCGGTCATCTCCCAAAATCAATTTTCCCAGATTTGTTCTTTTTTCACTATGGCTTTTTCCTATCACAGACTGTGTCACCATAATCTTATTTTATTGAAAGACGTTGCAACGCACGCGGGTTTTTGCTAGTTAAAGATAAAATAGGTCTTTTAAATAATCCAACCAACCAACATCAGACGAAGTGGGATAAAACTAGAAGCAGAATAAAGGAGGAGGCACTAAGCAAACATACTAGAGTAGACTAGTTCGATCAGGACTGCAGATCCCCAATTAAAGAATGAAATAGGAACCACCGGGGGACATCGCTAGGCCCACAAGAGCAAGGATGGAAGTCTTCGAGCTAAAAAAAACTGTAGTGAAGCTCGGCAGAAATAAGAGACAAGAAGACTGCGTACCAAGAAACCCGCCAGATCATAAGTTTCAGCCAATAAAGGACATCTGCAGATACAGGTTACATTGTATATAAAATTATTGGTACGTCGGGTAAAATTGGCAGCTAGTCCGCATAGCACACCACAGGGTGTAGAGGCGCCTGAAGGGCTCATTCTTGAGAGGGGATCAGTACATTAACTCCCGGTGTCACCATAAAATCGTGCCGGCTGGTGTTGTGATTTTGAACATTTTTTTTCTCGTGTTTAATTTTATTAATTTATCTGCTTTCTTGCTAACATTGATTGTATTGATTAACTTTAGGGTGTGTCACTAATGACCAGACGAATACTACTGGCTAATAGAGCCTTTTATGCCCAAAAACAAATCCTGCACTCAAGATTTGTACACAGGAAAACGAAACTCTCACTCTACAAAACAGTAATACGACCGGTACTGTGTTATGGCAGCGAGACTTGGACTATGACCCAGGACATAGAAGAACGAGTCCACAGGTTTGAGAGGAAAATTCTCAGATGCATAATAGGCCCAACCAGAGAGGATGGAATATGGCGAAGAAGATACAACAACGAGTTGTATGAAATTTTTGACGACCCACAACTCTCAACTTTAATAAAAATCAACAGACTGAGACTAGCCGGCCACGTAATCGGAATGGAGGACAATCGTATCCCAAAACGGCTTATGGCATCCGAAATTTCGGGAAGTAGGCCAGTAGGTAGACCCAGGAGGAGATGGATAGACTCTGTGACGGCTGACGCAGAGTCAATGCTCAACATCCGGAACTGGAGACATGCTGCAAGGGACCGTCAAACCTGGAGAAATGCCCTAGAGGAGGCCAAGGCTCGATTTGGGCTGTAGCGCCATTGGATGGATGGATGGTGTCACTAATGTTGTTGTTGTTTCTTACACTACTAATTCATCTTGTTAACTTGTAGTGATAATTGGAGCTCGAACATCTAAGAAAAGAAAACGACGTGGTACCATGGCGGGTTTTCTTAGACCTTAATTTTGCAATTGTTAATTACTTTTCAGAGCATATTTGCTTCGATGCCCGATGCCTTGATCACCTTTAATGTGATTATTTTGGATATGACTACCCTAAATTGGAGTTGGTAAATGTCAATTGTTCTCTTAGTAATCGGTGTAATGAATTAAACTAATTATTGTAAAGAATAACTAAGCTTATGGTGGGGAAAAGGGATGTGTGTGGGTTGTGCTGGGAATTAGGTATTTGTAGAATGATGTACTGCTAAGTCTAGGACAGGTTGGCATAGGTGTTGACGATGTTCCTCGTTCAGCCGAATTTTCGTTCGAAGGCATCCGAAGTAACCTCATCGTTCTCCTGAGTCTACCACCTCGGCTCCATAAAGGGGGATGCGCACGGGCAGTTAAGTGGTAGTGCATGAGTGTAAGGTGGTCTCGAGTCTCAATCCCCCCGACCCCTCCGGCGAACTAGCCCCCGTCTTGAGGCCCGGGATACTGCCTAGCGAGATGTTTTTGGCGGGTTTGTCGAGATGTCCGTGAGCCGTTAAAATTTTGGTTTTTGGAGTATAAACCCGAAGTGGTCAGTCTAGCGGTGACCACTGGTAACTATTCTATGAGAGAGGATAGGCTAATATGATCCGGCTACTCCCTTCCAAATAAGGTTGGCGTGAGGCTAATAACCTCACCCGGAAAAATTAATTATTACGGAACATGCCTCGGATACTGGAATCAACGACGACGACCACGGAAATGAAAAAGGCAAAACAATTTACGAATTTTCTCATGGAATGTTCGAACTCTTTACAGAACTCGAGCAAAAGAATCAAGCCTACCATTATCGGCTTTAAACAACACCTAGTATTGGTCCCACAATCAAGGTAGAGGAACACGAGTTTGAAGTGGGTCAATAGTAGCAACCAACAATAGCATAATAGCTGGATGGCGCAGACCAGCACGCGCAGAGCTTAGGGATTCCAAACTGGATGACATCGGCCCAGAATCGGGACTGGTGGAGAGAACAGTTGTGAGAGGCCAGGACCGGTTCCCGGTTGTAGAGCCGTTAAAGAAGAAGAAGAGTACCACCAAACTGTGCGAATAAAAGGTTTTGATTGTTTCTCAATGTAGATTCATCATTATGGGCCAAAAGCGCGTAAAATCTAAGTCCGCGTAGTGAGGACGGCCTTTTCTGAACATGTGGAAACGGCTATACATATATATAAAATGTGTTCAACTCATACGAAATTTGTATTATTCTAATCTGCAGTCGTAAAATCTGAATCATAAGTCAGACGGAGAAAAGTACAAGTGAAACTTTCGTCGAGGAGCTACTATGGTCTGAAGAGCGGCGAAGAAGATTCATAAAATCAGAAAACCATATAAAACCGCGATTTTTTTTCTTATACCGCTAAAATATTTCATATTCCATAAATTAAAATGCAAATACAGTACACGCACCAAAAACAATTAATTCCACCGCAAGCGTATTTCATTATTTTCCTAATCTAAAATCCACAATTAACACACACAAACTAATCCTTTGTCCTAGGGCAATATTGAACAGGAGAAACACCCAAAAAAAAACTCCGAATATTTTCTTTAAAAAAGCCAAAAAGTGAAGAGAGACAAACAAAAAATAATGAAAACTGCTCAGAGCCATAAGAATACATTAATTTTAATTATAGCAAATGAGTCCTTTAATCAGGAGCGCAAACATTAGGGGCATTTCAACGCCTCCGCCACTGTCATACGAGATAAAAAGAAGGAAGCGTAATGAACCATTTCACTTCTGAAGGTCTGCTCCTCAGCAATTACTTTCGTTCTTTTTTATTTAATTTTATTTATTTTTTTCCTGGGTTTCCTTTCTTTCTTATAAGAGTACACAAAGGTAGAACTCGAAATTATATAGGAGAGTAGCCCACACACAATTCTTGTATTAACACTGGAACCATTTGGTCGGAAGCGCATAGCAAAAATATATTCCTTTAAAATAATCGTTTCCACGGTCATTTGGACGCAGGTGTTTAATTTTGGATTTAATCTTGGCCGTAATCGAAATACTTTAATGGAAATAAAGGTGTTGTCCTTGAATTTGAAGTTTAATTGGAATTTGCGTTCACTTTTTTATTTCAAGGTAAACTCTTTAAAGTTATGGAATGTCACAAAGTGTCCCAAAGTGTCACAAAAAATTATCAAAGTCTAGAAAAGTTTCACTTAATCACAATTCACAGTTTTAATTGGGTCCTTAGAAGGAAATTTAATGGTCAACAATTTTTTTTCTCAATAGAACATCAACTCAAGTCCTGCACTACACCACACTGCATAGATTTCCAAATTCGTCAACCACTAGGACAATACTTCAAATCTTACCGCAATTTTTGACATCATCCTGTTCACTATTTGCTTTAAAACGATTATAGAAATCCAAACGTCGTCTTTGTAATCCGTTCAGTAGCTGGCTAAGGAGGCACCACACTTTATTTAAAATGCTTGTCTCGCAACTAACTCCACGCTTCTAAACAAAACTCTGAACGCCTTAACTCTCGCGGGACTTTGTTTATCAACAACTTTCCGAAGAGGTCGAGTCGCGACTTTTATATGACTTCCTTGGTTGCAGCTAGTGCTATGGGGTAGTGGAGCACTGCCTATGAGATATTACGGTATTCACCCACCTGTTCGCTTGCTCGCTTTTCTTGGCAGAGTCGGTTGCTGGCACGGCCAGTACCACCAGTTCAGCGACGACGACGACCATAGTATAAATTACGCCAGTCAGAATATGGAATCAAAACGAGCGCCAAACACACCTGTGCACAGGTGGGCTACCTACCAACATGGAATTTTGCCTTATGCTGTTATTTCAATCTTGTTTCGATATGGTCCACTTCAGGTGAGGTAATTAGGCTCAATTTCACTGTTGCGCCCCGACTACACCCAGACTCGGTTGCATCAGATGAAGCACAGCCAGCGGGAGAGAGAGAGTTTGTTTTGGCCGATTAGACTCGTTGGGCAATTGCATCTATCTAATAATCCGGTTCGGAATTATTACTGGAATGTGAAATTGGAAATTATACTATTGTTTTCAATTTTTCATAATAAAATTGAAATATAAACGGTTTAATCGGTTTAACCGAATTTTAGGCCATGGCGATAATTGCTGATTAGCATTAAGAACTTGAAAAGAGAAACTTTAACGTTGCGTTGTGAAAAGATTTGGTGCACATGGTTTATTGCAAATTTTTTTTATAATTTTTTTTTATTATGATTTCTAGTAATTTATAGCTTCTACATATCTCAATTTCTTAACTAGCCGATTCCCCAACAGGCCCGTCGCATAGGGGGGCGATCGGGATGAATTGCACCGGACCACAGGCCAAGGGGACCTCGAGAATAGAAATCCAAAAAGTGAAAACCCGATATCCCTGCATTCAAAATGTCAAGCAAGCAGGAATCTAGAGCCTGAAACCCAAGCATTCAGCACTCTAAAATATACTATGTTATGTTTGTATGGATATGGATTCATCTACTCATCATATTGAAATAGTAAAGGGGTCGTCCATAAATTACGTGAGGTGATTTTTGCGATTTTTCGACCCCCCCTCCCCCTTGGTGAGATATCGTGAGATTTGTCCCTTCCCCCTCCCCCCCCCCTAATCTCACGTGAGATTTTTCAAATTTTATAAAATCCATAGTATTTACATTAAAAATACGAAATTACGGTCGTAACCACAGAGTTTGAATGTAGAACTGCAGGAAAGGCCCTCGCGTACAAAATCCGTGTACGTAACCGTAGTGAAATCTAGTGAGAGGTGTGTAAAAAGTTCATCTGTGTGAATGGGGTGGTTTGGGTACAAGATTTTATTATTATTATTATTTCAAGAGGCAGGAAGGCCTGATGGCACAACCGACCAAATTAAGCGCACACGGACCATGGATCCAAAAGGCGCTGAGACGTAAAGGTACTTAAATTGAGTCAGTGATGTCTAGAAATCTGAGAAGTTTAAAAAGAGGGCTATTATGGCTCTGACCGGGTTCTAGTAAGGATGAAAGTGCAGGATATTCACCGAAAAAGTTTGCAGTTTTTAGGCACTCAGTTAAAATATGTCTGACTGTGAGGAGTGGCGCATTAGGGCAACTATTGCAGGTGCGGGGAGAGGATTTAGTAAAAAGATGTCCATGAGAGAAAGATGTATGGCCGAGTCTGATCCTACAGAGCATCCGTGCCTTATGTCTAGGAAGATCTGGATTATAACGGGCAGGGGTTGGTGAGGACGTATGAAAATGTAAAAAGGACGAGGAAGTATTCCATCTTGAAAGTGCTTCCGTGTGAAGAGCGTTAGATGCATAAAGGCGAAAGCATGATTCTGATGGAGGTACAATAAGTGAGCGATTGTCGGAGATTGGGACATTTTTGGTCAAGCTATCCGCGGCTTCGTTACCTTTTATGCCAACATGTCCTGGAATCCAGCAGATTTTTATGTGACTGTTTTGTGACAGCAGGCACCGGATGGTAGACGGAAGATAGCATTTGTTGTTTCTATTTCTGATGGCCAGTACAGAAGATAAGGAGTCGGTGAAAATTAGGTGGTTGAGATGGGTGTTCTGTAGAATTTTGACTGCTTGGAAGATAGCGACAATTTCTGCAACTTGAGAGGAGGTGTGGTGGGCCAGAAGGCCTGATTGCAGCAAGGACACCTCTTGATTTATAACCTTTGCCACAGCGAAGGCAACCTTTTGGTCGGACTTACTGGCATCAGTGTATAGGGCTGTATGGTCGGGGAAACGTGCTAATATTTCTTGGTGAAGTTGGCGGTAAAAAGTGGAAGGAGTATCTTTCTTGTTGTGGGGCTCGGCTTCCGTGACAAAGTGGTCTGATAGGGGGTACCAAGGAGGCACCGTATGCCAAGGAACGAGCGGATGCTCGGGAATGGGAATATTGAGTTGGCCTATAAGCGAAATGCAATGTCGGAGTGCGGAAGGACTTGTAGAGTTGGTATTGATGTAATTGCGGAGTCGGTGGTACAGAGGTGCAGAAGGGTTTATGATGTGTTGTGAGAGCAGTTTGACTTGAACCTTACGGAATCTCACAGAAATATGGTTGACACCTGTTTCAACGAGTAAGGAGTCAATTGGGGTGGACCGAAGAGCACCAGTAGCTGATCTAAGGACATTGTTGATTGCGGTTTGAAGAGGTTGGAGAACGGTGGCGGAAGAGTTACCATATATTGACAGACAGTAACCAGCAGTGCCCAGGATAAGAGACTTACAGATGTGTAAGAGAGGGGCAATTGACAGGCCGTTTTTGCGAGAAGCTAAACATTTCACCAAATTGTTAATTTTGTTTATTTTGTTAATCACTGTCTTAATGTGCAGGTTCCACTTAAAGTTTTTCGAGAAAATTAGGCCTAAAATTTTTAATTGGTTAAGGGGGGTAATGCGGTAATCTTTGACTGAGATGGTGGGTACAGTGCAGTTCCGTTTTCTACAGACGTGAAGTAGATCTGCTTTGTCCTTTGAGAATATTGCTTGAGCAGAAGAAGCCCAGTTTAGTGCTGTTTTCAGTGCGACAGTTAGCTTTTTTGAAACTGATATGGGATTACCTGAGCTGAAAATCAGGAGGTTGTCAGCATAAAGATAAGAAGAAGTATTATTAATTTTATTTAAGCTGGAACAAAGGGAGATGGTGTATAAATTGAAAAGCGCACATGAAAGCGGAGAGCCTTGTGGAGTTCCATTCTGTAGTGGCATAACGGGTGAAAGGAAACCATTGACCCGTACTTGGATGGACCTGTGACTAAGGAAGTTGAGGATGAGGAATATGAAACTTTTATCAACTTTTAATTTTGCAAGTTGGTTAGCGAGGAAAGGGGCACTAAGTCGGTCGTAAGCCTTTGTCAGATCAAGGGACAGGATGGAAGTGTGCTTTCGTCGAGCGAGACTATCGCAGACGTCAGCGTCTAGAAGGTGAAGGAGAGTATGCGTGCCTTTCTGAGGAATATAAGCATGTTGGGACTTGGAGAAGAAGTTACACAAGATAGCATTTATTCTATTTGAGAGAATTTTTTCTAGAATTTTTGATAGGCACGAGATCAAGGATATGGGGCGGAAGTTACTGACGCATAAGGAAGTAGAAGCTTCCTTGGGAATAGGGACAAGAAGCGCGTGTTTCCAGGCGCGGGGGAAAGATTTTTGCAAAAGGATACCATTATATAGGTTGAGGAGACGGAATTGGAAAGAAGTGGGAGATTTCCTGATTAATTCGTACGAGATCTTATCGAGCCCGGGGGTTGTACCTTTGAAGGAATTTAGAGCATTTTTAAAATCGCTAAAGGTAATACGGTGAGAAAGTGTGACGGCTGTGTCACCAGAGTATCGCTGCATATCAGAGGCTATATTTGCTTTACTTTGCCTGTGTTCAGTAGTAAAGTTACTGTCAGCTGAGTAGCTCGACCAAACGGTGGCAAACTCTTTGGCAATGTCGGAAGGGCTGGTAAAAACTATACCACCTGAATGCACATTCGATATTAGCCTGGTGGATGGACCAACGGAAACCGCACGTACTTTTGCCCAAGCCTCCTTAAGATTGGTGCGGACGTCTATGGAATTCACAAAGGAAAGCCATGAGTCCCTTTTAGCTTTTTTAATTGTTCTTTTTAAAATAGCTGAATCCAGACGAAACCTCAGAAAATTGGAGAGGGAAGGTTGACGACGACAAAGCTGCCAGGATCTGTTTTTTGTTTTTATTAAAGCAAGGATTTCGCGTGTCATCCAGTTGGGTTGTGATATGGATTTGGGATGACTAGCAGGAATGGAGACGGATGCAGCGCCACGGAGAATTTTACTGATCTTAGCCGCTTCTTGATCGACATTTTTCGAGACAGGACAGGTTGACGACAGATTAGTAACTTTTGTGGAGAAAAGCTCCCATTTGGCTTTTTTCAAGAGGAAATAGGAAACGTGCTTTGTGTCAGCGAGGGAGAGGCTCGAACGTATAATGATGGGAAAGTGGTCACTACCCTCAAGGCTGGCGTGAGTTGACCAGCTAAGCAATGGAGATAGGTTTGAGGTGCTAAAAGTAAGGTCTATGGATGTTAGGGTGTTGTGGGTGGATAGATGAGTGTAAGCACCGTTGTTTAGGAGGGCAATGGGCTGATTAATAGTCATGAAGTCTTCAATTATTTTACCTCTAGTATCCGTGGAAGGGCTGCCCCAATAAGGGCTGTGGGCGTTGAAATCACCACCCATAATAAAAGTGCTTGGCAGTTGATCGTAAAGATCTTGGAGGTCAGTTAGAGAGACTCTTTGATCAGTTTCTAAATAGACATTGGCAAAGGCCGTAGGGGGGCAAGAGTGGATAAGGACAGAGTTAGTCACAAGATTTGTTCGTAGGGTTAGGTGAGTGTGGGATATGGATTTGTGGACAAGTATGGTAACGCCACTTTTTCTATTAGGATAGCTCTTATTGTAGTGATAGCAGTTATAGTGGCCAACGTGAGTTGGTCCTTCGCCAAGTAACAACTTTGTTTCTTGTAGCAGGACTATGTGCGGTTTGTAAAGATATAATAAGTTTTGAAGATAGGGAAGGTTATTGTAAAAGCCGCGAATATTCCATTGGACGCAAATAAGATTTTTTATCGAGATCATATTCAAAAGGAAGAAATGAAGAAAAAGCAAAAAAAGAAAATCTAAAGGTGAAGAGGTAAGAGCGAAGTACGGAAGCACTTAGGTGATACTTTCAAGTAGATTTTTTAGTGGGACTTTGGGGTTGATCTTGCGCTTTGTTTGTTGTTTTTTCTTTTGGCGTGGTATAGCTTTAGTAGGTGCGGAGGAGGCAGCGCAATCAGATTCAGATAGAGAAGAGGCAGTTTCCATTTTATGTGAGTCTATACCATTTTGAGAAGTTGAGTTTGTAGAAGAGATAGGAGAGGTAGGTTCGACGAAATTAGAAAATGTGCTAGGAGCTTGGGTGTGGAGAGTTGTAAGCGAGTGAGAGTGGTTATTGGGTAAGATGGGTGAACTGTTGGCAGATTGAATTGTAGTCGGTGCGTTTTTAGAGTGAGTAACGGAGGGTTGAAAGGCGTTATGCGAAGATGCAGCAGGTTTCGTAGGGGCTTGAGGTAAAACAAGGGAAGCGGGTTTGCCAGTGGTAGTTGAAAGGGTGGAAGAGGGTTGAAGGTTGGATACAGTAGGTGTTGTAAGGGTGGCATTTGAAATAGCCGAAGAGTATGAAATATTGGGGTCAGTGGAGGTAAGCTTTAAATGCTCGAAGTAACGCTGTCTAGCTTCGTACCTGGAGCACTTGTATTTAGTTTGAATTTTGAGGACTTCCTTGGCTTCCATATATTTTGGGCAGTCATTTGCACCGGATGTGTGTGAGTCAACTTCACAATTAATGCCAAAGATTCTGGTGCAATCGCCTTGATGAGGAGGGTAGCCACATGAGGGGCATAATTCATTGCCAGAGCAGCGAACAGTGGTGTGCCCAATTCGTTGGCACTTGCGACAGCGCATAGGATTCGGGAAAAATTCCCTAACTTTTACCAGCTCGAACCCAATTTCAATCTTTTCAGGAAGTGTGAAGCGGTTGAAAGTAAGGAAAATTAGGCCGGAAGGGATATCTTTATCACCATCTTTCCTGGTATGAATTCTAACGTCAGAGACGTCGTATTTAGCAAGGCCGTCAATTATTTCTTTGGGGGAAAGATGAGCGATGGAGCGGCAGTAGATGGTACCTCTGGTTTGGTTTAGTTTTTCGTGGAACGTTATGTTCACTGGAATAGAACCTGGTAAAACCTTTGTCGCAGTAAATTTCTCAGCTATCTGTTGACATCTGTTATCACATAATAATAGCAGAGAACCGTCATGCAGCCATGAGTACTTAGAGTATTGTTTACTAATACCATCGACAGCCAACTTCAAAAGAAAAGCGTTTTCCTCTCTTAGAGTTTTGTTGGGCTTACACGATTAAAGTGTGATGAATTTTGCCGGGTTTGTGAGCTGTTGAGTGGGCAGAGGTGGGAAGTCAAAAAGCGTGGAGGGCGAAGCAAATGTCGTAAGTTCACGTTTAGAACGTCTTTTTTTGGGAGTAGGCTGATGCAGGTCAGCCAAAGGGGCAAAACGGTTAGACCCTCCAGGGTCGGGGCCCATATTGGAGATTATACCCCAAAATAAGAAATTACAAAAACTTGAGAGAAAAAAAACAATTAAAGCTAAATTAAATTAAAAAAAAAACTTAGCTGGGAAAATAAAGCAGAAAACCGCAATTAATTCTGAGCACTGACGCACAGTCAAGTAAATAGAAAAAAAAACACACAAACTGGTTTGTACACCGTTATCACTGCTCACTGATTTGAATAATCACTGCTCTGATCAAGAGCTCGCAAGCGACTGTACAAGATTTTATTTGAGATAATTTATAATGCGGACTGCTTGCCCTCCTCGCTTTTCTGCTTGTGGTGGACACACAACTACCAAAACGTGAGCACTCACCCAACATTTCATTGCGCTAAAATTCGGGTTGTAGCACTAAATTCTAATGGCCTTTTCGCGGTTCAGTATTACTTGGCTCGTACTCTGCAGCATTCGACGAGTCGCGTGTTTGACTAGCCTTTAGAGGCTAAACAATCGAGTAATTTTTTTGTGTGTCCTACCTTATCCACATCTTAAGGGCCCAATTTACACACAGTTCGCCGGCAGGCCGTGGCCTGAAAGTTTTAGCCTTGAGGCCAAGTATTACCCTACAATCACCGGCCGCCAACTGTATGGCCTGAAGTTCAAGAATGCCTACATATCAAGAAAGCTGACAAACATCAGATTTATCGTCAGTTCGGGCCTGAAGATCTGAGCTTCTATTCACTCTCGAGCCGTGAATTGAGGGGAAGAATTCACGCTGTATCCACTCGTAACAGAAAGCAAGGCGCGAGCTAAGCGTGAAAACCACCCACACTCGCGTTTGCGCTTGTTTGCGGGTGTTCACGGCGCGACGTGAGGCTGGAGCCGCCTTGAAGCTTTCGTTGAGACCATGAACATTTTTGCGCTTGAATTAATAACCTGCTATGTTAAGCAGTCATTTTCACCTGTGCGTCTGTAGAGAATCATGATTTCATCTGCATGCCACGGCCTGTCTGGCGGGTACCTGAAGTATCATCCCTCAGTTAGACTGAGTCAAGCTTAGTCGTGCTGGTCGACCTGGTCTGACAGGCCACTGCCTACCGGCGGCCTGTAAGTGAATGGAGGTCTTTAGTGGAGAAACATGTTTGACTTAATTTAACCCAGTTTTCTTGGCATTTTACACTGTTTCTTTAAAACAAAAAAAATTACGTGATATTTGCCGAGACCCCCCTCTCCCCCACGTGAGATTTGGTGAGATTCGGCTCGACCCCCTCCCTCCCCAAAACGCCTCACGTAATTTATGGACGACCCCAAACTCTATTTTCATTGCTTTTATTTTCGGAAAGTGGTCGGTGATATCGTCATAGTTTATATTTTTTGGCAGCTATCGTTCTATTGATAATATTGTGGAAAGATTTAAAAGTAATTGATCCAAACATGATCTTACATAATTTGTTATCATTTTTAATATACTGAAACCGCGTTCGCCAGTTGCAACACCAATAGGTATCGTAAGCAAATGCAATTGTCAAGGTACAATAATCTTTCTCCAACCCTGCGCTTCTTCATTACGGCGTACCTCAAGGCTCCATCCTGAGGCCCTTGCTTTTCAGCCTCCATATAAACGACCTTACAGATGTAGTCTATTTCACGTGGCACCATGTCGGCGGTCCGACATGTATGTGCCACGGATACTAGCGGTTAATATACGTGTAATGTGAAGGCATGATGTCATATAATGAAATGTATGTGCCTAAAAATCATAAAACATACTTTCCAACAAAAACGTAACTTCTTTAATTGATAAGAATACAAACTATAACTTAAAACAAAAGGAAACGTTTGAACTCTTGATGACTCCTTGATCACTTAATGTCTCCGATAGATGTGATTGACTCCAATTTTGACGCTCCGGCTCGCCTTTTATATCCTAAATTTCCTTGCGTCGCCTACTAGAATTTCTGATGACATATTATGGCAAGTGTCTTTCCTTGTCTACTTTGATCAACATTTTTTCCCTGTGATACGCCACGTTTACGGTAGTGGTGAAACTGTAGGTCACCATTGACTTTCACCTTCACTTGATATCGTCCCGGAAGGTTAATAGTTTGCTCTCTTCCTTTCCGCTTCTGTATTTTTTCGATATCTAATTTTTCAATTACTTGTCTTAGGAGGAAAATGTCACTCCCTTCCGGAGTTGTAAATCGCTCGAAGTCATTGGTTGTCCTCGTCTTAAGTTCTTTCAGCGTGTTTGTCGGTCTTAATCTCTGCAAGTATGAGATGGTCCTTCCATTAATGTGAGCAGGTTCGTCTACCGTTGACATAGCGTATTTTGTTTGCTCTGGCAACGCCTTCGGATATTCCGTCTCGGCTGTTGAACTGCATGGTGGCTGGTTGGGAGGACTCGTCGAACCATCTACTGATGAAGGAGATAACGAGACCTCTTCGTCAATGTGTAGGTGTGTAGTGGCCTGGTGGCCACTAACCAATAATGGATTATTAATGTACACTACTATTTACACTATATATTTAGGATTATATTTACATTTGTACAAGGCGAGTTTAGATTAGAACTAAAACTTAATTTCTAATTATTCGCTTTATATAGGCTGGAGATATTCCATCGCCTACTTACAGTAGACAAGGAAATATCTCCAGCCTGCTATAAAACCATTTACTATGGGACACCAGGTAGTTGATATTAGCTGCGTTCCTTTTCTGCTAATTTTTACTATTTCTTACACTTGCGTACTAGCAACTACACTTGCTCTTATAAACGAGTAGATAGCACTTGCAATTACACAATTGAAATCCGCTAGGGGGAAAGCGGCCATTTCGAGTCTATTGTGAATTATTTTCACTTACGCCATTACCCGCTAGATGGCTTTTATTTGTGTCGAGCTGATTTACTCATATAAAAACGTCCATAAATAAAACTTCAGTCGCATAATTATCAAAAATTATTATCTTTCGCTTTACTTTAGAAATTGCCGCATTAATTTCTCCATTGTGTCACAAATTCTTCTTTTAAGAATTTTTTATTTATAAAGTTTAAAGTAACGTCAAAAATTTCAAGTGAGATTTTACTCAAATCAGAAAATTTTGCGTTCCTTTTCTGCTCTGCTCACAAGTACTAAATAGTAGAAAAGGAACGCAGCTATTATAGCCTACTTGGGTCCCATATTACTCCCCTTCCAGCTAGGCGTCGCTTTTGTGAAGAGATGTCTTCTTGCGTTCTTGCTGGGTGCTGACTCCGCGGAAAGAAGAAATGTCTTCTCTGTATGGCTGCTGGATTTCGCCTCCGCGGCGGAAAGAAAAGATGTCTTTACATTCCTGCTGGATGTTCCCTTACCGCAAAGAAGAGATGTCTTCTTTGGTCCTGGTATCGGTCACAGTTCTACTTGATGTTAGGGGTTGCAGTTGCAGCTGTTCTTGGTGCAGCTGTTTGGGCCCATGCCTGCTGATGATGCTGCTTGCTGGAAGTTTTCTTCCAGTTTTCTTCCGGGGTCACCAAATGGGGTCACCAATTGTAGTGTTAAAAGTAGGTGTTTTCATTGTGCCACTACGCACGTAACACTACAGGTATGTGTCCCAATTGTCCCAATAGTCTTCCTCCTCCCATTTATACCGGTTACCCATCTGAAATATGGTAGTGGTCAATTTTGAGTTTAGATTATTTACTATATAGGAAAGTGTTGGACTGTTGGGTGTATGTACTTAGGCCTGTATCGGTAGAGGGCACAATTTTGTGATTGGTCGTTTGAATTGACCCGTATTGATGCGAGCTTGTACCACCCGTCTTAGTCCATCGTTCTCCAGGAATAGTTCAAGAGGTCATACTGCCGGAGGTGTCGTGTCGCCTTTAACCAGAACTACCTGTCCTACCTGCTGATTGGTCTGTTGTCGTTGCCACTTGGGTCTCTACGGAAGCTGATTGAGATAATCTTTCGACCACTTGTCCCAGAATTGTAACATTATGCTCTTGGTGTGTTGCGATCGTACATTGAGCGAGGTGTTGCCTATTCTTGATTCTGCTTCTGGTAATACCGTTAACGATTGACCAATAAGAAAATGACCTGGAGTTAAAATGAGTGGGTCTTCCGTAGTGTTGGGTACATAACATATTGGTCTTGAATTTAAACACGGGGCTCCCACAAACCTCCAAAGTGTGGGTTAGCTGGTGGATTGAAGTGCCACTTTATGGATAAGTCTGTTATGTATCTTGATTCTTTGATGGCTTGGCTCAATTCTTTATCGAGCAAATTCTCCACAGAACAAAAAATACCTGAAATATAACTTCTCGTCATTCCATGAATTTTTAGAACAAAAGTCAATATTCAAGGTGATAAATTTTTTCAGTCGATTACAACGAAAATTAATGTGTTTGTCATCCGAATCCTGGAAAATGAAATCTGAAATGAACTTGGGTGGGCGGATACCCTCACCCTCACCATCAGCACCGCAAAACGAATTGAATCAAGAGATTAGGAAAATTGAATTTGATGCAAATTCAAATTGCGTACAACTGTGACAGCGATTCTCACCTGAGGAAATTTTATTTGCATCAACCCCCAACATCTTAATACTTCTTCCGTGTAAGCTGCTTTCACGCTCTCAAAGTTGCTCTTTGATAAAAAATTTCGGTCACGTAATCCTTTTAGTGAAATTTGGGTCCTTATTCATTCAGAACCTTCAGGAAAGCAGCAGCCCCGGTGGGGCTTCTGGCTAAGGAGCGGGGGCCTGGAACGGACAACCCTAAGAATGCAGAAAGTGCCAGGAGATCACAAATCGTATCACAAAAGCCATGATGACAACAAAAAAAAACAACAACCGACGACAGCCCAAAGGAGAAGGACCTTTTGCCGCCTGCCGCCTGAGGTCCTTTTTTCCCTTGAAATAAAAACGAAAATGTTTATATCCGCAAATCAAGTGAAAAAATGAAGTACGGCGGCTCGAGGAGGCCAGAGATGGAGCAGGTGCTTAAAACAAAGGTGAAATTGCTGGGACATAAAAATTGAATTAAATGGCGGCAGATGAAGAAAACCGAGGCGGCGTTATCGTTCTATCTCGCTGCTGCTCCTTTTATTGTTGAACCCTTTTCAGGATTATTTCATTCTTCAAGACGCAATCAGCAATCCAAAAGGTACGAGCCTTGCCGAGCGGAAGGTGGGGCGCGCCGGGGCGGCAGCGAGACAAAAAGATGCTGCGAAGCAACTCTGATATTTTTTAATTAGGCAGGGAAAAATGTCTTCCCTGCGCGGAATGATAAATTTCAGATGTTGAGATTGTTAAATGCCGGAAAATTTATGTAAATTAACAACAAAAAAATATTTTGTAAATTTTCTTGAATTTACAGGAATTTTATTCGAGGCTGTTGAATTGCTGAAGCTCCGACAAGGAAATATCTTTGGGATGCCGATTTATATGCGGGAGGGAAAAGGCCTATCAACATTTAATTGAAAAGGAGGCAGCATTTCTGATTATATTTCTGCACTAAATAATTTTCGGAACGACCTCTAGTATCAGAGCCATGTGTTTTGATGCAGCCTTTTAATCTTGGTGTACTTCTTGCTAAAAAACATTAAAAAACGTAATAAAACTTCGAGCTAAACATATTTGAGAAGCAAATGATTATTAATCGATTAAGTCATCATCTCTAACAACAAGTCGGGCTAAGTCATCGACACTAAATAGACCAAACACCCAAAGACAGAAAGAAGGGCAGCTTGCAATTTTTTCCAAGTAAGATTCTGCAGAGGGATGAATTGTTAATCGGACCTCCTCCCTCTAGTAAAAGTCACAAGGAGATGCCGGCTGTCTACTCAAGTGAAATCAAGCAACAGACAAAAAAACTTCGACAAGGATCGTCTGGAAGAACAGACGGTATTAACACGATATCAGGCAACCCTAGAAGACAGTAAAGTGACTAGAATTGAAATTGATGCGGACAGATGCCACGAAGGAAGATATAATCTCAAAAGCAGATCCAGCGAATATCAGGGTCAAGAATGCATCGCAGTTATAAAGGTCAGAAGTAAAAATAGATAAATGTAGAAACTTACAAACTAACCACTTACAATCTCTATTATAGAAAAGCAAAGGAAAACTTTACAGAACAGAACAGAACTTCGGACTTCGGTGAGCAAACAGGAGCTGGCTTAGAAGTAATGGCAGGCGAGCATACAAGGAATTTTAAATATAACGATATAGGCAAAAGGAAATATATCTCAAAACAGGGCTGCAATATTCCTGCGGTGGGTGGCTCCAAAGATCAATTGATGCCTACATAGGTCACCAACGAACCTGCGTCGTTTTGCACCATTATTCACAATTATGAGTTGTATTTGAAGAAAGACAAATCTATGAATTTCATATTTATTACAGCTCGAGCAGAATCTCTTAAGAAATTCTACACATTAGTATACTTGTTTAACGTTATGACTATCCTCATGTTAAGTCTAGGATGTTAGAAGATACGGCAATCTTTAATTCTGCGTCCCCACAGAAAGCTATGGGGAAGTGTTGTGCGCAGTTTCTCGAGTAAAAATTACAACGGGCGAACACAGGCCCAACCAACTACTACTTTGATCTCATTTAATTTTTCATACAAACTCATAATTTTAGCTCAAAATCTAAACTAGTTGGGATGTGGATTTCACCCCTTCGGTCCACACGATCAACTTCCCCGTATGATGAACGTAGACGGAATAAACTGCCTTCTTACAAAATAATAATACGTTTAGCACTAGTGGGATATTGACTAGTAGCAGAACTGGTGACAAAGTAATCGTTAAACATGGGAAAGATAGGAAAGGAAGAGGAATTCGCTGGTACCATGGGCACACATAGCCTACACAACTTGGTACATGCCAAATTGATTTTGTCTCATCTCGCGTAATGGTCATTAGGTCCACCTTTTTTCCACATAAAAACATCCACAAAATGACGTGAATATCAACCGACGGGATTATGAAGAAGCAGATTGACCACGTCCTAGTAGAGAAGAAAGGCGCAAACAATGTACTAGATGTCCGACGATTTCATGATTAAAATAAAGTATAGAGAGCGATTAGCGGCACAAATGATTCAAAGGACGCCCAGGATGGAAAAAATCAATATGGAAAATTTAAAATTGGAAGAAACACGATCGAGATATAAGGAATTGACGCGAAGAAGAGTCTACGAAAGGCTAATAGTATAAATGAAATATGGGAATGCATAAAAGATAGTTTAAAGGCCCCTGCCGAAGACGCCATTGGATTGGTACGAAGAAGAAAGAGAAACGATTGGTTTGACGAAGAATGCAAAGTAGCATTAGAAGAAATAAATAAAAGTGATAGGTGAATAGGGAGTAGATCGCCAGACCGACCAGGACTAGAGGGGAAACCTTTAAAGCCAAACGACGATAAGCAGATCGAATGTTAAGGAAAAAGAAGAATGTACGAGGTGTGACAATTAAGTAATGAGACTGATTATATTGCCGCGATTGTGGTAACCCTGCGACCTTGAAATTCCCTTTCCCTTCTCTCGGCATCCTTCCCCTCTCCATTGATATATTTGCCATCGCTCTAGCTTGTTTAGTTCGCCTGCTCTGTCGTGTTGAGTAAACGTTTTTCCATTTTCGTGACGAGCACCACGAACACACGTTTACTCAACACGACAGAGCAGGCGAACTAAACAAGCTAGAGCGATGGCAAATATATCAATGGAGAAGGGAAGGATGCCGAGAGAAGGGAAAGGGAATTTCAAGGTCGCAGGGTTACCACAATCGCGGCAATATAATCAGTCTCATTACTTAATTGTCACACCTCGTAAAAGTATATCAGATATTCGTAGATTTTCAACAGGCTTATGATTCAATATATAGGAAAGACTCATTGACAACCTTATAGCCCTTAGAATACCTGCAAATTTAGTGATGCTAATAAAAGTAACCATAGCCGATTCAATTGCTCAGGTAAGGATTCGAAACTCGTTAACTGAAGACTTCCACGTCGAGCAAAGACTCAAGCAGGGAGATGGTCTAGCACCGATGATATTCAACCTAGCCCTAGTCGATGCAAATATTGATCACTATTAGGAGCAAAGGAATGCTATATAAGTCTAGACAACGCCGCTAAAATCATGGGCTAACAATTAATCAAGATATATCTACAGTTATATCAGAAAGGACACGACTAAGGACCAACTTCACGATAGATAGCTACAATATAGAGATAGTGAAGAGCTTTAAATACCTTGGAACAATAGTGTCGTCAACAAATGAAGAGCTGGAGAAAGTTAAAAGCAGAGTACTACAGGGCAATCGAAGTTTCTATTCACTGCGTGAAGTAGTTCAAACAAGAGCGCTATACAGGAAATCTAAATTGAACTATACAAATCTCTTATAAGCCCTGCGGCTTGTTATGGCTCGGAGGTGTGGACCATGAACCAAAAAGTCGAGAGCTTATTAGGCGCTTTTGAGAGAAAAATCTTAAGATACATTATTGGCCCATTAAACGTAAATGGTATCTGGAGAATCAGATACAATGATGAACTGTACCAAATCTATAAAGGGATAGATATCGTCAACTATATCAAAATAAATAGACTACGATGGGCAGGACATGTAGAGCAATGCCGGAAAACAGAGCAGTGAAAAGATATATAAGGGATTCATAATCGGTGACAGGCCAGCAGGACGACCGAGGAAAAGATGGTTTGAAGCCGTAGATACAGACGGTGCACACCCATTGGGCGTAAGAAATTGGAGGCCTCTAGCCAGTGAGCGAGAAGGTTGGAGGAGAAAACTTAAGGAGGCCAAGGCTCGATTTGGGCTGTAGTGCTATTGAAATGAACTGAACTGAACTAAACTGAACATTGGCGAAGATGTGTGGTGATGCGTTTTAGATTTGATCCCATTCAACAGGATTCCCTGCTTTATCGAAATACTTGGAGATTTGTAGAACAACTAGAGCAGACTCACAAAGCTAAACATACTTTAGTTAATTATTATCTCCATGACCTTTTTACTGCACCATTCGAGAGTAAGTTCAATCTGTCTCAGTTTATTGAGTCTCTATGACTCTCTCTTGTCTTGTATTACCGAAAATGTAAGAATAAATCAAAGTACTGTTATCAGCGAAATTATAAAATAAGCTGGATGAGACCGAGAGCAGGTCCATTATAAATATTAGAAAAAACGCGTATGATAAAAATTGATAGGACATCGGTATAGGGTTTAGATTTGACGCCTTGCGGTACTACCTTGATTGAACGGCCAAGAAAACTCTACATCCAATTCTTTAGAGCTGGGCTAATACCAATAGCTTAGAGTTAAGCTGACAGAGAAAGTTGGCATACTCGATCAAATGCCTTGGAGATATCCACAGCGATGAAACTAGACTCACCAAATCGATACATACTTTGGTTAATATGTTCACACACTAAAAGTTCGCCGTTGAATGGGTTCGTAATTCAGGATTTTTTTGAGTCTAGAAATCTCAAGCTTTTTGTTGATTATCGTCTCCATGATTTTGGAGAGAATAAAAGCAATTGCTATTGGAAGTTAGCTGGAGGGAATATTAGAGTCACCATTTTTCGCTATAGGCTGAACATGTGAGAGCTTTCAAGAGCCAGGATAAACTTCGAATAAGTATAAAGCAAAGAGATTACGGTGGTATATTGTCGAGTCCCACGGAATTTGTTGACATTAAGCGCTTTGAGGCAACTATACACCTCGCAAGCTCTGAATAAGATGCTTTCCATTGTATATGGGGCACGGTTTTTAGGAGTAGTGCATGGGTAGAGGAGACTCGTCATAAAAACTACATAAATGTTTTTAATGCTAATTTCTGTTAATCTTTGGCCCCTGTGCTGAATGTCGAGTCGTGATTTGTGACAAGTTTTTTGAGTTGAAGAAAGTGACGTTTTAATCGAATTACGATTTTCAGCATAGTGGCCTAGAGTGGAAGTGCTAAGTGCGAGTTTAGCCCCCTATGCTGAAAGTCGCAATTCGTCTGAAACGCCACTTTCTTCAACTCAAAAAACTTGTCACAAATCACGACTCGACATTCAGCACAGGGGCCTTTAATTTAAGTAATTTTATTCTATGACATTGTAGGTTTAATCGTTCATACATATAAAACATTGAATACGGTTTTACTGAAACACAATTTTGTGCAATACTGTATTATTCATCCACTTTTTGGGTTTAAGACAAATCTCTTTGATGACGCCAACAAAATTGATTAAACCTTTTCAGCATTACCCCTGATGACATCGCAGCTAATCAGCCGATCGACAAGTTGCAAAGCACCGAAGCGAATAACAGCCGAAATACATAATCTTAATAATGAGTGTAATTGAAGTGCCAAGTCCTTAGAAATACATCCAGCATCCAACATCGAACCCGTGGAGATTTGATCAATGCTCAAACAAAATAAATAAAGCAAACACACTTTCAGCTCCTTTGAAGTCTCGCCCAGCATCGAGAGTGAAATTAATTAGATATTAGCGCTGATTAAATCACTTAAAATAAAACAAATCTGTGTGCTTAAGACCATGACTCCTGCAGGCATTGCCCCACTGGAATCTACCTTTAAATGAATTCCTTTAATCTGCTCCTATCATCGTCCATCGTCTCGGTGCTAGGCTGGATAATCTGTTTTTATAGCAGAAAATCTTACATAAATCCCCGTGCAACAGCGGATAATTTTGCAACAATCTTCTTAAATTGAAACTTTCTTAAGCTCCAGCAATTTTCCAGACAATTCTGCTGGAGTGTAACGAAACGGGCGTGGCTGGAGGTGGCTTCTCGTAACGTTTCTTGTTAACCTTGGCAGCAACTTTTCGATAACTTCAAGGAATTTAAAGAATTTTTTTGTCTTTTACCTTGCGACACCTCTAGTTAGCGGTGGCGGCGTCCAACCACTGGCAAAGAAATTCTTTTGCAGTTTCAGACGTGCTTAGTTAACCATGTTTAACCACGGCTGAATGCACAGGTGATAAAAACCGGAATTTCCATGAGTGGAAAAAGAAAGAGCATTTTTTTTCTTCAGTGGGTCGGAAAAGAGGCAACAGTGCATTTCATATCAGGTTGTGATTTTTTTAACAGCTGCCCGGGATGCAAGGTGGTCTGTTTTGGGTTTAAAATTAAGTTTCCGAGGGGTACTCTTTTCCGGCATATCAGCTTTTTTGCAAATATCTCTTAAACGGTAAGTCTTATCAAAAAATAATGTTTACCAAGTTTGTAGATTATGCGACTATCTACAAAAAAAAGATATGATACATTTTCCTGTACGAATTTCCATTTATGAGATATCGCGGAAAGATTTAAAATAATCATATGCACTTATTCGTGACTTATAAAGGTCATCAGACGTTCAATAAATCCTTGCCTGACCAGCGTTCATTGCGCACGCAGGCGGCTAAAATAAATGAATACAGGTGCGGTCATGGGACTATGACCCCGTCAGGAACGAAGATCCTTAAGGATTTTTCTGCAACTGCAACTACAAACTTGGGTCCTTTATCACGATCATTTTGTTAGGGACGGGCCAGTAGGATCGATTGGGACTGCAAATCCTTCAGGCTGAATCCAAGATGCGTCGTTTCTAGTGTTTCTCGGACATTTTAAGAAATTCTCTAATGCTTCTTCAACGCATAAGGTCTTGCTACTGTTGGATAACCATTCCTCGCATATCCACATTAATATATTGGGCTTTTGTAAAGAAAATGGAATCACTTTTGCTTTCATTTCCTCCACACTGCTCTCACAAACTGCAGCCTTTAGATCGATCTGTCTTCGGACCTTTAAAAAAAGCTATAAATACTGCTTGTGATGGATGGATGCGGAGTCACCCTGGAAAAACAATGACAATCTACGATATACCTGGGATTATCAAAACTGGCATGCCTCTGGCTTTCACACAAGCAAACATTCAGGCTGGTTTTTGCAAATCTGCTATTTATCCATACAATCGGAATTTATTCCAAGAAATTGACTTTGCACCATCTTTTGTAACGCACAGACCAAATTCTGACCCTGGAGAACACAATCCTGCAGCTAACAATGAAATACCGCCGCTTCTATCACAAGAATTTGACTTTCCAACATCGTTTGAAATAGACGGGTCAAACCCTGATGCTGTTGAGAACAATCCAGGACCTAGTGCTGAAATACCGCCAATTTCAGCTTCATTAACAGGTGAATCTTCAAATCCAAGCAATGTTCAGCCAACTGCGCGTTCCTCATCCAGCGCACCTGTTTTTTGGCCTTTTCCGAAGGCTCCTCAAAGAAAAACCGGAACCAAAAAGTCGACCATTTATACAGACACACCTGAAAAAGATATAGTTAGGCAAGAATATAAAGAAAAAGGAAGACGGTTACAAGGAATAATGTAATGGGAGGAATCATAGTGGAATTGGTTGGTGACTTTCGGCAGACGCTTCCAGTTACTAGTTTCCATGGTACCAAATCAAATGAAATACAGGCCCAAATCATATTGCATATGGAGAAGCATTGAAATACTTCGCCTTACAACGAATATGAGGGTTCAAAGCAATGGTGATCCTTTTGCTCAAGAGTTTGCAAACAGTCTACTTCAAATAGGAAATGGTACTACGACTTCACTTAATCAGGATGGATGTATACCAATGGAAGGCATAGGCATAGGCATTGTGCAAAAACAAAAACTGTTAATACAAATGGTGTTTCCAAATGTAAAACAGCACTTTAAAGATCATGTATAGCTTGTGTCTAAGAGCCATCCTTGCCCCGAAAAATGAAGGTGCCCACTTCATCAATAAGTAACTGTTGAATGGATCGCGTCTCGCTGTTAAAAATTGAATGCCAAATGTTATAAGCCACAATCATGACCGGGCATGCCGCAGGTGAAAATGTATTTATTCCTAGGACCCCGATTATCCTTTCAGATATTCCATTCCAGTACAAGCGCCTGCAATTTCCAATACTGTTAATGTTTGCCATGAGCATCAACAAGGCACAAGGGCAATCATTAAAAGTTATTGGTCTCGATCTTATTAAACCGTGTTTCTCCCATGTCCAGCGGTATGTAGGTTGTTCCAGAGTTGAGGTATTAAAGCGTGGCCTGAAAGCGCTGGTCTGCCGTATGCTGAGCACAAAGCTGTAACTGCACTCACTGATCAGCAACCTGGGAAAACAAATATCCGCAAGAATCAAGGTATGGGAGCAGATCATTCACAAACAGCTCGCGTTAAATTACCTGATGATCGATCTTAAGCTTAATTGAAAACACACTTGGAGGGCATGGCGGATAAAGCTTCCACTATTTGTGCAGCATTTCCGAGAATACTTCCTAACGTGGGGGCCCAAACCAATCTGTCGTCTGTTGGCAAGGGTGGTTAGCTTATTCTAGCTTAACGCAATGCCAGTATGGGTAGGCAACAGCAAGAAAGAGAGCTAAGAGCAGAAAATGGAAGGCCACATACAGTCTAAAGCTGGAAACAGATAAAGCATGCGTACATTGCTTGCGGCGTATGCGGCGAATTTTCACTGACAGACAATTGGGTGCTTCTTTCTAATATTTTATAAATAATCGAAAAATCTAAGCAACGAATGCATTTGTCTGTTGTGTGCTCTTGGGTTTGGGTATTCGAAACTATGGTGAAAGCGGCTATGAGGATAAGTTGGAAGTAGTTCAAATTTTTATGTCAGTTTGCATTTGAATGTGCGCACTTTTATTATATCAATCACGGACACGTGATAGCGGGAATTACCAATACAGATACTGGCGAGAGAAGGCATGCGTCTCTATGATCCAGAATATGTTAGCGGTGAGTCAAAGTCAGTTCGACTGCAGATGACGCACTGCGAGTCTGTAACGTAATGGCAAGGCAAGTGGAGCAAGCCTGTTAGGAGTCGGTGGGCCCTCAGGCTTATCCACAACGTAGATAGATGGGTTACGAGGGAGTACGGGGAGGCTAGCTACGACGTCACACTGGTATGACTAGGTACCGAGGGTAATGCAGCGAACGTTTTCTTTTATTTTGTGAGGTTCGGCGAATATGTTCCGGAACCAGAGGCATCCTTCATGTAACACGCTTATTTATTCTCAAATTCCGAATGGGTATTTTTTGGGTGGAAATGGGTTTGAAAATTCTGGGTGGGTATTGCTCCCCAGCATACCCACATAGTACAGTACAGGCAATCAGTATTTTTAATTTAAAAAAATTACACCGAGGATGTTTTTTTATAAATCGTTAGAGGGTCATGAAAAAAGCTTAAACCCAGATTGTGACCTCTTACTCTTTGCAGGTTTTTGGAAAAACCCAAAAAAAAATTTGATGCGTTTTTCTCTGAATCAGTGCACTTTAGAGAAAACGTTTTTAATCGAAAAATATAGAGGGCATTTCCGTCTACAATTAATGTCCTTGAGTCAACTCCGTGCGACAAATGCCAAAAGTAGGAGGCGCTAAATAATCAAAAAAGTGTTTTTCGCCTTTTCATCCAAAAAAACACTTTTTTTGCGAAAAAAAAACACTTTTCGCACTCCACCACTGAGCAAACATTATCTTTTTTTATTTAAAGGCGTTGCAACGCACGCGGGTTTTTTGCTAGTTGATAATCAAATAATGTACTCTACAAATAAGCCCCCATTTTTTTAAAAGAATTAATATCCAGAAAAATGTTTCTACTTTTTACTCATATCTTTTTTTACTATTTTTACTATTTACTATTCCGGCAAAACGTTATTAAAAAAATTCGTAGAAATTGTAATGATCTACGGAAAAGCACTTTTATAAAACTCTGTGCAACCCTATCCAAAAACGAATTGCACCCTCAGTTTCCAGATGAGTTGAAGCAAACCACAGCAAGTCACGAAAACCAAAAACAAATGAAGCTAATAATCACGCAAAACAATTCTGCTAATGCTCAGGAGAGATACCATATCACTGGGCTAGAGGTTGTATAGAAATATCCGGATGTCCCACTATCCAAGTTTACTCGAATTGCAAGATTTTGAATCCTTTTTTTTTTTTTTTTTTTTTTTATGTGATAGTCTAAGCTCAGGTGTCACCCTTTGTACTACTAGTACGTCATGTCGTTTAGGTCATGGTGCAATGTCCAGTAGTAAGCTTAGCTCGAAAGATAGAGAGAAGGACATAATAGGTTAGGGGGAGTCAAGGGGGTGTTGCAGAAAGTGGCGATGAACCTTGCGTTTGAACTCTTGGATGTTGTATGAGTTCGGGAATATCGTCTTTGGAAGGTTGTTCCACAGACGAGTGGTTCTTGTTATAAACGAATTTCTAGATCGGAGTGTGCGCGAAGATAAGGGCTGTAAACTGAGGGGGTGAGCCGAGCGGGCAAGTCTTGTGTTGCGGGAAAAATGTTGCCGTGGAGGCATAAGGTTACTTATTTCGGTGGAGCAATCATTATGAAAAAAACGATAAAATTTTGCTAGAGCTGCAACATTCCTACGGTGGCTTAATGAGTCAATTGAAGAGCAAATGGCGCTGTCACCAATAAGTTTGAGAGCACGGTTTTGCACCTTGTCCAGCCAAGCTAAGATGGTTCTTGGGGCCCCGGCCCAGATATACGAGTTGTATTCAAGACGGGGACGAATGTAGGACTTGTATATTATAGCCCTGGCAGACGGCTGAAGGAGAAATTTGCACCTTTTGAGGAATCCTAGACACTGGGATGCTTGTTTAGCACTTTGGAATATGTGGTTATTCCAGCGCAGATCTTCAGCTAATGTTACGCCTAGGATGTTTAGAGAGGGTTCTGCCGTTACGGTCTTGTTGTCCACTGAAATAGAAAGCGGTTCGGTGCAAGTTTTATTGGAGATGAGACAGTACTTCGTTTTAGATGCATTGAATTCGACACGGTTCTTGCGGCCCCATTCAAGAATTCGTTCGATGTCCCTGTTGATTGAATTGGTCAACAGTTGGCGATGATGTAGACAAGGTCTGGCACGCGCTTGTGTTACATTATCAAAACCATAGGAGTAACGTAGAGTACCGTCATCAGCAAAGCTGTGGAGTGAGTTAGAGGGGACTGAGAGCAGGTCATTTATAAAAACTAGGAAGAGAACTGGTGATAGAATTGAGCCCTGGGGGACACCTGCGGAGATGTGGTGGGGGTCGGATTCGACGCCATCCAATACTACCTTGATTGAACGGCCTGAAAGGAAGCTCTCAATCCAGTTCTTCAGAACAGAGTCAATACCAATAGCTTGGAGTTTAGCCAACAGAGCGGGATGCCATACTCTGTCAAAAGCCTTGGAGATATCCAGAGCAACCAGACCAGATTCACCAAATCGGTGTATACTTCGGCTGAGGTGCTCCGTTAGGCATACAAGGAGGTCGCCAGTAGATCTTTTCGATCTAAAGCCGTATTGTTTGTCATTCAATATTTGGTTGTATTCAAGATATTCCATAAGCTTTCTTTTTATTATTGTCTCCATAACTTTGGAGAGAATAGAAGTAATTGCTATTGGGCGGTAGTTAGTAGGGTCACTAGCTTCACCTTTTTTCGGTATGGGCTGAACATGAGCCAGTTTCCAGGAGTCAGGATAAACTCCGGAGAAGTATGAAAGTGCAAAAAGTTTGCGCAGAGGTTTAGCCAAAGGTGAGGCACATTTTTTAAGAACTATAGGGGGAATTTTGTCGGGGCCAGTGGCTTTGTTGGAGTCCAGCTCTTTGAGACACTTATATACTTCACGCGTCCTGAAGAAAACTCTATCCATTGAGTGGGCGGAACACTCGATGGTGGGGGGTTGCATGACGGCATCGGGTAAGGAAGAATTTTCGGCGAACAGAAGTGCGAGTAGATCGGCCTTGGGTTTGCTTTCTGTTATCACCTGCCTATTGTAAATGAATGGAGGCGTTGAATGAGAAGTGAAATTCTTCCTGATGGAGGTTACCAAGGACCAGAAGTTTTTACTGCCGGCAGTGGAGTTTATGAGTTTACCTCTCAGTTTCTCATCGAATAATTCTTTGACTCGCTTGATGGTGGATTTACAAGAGTTTCTCAACCTGATGTATTCACGTCGAGATGTTTCGCTCGGAGAGTTTTTGTACTGTCTGTAGGCGGCTTCTTTGGTTTTGATTGCGTTCATACACTCTCGATTGAACCATCCATATTGCCTAGGCTTTATGGATTTGGAAGAATGGGGAATGAATAAACGCATTCCGGCCAGTATAATTTTGGTAATACAGATGGCCGCAAAATTAACATCGCGGTTCTGAAAACACAAATCCCAATCAGTAGCTTGGAAAAAGCGAATCAGCCCCCACCAGTTGGCTTTTCCATAATGCCAAACAGTTCTCCTAGGAGCTGGCGTTGTTGGGGTTGGAGATGGATAGGAGAAGTAAGCGCTGACCAGACAGTGATCCGAGTTAATCCTACGTTTCTACGTTGCCACGATTTAGATCCTTTAATCCTAATAAATTCCGAATCAATTTCCCGCTAATTCCCTGCATAGTCCCACTGCTATTTTTATTAAACCTAAACCCCGGTTTATGGATTTTTTCCACCGAATAAAGTTAACCCACACGGAAAATGTCTAAAAATAATCCTCAGGACACCACGGCAGGATTAAAAATTTCGATGGTCCCAAAGTGTTTTCCTGTTTATTATCAATGGAATTAATTAGGGGCTAATTATGGGGCATTTCATGGAAATAATTTTCCGAAGGAACAAACTCACAGAAGTTGTTGAACAAGGGCTTAATTCCCTGATCCTTATCGCAATCAGACACGTCCAATTGTTGCTTTGCATGTAGGTGAGCCCGAGCGTGTCGTTGGCCGCTTTCTGGGTTAATTGTTGCTGGCTTATGCAGAAGCGGATTAAATTTTAATGATTTTTGAATGAAAAATTGTTTATGACAAATGATAATGATTAACACTTCACAATTGGTTGGGGGCGGTAAATATGAAAAATGCAATTAGGGCTTAAGTGGAAGTGTTGTTTTCACAATTATGTAGGCGTTGAAACGGGCGCACGTTAAGTTAAACAAAGGTTTATGCACCATTATGCGTGTGTAGCGATTTTGATTTATGTATCTCATGGGCTGAAAGGACCAAGCCAAGTTATAGTGCAGCGGTGGCCAGCCTTTTTGGAAGGCATGGGGGCAATTAACAACACGTTACATTCGTAATCAAAATGTAATGACAACATATGTTTATTGATTAATTGCGTCCTCGGTAGTCTAGGGGTAAGGCGCCTGACTACTATCCCAAAGGTCCCGAGTTCGAATCCCGGCCAGCCCTACGGTCCTTCGTCTTTTCCACTTTCCCACCTTTATAACTTTCCTTCTCTCTCTTCTTCCCTCTTTTCATTCCGGATTCATCCTGTCATAGCCATCCCTAGTCCTTCCCGCAGCAAGTGCATGCCATCGGTTGGTTGATGAGATTCAACTCGTTTCAGGAGGCATAAAACTCCAGCGAGTTGTTCTCGATGCCCCGATGTCAGAATCGCGAAGTGGTTGCCAGTGGGTGGAATAAAATATCGCGGCTAGGTAGTGACAGCTCCTTCCTTCTCTTCTCTCTCTTCTCTCTATCTTCCGGCTAGAGCTGCTGTTCGACATTGTATACGAAAAAATACTCGTAGATTGTCGGCAGTACAAAAGGACTTTCGCTAAGCCTGTAGTCTGTGACATAAAAAAAGGAATTTTTAATATTTTTTCAATTGTTAATCTACATCTGCACTGCAACTACAATTCGAAGACATGTAGACGAAACGGCAAGGAATGATTTTTGTCGTCAAGTCTCTAGAACGCGTGCTAGACCTATTCCTCCGACATTCTATAGCAGAATTCCCAATATCTTCTGTATACTGTGTTTAAAAGCAAGTTAATTGGGAACAAAAATGTTTAATAACAAGTTAATTGGGAATTGGAATGAAAAAATCACTGATTAATGGTTTGGTACTAATTTATTAAAATATTAACCGTCCCGTCGTCACCGTTGTTGAATCTATTTTGGACTGAGAACATATTTATTTATTTATTTATTATTAAACCAAAAGATATACATGAATTATATAATAATAACATGAAAATCTCCACAGAGGTAATCGTTGTTACCTGTTAGTGGGATTGGTTATAAATATAGGAACTTAAAACTAATATTTAAAAAAAAATTTTTATTTAAGGAGAATGTGTATAAGACTTATAATAAGAAAAATCATTTATATGTTTAATTTTTTGAGTAACAAATTAATATAATATGCAAACAACAATACATTTTATTAGTAGTTTAAAGCTATCCATTTTTTTAATTTATGTTTCCTAGTATTTACATTAGTTAAGCCTTTGAGTTCATTAGGAAGTACGTTAAAAGTATAGATTGATCTTATAAAGCTATTTTTATAACTAACCGTTTTAAATCTTTGCGGTATAGAAATACTCTTGTTTCTTGTAATACTGATTGAGCTATCAAATTTTTCTTTCAGAGAGTTGTAATGATATTTTAGAGATTCTAGGGCGAATAGCTGTTCCAGATTCAAAGGATTGTTATAAATATTAAATTTATTCCTATTTACTATTTTTAGTATTTTTTTCTGTTGGCTTTGCAGAAGATTTAAGCAATTTGAATACGCTCCACCCCAAGCAATAATCCCATAATTAATTATACTCTGGAAGAATGCATAGTACAACTTCATCAGTGTATCAGTATTCATGATCTTGGAGAGTTTATAGAATATGAATATTAAAAATTTCGTTTTGTTCAATATGTATTCAATATGTTTATCCCATTTCATTCTACAGTCAAAAATAACTCCAAGGTATTTACAAGATTCAACTCGTTGCAAGGTTTCTCCATTAACAGAAATATTTATGTTAACGGGAACACTTCTGCAGTAGTTTCCAAAAGGCATGTATACAGTTTTGTCTAGGTTTAATGATAGCTTATTCAAAGCTAGCCAATTACTTACTTCCCTAAGATAATTATTCATTTTGTCTTGCACCTCAGTCCACGTTTTACCAATAGATATGACTGCTGTGTCATCAGCAAATGATATAATTGTCTCATCAGGCATACCACATAATAGGTCATTTACATATAAGATAAATAGTAGGGGTCCCATGACTGTTCCTTGTGGAACACCCGTTCGTACAACGCAGAGTTCACTTATAGCAGCATTAACTTTAACGCGTTGAGTTCTATCATGCAAGTAAGAAGTAATAAGCTGATGGGCATTACCTCTTATTCCATAATTGTACAATTTTTCTAACAAAATTTTATGATTTACTGTATCAAACGCTTTTGCTAAATCTAAAAATGTGACTGCTATTGGGATGCTTTTATCAAGTTTGTCATATATTATATTCGTTAAATAACTTAGAGCATCATTAGTACCCAATTTCTTCATAAAGCCATACTGCCTTTTTGAAATTATGTTATGTATATTAACAAAATTTAAAATTCTCTTGTAAATTACTTTTTCGAAGATTTTAGCTATGTTTGAAATTAAAGATATTGGTCTGTAATTAGACATATTATGCTTATCTTTAGCTTTATATATCGGTTTTACATCAGCTTGTTTTAGAGCGTCAGGCCAAGTAGCAAATCGATTGACACCTCACTGCATGAAGTAGTGCCTACCGTAGAATACTCCCTAGAATACATCCAATTTACCTTGGCAACCTTCATGGATAGAAGACAAAAAAGGCAGGGATAAAGACGGCATGCTGCGTGCTACCCCAGGGAGGACTCCTCTTGCCGCTGCTATTTTCCCCTACAGAAAAAAATCATTGATTTCAGTCTACCTACAAATATGAGCGTGTACTGAACCTATTCCGATCAACTAGTACTTCAGTTTTATTTTGAACCCAAAGCTGTATTACAAATTCCACATCGAATAAAAGGCAAAGAACGCCAGTATTGCTTTCTATGCCAAGTAAGCAGACCTTCGGCAAGAGATGAGACTTGAAGCCGCACATTTTTCGCTGGCTCTACCTGGCTGACATAAAACTCTGGTGTTCCACTCTTATATAACCAATTCAGACTAGGTCGAGTTGATTGTCGGTATGTTGCCACCTAATCTATATATCAGGCTGACACTACGAGAAGCGGGCTGCGGGCGGGTGGAGAAGAAGGGTGGACAAAGCAATATGTTGGCAGCAAAAGAAGGGAAATTGCCCAGCTTAACAAGAGCTATAACGTAGTTATATACACACATAGATAGCTCCAAATAAGAGGCAGGTGTATGAACTATTATTTTATCATCCTTGATGAACCTCCAAAAATACTTCCAGAAAGGCATACAACTGTTTGGCTCTTTTTCACAGTTGTATGGTAAAGTCGGCCATATTGGAGCAGCCATTTTAAATTTATAAGTTCTGATCTTAAATTCGTTAAAAAACCTCACCAGATATTATATTTTCACGGAAATCAGAATACAATGGTATCTGCTGCCTGATTCATGGAAGTAGGTCATAGGGTCACCAAAATACAGGGTGATATGTAAAATTTTACCAAAAAAAATTAAAAACGCCCAGCAGAGCCATTTTAGATTTTTCATGATCTCGTCTCGGGTGCTGAAAGGCGTTCCGCGGAACGGTTTCTTGAATCGATCGAATAGGAAAAAGTCTCAGGGAGCCAAATTAGCTGAAGTCGGTGGTTGTTGAATGGTATTCGTTCCGTTTTTGTAGCCAAATGTTCACGGATAACGATGGCATTGTGCGACGGTGCGTTTTCGTGATGCAAGATCCACGAGTTGCTTGCCAACTAATCCGGTGTTTTTTGGTCAATTGCTTCATGCAAACGTCTCAGAACGCCCAAATGATGGTCCTTGTTGACGGTCTGGCCTTGTGGAAGGAATTCATGATACACAACACCCTGTAATCCATGAAAACTGTGAGCATCGCCTTTCGTTTTCGACTGAAAACGTCGTGGTTTTTTCGGTTGCGGCTTATTCGGTGCACGCCATTCACTCGCTTAATGTCTGGATTGCGTGTCATACTCATAAATTCACCTCTCGTCTCCAGTAATGATCCGTTTGATGAATTTTGGGGGGGATTCGTCCTTGGAAATCATGTCTTTTGCGATGACAAGGCGGTCCCTTTTTTAGATGAAATTCAGGTCTTTCGGCCAGCGCCGTAGCGAGGGTCTCGGGTGCAAGATTTCGTAAGGGGGCCTTGAAAATGAATCTCTAAAAAAAAAGTGATTTCGAAGCCTTTTCGAAGTCCATTAAAAAAAGGGTCAAGTGTTTTCAATGCAACAGAAAGAGAGCGACTATATTTCTTTCTCTGTCTGTTGCATTGTAAAAACTTAACGCTCGACGCTTGACGCTCCCATGAAATCTCTACTTAAAGGTCTTATTCATAGGGGCGTCAAGCGTCGAGCGTCAAGTTTGTACTGGTTTTTACGAAACAGAAAGAGAAAGATATATTTCTGCACTTGTCTGTTGCATTGTAAAAAACTTTACGCCCAATGCCTGACGCTCATCCCATGAAATCGCTACTTAATGCATGTAAATAATAAAATCATAAGCTCTCTAACAAAGCAGCGTTCATTAAAAAAAAGGGTTCTCGTAAACATTTTCTATTACATAGATACTAATAAGAGCGTTCTAGAAAAAAAAGTTTCCCAGGGGCCCTTTCCATAAAAAAAGTAGATCCAATTTTATACAATGTTATAAAAACGTTATCGAAGATCTTTTCTAGCTCATACTTTAAAACGAATTCTAAAAAAAAAAAGAAATCTTCGGGGGCCCTGGTGCGCCGCACCGCCTGCACATGCCTAGTTACGGCGCTGCTTTCGGCACCAGCTTTGCAACGACACGTCTGAAGCCCAAATCATAAACCAAAATGTCTTGAACGGATCCAAAAGTCATGTCCAACTCCTCAATTTGCGGTCTACGGTCATCCATTCTTTGAGTTTGTTTATGTTTTCGGCGGTTTTCAATGTCGATGGCCTGCCACAGTGTTCATCATCGTTCACGGATTCACGGCCACTTCTGAAACATTCGTGCCACTGAGAAATGACTGTTTTCTTCAGAGTATCGTTGCCGAAACATTTTTCTATCATTTGCAATTTCGTCGCACCATTGAAACCGTTTTTAACTATCTGTTAGGCTATAGGCTAGAAGTTCATTTAAAAATAGAACAACTCGGCTATGGAAAACCAACTAATATTTTGAGGGGTGCAGATAGGACCCTATGGGGCTAGCCTCACTTTCTCATGTGGGCCCCGTGTGGATTACTGTAAAAGGCTCACAAGAAGCATCTAACAAGGAGCATCTGAGCGGAGTTAAACAATTTGAGAATTTTGGCGTGGATATGCGATATGAAGCTTAAAGATTTTTAAGAAGCTTTCGGAGTACATAAGGCAGATGTTGCAATTGCCCCATTTCATTTGTAATGAGGTTTGCCTCATAGGATCCTTATGAGAAATTGATAGCGCATACCTCACTTGAGTATATCCGATTTTTCTTTGTGTGGTGTTAATAAGGAATCTAAGGGGAAAGCCCTTTTTCAGCAAGCCACAGGGGATCCTCATACGGAACCTACGAGAAAATCCATCTTTCAACATGCGACATGGAGTCCACATGAGGCATGCCCCTTCAAATGGTAGTCAGAAAGTGTTGAAAAAGCAGCTTATATCTATCGCGGAATATAGAAACGAAAGCATCCCCAAAATTTTGTTGATCTTATTTGACAACGCACAATTACAAGATTTGGTAACTCAGCATACTCTTTTTCCCAGTTTACCAAAACTCGCACTTTTCCTAATAACCCCTGTTGTACATTGCAAACAAAAAACGAACAAGAGCATTAATTTACTTCTTACATATTTCCCCTTCCAATAACGTGAAAAAATACCAACAATGTACGACAAAACCCCAACCAAGCAAATAGCTCCATGATTTTGTGATTAGGTCAGAAATAGGCCATCAATACTAATTTCGTGTCTGATGGACACCCATGGAAAGCATCAATTAATCAATTCCATCAGCCATGCCACTTGCTCGTCAGCAAGAAAGGGCTCAGCACTGATTTACAGATGACCACAGCCGCAGATTGATAACAGTCGGTTATAGTAAGGGTAACCGGAAAAGGGACAATGGCCAGTTTACTTCCTCCTTTTATGTCTTGGTCCTATTTGTTTTTACGATTGATGCCTTTGTGACTTTGTTGTTTCCCGACGAAATTTGCGGGTGGTCCTGCCTCCCACGCTTTCCTTTCGCTTGCCGAACATTTTTCTCTTATATTTTGGCAATGTATTATCTTTGTGGTGGATGCAAGGAAACAAGTGGAGGGGAGACGCTGGCGTGGATGCTTTATTCATTTGTTTTATGTTGACTGAAGGAAGGCATATGATGGAAGGATATGACATTTGTTTGGTTTGGAATAATAATAAAAGTTGTGGGGGACTCATGTGGACGTAATAAATTAGTTATGTCGACTAAGTTTTTATTTTAAATCTCTGATAGAAATTCCCTTTGGGACTTTATAGATCCCCGCAGCTTCCTCCTACATATATTACCTTGTTCCCTTGGCAGGTGTTCAAGATATTAATTTTTCAGGACCTCTCTTTATACAACATTCTTCGCTTTTCTGTTTGGCACACGGAGTTGATCAGAGTTTCCGATGAACTGAGAGAACTGGAGAAATGGTCATTCCCCAAATACACAAGTCGCTACTTTCAAAGTTTGTCCCTGTATCCTATTTGCGGCAAAGTTTCCCATCAGGAAATTATAGACACGTTTAAACTTAAAAAAGTAATTCGTAGATATCACAGGAATTTTAGGGATGAACAGTTTCTCCTTAATTGAGTGGTACAATAATTTCGGCTTCGATTGCATGTTTGAGCAAAGTTTTCACCTGAAGCATGGTGTAATTGCACAGTGTCAGAAGGTTAAGCTTACGTAACAGAAGCTATGAAATTCAGATAGCAGAGCACATTAATCAATTGCGTACAGTACAGAGGCTACAACATCCACTGGCGAATCGAATCCACTGATTTATAGCTTACAGGCTCAGTCGGCCGTTTCTCCAGTAGTAGTTGATTATGAAAATAGCTCCTCTCTTCGCAGCTTGATGAATGTTAAAAATATTCAGTCACTCAAGCTGATCAAATATTTCACGAAATCGCAATATTTATTTTATCATCCTCTTCGAAGATATTTCCATTGCCAATGTCAAGTAATAATGTAGAAAACTCCTCTGCCCTGAAATCACGTTGAAAGTGTTTACTCATAAGGGCTGTATTTTGGCATTAGGCTATGGCTATTCCTATACGAGGGCCATGGGAAGCGAGGGACCATGGGAAGCGCCTCTGCCCATAAAAGCTCGTGCTCCCAGAGCCATGGTCTCTCGCTTAGGAATATCCTATGAATGCCTTGAGACAGATCTTAAACTCTTCTATTCATGTCCGCCTGGTATTACCGACAAATTCTATCTAGAGTCACTAACCAAAAGCACTGTAATTCCACACATAAATTAACTGTCCTTATTTCTTCTTCTTCTTCTTTAACGGCTCTACAACCGGTTCTCCACCGGTCCCGATCTTGAACCGATGTCATCCAGTTTGGCATCCCTAAGCTCTGAACGCCCTGGTCTACGCCATCCTTCCAGCGAAGGTTGGGATTACCTCACTGTCGCACCCCATAGGTCTTACCGCACCTGTCCTTATTTATACCCTCAAAAACCCCTTCCGAAATAAAATAAAATTTATTAATTTACCCCCAGGGGTGATGGAGCGCGTGGGGCTCGTTTTGGGTGGGGAAATCCATACCCTAAATATTTCATATACACCTAATAACCCAAAATCTTGGAGGGCTATCTTGGTCGCTGGCGACGAAGGAATGGGGGCGAAAGACCGCACACACGCAAAGCTTTTCATACGAAAACTAAATATATTATATTAGAGCTCTTAAGACCTATATTTTTGTAGCCTTAGATTTTTAAACCCCACCAGACTAGTATTTAAAAAAAGGATTGTCTCAAGGGCATGCCCGAAAGAGGAACTTTCCCGTAGGTTCCCCATGAGAATCCCATGTAGCAAATGAGGGGCATGCCGAAAGAGTTTCCTAATGAACACCACTCAAAAAAAATCAGCGATACTGAAGTGAGGTATGCCTTATCAGTTTTTCATAATGCCCCTAGTAGGAAACCTTATTTAAAATAAAATAGGGCAATATCTGCCTTACGTATTCGGAAAGCTTTTCGAAAAGCTTTAAAGAAATTCCCTAATGTCCCGGCTTCACCGGCCGAGTTCGAGCTAATTGGTGAATTGAACTTTAGAAAAAAATAGCCTCAGTTCCCATACAATTTCCACATATTCAACTGAGGATAAACAAATCTCAGTTCGCCCAACTGGTCTCGAACTGAAGTTGAACGTAAAAGCTCCCTTAAAAGAGAGCAATCAGTTGGGGAAAAAGCAACAACAAATTCAAGCACGAACTGAACATGATGAACTAGCCGGCGATGCCACTAATGTGGATTGAACTGAACATTATTTAACTGGGTTCGGTGAAGCCGGTGCATTAAACTTTAGTTTAACTCATATAAAGCTTTAGTGTTTGTTGTTGCATCGCTTCATATTTCAGGCAATTATGTTGGTGACCGGGTAGGCATACTCAATACACCGATTTTAGTTCGATTACTGAGGTTATATTATTATTATTTATTATTATTATTTTTATTCAATTTAATAACATGTACAAAGATTATAATCTTATAAATTAGTACATTAATTAATAAAATTGGACATAAATTAAGGTAACTTAAAGCAAGAACTTAAAAATAAAACTAACTAAATAAGGCAAACAAGAAATAAAAATCATCAAGAGGAAAAAAAAAGAGAAAAAAGAAAATGAAAACAGAAATAAAATAAAAAAAAATAAGATAAAAATATAAAAAAAAATGATACAAAAAAGAAAATAGCAAGTTGTATATTCATGCTCAATCTACCCTAGTAGTAATAAATTCAAAAAGACGCTTCTTGAAAATGCCCATTAGGCCCCCATCCACGGTCACACAAGTGTGCGACATACGGCCAACATCGAAATTATTTCATAGTATGCGTGTGTAAACTACAAATTTTCGAAGTTGGCCGCCGTATGAAGCTAATATTCGTCGGGTTTGATTTTTCCTTCACACCTGCTTCATTATATGGGTGAATTTTTGCGAATGAGAGTGTAAAATACGTAAAACACGATTTGTTTTGGTTTTTTGTAACACTCAAGACATTTTTTTTCATTTAAAAATATCAATATAGAGATATATAGATTTTTATTATTATTGTCGCTCACACAAGTGTGAAGCAATTTTTGCTCGTTGATGGCCTAGAAATGTCAAAACTTCTATGTGTGTGTAAATGGCAGTTCTTCTTCGAAAGATGTTCGTCACACATGTGTGACCGTGGATGGGGGCCTATTGAGTCGATACGTTGTACATATGTCAACAGGTAGAGAATTCCACAGCTGAGCTACGAAGACAAAGAAAGAACGCTGACCGATTAACGAGCGAAAGCGCGGGATTGTTAAATTATTATTTCTGAGGGATTGCGAAAGCTGCATAAACTGGTTTAGGTAAGGAGGTTTGCGCTCGTGAAGGATATCGTGAAAAAGTCGCAGGAGCCTATACTCCTGATAATCACTTAAAGAGCAGCCCAAAACAGAGTTCAAGTGAGGTGAAATGTGGTCGAAACGACGTAACTTATGGACAAAACGTACACAATCATTAAACACTATTTGAAGCTTATGCGCACAAGCAGAATCGAGAGAGGGAAAAATGGAAAGGCCATGCATTAGAAGAGGTAGTAGCAAGGCTTTTAGCAGATTCATGCGCACAGACCTTTTCAGTAAGCCACAATGGTAGCGAAGCTTCGACAGGAGGCCGTAGGTTTTACCAACAATGAACTTGATGTGATCGCAGCATGTCATGTTGCTATTCAGTACGACCCCGAGATTTTTAGCTTTATCAACACAAGCAATAGGAACCGAGTTTAACACGATAGCCGACAAGTCAGGACGATCAATAGCAGAGTGAGAGAAAAAAATACATTGGGACTTCGAAGGATTTAGCTGCAGCAAGTTTAATGTCGACCATTTGATTACATGACGCAAGTCAGCGGCGAGGTTTTCCACATACATATGAATTTGATCTCTTGGTGCATCGAGATAAAGCTGCACATCATCTGCATACATATGAATGTTACAATATTTTACCACTAAGGGGAGATCGTTAATAAACATACTGAATAAAAGAGGCCCAAGAATGGAGCCTTGGGGGACGCCAGCGTGGAGTTCGGCACTTGAAGAACTAGAGCCACCTAGTTTAACCTTTTGAAAGCGATTAGATAAGAAACTTTTCATAAGCTTAAGAGCAGAAAGAGAAAAGTTTGCTTGTGAGGCCAGTTTTCGCAGAAGCAGGAAGTGATTGACGCTATCGAAGGCCTTTGAGAAGTCAAGCAGCAATAGACAGCAAATGTAATGTTTATCGAGGGAGTTGCGAATATCAGTCGTGACTTTAAGAAGTGCAGTTTCGCAGCTATGGTGTTTGCGAAAGCCAGATTGCCATATGTTTATAAGGTTGTGACGCTCACAATACGCAATTATTTGAGTTGCTATCAGCTTTTCCAGGACTTTTGCCAGAAATGGAAGAATACTGATAGGTCGAAAATCGGAGGGACTGGTAGGGGAAAGGCACTTGGGAATGGGTATGATTAAGGCATGCTTCCAGGTCGAGGGAAACTTAGATACCGTGAGGCAGGAGTTTAGAATGTGGGTTAAAATAGGCAATAGACGAGGTATTAGCATTTTTAGAAACTTAGGCGAAATATTATCACTACCAGTCGCATTGGATTTGATTGACTTCAGAGCATTAATTACTTCGAGAGAGTCAACACAACGAAAGCAGAAGCCATCGGAAGAAGCTGTAAGCGAGGAAATAGCCTGGTCCGCAACTTGGTTAGATATGAAATATCGGTTAAGAGTGTCAGGACAAATATTGTGTGTTACTGATTCATTCTTAGAATGAATACCCAATTGGCGCAAGTTGTTCCAGACTGTTTTCAAAGGAAGTGAGGGATCAAGTTTACGTGAGTAAAAATGTCGTTTGGCTTCCTTAATTTTTGCAACAACTAAATTCCTAATGCGTTTAAAGGATCTTTTAGCGGTATCGCTTTTCACTTTAAGGAACCAATGGTATAGAAACTCCCTTTCGACTATAAGCGATTTTATTTCCGCAGTAAACCACGGTTTAGATTTAGCTGAAACAGTTTTGCTTTTCAAGGGCACAAACTCCTCATAAAGTTCATGAAATAGCCTATCAAATTCAGCAACTTTGTCATCGATGTCAGTCATAGTGTAGGTGTTAGCCCATGGTAGACAATCGCACCTATGCATAAGACGAGTCAGGTCAATATTGGAGAAATCCCGATAAGTACGGGTTGTCGTACGTGGATGATCGCGGTATCAAACTATTGGCGGTGAAACCTCGTGACAGCACAATACTATTTCCGCAATACAAGGTTAGCTCACTGAGCGCACGCCCATTCTTGCTAAAGTTCTTCATTTCAGCGTAAACTACGGTTTAGAACAATGATCCGCTGTCAGTACGTCCAAAATCGTTCAACATTCTCTAGTTCAAAAGTACGGCTCGTCGTCTTCCACTCAAGCTGACCCCTCGTCTATCCTATCCTCTTTCATGTTGCAAACTAAGCTTACTACTAGACATAGAGGGGTGAGTTATTTGACACATCAGACTGGTAGTACAAAGGGTTATTACAACGCTTGAGTTTCCACATAAATTCCGAGTTCCTTCCAAAGGGACAAACGATGACTACAAAATACAATATGGGCGTCATAAAACGTTTGAGTGAAAATATGTGAGTGAGAATGGGCTGATAGAACTGATAACCATGCCTCAATCAGGTTATAAAAATGCATGTCCCGGCATAGATATAATGCACTCGATGGGACCAACTTGGAAGGTGACGAAATATATTTCTTTGTTTTGATTAACAATCCCGAGTAATTCTTCTGGAGATTGTATGATGAGTCAGGAAGTGGTCGTATAATAGAACTATCTCAAAAATAGCAACGTGACAAACCCAGTTCGAAATTCCAAAAATCACTTCTCCGAGGCAAGTTACCTTCACAGATATTTTCCATATATTTAAATTTTCCGCTTTTTCAGCACCAGTCACGGCAGGTTACAACAATAGTGCCACAATTAGACTGCAATATTCAAAAAATTACATTCTGTTGACACGGCATGCAGCCATAAACAGGGTAAACAAGTCGCCGCCAGCACCTCGGCAATCCTTCATTTCTGATCCAGTTTGTGCTCCATTGTCGTCAACGCCTAGGTATTGCGACCGCAGTCAGGAAACCTGTCGGCAAGTGACTCGAAAATATTCAGAGGTGACTTGCTGCTGAATCTTTCTTCACTGCAGCACATGCATTGCGTTGTGGGTAATCAAGGAATGCAGTTTACGAGCCGAAACTGATGAAACTGGTTGATGCCGAGAGGTATTTTGCCAGTGCTTAAATTCAAGGTGAGACGCAAAGTTTTTACTTCCCATTTTTGAGGTGGAACACTGCAGTCGGAAGTTAAAACGAAATTTGCGTTTTTGATGTGCTCAGACATGGACTTGTTACTTTTATTGCACTCAAAACTGGTTTCATAAATATTTCTTATGGTTACTAATTGATTTTAATAGTCGAGTTCAAAATGCTCATAAACGTTTCCATATCTACCTTGGATGCAATCTCTGTTAATTGATGGTATATAGGACTATACTCCTTTCATTTCTTTCCTATATTAATTCTGTGCACTTATAACTAAAGTTGAAATGAATCATCCAGGAATGCAGTTTTCCTGAACCACAATAGTAGAACTGATTCATACATGATTCATTGAAGTGGAAACTTGATTCATTAACAGATTTATTGGCCGAATCGGTTGTTGCACTTTTGATATGTTGACGAGTGCATTAATCCCAATAAACGATATTTTGAAGGCTGCTAATATTTTATAACTGCTCTATTAAATAGGAGATCTGCAATTAAAAAATGTTCATTATTTATGGATATTCCCTTCTTAATATTTACCCATTACCTGACTTGTCAAAAAATACGTTTAAAAGGAAGTTTTCCAGGCAGCTGGACACTTCATCATCTTTTGTAGAATGTCCATTCGATATAGGCGGCATTCTCAATTAATGAACTAAGTGAAATGGTCTTTAGCTGAAGACAAGACTTACGTCGTTGCTACATAGCCCATTAACGGAAATTCACCTTGGGGTATGATGGGTTAATATCTGTATAACACCATTGATTTTACCTAAAGTTCCTTGGTCGCACATATTGCTTTTGTCCTTTATATTTCCACATTCTGTAATGATAAATCAAAAAAGAGTATTAGAGTATTAATAATAAGGTAAATGGACTACAATTTAATGAAAAGAAGGCACATAAAAAGAAGCAGAAAAAAGCAACTGTCGCCACCAAGAAGAAAAGGACCAGGGCAATGAAGGTCAAAGTGAAATTAAAGAGCCCCACCTTCACAAACTCTTCCCCAACAAACCGAAGGCACGATAACGGTCAAAAACCTGGGAGTTTCCAAGAAGCAGATCCAGCCAGGAACCGTTGTGTCAAAAGGTTCTGGACCTACCAGAAAATTGGAAGCACCAGCTTCACATCTTCTGATGGGCGCCACCGCATGCCGAACCCGTATCAGGTACACTGCCTAAACATCAACTCTCAGCGAATTCTCCATAGGAGCAGGGATCCCAAAATAGGAAAAGGAGAGCGATGCAAGGACCCTCATACCGGGATGGGTTGACCTGAATCACCTTGGGGGCAGTGGTCCTGGACAACTTTCTCGAAGGCTCCGCAGAATGGCGCTCCAAAACCAGCTGATTGAGATGACCTGTTGGTATGAGATGGGTATAAACAGGGCCGGAGCAACATATGCGCTAGTCTAGGGGTCAGCACCACAAAGGTGTAATAAGGAGGGAGCAAATATTTCAAATTTATAAAAGTCGCATGGTTTGGGGAACGAAACGTTCTAGAGCTACCTGGATTGAACGGCCAGAAAGGAAGATCTGAAGGGTGCTGTCAGGTGTTGCACTCCCAGCGAGCATTTTGCTTGCTAAAACTCCTACCCCCTAAACATTTTAATTCGGTGGTCCGGGCGAACATAATCATTACATCATAATAACATTATGTTGTACCTCTCCCCACCCATCGAGCCATACTTAGTAGTACAGCTATGTTAGTCCGGTGCCACCTAATGCGCTTTTCGTTTGTGTCTTGGGCTGAAGCTTCGGTTTGTGTCTTGGGAAGAGTTTGTGGGTTTGTGAACTTATAATGTTTCGCATATAAATTGGATTTTGAAGCTAAGCCAAGTAATTTTAATAGTTACTCACAAAATACACACAACTCAAACTTAACTAGATAGTATAGACGGACCAGGCAGACAGACCAGACAGACAACGGATCAGACATAGAGAACAGATAGGCAGAACAAACAGAAAGAACAGATAGATAGACCAGACCAACCAGGTCAGCCGAGTAGCTACCTCTGGTCTATATGTATAGTTGCATCAATTTGTATACGAAACATTGTAAATTAAATTAAAGCTCTCAGGTAGACTATACAGGCAGCCAGCTGCACAACTAGACAGGTAGGTTAGTGTGCTTGATAGACTACCCCAGCATGAAAGTCCACTCAATAAGAACTACGCTTGCAAATCAGAGAGAAAATCCTTTTTTTCTGTAGTGGTGATGTTAAGGGAATATATTCGAAATAATGATGATGCCTGAAATCGATTGAAAAACGGATGTCTGATTGCTTTAAAAATGTGTGTGTGTGTCATTTCTGAATGTCCATTAGGTTGATGTTGGGTGCTTATAGTATAGTACACATGTTTTTTAAATAATAAATTTTTCTGAAGATGTAATAATGTATTTTTATTAAATTTCTATATATCTGTAACTTCAAAATTATGTTTTCTACAATTTATTTCCATCAATTCCCCTTTCACTCGTCATTCAAATTTCTTACTACAGGAGATGGAACTAGCGAATGTATTGAAATTGAAATCATTAAGATATTGTCCTCTTTCTGCTGTCAAGGTTAATGGACTGATTTTTTGAGGGTGGAGATTTTCACCGGTTTTTCCTAGGGGCCTTCAGATCCTTAATCGACCTGACCCCCAAGCTCCTTCGGTCTGAAAAAAAGACATAGTGATCCCTTTAGCTAAAAAGTTGTCTCTGACTTATTTGATTTTCGTCCTATCAGCATTCTTCCATTTCTTGGTAAGGCCTGGCCAGAAAACTCTATTTATCCAAGTCCTTATCTTGAATCCAATAACTTCCTTTGTAAATTTCAATTTGACTTCCGTAAACCCCATAGCTGTGAGACTGCTGTAGTTACTACTGATTTTCGTTCGTCGCTCGACCAGGGTGACTGGGTGATATTGGTGCTTCTTGATGTTTCTAAGGTTTTCGATCCTGTGGTACACTCAGTTCTACTTTCCAAACTTAGTCAACTCTACCACTTGTCTTCTTCCGCTTATCTCTTCAACTCCTACCCATAGGCTTCATGTTCGACATAATAGCGCTATATCATCTTTCGTTCCGTGCCTTTGGGAGTACCCAAGGGGCTCATCTTGACCCTCTCCTTTTATCAATGTACCATTAATGACCTTTCCTCTATAGTCCATCACGGCTCCTTTCACCTGTATGCTGATGATACTCAGCTATACACCTCATGTCCTCCGAAACAGATTGAATACTGTATTTCTCAAATCAATAATACCCTATCCCAAATAAGTGAATGGAGCTCTATCAACTTCTTTAAACTAAATCCTAAAAAAGTTCAAGTACTTCTTCTTAGTCGTCGTTTTCAGTTCCCTGACAGCATTCCATATCTTCTACTTAATAGCGTTCCTCTCCTTATTCTTGAGTGTGTTAAGCTTGGTATTGTTATTAATTTCAAATTATCTTGCTGTAATCAAGTCTCACTTATGCTTTCCAAGATTTATGGCACACTACGTAAACTTTGGCTTTATGGTAGATTAAGATTTTTTTTCAAATGCGAAGATCAGATCATGTGTGGAATATGCAAAATTCCTTGCTAGGTTGTGACCTCTTTCGTTTTATTCATGTCATGGTTTTACTCCTCTTAAATAAGAGTCTATAATCTAATATCCCTTCCTACCTTTTCGACTTCCTCTGTCCTCTTCGGTCCTTGCGTTCAACAAATTTCTTATTCCAGCTCATTGTTCGTTAATTGGTAGTCATGCCTTCTTTGTGCGTTTGTTTAGACTTTGGAATAATCTTCCTAGTCTGATTCAAAGAATAAGCTCACCCACGGCTTTCACAAGGTAAGCATCTCTTTTTCTTTCTTCCTCCTCCTCTTCTTCTTAGTATTTTCTAATTTATCTATCCACAATTTTCGTAACTGTAACTTCTGTAACTATTATCCTATGCTCTTTATCCCACTCACCATATTTATTTAAGATTGAAAATGTAGTATTCTAAAAGATGTATGATGTTGTGTACCTTTCCAATAAATTTATTATTATAATTTTTATTAAACTGATAAAATTCAAATATTTTCAAACTTTAACTTGCGAACGAAACCAAAAACGATTTTAACAGTTAAATTCAAACAAAGCACTAGATTATAAAAATCCGTTAGAACGGTTAAACTGTTTTTCAAACCAGTTGCGCCTAAAAATAATTTTAAGCTGTTAAAAGGCTTTCGACTTATAAAAAATGTTTTATTTCACATTTTAACTTAAATGAATATTTATTGACTAAAAAATAATTGCAATTTATAAATAATTTCTCGAAATAATTTCAACGGTTTTTTAGTCTGCATTTAGGCTGAGTTGAGTGTTAACAGGTAGGAAACTACCTACCAACAGATCTCGCTAGCATCATATTCACCACAGTGGAAAGTGCATTCCATTCGGTGGTGAAATTTCTTTGCAAGTGCGATGTCGGGATCGCGAAGCGTTGTGTAATTAATTGTAATTTCTGCTAATAACTTTATTTAAAATCAATTAAAAATATTGCAGAACTGTGCATTAAGTGCTCGAGTACCGAAATAAGTTAAAATTCACCGTTAAAATATAAAGTTCTTCGTGCAACAAGTTTTTTTCTCGTCGACATTTTTAGCCCGTCTGTAGTTGCTGTCAAATGACATTTAAAGTGTACAAGACACAACATTGTACCATCGTTTAGTTTTCACCACACTATAATTTGGTGCATTAATTAAAGCAGATAAAAAATTCGTTTATTTGTGATATTTTTTTTTGTGTTGTTTATTTACGTTTTGTTTACAAACAAGAAAAATTCTCGACCGCGCGAATCCTCACGTGGTTTTTTTCATATTGTTCAATTCGTAATATTCGTGGGGAGACGGCATCAATGATTGTGCCTGATTGTGGTGTTTGGGGCTCAGTGTGTCCAGCAGTGCCGAGGACTGTCATTGCACAAAAAAGTTTTATGGCGTTTTTTTATTGAATAATTCGGGCAGAATGGCTTAATTTGGCCCGAAATGTTGTTTGGCTATTGTGCTTTTGATTGAAGTTGTGATAACAGTTTTTTTTATTGGTGCAGATTGTTCAAGTTTTGTTAAACAAAATGCCGTCTTCAATACCAGCCAGCGAGGACTTTCCGGGTTAGTTTTTTTTATAATAAGTTATTTTTAAATTATAAAGAATTAGTTTTTGATTGGAAATACTTAGTTCTAATAAACTATATGATCAATGCAAACTCTCCTGCTTTCCATTTGAGTAAAAGTGTATTCAAAAATAAAAATGCGGCTAATTTTTGTTATAGTTTATATCTTCTTTTCAGATCAGCAAGTTTCTATTTAAAAAGTGTTCGTATGTAGTGTTCCTATACCTACTTCTAATATCTGTCGAAACGTGTAGCACTATTAAACCCTTAAAATTAATAAACATACTAATTTTACTAGAAATGAATATAGAATTTCTAAATTGTTTTTATTGTAAAGAGATTTCCTATGTAAATGTAATCTGTAAAAAAAACCTTAATTGTTCTTAATTGGAAAGTTAAGACAGAAAAGCACCGTCATGCGATTTTCGCTATGAGGCGCTTCTATTCATTTTGGAAACTAGAATGATACATATATAAGAAGTTATAAGGTAACCAAGGGGCTCAACTCTTTAAATTTTCGTTTTCTTCTCACCCGATACTTATTGCGTCGAAGTAAATTCATGTTTCATCAATTTACACCACGGCTTTGCCAGCGCTAACCTCCTATATCAATTTCAAAGTCCAACTAAACCAGATCCCAAAGAAACTTACAATATAATGTGGACCCTAGACTATCAATAATATTGTGCTAAATTCAGTTTTACTCAATACTATTGACGGTCTGTGGGTGATATTGCAGGATTATCTGCTGCAAAGAAGGAAAACGTCTATATTGTGCTCAATATTATTGATAGTCTAGAGGTCACTTAAAAGGATAACATTTCCTTACCCGTCACCCAGCCAGCAACCCTAAAGTGGCCCCTCTATGGACCCCAAAAATTGGCATTTTTGAGACCAGCAAAGTGTATTGGTAAAGGGACAAACTTCAACAAATCCACTGGATCACATCATATACCTCCTCCATGCTTTCTATAGCGCACAACTAGGGCTGCCATCCGTCAGGGTTTCCCCAGATTTGTCCGGGAGAGGGTTTAAAAAGTGTCCGGGTAAAACCCGCGCACTTTTTGTGTCAGGGAAGATCCGGTCAATTGAATGATAAACAATAAATTAAAATAAAAAATTTATGCTGACGATATGAAAATTTTCGCCCCCATACACTCTGAGTCGGACTGTGCTCTACTTCAGGATGAACTAAATGTTTTTCTTGAATGGTCTAAGGGCATTGATCTGGAGCTAAATAAATCCAAATGTAATGCTTTTTCTTATTTTCGCTCAAAAGACCCTATAATCTACCCTTACTCGCTCGAAGGCTGTATACTTGCTCGTCCGGCGACTATTAGAGATCTTGGAGTTTACTTTGACCACAAGTTGGACTCTACGGTCCACATAGAAGTGGCGTGCAATAAAGCCAATCAAATGCTTGGTTTTATTAAGAGAAACGCTGGCGCTTTCAAGGATCCCTTTACATTAAAGACTCTTTACGTTTCCTTGGTCAGATCGGTTCTTGAATATGCATCCGTTGTATGGTCTCCATATACGAAAGTGTATGAAAATCGAATCGAAGCTGTCCAGAAAAATTTCTCGAGATATGCTTTACGCAAGTTAAATTGGGTTTCGCAGGTTCCAACTTACAGAGCTAGATGTCAACTTCTTGGACTCCAAACGCTAAAATGCAGACGTATTCTGGCATCTGTTATGTTTGTGCGAGATACTCTTTGTTTTAAAGTTCAGTCTTCTTCTCTTGTCGCTTTGTTCAATATTTATGCACCTGAGACACGCCTTAGATCTAGACCCTTGTTGTTTATACCGACGCACAGAACCATGTATGGGCAGAATGAGCCAGTCTCGAGAGCGGCGTCGTGTTTCAACTATGTTTATGATCATCTTGATCTATCAATGGATAAACACATTTTTAAAGAAACTGCAAAGTTGCAATTGCAGTCTGATCCTTGCGATGGTTCCGCTTGATTGCTCTTTTGCGAAAACTTAAATTAATCTTAAGTTAATTATAATTCTTTATTTTATATAGAAATCCTTTGTAAAGTTATTGTTCTTTAGTCTGTAAGTTTCATACTGTAGACTGTAAATAAATAAATAAATAAAACAAATCTTAGTTAAAAATTGACTCATAATCGGCATCCAAGCAAACAACGGTTGAAAGTTCCAGTGACAATTCAATTATCAAACGTACACGGATCCAAACCGAAAAGGTGACTCAATCCAAGTTCAAGCAAACCAAGTTTTTAGTTATCAAACGACTTAATTTCCAACCGATTTCCATCAAAATGACCACGCAGGAGCCAATCGGTATAGAAGTTATTAAAGTTTAAGTAGTTATTGAACACTAAAATAAAATGTGGTTTGCCTTGGCACCGGCACAGACCTGGAAGACCTTTGTTTTTTAGTATAAAAATGATCAAAATTTAATTTGGTTGTACAGTGCTGCGTAAAAAATTAAGACCACCTACACTTTAGCGTGAAACTTTTACTTTCGATGCCTACAGCTTTCGAATGATATGTTGGGCTACATAAATGAAACACTCAAATTGTACCTAAATCTAGAGTCTATTTTCTGTAATAATTTCATTAAAATAAAACAAGACGGTATTGCAATATAAATTATAAATGCACTGCAATTATCTGCAAAATGCACTGCAAAATGAATGCCGGACCGTTCAGAACAGGACAACTTCAGGACACAAAAAAATTGTGATAAGGCGTATTGGAAGTTCTTTCCTCAAGTTACTTAGTTAAAGAAAATCGAGCCCTGCTCTTTCGGCAGATCTCCATAACGCAAGCGTCTGCTGGTCACATTTGACGAATCCTTTGCGCAAAAGGATAGTTTGATCGGAGCACAACAAAAAGATCCTCACATGCAGACCTGCTCGAGCAAGAGTTTTGTGGCGTAGATGGTAACGCCCATAGGAATTGGAATCCGCAAGACTGGAACGAATTTTTTTCACAGATGAAAATGAAGCCCAGCCAAAACCAAGTGAATGTGTGTCTTAATTTTATACGCAGCACTGTAGATTGAAACTCTTACTCGATAGGTCAGCTGGTGGTGCCAAGGCATTAGCACCCCAGTTTTGATCAAGCAGACCAACATGTTTTTTTTACTCCGTAAGTCCTAAATTTTAAGAGTAATTCCAAGCTCTTACTTGATAGGTCACGTTGAGGTCCGAAAAATTTCCCCGGAAACGCACATACCGAACTTGGGCATCACTTCCGCCCAGGCAGGCCACGATTTTTCTTATGGTCGCTGTGAGTAGTACTTCTTCTTCGATGGCTCTACAGCCCAATTCGTGCCTTGGCCTCCATCAGCTACTTTCTCCAGACGGCTCTCTGCTCCACAACTCGACTCCAGTTTCTTTTGTTGAGCAGTTTTGCTGCATCGGCCTCAACATTGTCTTTCCACCTTGACCGTGGTTTGCGAACTGGTCTTTTGTCTCCATGCATTATCTTCGTTGATTGGGCCGTATATCCTTCGGAGAACCTTCCTCTCCAATATATCCATCTTGTCTGCGGATTTCTGGGAGATACTCCATGCTTCACATTCATATATAGCTATTGCACGTATGATGGTCTTGTAGATCTTTATTTTGGGTTTTCTGTGGATGTCTCTGGATTTCATTACTGGCAGTAGTGAGAAGTATGTTCTGTTCGCGGCGTTTATTCTTCGTTGTACGTCTATCGTTTCTTCGTTGTAATCGTTGACTGTGGACCCCAGGTAAGTAGTTAAATTCGTTAACCCGTTCGAAGCTATATTCCCCATGTCCTTTCTTCTTTTTTTTCCACCCTTGACTCAATTAGAATCTTGCTCTTGTCTGCATTTATTTGCAGCCCTATATCTTTGGCTCCCTCTTCTAATTCCGTAAAAATTTCTGTAAGGCATGACAGTGATCTGGCAAGGCAGTTTATATCGTCGGCATATCCTGCCAACTGTTATGGTTTGTTAAGCAGGGTTGCGCTCGCATCAATGTTTACTTCGCGAATTACTCCTTCCAGGCAGAGATTAAATAGCACAGGCGCCAGCCCATCGCCCTGATTTAAGCCTTGCTTGGCTGGGAAGGACTCCGTCAATTCTCCTTGTATTTTGACTGCACACCTTGTGTTTTCCATTGTCATTTCTGTTAACTTGACTATCTTTAGAGGGATTTTTAGGTCCAGTATTGCCGCATACATTTGCTCCCTGTCGATACTGTCGTATGCTAGTTTAAAGTCGATGAAAAGTTGATACACGTCGATGTTGTATTCCCAGCATTTTCGGAAGATTTGCCTTATTGAAGAAAGTTGGTGCATTGTTGATCTATTCCTTCTGAATCCAGCTTGGTATTCACTTATTGCGGCTTCTGCATAAGGTTCCAGTCGGACTTTAATTATGTTTGTCAGTATTTTATATACTGTGCATAAAAGAGATATGCCTCTATAAGTAGTTTCCACAGTTGAATTTATCTCCTTTCTTGTGTATTGGGCAGATAATGCTTTGCTCCCAATCTTCAGGCATTTTTTCGTTCCTCCATATGTAGCATGGTAATTCATGCAGAGCTGCTGAATAAAAACAGACAGTTCCAGACTAAAAACAGCACGAAGCGCATATGCATGCCTGTTTCGTATATGGAGATCTGCGGAGTTCTCAACTAACACCAAATTGCGACTGTTAAACTCCAACGTTAAAGCTGTTCTTTTGTACGGTTGTGAAACGTGGAAAGTTTCCTGATTCATCCCAGGGTCCCTACAAATTTTCATTAACAGATGCGTACGTACGTCGTATCCTCAAAAGCCGCTGGCAAGATAGGATTCCAAATGAAGAGCTATGGCGCCGTGCCGGGCAAGAAATGATAGACGACCAAATCAGGCGATGGAATTGGATTGGCCACACCTTGTGACACAAAAAAGAAAATTTAGCCAAACTTGACTGGAATTGAGCGGAACACCTAGAGCAACGTGGAGGAGAACGATATTAGCAGAGGCCGCAACAACTGGATGATCCTGGTCGTAGCTGAGAGCTGGTGCAAAAAAAAACAGAGTCCGCTGGAGGGGAACTATTTCCGCCCTATTTCGCATGAGGGATTAAAGCGGAATAAGAAGACCATAGCCTCTGTTCTGCTGAAATTAATAACTTCATGCCTGCATCACTGCATGGCAACATTATTTCCGCAATAAAGAGTATCCCGTTCGTCTCACCCTCGCACGCACACACTACGGTCAATAAGTTCGTTTATAAATAACTTGAGCTTATTGAGTTGACTTGAAGAGTTAAAACTTACTACTACTTATTCCAAGAAGGGAATAACGTACATGCCTAATAAAATCATCAAATCATCATATTCTCCAAGTTAAAAAGGCGATTGACTAAGGTCAAATATTTTGCTCCCAGAATATAGATTATTTGAAGACCCTCGGGGAAAAACCAACTTAGTCCAAAAAATAACAAGGGTGGACATGTTTGTTTTTTCCCTCATTCCCATAGACTCAGCTGGTTCTTCCCCGAACCTTTTATTATTGCCCGTTCATTTTGTTAGGACTACGTTGGTTTTTCCCCATAGTTAATACCTTGAATTGTAGTACACCTTAGCAGCTAATAGATGGAGCTGAATTCTCTGACTCTCAAAAAGTGGACTAAGTTGGTTTTCCCCCGAGGGTCTTCATTTATGGTTATTATATTTCCCAAAATATTCAGCTGTTTCTTTATTTTTTATAGCTTATAAAATAATATAGACCGTAATTATGTACTACTTAATAGGCCAGAATATGGTGCATTTACCTCAGTTAAGAAAAACAAACTGTCGCGAGATGGTCATGGCCATGGGTAGGAATGGAAGAATAATATAGAAAAACCGAATTGGTATGCAACCCGAAGATCTGAGATAAATTCTATTATTTAATAAAAAATTGGCATTGAATATATAGCTAATCTATCTACTGAAGTAAATAATTACTTAATATATACGTAAATCTTCTGTGTCGGTAAAAAGAATCTTAAACTCTAAAAATCAGTCTGAAATTGGCATCTGGCCAATCAATGCAAAGCCTTCACGTGAAAATAACGAAATTTAAAACTGGCAAATTACTACATATGACGTGAACTTTAGATTTTTTGGCAAGAAGTGCATAATGTAAAGACCAATATTGTTTACATTACAATAATGCTAATGTCAACTCTACTTAGTAATGCACTCGAAACGATGGAAATAAAGTTGGCACCCCCACTTTCGAAAAATGAAAATCCAAAACCGTGAAAATTTCGAGCTAGTTTAGGACATTTTTGGACTGCAAGAAAAAAATTTCGGACCACCCCCCCCCCCCCTTGAGATATTCAGCATTTTAAATGGGGGTGCTAACTGTTAATCAAGATAGCACCCCCACAGCATTTAAATGTTCACAAAAAAGTTTTATATAGTTCAAAATTTCGAGCTCATTAAGGACAACAAATGCAGCATCAACCCACCCCCCATTTACAACCCCCCACCCCCTATCCGTAAAAACATGAAAAAATCAAATCTAGAAAATAAATTCTCACCATTATAATTCCTAGCAAAGAATTGTAGGCTGCTAAGTGCAAAAATAAAAACATCCCTTAAACCACCCCTTGACCAAACTTCCCGAAAATAACTTCTAATTTATACGAAAATTTCTCTTCTTCATATATAAATTGTAAATCAATTACTAATGTATTATTACAACTACTACTTGCAACATCCCAAAAAAACTACCCCTTGACTGATGCTTAGTTCAAAATGTAATCGTACTTCAAAAAAATATTAAAAGCAAAACGTGCAGTCGTGTTGTGAATTTTAGGCTAATTAAAGACTACTACTGATCGTTGGGCAAAGTAGTATATTATCTCCGAGGGCGCCACGATATGTGTCAGTATTTTTCGCGACGAGACAGCGAGTACATTAGTTTCACTTGGTTAGTTAAACTTTTCGCCGTTGCCTCGTCGCGTAAATTAGTTTTTAAGTTCTCAGTCTTAGTCCAAAATGTTGAACGCACTAAAAAACATTTTTGAACAATAAACATGTAGTCTTTATTATGTCTTCGGTTTAAAACCGCCATATACTGTAAACAATCGAAGAATACATGTTTACTGTACAAAAATCTTTTATAGTGCGTTTAACATTTCGGACTAATTAAATTCTACAAGTTTTTTGCATAAAATTTTTTTGTCGATTTTCTTTAAATTTTAGACCAATTCATCGCTTTGCACATTTCGGATTAATAAAGGACGACGTATTCATTGTTTAAAAATGTTTATTAATATATTTAGGATTTGAAATTAATTAAAGACTGCACGTTTTGCTTTTAATATTTTTTTGAAGTACGATTACATTTTGAACTAAGCATCAGTCAAGGGGTAGTTTTTTTTGGGATGTTGCAAGTAGTAGTTGTAATAATACATTAATAATTGATTTACAACTTATATATGAAGAAGAGAAATTTTCGGGAAGTTTGGTCAAGGGGTGGTTTAAGGGATGTTTTTATTTTTGCACTTAGCAGCCTACAATTCTTTGCTAGGAATTATAATGGTGAGAATTTATTTTCTAGATTTGATTTTTTCATGTTTTTACGGATAGGGGGTGGGGGGTTGTAAATGGGGGGTGGGTTGATGCTGCATTTGTTGTCTTTAATGAGCTCGAAATTTTGAACTACATATATAAAACTTTTTTGTGAACATTTAAATGCTGTGGGGGTGCTATCTTGATTAACAGTTAGCACCCCCATTTAAAATTCTGAATATCTCAAAGGGGGGGTGGTCCGAAATTTTTTTCTTGCAGTCCAAAAATGTCCTAAACTAGCTCGAAATTTTCACGGTTTTGGATTTTCATTTTTCGAAAGTGGGGGTGCCAACTTTATTTCCATCTCGAAACGTGCATCATAATCGTTCGAATCAGAAAGATTGCTTTACGGTACTTGCATTAACTGAATTAGTTGATGATTAGAAGGTGAACTGACTAATAGATTATCACTTGCTCTCGAAAAAAGTTGTGTAAATTGAGTTACATTAGATTATTGCAGAGAATCTCGTGCACTTAGATGATATTATGCACCTTTAGGTACTAAGTAGATTGGTTGTTTGCTGGTTCACTTTTTAGGCCAAGCAACGAAAAGGTATAGAAGTCGGAAATGTTTGGAACACAATTTTTGACTTCGTAACATTGTTTGGACTAGTTAGGAGAAGAACATGTCAAAAGTCCCCGCCCGTAGTCCTTGAGGCGGGGGAGGGTTGAAGGTCCCATTTTTCGGGTTTTCGCTTATATCTCGGAAACTATGCGTCCTAGCTAGATGGCCACTCTATACAAAATGAAAGCTGATTAAGTTCGCTGCTCAGTCAAGTTTTTCGACATCATTTATAGTTTTCGAGATATCTGCTCTGGAAAGTCTGCAGTTTTGGATAAAAAACATTTCGCATCGTGTCCCGTCGTCGTGGAAGAAAATGATCGTTGTGCCAATTTTGAAAAAAGGTGGCAGTCAGGAATACAAGAATTATCGCGGTATTAGCCTCCTTTCGATCATCGGCAAAGTATTTACGGAAATCATACAATCAAGGCCACAGAAACATCGAGAGCAAACGAACCGGGAAAAAATATGCGGGATTAGCCCACATCGAGAATGCATTGATCAAATATTGGCTCTCCGTCGGCTAATGGAAGAAAGAATTCGTTGCGGCAAACGAAGTTTCGACGTTTAAGAACACGTGCCATTGAAAATCATCCAACTTCTCCAAATTTCGCACGCTGGCTCAATCAACAGCGTTCGTTTTCGAAGTGACTTATCCGAGGAATTCCTGAGTCAACCAGGTGTGAGAGTAGGAGTTGTCGCTTCCCCACTTATCTTCGACGTTGTGATCAAAGCGATTATGCGTGAAGCAATTGATGAGTCAAGCATACGACAACAACTTCGTAACAGACTGGATGTTCGACGAAGATAGCGCCGTCTTCGCTGATTCGGATACCGAAGCAACGGCCATCTTATACGACGTTTTCTGCATCGCCCCCCGGTCATACGGGCTAGAAGTAAATGTAAGGAAAAGACCAAAGGGTTCACAACAGGTTCAGATGTTCAAATATTTGGGATTATTGGTTGAGGAAAAGAAAGTGGCATCGACAGCCTACTTCACAGTCGCATCGGCCAGGCAACAGCAACATTCGCCTCGCTTACTTAAGTGGTGCAAATGGAAAAGAACAAATATTACCATCAAAACAAAAGTGCGCCTTTACCGAACATTGATTTTTCCGATTCTGCTTTATGGATAGGAAACGTGGATACTGCTCAAGCCGGAATTCAACAAGCTCGTCTTCCAAATGTGATGCTTGAGGCAGATTCTCGATGTCTCACTTCGCGATCGCCTTCGAATCGAGATAGTTAGACAAAGATGCGATCAGCAGACACTGATTGAAGAAGAAATACTAAAATGTCAACTACTATTATCCGCTTGCCATGTAAACTTCTCTGGCGAGACCGTCCGGCAGATTGGAGAATTCAGCGATCGGAACCGAAGAAAACCTGGCTAAAGAATATCGAGGGCGACTTAAAGAATCAACGATTATCAGTTATAGAGACACCAAAAATCGTTGAGAATGGAAGCGAATCATGAATGGACTTCGAGACCCAGCGGCACCGACAGCGTACCCGTTGCGGGTACATACCGCTCGGACCGCCAACTAACGAATCAAAGAAGAAAGAACATCTCTTTGTAAGCAATAATGTGAAAATTAGAACTTTATACCGTAAATAGCGTCTTCACAAAAAACATGCAGATACTAGCCTCCGCAAATGACATAACTAGTCACAATTGGAGGCTGAGCGCAAGACCTAAAGGAAACCTTTTCAAGAATTGTAAAGCTAGCAAAGTACAACCAGTTGGTGTCAAGAGTAAATGACAAGAAAACATAGTACATGATGGTATAAATACAAGAACAAGAAGAAGACGATGCATTAGCCTTGTCCATGGGTGGCCAACCCAAATGATATCGCGGGCCACTTTGCAAAATCATTATGATCCCGCGGGCCGCATGTTTATTTTTTTTGAGTTTACTTGCACGGATTTATGTGAAATATAATAAAAAAAACTATTCTGCGCTCATAACACACTAGCTCGATGTTAACGAAAGAAGTGTGCTATGTTTGTTTTTTTTGCCACCTCCATCACACTCAAATTTTGTTGCGGATGCGGTCTTTATATTGAATTCTTACAGAGAAAAGCAATTAAATCGCAACCAAATCAATTCTTGGATTTTTATCCATCAACCCGGTTATGGCTAATACTATATAGCAGGCGGTGAATTTTAATAATTGCTCATAACTGGCTAAATTTTTTTGCTCTTTCATATTTTGAAAACCTTTTCGTAAAAAATATTTTGTTAAATCATGCTGAAGCTCGCGGGCCGCAACATTTTCCGCGAAGGGCCGCGGGTTGGCCACCCCTGGCTTTGATGATCATAGAACAGGCAACTCTATATATTTAGGGACAATGTTTACCGTGGATAATAAGATAAAGGTCAACATTCATAGCCGCAAATAAAACCAATTTCATACTACTTAGGCCGGGTACACACGTTACGGTAAACCTGTCAGATAAACCGGAAAGATATACCTGTGCAGGCTAGAGCACACACACGCTGCGGTAAACCGAAAGTTGAGAGATGGCGTGCAAACAAGCAGATGTCGCGGTCGTTTTAGTTGGTTTGTTAATGGCCATAAATTTAAAAAAGAAGCGAAACACAAAGGCTGGTGTAAAGATTGGCTTACAAAGAGAAATAAATACACTACAGATTTCTTTGTAGCATCGGGCTCCTACTCCTTTAATTTAATAATACTTCTCTCTTTTCACGTTGGAGTATTCTTTATTTTTCATCCGCGACAGCCAAGGTTCCGACCTATATATTTCAATGAACTCTTCTATCACTTGGTTCTGTTTTAGGCTTGGCTATGTCTGTGCAGTTTTTTACAGGTGAATTGCGCCAGTAAATCTCACCGGTATACCGGAACATGTGTATCGAGCCTTAGTCCCAGTTCGAAAGAGTTAAGAAATCTCAAGACAATCCAAAGTGAAAATATATAAAACAATAATCCACACTACAGGTATGAGGCTTGATAAAAAACACAGAATAGCAACTCAAAAACTTCCAAAGAAAATTCTGAAAATTACTTGGTCCTGAAAGGGTTGACCAAAACGAATGGTGCATTAGAAGAAACGAAGAGCTTGAAGAAGTGTAAGAAAAAAAATATATATATATATATATATATATATATATATATGTAGAAAGAATGCCAGCTAGGTCTTTCAATGGTAGACCAACACTTGAAAAAGAGGCGTAGCATCAATAAAAAATAGGCGGATGGATGAAGTTATATTAAAATTACGTATAAAAACCTCGAAAGAACTAGCAAAACGTAGATGCGACTGGAAAAATAGACTTTTAGAGCTCCGAGTCCTATAAGGACTGTATCGCCATTTAAGAAGAAGAAGAATGTGCAAGCCGGCGTAGTTCACACCTTGAACATACGCGAACGACCGTGAACGCTAGTGGGGATGATTTTCGGCCTAGTTCGCGCCGTTTTCCGTTCCAAGTAGGTACGGCGTGAACTCTCGCTTTGAGTTCACGGCGTGAGTCTGGAGCTTCCTTCAATGCTATTTATGTCATTAGACGTCTTCCTGTTATTTGTGCTTCAATAGTAGTTTACATTTTGATTTTAACAAGTTAAAAATTTACTTTTTGTTTAGTGTAAGATAAGCTAATGAATGAGAATATGTTGCAAAATTCGCTTCAATACACAAATATCAAGTTCAAGCAAGAACTTCTCCCTTGAAAAATGTTGTACTAAATTCAAAAATAGAAATGCTTACTAATCATTCAATTTACTCTATGATCGTTAGTCACTAGCACGGTAAACCGTGGTCACTAGTACAATTTTTGGCTTGCAAATTATAAATTCATAATGCATCACCTTTTACGCCCAATTGACTCGCTGCTTATGGAATTGGATTTTTAAGCACATTAAACTGAATCCAATTTACACCAATGCTGCCAATTTCTTAAACACTTATTGATCAATTTACAATGTGCACTATCACTTAATAGGACTTGAAATAGCCGGTTCAACTTTGTTACAAAACCTTTGGTGTAATCAAAACAAATAATTACATTTTAATTATAACTCAACATTCTCCATTCGATTCCAAAACAAGACTGACTTTTCATGCGTTTTAAATCAGTCGAAGAGTCATTCTGATGAAAATACAAAATACGCTATTTCGAGATCATTGAGTCAGATTAAACAACATAAAATCCGATGACATTATCCCTCTATTGAGAAAGAAGTGTGCCAGCGAATCACACTTATCTTAATTTACATTTGATTTCATTGTTTTTTTTTTTGGGAAGAAAATAAAAAAAGTGATTCTAAAAATTTGGAAAATATTTCAGAGTCGAACAGTGTTCGGCAAACGGATAGTATGTCCAATCTCAGCGACATGTCCGGAAATACAGCGATACAAACTGGAAGGCCCCGGATGGATGTAGCATGCGTGATTGACACTCATCAAGCTGAGAACTTGGCCGCCAGGAAATGTGCTCTTGATGAACTAAAGCAGGCATGCACGCTGCTGAATGCGAATTTGCAAAATGTCCAGGTGAATTTTGTGAAAAGGATCTCGGTTTGATTTAGATGATGACACACAAACTGTTTATATTTCTAGTTCGAGAAGCTGGATTTTGGTGAAACCAATGTTTTGGAAACATTTTACAATGCCGATGTGGCTGTTCTAGACTTAAGTATTCAAGTGCAACAAAGCGCCTTGTTCTATCATCTTGGAGTAAGGGAAAGTTTTGGAATGAGAGAAAACATACTGATGTATAATGACACACAGACGGAGCAGACATTAAGACTTAAAGTAAGTATTTGCAAACATTTTTTATTTAGTGATTAAAATCTATCCTTTAAGATTTCTTGCGGAAGCTACACATTTTTGCCATATAAACTTTTGGATGGTTCCTGCGTACTGACAAATGTAAGCAAGGAAGCTGCTGATTTGAAGCAAACAAACCTTATGGTTAGATTTAAAAAACATCTTCAGGATGTTGAAATTCAGTCAAAGTAAGTAATTTGTTGAGGATTTGTTATTTGATTAATAATTTTATATTTTATCTTAATAGTTATCTATACGTTTTCAATCATTTTGAATTTACTATTTCCGTGCAGGTAGAATACCACAAATTTCAGAGTAGCAATCGCTATGGTAATAGCAATACAATTTTGTTAAGACTCTTACTTTTCTACTTCTTTCTTTTTTCCTTTGATCCGTTACCTGGCGGTCCGAGCGGGACGTTCCCGCAACAGATACGGATGCCCCTTAAAAAAATGCGGTTTCTTGCCTAGTTTCTTCGGTTTCCTGATTCTGGTCAATTCGGCAGGTCGACCACCCTCCTCCTTTCACACCCTGGACTTGGGACGAGGCGACGGCGGAGTTCTTACTTTTCTACGATGGCCCGATGAGTATGAATAGCAAAAGGATTGAATTTGTTTGTTTGGTATAAAACACCTTAGCTAGTCTTGCTAAGACGGCGCCAGCGAGGATTAATATTCGTATTCAATTTGGAGTCAAACATAGAATTGTATGCTAGAAGAGGAACTTACATCTCTTAAGAAATCCCAGTCATTTGGATGTTCGTTTGGCGAATTGGAATACGTAGGGCTGCTCGCACACTGCATCAGAATTTGTACGATTTTGTGCGAATTCTGATGAAATTGCATGCTATTTCATCGGAATTCGCACAAATTCGTACAAATTCTGATCCGTTCCATCGCAGATCCCTTGTTGGTGTTCTGCCTGAGGTATTAATAGATAGATCAGTCGTTAGATTCAGAACTTCTTCTGACACAAGGAAGAGAGGAAAAGGGGTTGTCTTCACGGGAGGTTAAACAATAGTACCACTTAGATATGGTAAATTTATAAATTTATTTCGATTCTCGCGGCCACAACCAAGAACGAATTCGTCATCTTTGTTCATTGAGTGAGAGATGAGTTGTAGAACATGAAGACAAGGTCTGACTTACATTAACATCTGCGAAGTTGTGTATTTGATTGGAGGGGATTACCTAACCTAAGTCGATTACAATCTACCTTGTAGTTGAACAGCGCTACATTGTGCCACACTATGTCAAGAGCCTAAAGAATATAGAAATGAAAGCAGACTCTCCAAATTTTGGTTGAGGTACCCTGTTAATTGCGCAAAAAAAGTCACCTTTAGATTTTCTTTGTCTATCGCGAAATAACCGCTGTGAGGAGCTTGGTAGGTTCAGGGGGTATATCAACGGGTCCAATGGATTTGTTGCCATCGAGCTCCTTGAGGCACCTGTTCCCCTCATCAGTCCTGAAGAATACCTTGTCCATTGAATGGGCGTTGTGCTCGATAGCCGGGTATAGTGTATCAGTTTAGGATAAAGAATAATTTGACACTAACGCTAATAAATCGGCCTTGGATTTGCTGTTTGTTGTCATCTTCTCATCGTGGATAAAGGAAGGGGTTGAAGTTATAGCGAAATTCTTCTTGATGGAACATACCAAAGGCCAGAAGTTTCTGCTATTCGGCATTACATTTGCCCCAACCATCAGAGTAAATAAAATTCGTCCTCGTTAAAGTGTTATGCCTTTTGAGACGGGGCAAATTTCATCGACCGACAGATTTTGGCTTCGAGACCTGCAGGTCCAAAATTCGAGTGAGGGTAATGCCTATTAAAGGGTGATGAAGCGTTGGCAGTAGACTGTGTCAGTTTTTGTGTTCACTGCTTTGTTTTTTTTGTTGCTGGTAATAGGATTGTCCTCCATATTGTTCTAGGTCTTCCGATTCGACGGATTCCAGTCAAGGACCTATTTGGCTAGATTCTCGTTTTCGCGTCGCGTCAACCAGAGTAATTAAATTTACTAAAGGCACCTTTAATATATGTTACTAATTTCACTAAACATAATGACTATAATTTATCTAACTAACAATACGAAAAAACACTCTTTTACAGGGCTCACATGCGAGAAAAATTTCTATCAGACTTAAGAGCTGCCAGAGAAACATTTGCCGGAAATACAGAAGGACTTGCTCAAATATTACATAAAATGCGTAAACGTCTCGATGATCCTCATGTATTTTCTGGAGAAGTTGTTCATAGCTTTATGTGTTCGCTAAGAGATATTCAAGATTACGACGCTATGGTTCATCTAGTTAATGAACTGAAAACCATACCAAATAAGAAAAAATATATCGAAACCGGAAATATGTCATTTCTGTACGCCTTCGCCTTAAATAGAAGAAATAAGGAGGGCGATCGCGAGAAGGCTTTGCAAACATGTGTTAAGGCTTTGGAGAAGAAAGAAAATCGTTTTCCAGATATGTTATGTCTTTGCGGAAGAATTTACAAGGATATTTTTGTAGAGTCTGATTATACAGATACAAATAGTTTAAAAAATGCAGTTCAATGGTAAGATTTGATATTGTAGTTGTTGTTTCTGTTAATTTATTAAGACACTAAAAACAGGTACAGACAAAGTTTCGAAGTTCAACCCAATGAATATGCTGGAATTAATTTAGCTACTCTTCTTGTTATCGATGGCAAGGACTTTTCTAATACTGAAGAGTTGCAACATATTGGTACGATTGGTGTAATACAACAACAAAAATACTTTACTTACTATTAATATTTCAGGAATGGTTCTAAATAATTTAATTGGCAAAAAAGGAAGCTTATCATCACTTACAGAATATTGGGATGTTGCGACATTTTTTGAAATATCCGTCCTAGCAGAAGATTACGCAAAAGCAATTCAAGCTGCTGAATGTATGTTTAAGTTAAAACCCCCGAATTGGTATCTTAAATCCACAATTGGTAACATCACATTAATCGATCGGTTTCGAAAGACTACCGAGGATTCGCTTTCTTCACCAGAACAACAAATATTTCAGTTTTGGATGGAGTTCTTTTTAGAAGCAACAAATGCTGAAGACGTAACTAGTATAAGATTTCCGATTCTAGTAAGTATTTTAAATAAAAATTAATTTTTGAAATACTATGTCCGTAAATATTTTAGATTTTGGAACCACAAAAAATATACATGCCAAGTTACGTAAATGTTAACATGGGCGCTGAAGAAAAATCATTACAAATTATTAATATTTGTTTACCGCATTCGAAAGGACAGTGCAAGAAGGTTCACGACTTTCTGTTTACGGCAAATCAAATAAAATCTGTAAGCTTATACAAGAGGGATGAAAGATGTGCTTACTTGTACGTCCATCATAATTCTGATGATTTCCAAATGTATTTCCCATCAGTTCATTGTCGCAAACGTTTCTATGATCTCGTGCTTGAAATGACTGTCGATCAAGAAGTATTTGTCGATCTTTCGATTGATCAGACTCAAATACAAGTGAGTTATAAATTAATATTATTATTTAAACTTTATCTCATTTAACACTATTTTATAGTATGAATATGATTTGGATGAGCAAAATAGAAAGACTGTTCTAGGAAAAGGAACTTACGGTGTTGTTTATGCTGCAAGAGACCTTAATACTCAAGTCAGAATTGCAATTAAAGAAGTTCCTGAAAAAATAACTCATGATGTTCAACCGTTACATGAAGAAATCAAACTACACTCTCAACTTAGGCATAGAAATATTGTCCAGGTATTGTTAGATGTAAATTTATTTGTCCAAGAAATTATTTCAAAAAATATTAATTTACTTTATAGTATCTCGGCTCAGTGTCTGAAGATGGATATTTTAAAATATTTATGGAACAAGTTCCTGGGGGATCGCTCTCTGCGCTTTTACGCGAAAAATGGGGCCCTCTAAAAGATAATGAGGCTACAATTGCATTCTATTCAAAACAAATTCTAGAAGGCTTAAAATATTTACATGACCAAAAAATTGTGCATAGAGATATTAAAGGTGACAATGTACTTGTAAACACATACAGTGGTGTTGTTAAGATCTCTGATTTTGGAACATCAAAACGATTGGCTGGAATTAATCCTATAACGGAAACATTTACTGGAACTCTTCAGTATATGGCACCGGAAGTTATAGATCAGGGTGTACGAGGCTATGGACCAGCTGTATGTTTAACAAGAAGAAATAGTTTTATATATTTTTCTTACCTGTTTTGTTTATATTTAGGCTGACGTTTGGTCGTTTGGATGCACAAATGTTGAAATGGCAACAGGAAATCCACCATTTATTGAGCTAGGATCGGCACAAGCCGCAATGTTTAAAGTTGGATATTATAAAAAACATCCAGAAATACCAGACGAGCTCTCTCCAATGGCAAGAAATTTTATTTTACGATGTTTTGAAGTGGATGTTAATAAACGGGCAACAGCCCAGCAGCTATTAGAAGATCCTTTCCTTAATGAGTATGTTACAACTCTACTTCAATATGAATTTCTTACTTAACTTATAAAATCTACTTTAGAAAACATCGCAAATCAAGACCTCCTCTACCTAGTACTGAATTTTCAAGAAGTATATCAGTTCCAGCAGATAGAGTAGTCACCAAAACTGTCACACCAGCTCAAAGCAGTTCAGCTTGTAATACTCCAACAACACCAGACTTAGAGTGAGTATCAAAAATCGAAATTTCTAAAATTTTAACAAGCATGCCTAATAACATAATTGCCCATTCTTCTAAACCATCGGTTGCTGCCAAATAAATAAAAAAAAGCGATTTTAATAATATCGCCAATATCAAAATTCACATCTATCCTACACTTGCTTTTTGACATGCTAAAGCTAAACTTACTCTCTATACCCCCATTGTTTTTTGTGATCGGTGTTGTTTATTCTAACTGTTTTATAGTATCTGTGTCAATGTCACAAGATCATCACCAATGAAGATTAAGACTCATCAACTTTGTTTAGCTCCAATACAAATACCTACCACTTCTATTCTCAGGTAAGGAATTTTTTCATTTTATATATCACACAAATTTAGTTTTGTGTAGTGTAAATAGTGTAAAACTGATTTTATTTTGCGTATGTTCTTGTCATTTTAAAAATAACGAGATTTCTTCAAAATTTTCATTTAGTTAAAAGTTTTTCAATTATTTTGTTGAAGGTAGTATCATTGGTTGTTATATAAATTTTATACACACTTTATCACAAAATTTCACTTCATTTAGAATAAACTTTTATATTGCTTACATTTTCACACAATGCAACAAATACATAATTTAAAATATAAAATTATAATATGTAGCATGAATTTTATTTAGTTGCTAGATATCTTCTTATAAAATCTTGTTTTCTTTAAAAGAAATAGGGTCTTGTTTTGCAACTATTTGTTAAATCTTAAAAATAATTTAAATAATCGAAGTACCCAGAAAAAAGTCTGTAGTAACAAAATAAATCACAATTTTCAAATTCCCTAAACAAGGTGGGAGACATAGGAACAAGATGAGATATGAAAACATAAATTTCGAATGAAAAATTAGATATTACAATTCATGCATCTTCGCAAAACAAATCTATTTTCTGAGTAGTGTGAATCCCATTTTAGTAAACGTTTTGTACTCTGTCATTAATTCCATTATCGTAGAGTAGACTGTCGAACAGCCAGTTCTAGCTGGAAAGTCATTAAGAAGAAGAAATAACTGCAACAGGAAGACGCGGTTTAATTCCACCGATCTCTACCAATATTACCGCGTTAGATCGGTTGATCGAACAGGAGACACAATTCTAGCTATGTTTAGAGGCGATGACACAAGAGAAAAGGCAAGGGAATTTCTATAAGGAGAGCATAGAAGTAAGAAGGGAAAACGAGTAGCTACCAGAGGCTCAACTCCTAGTTTCTGGGATGGCAGTCTGGCCGGACACTGGGGACTTTGTGGCATCTCATGGTCCACGTCCAAGTCCCTGATAGAGGATTGGATTAAGGGGCTGAACCTAGCCTACTAGCTGAACCTAGCCTAAACTAGGCTAAAAATCTAAAAAGACCTTTTGCCTTTATATCGTTGCCACTTTAAACAAGGCAGACTTTAGGCTACTTGTCGGATGTCTAATCGGCCATGCAAGGCTGCGATATTACTTCCGCAATCTCGTATTGTCTCAGGAAACAAAATGCTGACCCTGAAAGGAAGGCGACGATCTTGCTTGAAAGAAGAACAGAGATCAGAGAGGTTATGAGATGTGTGTGCTCACCATATAGGTAGCCTCCATATTCAATTAAAAATAACCTTGAAATTGGTAACTTTGTCATTAATCTTCTATTAACAAATCCACCCTGCACTTAACACTAACTTAACTAAATCTTCCTCAACTGAGTCCATTTATCGCTAATTTTGGGCTACCTAAATTTATCTTTCTATTAGGATTTCGTTTTACCACTATTTTAGCAGGATCGCTATCGTTAAGCCTTTGAATGTGTACCACCCATTTTAATCTACTTAATTCTATACTTTTGACAATTTCGGGGTGTAGGTCTCCATTCACCGTTTTCACAGACACCGCCTAATATTGTACGTAGTATTTTTCTTTCACAAGTGGCTAGAAGAGTTTCACCAGCCACTTTCAAAGTCTATGCCACTGATCGAAACATCAGAACGGGCTTGATTAGCGTGGTATATAGTTTACACTTCATTCCTCTAGACAAAATGTGTGATGTAAGATGTTGTCGAGGGCCAAAATAGTTTCTGTTACCAACGTTTATTCTCCTTCTGATCTGCGTTATCCCGCCACTGTCAGCTTGCAATACTGTTCCAGGATAAGTAAATTCTTTAACAGTTTCCATGTTATATGAATCTTATAATGCTTTGCCTTTGAGTTGCGTATCTTTTAGAACTACAAAGGTACTTAGTTTTTGCTTCGTTGATGTGATGGTATTTGTCCTTACACATCAATACTCTGTGTTTAAACTCTTTACGTTGCTTGTTTTCATATAACTTTCTCACTTCGTTATTATTCCCGAGTTCGTTTATCTCTGTAATTTGTTCTTCCAGCCACTTCTTCTTATTCCTTTTGTACGTACGTTTTTAAATGCTCCCTTTTTTAATAGGTCGCTAGGGAATTTCTAGTTCTGCATCTTTGCAGCATATTGGCATATGCTTCATTCTGATCTTTTGTTACTCTAGCACACTCTTCATCGAACCAGTCTTGACGTCTTGCTGTCATAACCTAGCTTGCTGGCTTCCTTTATTATGGTCCTTAGTTTAGCCCACTTCTCATCAATATTGGTATTGATACTTACAGCTTCGTTATCCGATGCGCCGAACCTTTTATTTAGCTCTGCTTCAAATTCTTCCCTAATTTGTTCTTTTTTGAGGGTCATGGTATTATATTACGCGTGATATCCTGTCTCTCATCTTAACACCCACCAAAAAATTGTTTGAATCCACGTTTGCTCCAAGGTACGTTCTAAGGTCTCTTATGCTGGAGCTGTACCCTAAAGAGCTGGAGGAAGTTAAAAACAGAATACAACAGGGCTATCGAAGTTTATATTCACTGCGTAAAGTACTTCAATCAAGAGCGTTACAAAGAACAACTAAATTTGAAATACAAATCTCTTTTAAGACCTGGGGCTTGTTATAGTTCGGAGGTGTGGACATGAACTACAAAGTCGAGAACTTATTAGTCGCTTTTAAGAGAAAAATCTTAAGACACATTATTGGCCCATTAAACGTAAACTTACGTAAACCGCAAGAAACCAAAACTTGAATCTGATGGAGATGACGGGAAAAAAGTTGTTTGATTGGGTTCTACGATCGGGTATAAGTGCTCAATGATCAATGGCATCTGTAATTACTTTTTAGTTTTTAAATTCGGGCAAAGATCTCAAGTGCATCATGGACTTTAGCGTGGAATACTTGCTGCAATAACACAGAACCAGGTTTGAGTGTATTTGAAATAAACTTTACCTAAATTTCTGTTATGTATATATATATGTATATATTTTTTACGTCCGAGATAAATAAAATATCGGTGGCAACGTATTTTTTGCAATTTTTATGGATGCCTGAACGTCGGTGCCCTATTGCGTTGGATGTGTGGACAAATGCCGCAACTTTCCCAATTTTGTTCTTGCATTGTGCCGATATTTTTTTTTTCGCTGATGCCTGCGGTACTGCACTGTCACTGTGCCGTCACGACACGGATATATGTGGATCGACCATTACCGGAAAAATCGTGGCCAAATTCTTGAATTTTATACAGTTGGTATGGCATGGTTATATATGTATGTTATACTGAAGGAAAGTCCACCAGTCTACGACCATTATCATTGCACTCAAAATGTATACTGTGCTTTCCAATGGTTGGGTAATAGATCCTACTCCCTACTTTTCCGTCAGCGTCCCCTATAATTACTATTACATCGTACCTGTGACATTTTCTGAGGTTTCTTACAAGGTTTTTGTAGAAGGCCTCCTTTTCGTCGTCAGACTTATCTTCAGTTGGGGCATGTATACTAATGAGGGAGTAATTGTGGAATTTAACTTTAAATTGTATCTTGCACATTCCTTCGCCCATTGCTTCGAATCCTATTGTAGCATGTTCTAAGCCTTTTTTTACTATAAATACCGTACGTATGAATGGTGTGCTCTTTTTCTCTGCAGCTGTAGTATATTGGTTCCATGCTATTGTCGGCTGCTACTATTGACCCAAGGTAAGCGGTAAGACCTATGGGGTGCGACAGCGAGGGAGGCCCAACCTTCACTGGAAGGATGGCGTGGACCAGGACGCTCAGAGTTTAGGAATGCCAAACTGGATGACATCGGCTCAGAATCGGGGCCGGTGGAGAGAACAGTTGCGCGAGGCCAGGACCGGATCCCGGTTGTAGAGCCGTTAAGAAGAAGTAGTATATTGAGTAATTGCCTTTCTCAACCATCTAACTTCTTGAATCGCCGTTTTATCAACCATGCATTTTTCAAGCTTGCCCAATAGTACTCTTAACTTATCAGGTTGGTATAGATTTCGCACGTTCCATGTCAGAAATTATTGTCCCTGTTCCGTTTGCCGTTGCTGCCCTGTTCAGTTCGTCGTTGAGTTATGCGTCCAGTTCGCGGTAATTGTTATTGCCAGGAAGGATTGCTAGTCCTAAGCGGGTGGGGGATTACAGTGTCCTATAATCGCTACTACCGTCTTTGGTTGTTTATTCAGTGAGCACCACTTGGGGATGATATTTCTATTTTGCTCATATAACCTAATATAGTACACGAGAAATTTAACAAAATGTAAGGTGAACTAAGAAAATTCCAAAATACTTTACCATACTAAACAAACAAAGCTTCTACAGAAAGTGCTACCGTTTTAATGTTTTTAATAATATGTATGTATGTATATATTTTAGAAAAATCAAGAGTATGTGTGTTAAAGTTTTCAGCATTCAATGAATTAACACAACATTTTGATCAATTTCGTTTGTTTTTGCTTTTGTTTATCAGAATTTTTTTGTAAATTGGCAATAAAATACAATTTTTTGTGACAATATTCGTATTCAGCAAAAGTATTTTCCATATTTAACACAATTTGCATTTAATTTTCTTGTATAAATAAAACATATTTTCTATAAATAATATTTAATTATTTACATTTTATCTCTCTTAATTAGTTTGGCAAATTCTCCATGCATTGAGAGTGATGTTGAGAGCAGTAATTCATTTAGTTTGAATCGAAGAAACTCTTCGGGTGGTCTACTCTCACCGGAAGTGGAAATGATAGGTGCATCGAAATCGTCTCTAAATGAAACAAGTGAAAGCGACGGATTTTATTTGCTTAAGAAAGATTCCCAAAGACGTACCACTCTCTCAAAAGTCTTAACACATGACGAGCAAAAAATTTGTGACATATGGATGGATAAAATCGAGAATAATCATAAAGTTCACGTCGTTATAACAAAGGTAAATAATCTTACATAAATAAACACATACGCTAAAGTTTTAATATCATGTATTACAGCATCATTTAGAAACCATGATTAGAGCACTGAAAGATTATATTTTTGAACAAAATAAGGAAGTTTTAGAAACTGCCATGAGTGATTTGAAAAAGAGTTTAGACTTTGATTCGACTGCCATAGATCACCTTCATTTAGCTCTGTACTCTTTTCAAGTAAGTCTTTAAAAATTGCAGTTCTATTCTACGAAATCTGAACTAATACAATTATTCTAGGATGCCGTAGTAACTGTCTTGCGCTCACATAGTATTAAACCTCATTGGATGTTTGCTTTAGATAATTTGGTTAAGAGCGCTGTCCAAGCAGGCATTACAGTTTTATCTCCAGGTAAATAATTATTAACATAGAAACAGCATAAGCGTTATATTGTATATTTTTTATTAAAACATACTAGAACTTGGAGCTAATTTAGCAGGAGAAATCATCGGCAACAATGATGATGAAGAAAATGAAGATATATCTACATCTGGTGTTAGCACCGTAAATTCAACTAAAATGCAACCAAAACCCGAAAAAAATAAATACTTAGCCGATGAAATAAATGTGTTACGTTTTGAAAATGTTCGTCTTATGCAAGACGTACTAGAATCACAAAGAACTTATCAAAATATATTAAAAAACACAATAGAAGAGCAACATTTAAATTTAGAAATGTTAAAAAATTTTACAAAGCAACTCTCCTGCGTCACTACAATTTATGATCGCAGTATTTCTCAGGGGTAGGTTCATATTTGCTTAAAAGTACAAGCTACTAGTTGAACATATTATTCATTTTAGCTATTTCAGTGATGCAAGTGAAAGTTTGACAAGAATGCGTACATCTGAAGATGTATCACCATCATCGCCAAGCTTAACGCCGCCGACAATAACAGAAGTAGATGGGGCTTCCAATACAAGTTCAAGCATAAGTCCGACACATTTAAGGCCGATAAGGCCACAACTTCCACTAAATAGGGATATAAATAGGAATTTTGGACTTTTAAGTCCGCACATAAGAAGAGCAGGTCTTTCTTTAGATGAAAGAGCAACCAATAGTTCAAATACACAACCAAGTCATGTTGATTCAAAGCTTTATGAATGGTTGGTACGGAATAACATTGATCCAGTATCGAGGAGTACAATATTGTTTGAAGAGTTTACTTATGAAAATTTCATGTTTTATATGGAAAAGGGTGACCTTCAAAGGATAGGATTGAAGTAAGTATAATTTTAATTCTATTCAGCAAATCGGTATATATATGTGAAAGTCTTACACATAATGAGATCGCAACCAAGCCTTTACATTTATGTGACAAAAGCACCCTTAGTCATTTCATGCCCTGGTTGCAGTCCATGTTTACCGGGTGTCTTCAAATTAACTGCACTCCCTTGGATTGCAAAGAGGTAAAAGTTGTCCTTATGCCCAAGGTCTCCCATGCACCCAAAGACTTCAGGCCCATCAGCCTACTATCTTTTTTATTGAAGACTAATTGAAATATATCTGAAGCAGACCATACCAACCTCGGAACTCTTTGGCATTCAGCATGCCTATACAAAGGGCAGATTCACGGATACTGCCCTTCACTCATTGGATTCAACCATAAAAAAGTCACTCAAGGTCAAAGAGTATGCATTAGTAGCTTTTTTTCACATAGAGGAAGCATTTAATAACGTGCTCCCAGACGCCATTACCCTGGTATTGGAAAAACTGAGAAACGAGGCTTGGCTGGTGTATCTCATGAATTAAATGCTTACCGGCGAAATGGGAGTACAAGCCTTGGCGACTGCTCAGCCCGAAGGGCCGTCCACAGAGGTATCCCGCAAGGAGGAGTACCTTCCCCACTTCTATGGATCGTGACTGTGAGTCAGCTGCTGCGACGTATGGGGGCAGTGGGAGACCCCGTACTAGCGTACGCTATCATCATAAAAGGAAAATTCCTCTGTGATCTCATGGAGGCGGCTATTTCTTTCAAACTGGTCTGCCACTCGCGGACTCAGCGTTAACCCAGAAAAACAGAAATATACCTCTTAACGGAGGTATAAAACCCCACCCCTCACTCCTCCCTGGCTTAGGCTCAAATTTTGCAACAGTGCCTAATATCTGGGAGTAACACTGGACAAGAAGCTCCTCTGGAATGTAAACACATAAGAGCGCATTAGGAAATCGAACACAGCACTTTTCGCTTGCAAAAAATCATAGGGCTTCTCCCCAACATATGAAGAGGGCTGGAGCTGTCTTAATTATATAATAAACCAATCATCTAAGCTTCATTTGTCGTGAAAACGCAGGAAAGGCTGCTGAATCTTCACATCAGGTGTAAGCTGGAGCTCTCCCTTCTACTTCGTCCGAGCGAGACGTCCCGCAACGGATACGTTGCTGTCAGTGCCGCTGAACTCCACTTACCATTCGTTTCCATTCTCGTCGATTTTTGGCAACGTCTCGAGCCTCGTTAACTGATAATCATTTATTCTTTAAGTAGCCCTACGCTGAATTCTCCAGTCTGCCGGACGGTCTCGCCAGAGAAGTTTACGTTGTAAGTGGTTATGATCCATTCGGCAAAAATCTCCAAACTACCGTAGTTGACGTTTTTGTATTTATTTTTTGATCACTTTCTGTTGATCACATCTTCGTCTAACTGTCTGGCTTCGAAGGCGATCGCGGAGCGAGACACCGAGGATCTGCCTCAAGCATCGCATTTGGAAGTCCCCGAGCTTGTTGACGTCCGGCTTGAGCAGTGTCCATGTTTCCGATCCATAAAGAAGAATCGGAAGGATCAACGTTCGGTAAAGGCGTACTTTCGTTTGGATGGAAATATTTGTTCGTTTCCATATGCACCACTTGGGCATACATCAAGTCGGTTACGAAGTTGTTGTATCGGATTCCATGTCGTCCATCGAATACATCACGCATAATCACGTAGATCACAATGTTGAAGAGAAGTGGCGAAGCGGACGTCTCCCTGTCCGACAACCGTTTGAATCGGGAACACTTCTAGTTGAGCCATCGTACGACGTTTGGAGAAGTTGGATGATTTTCAATGGCACGTGTTCGATTTCCAAGGCTCTCCACAAGCTGTTCCAATCGATGGAATCGAAAAAAAGTGTAAGAAACTTCTCTTCATTAGAAAATTTCACTCCCTCAAAAAATGTAAAAAATGTCTCTCCAGTTCCTATTTACAATCTCACCTCATCAATTGCATATTTTACTACCGCAAAAGAAATAAGAAACGTCTCTCCAATTCGTGTTTACAATCTCACCTCGCCACAGTTCAAATTGGATATTTTACTGCCGCAAAAAAGTAAGAAATGCAATTCACTACATAATTTACAATCACGCCTCGCTTTCATTATTTATCTCGATACACGCTCATATATCAGTAGGACATTAATTTTGAGCCGGGACATTTAAAAACATTGAGGCCTCAGTACAATTTACCATCGTGTAAGGGACAACTGTACTGCTTCGTGAAAGTCCGGCTCCTCTATCTCCGGCTTTGATCATCTCGCCGGTTACTTGATCTATTCCCGCTCGCGCTTTTCTATTTTTTAGCGATTTTATTGCCGTCTTCACCTCGATAATTGTCGGTTCGGTATCGAAAAACTGATTCGTCGGGTTTTCGATAATCGGCAGTTCGGGTGCCGGACCTTGTGTAGAATCGTGGTTGTACAGCTGATGGGGAGAAGTCACGAAAGCTCTATCCGATTTTTTGATGTTGTCGTTTGTTGAAGTTGTTTAGTCGCCTAACCGCCGGATTGTCTGGTACAACGTCCGGTACTCGTGCCTCGATGCCGCTTCTTCCATATCTGCAACGTTATTCCAGTACGCTTATCGTTCCGATTTCATTTTCTGTCGAACTTCTTTGCTCAATTGTCGGTATTGCTCAAAGTCGACTTGTTTGATTCGTTCCGCTGATCGACAAGGTCCAGCCAGCTGTCCGAGATCCATGGCTGCGTCCTTTTACGGATAAGTGAGCATTAATCTATTGAACACTTCCCACCCCGACAATTACCTTTCTCTACATGGATATCGTCCGGTATTGCAGGCGCCGCGAATTTGTTGGATAATGCCATTTGAAACTTTCGCCCGGGTGCCGTAGGTACGCCCTACTTCTTGGCTGGTGGCGCGGTTTTCTTTGCTTTGTGTAATCGCATCTGTAATTTCACTCTAACAAGATAATGGTCCGATCCACAATCGAGCCCAGGCATTGCACGTACGTCTTTGAGCGTCGATCGAAATCTTGCATTGATCAAAACGTAGTCTAACATCGCCGATTCGTTGCCGGATGGATTTCGCCAGGTGAGTTGGTGTTTGAATGGATGGCGGAAGATGCTCTGCCAACGATCAAATTGTTTGACACAGCAAATAAAAAAAGGCGTAAGCCATTGTCGTTAATTACTCCGTTCCCGTATTTGCCCATCGTTCCTTCCCAGCCTGTTCGATCTGCTCCAGAATGTGCATTGAAATTCCGCGCGAGTATGATTAATTTGGTTCGAGGTATCGAATTAAACATCAAATATTACACATTCGCAATGGCAACTCTAAACTCACAATCCTCTCCTGTTGGTGTTTTTCTTGTTTTGAGATTGTCCTAGGAGAAAAACTCCATTATAAAAATTTGATTATAATACATAACTAAATAATATTTCTTTAACGTTTTTACTTTAGATGCGGAGTGGAAGTATATATTTGGCGTTTACTCCAAGCGCATCGTAGGCAGTATAGCAGCTACGGCGAGGAACTAGCTATACAGAGGCTCAACAGTAACGATGATTTAGGTTCAAATCGTCTTCCGGAATCCTTAGACAATCAAGTTCTTCTCAGCAAATCTAGTTCAAATTCAAATTGCAATAGTTTCGATTCATCTGAAGAAATTGTCGGAAGTGATTACGAATCGTGCAATGGTGTTGATGAAAAATTGTAGCAACATTTACATACATACATCATCGAACTACGAAGAAATTATAACAAAATTCAAATTAAGCTAATAAAGTGCCTTCATGTTTTTTTTATTTGTTATTTGTAAATATCTTATTGAAAGAAACGTTTCTCTTTTTGATGCTAATATTATTATAATTCGTATGCGTTTTTTTTGTGATAAAAAGCAAATAATTGTGAAGAAATTCTGTCAGCCTAACATCATTAGATATTATTGATACATAAGAACAGAAAAATAAATAATTAATTAAATATTGAATCAATTGTATCTTCCATTGAAGAAAATTGAAGTGTATAGTTGTTGGTGAATTAAGAATAACTAAAATTTTACAATAATTTATTTTTCAAGAGATTACAAATTTTTTGACTTAACGCTGTGTTCTAAAATTGTTTAAAATTGCTTTTTTTAAAGTAAGAATATTAAAATATGCATATTTAAAAATTATAATTATGTTTTACTTTTATTTCATAGCGCGTAGTATTGCTTTGATAAAGGTTTAGGCAAGTTCAAATGATATCGACATTTCGGGACGTTAGTAGTGAGATTTCCGAGTTATTACACCCATAGCTGGCGGATAATGTGGGTATGGTGGGTAGCAGTACCCCCCGGAAAATTCAGTACCCACCCGGAATTTGACAGTAACAGAACGTGTGACATGAGAAATCTTTTGGCTCTGGCCCATATTCGCCGACATCAATAAACGAAGACGTGCTTTGCGTTATATCCTGGATATTTAGTCATACCAGTCACAGCGCTGAGCCATCGTGCTTGAAACGATGGAGGTATTTTGTCTATCGACTGTTTCCACTCAAGAACTTCGTGAAGTAACTCACTTCCCACACTCCCTCGTAACCCATCTACGTTTGGGCAGCGAGCAATAATAATAAGAGTGATGAGCTAGAACAAATTTTCAAAAATGTTTCATTGTCCTTGAGATCAGCTGATAAAAATTTCAATGCGAGTGAAAAAGTCAAAATATCACAGAAGTAATATCTATGATAAAAGGAGGCAGCATTACTTTCACACTACACGCAATGTGTATGGAAGAAGGATAAAAAGTGAAGGGGAAGTACCAGGGAACAATAAGGGACAATACAAGTGTAATCAAGTAACGCGAGTGCTGTACCAACACGAAATTTAACCGCATACATACTCAAATTCTATACCGCCACGTGCTCTGTTCCCACGTTGCCTCCATTTGAATGTAAACATTGCAATAGGAAGGGGAATCAGGGAAAATTTCTGTTTCGTTCATACTCTTGTGCTTTTTGCATAGAACATATCTGCATCGCGTGTTTGTTAATATTTTTTTTGAATTTTTCCTTAATGTTATTGCTTATTTCTTCTTTCATATGTTTAACACTCTTACTTGTCCTTGAGCTCTACCTAATCACTCTTGTTATTATTGCTCGCTGGTTTGGGTTAAGTCTGAGTGTCCATTGACTCAACACATTTGTCTCATTTGCCTTGCCATTACGTTACAGACTCGCAGTGCGTCTACTGCCGCCGCACTATATTTGTCTCCCCTATAACATATTCTGGATAATAGTGACGCATGCTTCCTCTTCCAATATCGCTATGCGTATAATTTCCATTACCACGAAGGCTGTATCGTTGGATATAGTCCCGGGGCGGGTTCGTGTATGGCGAACGACGATAGACGAACGAAAAAAAATTGAAGTCGAAAAATTTTAGCGACGAAAATTTTAGCGTTCGCGTAAGTCGAAAGAAAATTGTTCGTGTCCTAATGCAAAAACTCGATAAACCAAGACGTTTCGAGTGCCTTTCGTCGGCTTCAGGCGAAAATTTTAAATTTTTTCGACTTACGCGAACCCGAGGCGAAAAAAAATTTTCGTTTTCGACATACACGAACTGGCCCCTGTATTCGAAGCTTAAGGACGCTTACGCTGGAGACAGATACATGCGTGCTTTGGTACGTGAGGGGATTGATATAATATAAGTGCGTGCATTCAAATGCATGCTGATATGTTGTTACGAAAAAAGAACGCATGCAACACAAAACTACTTGTTGGTTGGTCTACTTCTAACTTTTCCGCATTGCCGCATTCACCATAGTTTCAAATACCTAAACACAAGCGCACACAACATACACATGTACGCATCACTTAAATTTTTTGGTTATTTTTAAAAGACCACGGAACCCCAAGCGCACAACTGTCTGTCAGCGAAAATTTGCAGCATACATCGCACGCACTGAACGCACACATGTACGTTTCTCCAGCTATATGCGGTCTTCCATTTTCTTCTTGTTCAACGCTGCGGGCCACACTATCACTGCGTAAAGACTGAGCTAACCATGCTCGTCATCTGGGGCGACGGATCGGTTTTAGCCGCACTTTGAATAGCATTCTTGGAAATGCTGCACAATTGGCGGAAGCTTTATCCTCCATGACCGCCAAGCGTGTTATAAAATTAAGCCTCTGGTCAATCACTACCCCTAGGTACCTTAACGCGAGCAGTGAGTGAATGATCTGTTCTCATACCTTCTCCCAGCTTTCTGACCAGCACGGTTACAGTTTTGTGTTTACTAAACGGCAGACCAGCGCTATAACGGCACGCTTTAATATCTCAGATAGCTTCGTTCGCGCATTATTCGATCTCATCGAGGCTTACATGATTATACATTGTGATCCATGGGAGAAGTCCCAGGACACCACATGCTGTTTTGTATACCGTCGGCCCCTCTTGCGATTCACAATGAAGTGACCTACCTTCTTTCCTTTTTAAGAAAGGTTGTTACCAAATAACAGTTTCGGAGAAGGGGATGTATTTGTCTGAGCTCCCACCCGGGCCGGGCCAAAAACGATCCGCCGGCACTGATTATGCCCTCAAACCGTTAGTAAAATAAATAAAACAAAAACAAAATTTTAATATATTGAAACAATTTTTTAATAAAAATTTATGATAGGAAATTAGAAATCAAATACTTTCACAATATTAATCCTTCCAAAAAAATTTGCTACATGTTCTATGAGAGCAGAACATGAATATTTAATTTAATCAATTTCCTTTCATTTCCCAAGAAGAATTTTCCTAGTTGCACCGAAGCTTTGTCCAGATTGTGTAGCTCCACGATTTGTGCCAGCCTGCAGGCCTATGATTGCCTCGCCCGCACGGAGTTGTTCTTCAGTGAATTCTCGCTTATTTTCTTCAGCGGGACGAGGTCCTAAGTATGGGCCACGCCATTCTGGGTGCTTATAAGACTGAAGGTGTAAAAAAAATGTGTTTTGTTTTATTTGATTTGGTATTAGAAAAATGGGAATTCTGAACAAATATAAATTAAAGTACTTACTGCACGACCCAAGGCAAAAATGGTTTGTGTAACTAAGGCGATATTTTTTCGGTCCCATAAGTCGGTGGATTGGAAGAGATCGACATCAGCAACTCCGTATTTGGTGCAGGCACGTTGAAACCTAAAAAAGATTAAATGAATTAGTGAATTTTTCTGCTGAAATATAGATTTGAGGTTGAATATAGTTGGAGGTGCAAAACCCCATGGTAACCAATATAAGTTAGATAGTTTAGAACAGTCGAGACCAAGCTTCACCACAAACTGTTAGTGAATTGCTGCAAAAAAGTTTACCTTTTCCCTCATTTACATATATATTTCACAGCCTTCGTCGCTTTTTATTTTGAAAAAATGTTCGCATCACCCAAAAATTTTCCATGACGCTTTTGTGAGAATTGTCACTCAGGTGATGTCACATTTTCCGATGAGTGTCATGACTATGGGAATAGGGGCCACATCCTAGTTTTGATGCTGGCAAAAGATAGAGTGATAATGATAACAGAGCAGAAAGGAAATCGAGAAGTCCCGCGGTCCCAACCAAAGACGGAGCGGTCATGAGCTCATCTGGCAGGCCCCAAGCTGGTGAGAGTCTCCACTATTTAAAGAGAATAGCTTCTGGCTTCCTAACAATGTTCGGAACCAAAATTGGCTTTCCGCAGGTGGTCAAACGAGGCAATCTTTTGGCCTGTGATGAAATAAATATGCGCTTAAACTCTCACAACAGCAGGAAATACTCAAGAATACGGACGATCCTACGGACGACGGAATGGAACCTGCAACACAATAGCGTTGTCCCTGCAGAGATTGCGAGTGGCCGGCTACGGTATTAGTACTGTGGTCAGATGAACAATAGTTGCTTCGTGGGCTAATTTGTGGCACAACAAAAGCTGCCTTGGGAGAAGCAAATTCCGTGTTCACACATGAAGCAATTGAAGAAGCGACCCGGTGTTTTAAGCCATGTAACTCCAATAGAACTAATTCCTGGGATAAAGACATGGATAATCTGATAACCAGGAGGGTTAAATTTCCGATAACTTGGTGGGGATTCGAGGCTATAAATTTTTATGGAGTCTAAAATTCACGTGTTGGAGAACTAAAAGTGACTTACTAGGCCTTAGTTGGGTAGCACAGAACCTAGCTCCACAGTTTCATAATCAATAAGCAAAGCAAATAATTGCTTGTCTTTCCATCACCGAGACTATTGGTAAATGGCCGACTACAATGCTGGGGATTCGGCTCAGCTCTGTACCGGTTCATCTACAAGCAGAAAAATCCGCTATAAGCGTTGCGCTGTGACTGAGAACGATTGGTGTTAAGAAAGTGGCTCTTTTCTTAGATTGTGCTAGAGACCCACAGAGCTGAGAGGCAGGATATTCTCTGTATACTCTGTCCTCCTTCCAATACACCTATGACCACTAATGCAGCCAGAGAATTGTAATTCGTCGAAGTGGCAAACGGCGCACCAAGCGCTACTTGGGCCTGCATTCGCACTGGAGGCAGCTCTTCACCTATTTACTTACCTACCTTTCTCTGGACGCGGACGTCAGTTTTACTTCTTCATCATCAAGAGCTCCACAGCCTGTTGTTGGCCTTGGCTCCCTCCAGCGTTCGCCTCCACGACTCTCGAAATAAAGTTCAAAGGCCAGGAGAAACTTTACAGCAATTATGCGCCGATATCGAGGGGCTAATGCATCTAACTTATCCTAGTTTTGGTCAAGACTACATCAACAAGCAAGAGAGAATTTCTTTAACTTTTACCGACCGGGACCTGCAGCAGATTGGCCGGAAAGAAGACTACCGCCGAAGTTTTGGCAAATGCTGTGGCATATGAGGCAGCGAAGCAAGCAACAAGGAGTACAGTCCAACTCAGGGGAATCAATACGACTGAAAATATTTGCCATTGAATTAACACCTCGGAAGTACGTGGTCGTTTGCGATGTTGGAACTGTGGTGAGCCGGGCCATCTACAAAGGAGTTGTCAAAAGCGAAGGCGAGCGTAATCTTCAGGTCGTAGGAGTTGCTCAACATGTGGACAACGGCAGAAAGGCGACTAGAGAAAGCTGGTGGGGGAAATTGTAGCCCCTGATGTCACCGTCAACATCAGCCAACTGCAGCGTAGCAACAACAGCCTTGTCATCGAGGGGCAAGTTGGTGATGAACAATGCACAATACCGTGGATACTGGTGCTTCAACATCTGTCACCCGGGCGAAAGTGGCTGAAAAATACGGACGGGTACATGTTGAAAATTGTAACAGGAGAGCTAGTGCAATTACATGGAAAGACAATAATGGATGCGGTGCCATTGAGTTTTCACATTCGTTCCTGGTAGCTAACATACCAGACGAGTATCCTATTGCACATAGGAGAAGGAATGATGAAATATCGCAACAGGGAAATTCCAATGGACACTGCACTGCCCCGGCGACCATGCGAACCAGGTTTTAAATATCGTTGACGTAATTAAGAAAAGTGTCAGAGGACGACTGTTGAGCCAAGAATAAGATGTAGTGAGCCAAGTTTAGTAGATGCTCAACGCGACGACCCGGATATTTCTCTGATTTTGACATGGAAAGAATACGAGGAAGAGCCTAAATGGAAGGACATCGCAGAGAGAAGCGAAACCCTGAAGAGCGATTGGGCCCCATTGGGATGCATTGCACATCAAAAGGAGTATTGAAGCGCAAATGGGAAACCGCTGGTTCCTCTCATCGAATTCAGATTCTAGTCCCCGTGCTGGAATAACATATACATATTCACGAATAGTGTCATAATAGCCCATCAGGAGGAAATTTGGGAGTCAACTCTGGCAAAACAAAGGAAAGATTCTACTGGCTTCATATGCGGAAGGATGACGAGCTGGTGTCGTAAATGCACAGCTTGTGCCGGCAGTAAAGCTCCTTGAGTAAGAGCAAAAGAAGAAACGCGACGATACAACCTAGGAGCCTCAATCGAGAGAATGGCAAGGGAGCATTTTAAGACGGCCAGTGATAGAATGAAAACCATGTACGACCTCTGAGCGAACAATAGTGGATACAAGGAAGGGGTCCTCGTTTAGCTGTTCAACCCTCGGCGACGGAAAGGGAAGTCTCCGAAACTTCAGCGCCAGTCCCCCTATAAAATTCTAACACGGATCAACGACGTCTACAGGGTTCAACAAGGACCCAAACCCAAGAAGAAGATCGTGCACATTGACAGGCCATGCGTGTGGTTCTGAACGAACCAATTTGAAGCTTGTTGCCACCAAGGAAAATATTAAATAAATGTTTCTGCCCTGACTCTTTCACTTAAACATTGTTGATAGAAGACTCAGTATTTTGTTGTAATCTTATGAATGTATGTAGTTATCTGGGAGTTCATTACGGACTTTGTATTGTTCATATTACATTGATGCCTAATGAATTATAGTTGGGTTTCCTGAATTTTGATGGAAATTTTATAAAGTTCTTTTGGTATGTTCCAGTCGTTAGTGCGGCCTATCAACAATTGCCTAAAGATTTTGCTCTGTTACTGTCGAACACGTACCTATTTAAATAAAATAACTAACACGAAACAAATTCATAAAACATCTAACATACTATCCATCATCATATCCTATTCAGACAGGTCATTGTAATTTCGAAAGACCCGCAATAGATTAAACTTGAGACGTTTTAAAAATAAAGTCTTCATACCAGTATATATCCTATAGTATACAAAACTTGTGAAACTGTTCATCAGGTGTAATTATAACATGAGTATAAGATCGGATTCAAAAACATACTTACTGGCTAATATTGTCCATCATTTTGTAATCCCCACCAGAGGTGTTAATTTTTTGGACAGATCCAGGTGCCAATCGATTCATTAGCTTGCACAAAATGATGCCATCACGAAGAACATCTTCGAACCGTCCAGGCGGGAAACGTTCACCAATAACCGTTTCAATCCATCGCTGGGCCTCAGCTTCCTCCTCAGGGATACGTTTTCCGGCAACCTGCAACAACAACAAAAACAAAATTAGAATCGCTTTCCATCAGTATGCAACAAGTTCATCGCACAAAACACTCAATTAAAACGACTAATCGGTGCCAAATAGCCGAATAGTGGCAAAAATGTGAATTGAATGGACAGTTGGTGCTGGCATTGTAATTGGCCGTTTAAAATGCATTGCGGTCTGCGCCGACCGCTTCGAAGTTATTAGCGACTTTTTGACCGTCTTGGCAACGCTAATGGGGGTCAGATTAATAAAATGGTGTTCAACTTGACTTTAGAAGCTCTGATTTACTTCATGCACGAGTCCTGTTATTTTTGGAATGCATAAATGGCCGAATTATAAATAAAATTAATAACAATTTTGATTCGCGAAATATCAAGTCACCACCAAGATGCAAATACACGAGTATTGAATGCGTGCGGTGTGAAGTAAGATCTAAAATTAAAACCACTCGGATTATTGATGATAGCCGATTCTGATGTAATTTGCAAATTTATAACTCGGTGTTTTTTTCGCGTTTTTAGAGAAAGTTTTGGCTTATTTATTCGTTAGTAGGTAGGAGTTGTTAATTAGAGCAATATTTTAAGATGCATTAATTTAAGTATGGCTAATGGTTTTGAGCGCAATTATCTTGTTGTTTTTAAGAAATATTCTTTTTATTAATAGAATTGTTTATTTACAAATTCATTTTAAAATTGAATGCAAAATTGATAGTTGTTATTTAAAGTAATATTGTTAAGAGTTGTATTGAGTCGTGTATTTTTTATGCAATAACTGTTACTACACATAGTAAGTTACAATAAACTAGCCATTGAGCTAGTAAACAACAAGTTCTCAGATATGTTTCTTCCCATTGACTTAATTCTGATCTGTATATAGTCGTTCACTACTGTATTATTAAATGAGGAGTGTCTTTTCAAAAGGGGATATTTACAATTTTTATTTTTTTTGAACTGAGTATGGGGTCTTGTTCTTTATGCTAAAATACACAATCTCGTTAACTTAATCTGAAAGAAAAAGTGATTAATTTCCAGCACCTAAAATAGCGTGTACGTTTCAAAAGGGGATATTTACAAAAAAAAAACCTTATTTTGTCGACCAAATTCATTGTTTGACAACATCCATAGATAAATATTAACAAGAATTAATATTTGAAGAAAATTGACAATGACGTAATTTAAAACAAAACTCCAAAAGGCATAGAAAAATAATTAGGCAACAATGCAACCATATTAACACTATCCCCACCACACCTCAAAGATGTTACATTGTTCTTTCGTTCTTTCCTGTAAGAGGACATAGTTTCCTCCCAGCTGGCCGGGTATTTGGTCGGCTGGAGAAAGAAATTAGAAAAACAAGTTTTATAACCACCAAAGATGAATATTATGACATTTTCAAAAAATTTGGTAATTTAAAAATACTGCGAAAAGACTGGATGCTCAAAGATTTAAAAAGCTTGGAAGCTTATTACCACAAATTAGAACGTATCCAGTCTTTAAAAAGAATAATTTTTTTTAAGAAACGGGTCCGAAGAACATACACTGTTGACTTAAAGGTCCATGAAACATATAGATTTGACAAGGCTACAGAAAAACATATCCCCCTCCTAAAAAGAGGCAAGAGGCATCCCATAGCTTTGGATGATTTAGAATTGGCACAACGTCCACTAAATGAAAAAAAAGAAAGATGTCAATAACTTGTTGATAAAACAGTTTGGCGAGGAGTGGTTTACTTTGGACGAACTGAAATGGTACAAAGAGCTATTAATAGATCCTCCAAACTGTGGCACTACAGAAGACGTAGAAATCCAGCATATTGATTCTGGATGTCTAACGGATGATATCGGTGAAACTAGAGTTTAATTAATATTTACTTAATTTCCAAATCATTGCAGATATTTGGTAATAAAAAAGTTGTTTTCTAAATAAATAATGTCCATTTGTTTTTTTAAATTTATAATGTACCAAACAAAAGAGGATATCTGTGGAGATGTACAATACAAAAGGGGATATTTACATGTAGTACAGAACAAAAGGAGGCATTATAAAAATTCCTGATCAAAAGGGGATATTTCATTTTTTTTAAATTCAGTAGCTCTAAACTACATGGTCAGATATTTTATCTAAATATGCTAATATAACAATGTGATTACATAATACCTACACAGATAATCTACTTTTCTGCAGACCTATGGAAATACCACAATCAGTTTTCTTAATTTTCTGAAAAAAGCAATCACATGTAAATATCCCCTTTTGAAAAGACACTCCTCAAATGTTCTATGAGTAACATATATGACTAGATTGGACTTGGATTTAATACAGGTTGAACCTGGAGCGCGTTCAAAAACTTTACTATGGTTAACCATGGTTAACTATGGTAAACTTTTGTCGTTCAAAAACTCCGTGGTTAACTACAACATAACCACGAGCATAACTTTTTGGCGTTCAAAAACTCCCGTGGTTAACCATGGTGTAGTTAAATTTTAACCCGAGCAGGGTTAGCGATAGTTAAGAAGAAGAAGAATAAAAACAATTCTTTGACATTTGTTTTAATGTTAATAATGAACAGATCAAAGTGGAATTTGAGAGATTATTTTAAATAAATAATTATTGAAAATAATTGAAGCAAATAACCGAGACTATTTTATGAAAAAAATTGTTTTAATTTTCTTTACCTCGTAGTCAACCACGGTGCGTTCAAAAACCTCCATGGTTAAACATAAACTTTCGTGGTTAAGTGAAGTGATGCAGCATAACCACCCCTTACCTCGTGGTTTACTATCTATCTATCTATCTATCTATGTGCCCCTTAATCCCTCGTGGGACATAGGGCGGAAACAGTTGCCCTCCAGCGGACTCTGTTTTGCGTGGTTTACTATAGTAAGGTTTTTGAACGCGCTCCGGGTCGTATAGGGTAGTTGAAGTGAGATAGAATTTACTCAATCGGTTAAACTTTACCACTTAAGTAGAGTTCGAATTTCAAAGGGGGTTGACTTGAAATTGAGTTTAAATGCTATTGATATTGAAATATATATTCATTTTGTTTACTTTGTTTGCAATTAAGTCTGTTCGGCGATCTGCTCCAGCTCATGTTGACACACAAGAGCGATGATACACGGCTCACTCCATGCAACTTCGCTACTTGTCTCATTTTAGGTTTTCACTGAAAAAACATATACAAAGGCTACCTGTGTAACCGTCTTTCATCTCCGAAACGACTATATAGCTAAAGACGCGTGCTATATCTCAAACTTAAGGTCTACGTCCGCATAAAATTAATCGAAGGTGGACTTAAGACCAAAAAAGTCAATTTTGTCTGCTCAGGTGGGAAAATGATAATTTCATGCAAATAAACATTACTTAGATGGATGAGACCCAAGTTTCTTCTACTTCGCTTGCTAATTCGAACCTTGGGCCAATCCGCTTCTTCCTCCAGGCGTTTCTTTGTTCCGCAGCTTATCTTTAGTTTCTTGTGTTGAGGAGTCTTGTTACAAGAGTCTTAACATCGTCTGTCTTCCCACCTTGACCGTAGCTTACCATCTGATCTTTTCCAACTTGGTAGTAGATTTACTTTTTTCGTAGTACATAAACTTTTTTCGTGGTAAACATAGTAGCTTGACCATTGACGTAGAGTGAATGTCAGCCGCCCGGGGCGAAAGAAAATTTTTCCGCACTCTTATTTAGGTATTTCAATTTAAAAGACTCTAATTCACAGTAATTCTAAAGAACTTTCGGCAATAACAGTCACCATTATTATGTATTTACTGCTATACTGCTCGTGGCATTTCTTCATCTTTCTCCAGTTCGTACGGCCTCTTCTACGCTTAACTTTCTGCGGATGGCCTTCAATGATACTTCCACTTTCCTCCACATTTCCTCGAACCCAATCATGAGGTCTAGGTAGGATGTTTTCCGGCATTAGTGACGCCCCGGACATTTCTTTTAGTTCCGCCCTTTCATCGGCGAATCTTGAGCAGGTAAAGAAGACGTGCTTCTTCTTCCATCCCTGAGCATACCGGACACAACGTTAAATCAAAGTGCCCAAAGCGGTGGAGGTATTTCCTATGGTCCCCATGTCCACTGAGGAGGTATTTCCATGGCCGTGTTCGAGAGGAAAATACTTAGGAGGATTGTTGGCCACTTATGTGAGGAAGGACGATTCCGAAGCCTCTGCAATGACGAGATCTACGAGCGCTATCGCGACATAGATGTTGTGAAGAAAATAAAACTCGGTAGGTTTCGGTGGGCAGGGTATCTAGCTCGTATGAGTGAATATGAGCCTGCTCGGAAAGTTCTCTGCAGTAAGACCTATGGGGTGCGACAGCGAGAGAGACCGAACCTCCACTGAAAGGGATAGAATTTAGGGATACCAAACTGGATTGCATCGGCTCAGAATCAGGATGGGTGGAGAGAACAGTTGCGAGAGGCCACGATTAAGCGTGAACCATTCGATGGCCGACGCAGAGTTCGGGTAAATTCAAAAACTCATTACTGCCGCATCACTGCAGAATTCAGCTACAGACTTCAAATTGAAGTCTGTAGCTGAATTCTGCAGTGATGCGGCAGTGATGAATTTTTGAATTTACCCTTCGATACGAGTTGGCGGTCCGAGCGAGACGTCCCTGCAATGGATACAGTGTTGTGGGTGACGCTGGGTCTCGATTCCATTCACGATGCGTTTCCATTCTTGACGATTTTTGGCGACCTCTCGAGCCTCGATAACTGATAATCGTTGATTCTTTAAGTAGCCCTCGATATTTTTTGGCCAGGTTTTCTTCAGTGCCGATCGATGAAATCTCTAGTCATGCCGGAGGGTATCGCCAGAGAAATTTATGTGACAACGGTTATCATCCGTTCGGCAAACATGTCCAAACCACCGTAGTCGACCTTTTTGTATTTCTTCTTTGACCAATGTCGCGTGTTGAACACCTCTTTGCCTAACTGTCTCATTTCAAAGGTGATCGATACGGAGAATCTGCCTCAATCATAGCATTTGGAAGACTTCAAGCTTGTTGACGTCCGGCTTGAGCAGCGTACACGTTTCCGATCCCTAAAGAAGAATCGGAAGGACCAACGTTCGGTAAAGGTGTACTTTCGTTTTGATAATAATATTTATTCGTTTCCATATGCACCACTTAAGGCGAGATGAGTGTTGTCTGGCCGATGCGGTGTGAACGTCTGTCGTCGATTTGGGTTCCCTTGACTGGGCGATGCGGGAAATGTCGAATAAGATGTCCCTTGCTTCAGTATCCGTGTCAGCGAAGTTGGTGATATCGTCGGCGAACATTTTGTTGTTGTCGTCGTATCGAACTCCGAGTCGTTCATCGAATGCTTCACGCATAATCGCGTCGATCACAACATTGAAGAGAAGTGGCGAAGCGACGTCTCCCTGTCGGACACCCGTTTGAATCGGGAACTTCTCGGATAAGTCGCCTTGAATACGAACGCTGCTGGCTAAGCCATCGTACGACGCTTGGAGAACTTGGATGATTCTCAATGGCACGTGTTCAGTTTCCAAGGCTCTCCACAAGCTATTCCAATCGATGCAATCAAAAGCGGATTTGAAATCGATGAAAACGACGACAGTTCGTTTGCCACAACGAATTCTTTTTTCCATTAGCTGATGGAGTGCGATTATTTGATCAATACATCCTCGACGTGGTCTAAATCCAGCTTGTTCTGCTCGTTTGCTTTTGATGTTTCTGTAGCCTCGATTTTATGAGTTTCGTAAATACTTTGCCGACGATCGAAAGGAGGCTAATACCGCGATTGTTTTTCTTAGGGTGAGTTGCACCAAATCATTGATTAAAGTTATTGTTAAAATTAACTTTAACAATAACAAAGTTATTAAAGTTCCAGTTTGTAAAAATGAGTTGCACCACCCAATCGTTTGTTAAAGTTATCGTTAATGGCTACTTTGATTTAAATTTACATTTTTGTGTATTTATAAGTTTAACAGTTTGTGAGTTTATTGAAAATGGCATCCCTGTTCTATGACAAAAGAACTGCCATAAGTTAACAATAACAATAACCAGTCGAATTTGCTTGGTTGAAGGTAACGTTAAAATGTTACGTCATGTTAACAATTCTTAAACGGAGCAATTCTCGTTTTGTCTAACCGGGGATTTGACAACAGATTCAGCTTTTGTCACGGTTAAAGTTAATTGGTGCAACTCACCCTAAATATTTATATCTGTTAATTTAGTAATAAAAACTTTTTTTCTTTCCTACAAAAATAAGAATTAAAAAATAATATAAACTCGCAGTCATTGGGAACTGCCGACAGACATAAAAACTATGAAATAACAATGTTTTTTTTTTCACTTGTTGGCAGTCCCCAACGACTGCCTGTTTTTTTACGTTTTTCGTTCATTTTTAAACTATATATTTTATTTTCTACTTTTTAGTCTAATATGTCTTTCACCATTTTGTGGTAGCCGCCATCTTGAATTTGGAATGACACCACACAGCTAGTTGTATTCTACCTGTCATACTCCTTTGTTTGAAGCCCGTGTTGGGGGTCGTGGAACAATTGCAAAAATCAACCGCTATCTTGGAACCGCCATCTTGTTTTTTTTACAGAATGGTCAGATTGCATGGTCACCGAACTATACATTTCGTCGCTTATCCAGAATAGTGTCATAACTCAAAAACAATGAATTTTACAGGGGAGCCATTTGAAAGTTTTTAGTTTCATACAAGCTCATGTTATGATCTTGGATTCCAGCGGGTTTCCAGCGGTCATTTTTAGAAGTATTAATATGGATTTTTGCTACATAAAAATATGCATATTTAGCTATACATTCTTAAAATAAACTCGAAATTGGAAATTTTTGAGTTGTGCCACTATTCTGGATAAGCGACGATTTGTGCAAAATTTGAAGTTGATCGGTTATATGAAAGTGTGTCAAAATCAAGTTGCAAGATTAGCATGTCGGGGACGCGAATTCATAAGTTTTTGCCCTGCTGAAAATCGCTCAACGTGCCTAAATATGTTTTTACTTCAAAACTGCTGAATATCTCTGAATAGTAGAGTACTTGGAAGAACAATTTGGCATACCCTCTGGAATTTTCTGCGTACTCCCCGGGGTAGGCGTGGCACTTTGGAGACCACTGCTCTACAATGACGAGATCTACTAAGACTATGTATGCTTATAACTTATTATGGCAGTTCGGAAAGGTGGTTCCAATGGTACATACAAGGGTCGGAAGGGAAAGGTGAATAAACTTCAACCTTTTCGGAACGGATCGGATGCATTCTGATCCTGGCTTTAGACAGGACACGCCGAGCTTTGGAATGCAAACTGGATGATATCGGTTGTAGAGCCAAACAAGTACTAATAACTGAAAACGATGGCAGGACGAGGTGTAGCGTGTAGGTCAACTGCAGTGGAAACCGAAGCTCACACAGAATATAAAGCTAGGACGTTTGTCATTGATGGTCTGCCTTATACCTCTATTAGCTCTTACTAGTTCTAGTGTGTACTATTTTTATGCAAATTAAGTCAAAAGTCCATTAAAATACGATTTCGAATAAGGCAGTTCTTGTAGACAGACTTTTGGCTCAATTATCGGTACTTAATTTAATTCTTCCTCTAAATTGAATAACAGTGAAGCTTTCACCAAAAACATTTAATTGCTTCTTGAAAATAAAAGATTCACGCCAGACTTAATTTAACTTATGTTTGGCTCGCGAAAGTTTATGTTACAAACATGTGTATTTCAATAAGTTTAAGAAGAAAGAAGCGCTCCCACAGCAATTACTGAGCGCAGGAAAAAATTACTTTGGCGATTTTCGGTTTTGACCAACTAACTCAATTCTTCTGCGGTTAATTGCAAATTCACTGTATACAAAATTTTGGCACGACGCCAAATTAGAATCGAATCGGCTGAAATGACGCGTGGAGGATTATCTAAGAAATTTCTGAAAACTTTCAAGACTTCATGCCAATTTCATGCTGTGCACGGCGGCGGCGTCGACGGAGCATTTGCCAAAGTCTGGCATTAAAAAAATGACGAACATCCTCCGTGTGCCATTTTTGATGGCTTTTGGATCGTAAATTTTTTCGCCTTGTTTTCTTTTTGTGTTGGATTTTTATTGCTCGAATCTCTTCGGCAGACCGGCGAAATCAACAATCCGAGGCTAATTAAAGATCGCCTGCTCCAGATTTTCGAAGGTTTCGGTACGAGATAACAGCGAAGAATTCCTTCGAATTTATGATGTTTTTCGAGATTTTTTAAATGGAAACATTTTTTCGTCCTGCTTTCGATATTTTTCCCCTTTTTTAAATACTTAATCTGGCAATAAACTTGAAAATTCACGTCATCCTTTTGTGCTGAAAATAATAAATTGCCGTGTTTATTTTGAAAGTTTGACAATAGTATTATTTTTAGTTTTGGGGAATTTTTTTAAATGACATATTTGGAGCACGTTGTTGAAATAAAAATGTAAGAAGAACTTGGTGAAATATTGAACGTTGAATGTATGGACAAATGTATAATGTTATTGGCCTATGACACTGCATGTATTTATAATTCTTTTGTTAACAACGCTTGACAATTATTAAGGAAAAATATCGACAAAAGCTAATTGAACACTAGCTCTATGTGCAAAAAAACAAACTCGGCATGACAACTAAATAACACTGTATTATTTTTAGTAAATCAATTTTATTATTTATTAAGCTTAAGGTTGTAGACGATTATTTCATCCACATAGTCGATAGACGATTATTTCATCCACAATAGAAAAAGTGTAAACATTAATTGAAAATGTTTACTAACACTTACGATAAATTATTTTTCAATTAATTTTTTTTTTATTATTTATCTTTATCTTTTTAAGATTTCATTTTCTTCAAGTTTTGAAATTTTATCAAAGTCGTTCTTATTTCGTATCTTTTTTGTTGCAAATTTTTGTTTCCATTTGCAATATCTTGTTACAATCTTATCTTTGGGTTTGTTGGCTTCGTTTAAAATCGATAAGAATTGTGCATTTACTCATCATTTCCAATTTAAAAATTACTTGGATATCGATACTTGAATTGTGGATAAAATTATTAGATAGAGTTTATGAAACAATAAAGATATTGGTAATGTATGAGTTATAGCGTTCCTTGTAGAAACTAAAGGGGGTCATGGGCGAAGGAATTGGAGCCTATATTTGACTTGGTAACAGGCGAAGTTCTTTATGTATGAAATTGAGTCTGTTTCAAGTTTCACCACAATCAGAAATCAGAAATCAGTGATGGAAATTAACTCTAGTCGTTAATGGATACACAAGTGTTTGAATCTGAAAAAAAATGATGGAATATTGGACATATTTACGCGGTATGTGACCTACCGACGCACAATTCTCCATACCATCGAAAAATTTGAAATCCAATATTCATTATTGGAGAATACGCGACAAATATCCAGCACTTAGTGAGGAAAATATTCATCCATTGCGGTTCGGTACCTGAGAGTACGCACAATGACGGAAATGAATCCATTCGAAGCTGTTATCAACAACTTGGCTTGTCGTAAGGAACAACTTGATCGATTCAGTATTGGACCTCTGGAAAAGCTTCCACAGTTTTCGGCCAAAGTTTTAATGAGGCAAATTTATAGACTAATGGCTCTATCACAATAACCAAAATTTACATATTTGGGAGAACGAATTTTGCAATTATTGTGTTAAAAATTGGTATCGGGAATTTTTATAAGCACAAATGAATCTGGGATCAAAATTTGAAAATTCAAAATGGGGTCACCAATATGGCGGATGAATTTTGCAAATGTACCCTGAAAACATTGAAAATCGGTATTGGTTTTAAGGTCACAAATGACGAAGCTGAGGTCAAAATTTGAAAATTCTATTTAGGGGTGTTTAAGGTCGGAAATAATGATTCTTCGATCAAGCATAGTACTAATCATTGCACCATGACTTGAACGACATGACCAAATAGTGGTATAAAGGGTGACACCTCAGTTTGACCATGTCTCATAAAAAAGAATACAATACAAGTAGGTAAAAAATCGATTTAAGTTGATTTGTTAAGCAAGACTGCGTTCGGATCAACTTTTAATTTGCGAATTACTCCTTCTAGGCAGAGATTAAATAGCATGGGTGCCAACCCATCGCCCTGCTTTAAGCCTTGCTTTACTGGAAAGAAATCCGCTAATTCATCTTGCATTCTGACTTTCCATTGTAATTTTCGTTAGCTTCACTACCTTTAGGGGTCCAGCCTTTGGGCCTTTGTTTGGGTCCAGCCTTGTTGCATACACTTTGTCCCTGCCGATACGGTCGTATGCTTGTATAAAGTCTATGAAAAATTGATACACGTCAATGTTGTATACTGTAAATACGGAGGATTTGTCTTATTGAAAAAAGTTAGTACATTGTTGACCTATTTCTTCTGAATCCAGCTTGGAATTCATTTCTGCGGCTTCTACATAATGTTCCAGTCTGGCTTTAATTATATTGGTCATTATTTCATATACTGTGCTTAAAAAAGATATGCGTTTCCACAGTTGAATTTGTCTCCTTTCTTGTGTATTGGGCAGATAATGCTTTGCTCCCAATCTTCAATAATTTTTTCATTCCTCAATATGCAGCATAGTAATTCATGTATAGCTGCTGCAAGCGATTCGCCCCCTTGTTTGATCAACTCTGATGGGATGCTCTCAATTCCTGGAGATTTTTTTGTTTTTTAAGGATTGTATGCCACTCTGTAATTCTTCCAGGGCTGGTAAATTTCTTTCTCTGGTGCCATCGTTAGATGGGAATCTGGTACATGTCTGGTGGTTCCATTTGCGTTTAGCAGCTCGCTAAAAACTTCCTTCCACCGTTTCTTTACATCTTCGCTGCCTGTTCCTATAGTACCTTCTATTGTTCTACATATACCGGAGGAGGGTTTGAAGCTTTTATTAAAGAAGTTTACTTCCTTGTACACGTTGTCCGTTATCGTTTTATGTTTCATGGAGACTTTCCTTTCCAATGGTCGGTCTGTACCAGATCTCTCTTCCAATTTTGGCGTTCAGATCTCCTATCACTATCTTGATGTCATTGGAAGGGGCCGTGTTATATGCGCGTCCAAGATAATAATAGAAAGTGTCCTTTATCGTAATACCTACGCGGCCTGTTTCTCTCCCTCAATTAAAAAAAGTCCTATAAAAGAAAACTAACTTCCCTGGTGTCTTCCAATTTTTTACTAACACTTTAGACCAAGATGTTACTTTAATACTTAAATACTCCTTTTACGTTAATGTTATTTCGTATTTTTTTGTATTTCATTTGTAATCCATTTTTTAAGTGCCTTGCTTGGCAATAAATAAATTAAATAAAAACAAAAATGTAGAAATGACAGAATAAATCTAATATTATTTTATCTAAGAACACTTAATGGATTTCAGGAAAAAAATTGCCAAGCATATCGATAAAAATTTCAATATTAAGTAGACCCAGTGGGGGGTCCACCAAATCCAACAAATTGCTTTCAAATCACGAAAGCTAACTGCTAACATACATATAATATAATCTAAAAAGAAAATGTAGGAGTATCTTTTTTTATAGATATGATGTAAAATTTATTATTAATCATCAAACAGAATTGTTACTTTTACTCCGTGGGTGTAATATATTTATTTATTTGAAATTTGCACAATTTCCCAAAAATAAATTCCCCTATAAAATAATCCTATTTATAATTTATTGCCATCAAAATACTATTCAAAAATAATCCCGAATAAATCTCATAATACATTGTATCAACCCCCGTCAGATTATAAAATCATAATTAAAAATTTTCCCTCAACAAAATAGAAATATCTAAAATAACAAAATCAAAATTTATCAAAAATTAAAAATTTTCCGCTTGAAGATCACAAATCTTTCAACATTCAATCAATGTTGACTGTTACCCATACTAAGTCTTGAAACACTTGTCACGAGGAGTTGGGTGGTGGTGAACTTATCCATTTTAAAAATAATAAATAAATGTTACAAAAATAAATATGAAATTTGAAATTGTGTGGAAAAATATTTGTCTGTGAATCAATTGGGTTTTTTTTTGAAAAATAAAAAAAGGAGAACACCACCATTCCATAGATAAGTCATACTTTATTCCATTGTAACGCAATCTATAATAAAATAATAATAAAAAAAATACAAAATTTTCTCCTGCTACGACCACGTATTTCCTCCACCTACACCTTATGCAGGCGTGAGATCTGTGTGTGAAAATAGAAGTATATTAAAGTGTTTTTTTTTTCAACACACCCGAGAAAATTCGATTCGAAATTTGTTCATTTCAGAAAAAGCGACGAAAAACTTTTTTTATTTTTTTTTATTGCCCGAGAAGAGATATAGATATTAACGTATATATCTCTATGTGACGTCATGTTGTATATGTGGCGACGTCCGAAGGGGAAATTTTTATTTTTATTTTAAACGTTAACAAAAATCCGAAACTTGCATATCTTTCAGTTAGTTGAAATTGAAAATTCGGACGCGGTAGACCGATAATATTCCAGGATAATATCTCGCTACAAGTGTTGAACAGCGAAAAATTAAAAGTGATAAAAAAATTTTAATTTAAAAAATAATAACAGCAACAAATTAAATTAAATTTAAAATGGCTGTGAGTGTTTTTTATTTATAATTAATAATTTCCTAATTATAATTAATAACTGTGAAGTTTTACTAAAAATATAAATGTGAACATCAATAATTTGTCCCCAAAAAAAAAAATAAACATTTCTCAGATTTGTCTTCTTAGAGACTGTCAATCTCAACTCATCATTAAACAACAACCATTTTTTTTTTATTTTGTTTTTAAATTTAAATTTTCAAATTAGTTTTCCCAAAATAAAAACTAACAGATGCTCGAAAATGTCACGTTAATGAGTTTTCAACGAGGAAGTTTCTGCTTAGGAAAATTCCCCGATGCGTGCGCATCTAAATAGAATTTTCGAAATAACACCTCTTAAAAAAACGATCCTCAAATCCTCAAATGTCGCTCCCCCTATCAAGTTCACTGGAAAATCCCATAAATTTTTGTGTTTATTTTTAGTGAATTTCTCAATTTGAATTTTATCTTTCCTTTCCCCCAAAAAAATATAGCCACGTAATAAGGAACAAGAAGCCGAAGTTTTGCAATGGATCTTCGATGTTCTCGGCGAGAAAGTACCATCAGGAAACTACGAAGACATCCTTAAAGATGGCGTTGTTTTATGCAAATTAGCGAATAAACTTACCCCTGGAGCAATTAAAAAAATCCAAGAAAAGGGCACAAATTTCCAATTGATGGAAAATGTCCAAAGATTCCAGGCAGCTATCAAGAAGTATGGCGTACCAGAAGAAGAAATTTTCCAAACAGCTGATCTCTTTGAACGTAGAAATATACCTCAAGTTACACTATGCTTGTACTCGCTAGGACGCATTGTACGTTGTCGATTCATAATTATTTTTAAATTATTAATATTTAATTTTTCCATAGACTCAAAAACACCCTGAGTTCACAGGACCTCAATTAGGACCTAAAATGGCCGAGAAGAATGAACGGCAGTTCACTGAGGAACAATTGAGAGCCAGTGAAGGACACCTGAACTTACAGATGGGCTACAATAAGGGCGCGTCTCAAGCTGGAGTTGGATCCTTTGGCAATACACGTCATATGTAAATGTTAATAATTATTTTAAGGAGTTTTATTATTTTTTTATTTAATTTTTTATAATGTATTCAATGGAAGTATTTTTATTTATATTTTGAATAGCTTAATATAAATTTAATCAATTAAAAATGTTTTTGTTTTTATTGTTTTCTCGATCCTTTTTTTTGTTGGCAGTCCTAAGCACAGGAATCAGATTTTGTATCTACTTCCAGTCCGTTAAATCGTTGGTGCCAATGACCCCAAATACGGAATTCGATTCGTCAATCGAGAGCTGATTCGATTGTAAATTGTGACGTTACGTGATTGCACTCGAATCGAACATAAAATACCATTTTAACTAAAATTGTGTCGTAATGATGAATTTTTTGAAGAACATTGATTGGCAATGTTATTTTACGAAAGCTGTTTGTGTTTAAATAAATACAACACAAGCATTCGACCATAATAATTGTAATCGTGAACTGTCATCGACTCAATCGACTCGGTTCAGTACAATCGAAAATCGGACTATATTACTTTTTCGATTTGCCATTCGTTCGACTGTTTGACGAGAATCGGACTAGGGGCCAATGTCTACATAGTAGACCCCGTGCCATAACAGAAGGCAAATTAGCATTTGGAATTTGATAATACAAACGGAGCCGGTAATTTGGGTTTTTAAGGGAATTGCTGACTTGTCGGATTCACTTCTCATGGAAACAGTGTTTTTTTCATCTTCTTCGATGGCTCTACAGCCCAATTCGAGCCTTGGCCTCCACCAGCGTCTTTTTCCTCTCTGCTCCGCAGCTTGTCTCCAATTTCTTATATTGAGGAATTTTGCTGTATCGGCCTCAACATTATCTTCCCACTTTGACCGTGGTCAACTGTTCTTTAACCATCTGGTAGTAAATACAGGGTTTTGTTTGGTATCCTTGACTCACCCATTCTTTGGACATGACCGGCCCAACGTAAACGCAGTACCTTGACATGTGTCGAGAGTTTACACTCTTTGTATAGATCGTACAATTCGTGATTGTAGCGTATTCTCAATGTATTGGCTTCATTGATTGGGCCGGGCCGTATATCTTTCGGAGAGCCTTCCTCTCAAATATATCCATCTTATCTGCGGATTTCTGGGCGTTACTCCATGCTTCACATCCATACGTAGCTACTGTACGTATGATGGTTTTGTAGATTCTTATTTTAGTTTTTCTGTGGATGTCTCTGGATTTCATCATTGGAAGTAGTGAGAAGTATGTTCTGTTCGCGGCGTTTATTCTTTGTACGTCTATCGTTTCATCGTTGTCTTTGCTGACTGTGGACTCCAGGTATTTAAATTGGTTTACCCGTTCGAAGTTATGTTCCACCCGGTTGTGTTGTGGTTTCTTCTTCTTATTTCCACCCTTGACTGAATTAGAATCTTGCTCTTTTCGGCATTTATTTGCAGCCCTATATGTTTAGCTTCATCTTCTAATTCTCTGAATATTTATTTATTTAAGGCAGATTATATCATCAGCATATCCTTCCAACTGTTTTCACTTATTAAGCAGGGTTGCGTTCGCATCAATGTTTACTTTGCAAAATACTCTTTCTAGGCAGAGATTAAATTAGTATGGGTATGGGTGCCTGCCTATCACCCTGCTTTAAGCCTTGCTTGACTGGGAAGGACTCCGTCAATTCCAGTGGCGGTTCGTAAGGTTCAGGATAAGGGAAGCAATGCGCAAGGTGAACGATAAAAGTATCTAAGCCTTTATCTAAAAAAATTGAAAAATACCATATATTGGAGTCAGATAAGCAAAACATAAGGAAGTGTTTGCAATCTAAAAAATTTCGTTTGGAACATCTTAGTTACATCGAATACTATACGAAGTGGCTAATTTTTAGCTCTAGCAACCAAGTTATTGCATTTTGTGAAAATTTTATAATTTTGGTCGTTCTTTCTAATTATAGATGCGTATATCTCGGCATGTGTAGGTCCGAAAAAAGCAAAAGAAATAGAGGCGTTCGTTATGATATTGGCTATCAGCGATTACAATATGAAATTTTTATCTGTACACAACCTTAAAAAAAACTTAAAAAACTGCTAGCTAAGTTTTAGTGTTTTGGTTCCAAAGTTATATTTTCAAGAAAATTTGTTTAAACTTCCAAAAAGTAAAAAAATCAAATCGCATTTTGTCGTTATTTTTTTCGAAATATTTTCGCTGGTAGTGGGCGTTTTGCGCCTTTTTTCAGATTCTGTGGACAATTAAAGCCTCCAAAGAAAAAGTCGTTGAAAAACTGCAAATACTACTTTCATCTCATTTAATTTTTCATAAAAATCCATAATTTTGGTTCAAAATCAAAAAAAAGTAGTAATGATAACACCCTGCATACTTCGCATACACCCCCTACACCCAAACTTACAATCACATTCTTCTTGCAAAAAAAACTCTCAGGCAACCCGTGCTCATAGAATTCATAAAAATATTCTCTATCCCTTTAAATCATCTTTAAAGAGAATCATCAAAAATATAATGGAAGCTACAAAATTATCAGCTTATATTCAACACAACCCTCTGTTTTCCAATTAGAATCAACAATATATAAAGAGAAACTTCACCTATCCTAGATCTCTTTTTTCTTGACTCAATATACAAACGAAAATTCATATTTTAAGAAGATTCAAAAACAAAATGTCGAAGCAAAATTTTAAGAGAAAATGTAATATTGCTCGAAGCCAGAACAGATTAGCAGAAAACGAAGAGAATATAGTGTATACAGAAAATTTCTCTTGTTTTATCCCGCTGTTGGGTTCCGAAGAAGCTGTGTTTAGCTCAGCTTCTGAGGGTACTGTATCAACGCAAACCTTTGTGTGAGTGTTAGTTCAATTAAAGTGAATGTGTTGGAGGTTTCACATTGATTTTCTGGGCCAAATAAGCTGAAGATATTACAGCTTCCCCATGTTGTGTAAGGCCTCGGCCACGATAAGAGCGGAACCAGAAAAATTTGAAATTTCGAATTAGCAGAGAGCGGCACTTTAGTATTGTCACTCTACCGCTCACCGCTCATATGATGACCGTGGCTTTAGTGTTTCCAGAGCAGGAAATATATTAAGATTTTTCTTGTGATTAATCTTGATATATTTAAATTTATTTTTTTAGGAAGTTGCCTATTTGGTCAAAGGAAGCAGTGCTTCCTTTGCTTCCAAAGAGAAACCGCCACTGGTCAATTCTCCTTGTATTCTGACTGCACACCTTGTTCCATTGTCATTTTTCTTAGTTTTACCATCTTTATGAGGATTCAGCATTGTCGCTTACATTTGCACAAGCTGTCGAATGCTTGTTTAAAGTCGATGAAAAGTTGATACACGTCGATGTTGTTATTTTATTGAAAAAAGTTGGTACATTGTTGACCTATTTCTTCTGAATCCAGCTTGGTATTCACTTATTGCCGCTTCTGCATAAGGTTCCAGTCTGGCCTTTTATATTTGTAATTTTTTTATATACTGTGCTTAAAAGAGATATGTCTCTGTAGTTTCCACAGTTCAATCTTTCTCCTTTCTTGTTTATTGGGCAGATAATGCTTTGTTCCCAATCTTTCGGCAATTTTTCTCCATTAATTCATGTATAGCTGCTGAAAGCGATTCGCCTCCTTGTGTGATCAACTCTGCTGGGATGTTATCAATTCCTGGAGATTTGTTGTTTCTTAAAGATCGTTTGGCACTTTATATTTCTTCCAGAGTGGATACATTTGTTTCTCTGGTGTCATCGTTATGTTGTAGACGGGGCTCTGGTACCTGTCTGATGCTCTCATTTGCGATAAGCTCGCTAAAAAATTCCTTCCATCTTTTCTTCACATCTTCGCTGCCAGTGACTATAGTGCCTTCTTTTGTTTTACATATACTGAAGAAGTTAACTTCTTAAAGAAGTTAACTTCCTTGTATGCTTCCCGTGTTTTGTTTTGCGCAAAGTTTTCCTCTGCTCTTAGGATGAAATTTTTGGCGAATTGTCGATTATCTTTCTCTTATCATAACCCTCTCAGTATGGGTCCGACCAATTTCAAATTTTGCACATATGCATAGTTTGCTGGACAGTGAAAACTGACCATTTTGTAAAACTTTTGACAAGTGGAACACAATTAGTGGTGTAACGTTATTCGAAATTCAAAATGGACGCCAACACAAAATGGTGGAAGACATATAATAGACTAAATTACTCCTTAAGAATAGTTTCATATATAGAGCAAAGTATGAAAAATAGTTGGGTAGTAAAAACCAAGCGTTACCAAAAAACAACCAAAAACAAACGTTAATGCAAACAAAACCTGGTCTGGACTGAGCCTGCAGTGAGTGCGGTCGAGTCTTGTCGCCAGTCCACTCTAACCGCCTTCAAAGAAAAAAAAAATATCCCGGTTCCGCAATAAATCGCCATTTCAATATCATCCCAAATTAAAAATCAAAATAAACTTGAAAAAAGTGCAATAATAAGTGCTCAAAAAAAAAACATAACTAGTGTAGTGGATTTAAAAATATATAGTGAAGATCACCTGACGGGACTTTACATCAACATACTGACGGACGGCAAGTAAGTTTTTCCCGTTTTTCCACTTCCCCGCACTCCGAGCTAGACATCGCCGGCGCTGCAGCATTTATCGGCCAGCTGATAGGAATCGTCTTGTTTCAGCAGGCATAACACTGCAACAGGATTGTTCCCGTTAGCCCCGATGGTTGCATCGCCGGCGGAGCCAGCCACCCATGAGGTCATGGACCTTGCGTCGGAGAGGCCCCTAAACAAAAACAAACATTTTTCTATTGTTTTTTGTAACATTAGGGGTCTCTCTTCGAACTTCTCTCACGTGATGTGCCACCTACATATCCATGCCCCGGCCATTCTCGCACTAAGTGAGACTCAAGTTACCGATTCCGATCTTGATCGATTTCAGGTGACTGGGTATAGCTTAGTGCACAATTTCTCTGACCATAGGGGTGTCGCCATGTATGTTAGGAATGACGTGGCTCTCCAGAAGGTGTGCAATAGCACATCTTCCGACTTCAATTACATATGGGTGAAAATAATCCTTCGTAGCCACGTCATATTCTTCTGTTTTCTATACAGAAGTCCTAATATAAGTAATGAAGCCTCAACGTTAGCCTTCGATGCTATATCTGAACGAATCTCCGGATTTTTATCTTCCCACCCGGAGTGTGAAATCATTGTTGCGGGTGATTTTAACGTTCATAATGTCAATTGGCTAAATTACTCGAATGGCACCAGAATGGCACCAAGACGCCGAGATCTTTGCAGACTTAAATAATCTACACCAAATCGTTAATTGTCCGACACGAATTCCGGATGTTTCAGGTCACGGAGCCCATCTTCTTGACCTATTTCTCACTTCGCATCCCACTCGATATTCCGTCGAGGTGAGCTCACCCCTTGGCAACTCGGACCACAAACTAGTCAGTGCCAATTTCCCATATCCATCCTCCACTCCAACCGGCACAGTTCCCAAAAGAACTGTCTGGCACTATGGGAAAGCCAACTGGTTGGGTCTCACTCGTTTCTTTCAAGCCACTGACTGGAATTTGTGTTTCCGCGGTGCCAGTGCGAACTATGCTGCGCTCTGTATTACCAAAATAATACGGGCAGGAATGTGTTTGTTCATTCCTCATTCTACTAAGTCTATAAAGCCTAGGCCAAATAGATGGTTTAATGGGGAGTGCAAGAACGCAATTAATGCTAAGGAAGCCGCCTATAGAGCGTACAAATGTTCCCCAAATGAGTCACTTCGACGTGAATATATGATATCGAGAAACTCCTGTAATTCCATCATCAGGAAGGTCAAAACGTCATTTGACGACAAGATGCGAAGTAAGATCCTAAATACACGCGTAGGCAGCAAAACTTCTGGTCCTTGGTAACTTCCATCAAGAAGAATTTCACGTCTTCCGCAGTTCCTCCATTTATCAATGGGGAGGAGGTGATAACAGAAAGCAAATCCAAGGCCGATTTATTGGCATCTCTGTTCGCCTCAAATTCTTCTCTACCCGAAGCTGATACGTCACCACCGGTCCTTGAGCGCAACGCCCATTCAATGGACGGAATCTTCTTCAGAACGCGCGAGGTGTATAAATGTCTCAAAGAACTCAACGTCAATAAATCCACTGGCCCAGACAATATTCCCCCTATGGTACTTAACAAATGTGCCTCACCTTTGGCTAAACCTCTGCGCAAACTTTTCGCCCTGTCATACTTCTCCGGAGTTTATCCCAACTCTTGGAAACTAGCTCATGTTCAGCCCATTCCCAAAAAAGGTGATGCCAGCGACCCTTTAAAGTACCGCCCAATAGCAATTACTTCTGTTCTCTCCAAAATCATGGAGATAATAATCAATCGAAGGTTGATGAAATATCTGGAATCCAACCAAATTTTACACGACAGGCAGTACGGCTTTAGACCGAAAAGATCTACTGGCGACCTTCTTGTGTGTCTGACTGAGGCTCTCAACCAAAACATCCATCGCTTCGGTGAATCTGGTTTGGTTGCTCTAGATATATCCAAGGCTTTCGACAGAGTATGGCATCCCGCTCTGCTGCTTAAACTCCAAGCTATTGGTATCGACTCAGTTCTAAGGAACTGGATTGAGAGCTTTCTTTCTGGCCGTTCAATCAAGGTAGTATTGGATGGCGTTAAATCCAACCCTCATTCCATCTCGGCCGGCGTTCCCCAAGGCTCGATTCTCTCACCTGCCCTCTTTCTTATATTCATTAATGATCTGCTCTCAATCCCATCCAACCCACTTCACAGTTTCGCCGATGACGGTACTTTGCGTTACTCCCACACCTTCGATAATATAGGGCAAGCACGTGCCAGACCTTGTCCCGTCGACCGTGAACTAATGTCCAATTCTATTAACGGGGACATTGAACTTATTCTTGCTTGGGGCCGCAAGAATCGTGTCGAATTCAACGCAACCAAAACTAAGTACTGTCTCATCTCTACAAAAACCTGCACCACCCGTCCCTCTATTTCAGTGGACAATAAGAATGTAATGGCTGACCCATCTCTTAACATCCTAGGCGTAACCTTATCTTCTGATCTGCGATGGAATAATCATATATTCCAAATCGCCAAACAAGCTTCCCAATGCCTGGGTTTCCTCAAGAGATGCAAATTCCTTCTTCGGCCAACTGCTCTGGCTACAATCTACAAGTCCTTCATTCGGCCCCGCCTTGAATACAACTCCTATATCTGGGCAGGTGCCCCAAAAACCACCTTGGCTTGGCTGGACAAGGTGCATGACCGCGCCATCAAACTAATTGGCGATAGCACCCTTTGCTCCTCCATCGACCCTTTAAGCCATCGCAGAAATGTAGCAGCCCTTAGCAAATTTTACCGCTATTACCATAGCGACTGTTCCACTGAAATCAGAAACCTCATGCCTACACGGCAAATTTTTTCCCGCAACACAAGACTAGCCAACTCGGCTCACCCGCATACGCTACAGCCCTCCTCTTCGCGCACATTACGTTTTAGTAGTTCGTTTATAAATAGAACAACTCGATTGTGGAACTCCCTTCCACAGTCGGTGTTTCCGAACTCATATAATATCTTAGAGTTCAAACGCAAGGCACATCGACATCTACTCACGCACCCTCCAGACCCCTAACCTATCCTTTCTCCTCTATCCTTCAAATCAAGCTTACTACTAGACACTGACCATGACTTGAACGACATGACAGACATGTAGTACAAAGGGTGATTCCTAAGCTTGTATTTACCACATAAAAAAAAAAAAAAAAAAAAAACTTGATTTTGACCCACTTTCGTATAACCGATCAACTTCAAATTTTGCACATATGAATAGCTCCCGTGAAAATGCAATCTGACCTATTGCTATTTTAAGACAACCGTTTTTCAGGAGTAAACTCCAGTCACACGTCGGAGTTGATACGCATTTTTTGGTTTTTTTCTCTATTAAGCCGTTGTAAATATGCCAGGCGGAAGAACTAAAAATTCGTCCAATGAATTAGGATTCACAATCAATATGTTGCGATTTGGTCCATATGCAACAAGAAGTTAGCCAATACTGCTGCATCCCTCTTAAGGGAACATAGGCAATCATTTCTGCTCATAGCAGGTTTTTTTTTTTTTTTAATTTATAACATCTGAATTTATGTTTAGGAATATGTGCAGATTATTTTACAATCACGTGTAAGATCAAATGAATATTTCAATGTCTGGAGAAACATAAAATCAGTGTGCTGCATTTCTCTCATTAGAAGTTTAATGCTCCCTCTACATCCTCATTTTTTTCATCAATTACTAGCCGAGTACAGTCAAAACTTACATTATCCTCCAGTTCATCATCTCTGTCGAAATCTTCCCATTCATGTTAGCTAGACACTCTCTTACGATAAAAAATAATATAAAGCTAAATATATGGATAAATTCTCATTAAAAGAAGAGGGGAAATAAGTAATACTCTACTAAATTTGTTTTCGAACACAACCTTCCACTGAATATAGATAAGTCGCAACATTTCAAAACTTTTATTAAAAAAATTCGTGATGTATATTATGAAAAAATACCTAACAGAAAATATTAATCCTCAACTCTTCTCGATCACAATGCTAATGCTTTCCTTGACACCTGGCATCTTACAGCTACAGGAGAACTTGAAAGTGGAGGAAAGTTAGCTGACATAGTACATTTTAGTACGAGTACTTTTCGTTTTCCATCTGAGCTTTGTCCGAAATTACCAAATAAGCCTCAAATAAAGCCAATTTTAACATTAAAATTGCTTATAACTACAAAAGTAAAGGCCGCAGCATAGAAGTTGTTGGACATTATTTATAGGAAATTGTCTAAGCTTTCCAATTTTGTAAAATTTTGTAAATGGTTTCGTAATAACTACGTATTTTTTGGAGAAAAGGGGGTTGAAGTTGAAACTTTAGTAAAAAAAACAAAATTTTGACGAATCATAACTCTGGAAGTTTGGCTATGTAAATTACGTTGTTATCTACGTGTAAATAACTGTGTAGTTTACATTGCGTAAATTACGTGGCCATCATACACCACAGCCATCTGAAGTTTTCACCGGCCGAGCCGGGCAAGTTCAAGCAAATTATTGCACTGAACTTCAACTTTCGGCTTAGTTCATTTTCACATTTTCATTTTCAGGTACATTTTCACATATTGAATTCTGGAAAAATCAGAATCAGGTTGAACGTAAAATCTCGCTCAAAAAAGAATAATCAAATGAAATAATGGAATATCTTTTGCATTTTTAACTTTTACCGAAAAACCAAAAACAATTTCAAGCACGAACTGAACATGGCAACCGGTGAAGCTACTTATGCAGAGTGAACTGAACTTTATTGAATTAAGGCCGTTGAAGCCGAGGTATTATCAATGAATACATAACAAGTTTCACTGAAAGCATCCCGAAAACTATTTATATTTAACATTCAATATACTCTAACTTTATTTAAACATTCAAAGGTATTTGAAATTACTTTTTCGCTGCCATTATCAAAACTGTTTAAGCAAATTAAATTACCAATCAGAGTTATAATTAAGTTCCAAATGTACAGAAAGAAAACAAGACAAGATCTGAAGATCATTGCATGTGGTTGTTTATTGTTTATCATCTGTTCTATTAAACAACTTTGAGCTCCTTGGAACTATAGAAAGCCCTATTTTTTGGGTCAAGGTATTCAAATTTTAGATTTTGTTGTTTTTACCTTCAAATTGCAGTGATTGTTTACATATTAAGAATCACCAAGATATCGGATAAAAATAAATAAAAACATCGAAAAACATGAAAAACTATTTTAATGTAATTTTAAGGTAAAAAAAAAACAATTCACACCTACTACACAATTTTTGAAATTTCTTCATGGTACTTTTTATAACAAATTCATAATTTCATTCATCATTTCACATTTTCCCTAATCTCTTTCATGTTTCTCTGATTATTTTATAATTTATTAAATACATTTTGTATTTTGTCCCACTATCCATGAACAAAATAAATATCTCAACCACTTTTTCATGCAATAAACAAAACACGTAATCGTCTCTAAACAACTAAGAACAAAAGTTATTTTTATATTTGTTGATTTCACGGATGATGCAAGGTGAAATCTTATTTACTACTAATAACTTAAATTTCGTATTTCAAAATAAAAGATTTTAGAACATATCAAAAAGTCACACTTGAATTCCATAAATAAAATGGCGATACATATAAAACAAAAATAAAAGGGAAATATTATTTATAAACGAGTGTTCTTTTTGCATCATGTCAAGGAAATTATAAATTTATAAATTCTGCTAAACATACATAAATCCCGGTTGGCGTTAAAAGCACAATCGTAAGTGAAACATAGCATTTTTATGTCCTCACAGATAACATAAACAATGCCTCAAAGACGACTTCATTGATGAAAATATTATTTTTGTTTTAATTCAAGAATTTTTCGTTTTTTCTTTCTTTTTTTACAAAATGTACACAATAAAAAGTGCGGAGGATTTTTGCTGTTAAATTTACACAATTTTCTCACCGAAGAAAAAGCACAAGCTGTTTATAACGAATGGTATTAAGGCGGGCTGACGTGATGAAAACCATACGTGCATGACAAGTTTAATCGGATTTTCCAAAAATAAAGTATCGGACTGACTAGTCGTGGTCGTTTTTGCGCAAATTTTAATATGCAAGTTTTTATTTTTAGAATATTTAAGAGAAAATGTATCGGTATCCATCCACATCATTCCACAAATGTGGAGGTTAACCAAAGTAAAAATTTCTACAACAAAATAACAAGAAAATTTTTGGACAAAACGTTATCTGAGAACACAACGAAAAACTTTCAACGGATTTTTTCTATTGTGAAATTTTGAATTTTTATAAAAGCTCAAAAAAACTTGTCTTGATCATGGGTAATTTCTGACAAAAAGCCCATTTCATTGTCTAAGCAAAAGCTTTTAAGATCAGGGAAATTTTGAGGATCTTTTATTGAGCTCTTAAATATATGCAATTTTTTTTAGTTTTTTTCCGCTGTTAAAAAATGAACCAAAAATAAACGATAATTCTTATGTTTTTATTTTTAGAGACTAAACTTAGGGGTCGTCCTTTGTACGTTCATCATATCGCTCGGATCATGGTGCAATGGCTAATATTAATTAAGCTTGAGGCCGAAGTGGACCTTGATTCTGTCAATCTGCAGGAAGCAACCATGGCAGCCTTTGAAAGCAGAAGTAGCAGCCGAAGTGTTGTTTGATAGATCAATGATTTGTAGGAAAAGTTAGGTAACTATACAACAGGGCTAAGGTCTTGGGTAACTGGGATCTCTACAAGAAAGCCCTCACCAATTACATCAATATCCAAATGAAGGTCATGAAAAGTCGTCTACGAAGAAATAGACAAATTTCCAGCCTCCATGAGTATACATAAACGTTTTGTCTAAGGATTACTCAAATCACATTGTCTCCCTCAAGACTGCCGAGGGATTCTTTACGGAGAGCACCAGCGATACAATGGAGTTATTAATGAGCACTATTTTTCAGGGTTTTCTAGTAACTGACCTTGGATTTGCTTTCCATCTAACACCGGTCCGTGATAGTTTTTACTAAATAGGAAATAGCACCTTCAAGCCTTTCAAGGTAACTGTGAAAGATCAGATCTTCCCGGCCCTCGTTCAGAGGGTATTGAAAGAGATTCTAGATTCTACCAATTTCGCTGCCATTATTTCAGGGTAGCTTTCCACTGGCCCAAATTCTGGAGTGTTGGAGAGGGTCAACTTTATCTCTAAATTGGGGGAAGGTCGTACAACACAACAAAATCCTATCGCCCCATCAAGCTCTCCTCCTTTCTCCTGAAAACGCTGAAGAGCTGCGCTGTTAGGCTGACCTGTCTTAGTACCTTGGGAGCTAAAAGCTCCTGTCCGATTACAGTTCTGAGCCATACAACAGGTTATTAGCCTCACGCCAACTTTACTTGGAAGGGACTAGCCCGATCATATTAGCCCATCCTCTCTCATAGTACAGTTATCCGTGGCCACCGCTAGCGGGGCGGGGTACTGCGGGCTATTTTCCTTTCAGTATTACGTTGCCATATGGCAACAACGGCGGCTCGTACTCGAAAATGATCTACAATGATCTACGTATGATCTACAAACTTTGTAAACACTTTGTTTTTTGGGCGTATTATTTTTATTTTATTTTATTTAAATTTAAATTATAGTTTAATAATAATAATTTAGTTTTTAGCTCTTTTAAGGCAATACTTGTATAATTTTACACTATTTACACTATTATTAACAAAAGATGATGTTTTTTTTTTGGTTAGATGTGTCAAAGGATCTTAAATGAATATATTGCACTCATTTTACAATTGTTTTATCTCCAATTTAAAAAGGTGAGCCGAAAGGGTTAAGCCAGGAGACTAAACCTGGAACCATTGCTTTCGTTGTCCGATACCATTCCTGCCACTTTGGCCACCGACAAACCGTTTACGACGATTATCAGAAGTAGATATAGTAGCACGGCAGGCACCTCTTTAGAAGAAGCTTTGGGTATTCGGATGGAACTAAAACCCGATAATCGAGAAGGCCATGGCACATTATGTCCCAAGTCGCAAAATAGCAAGGGCCCTTGAACACTACCCCAATTGGCTTTCAAGCTGAGGTACTAGTCATCCAGGTGTCTGTTACCAGTCAAGCATTAATAGAGCTCCAAATATCTCTAATATCACTATTTTCCCGGACTTCTTAAAATTCGTAGCCTAGAACGTTTTTAAAGATCGGGTTGGCAGAATAGACCAAAAAATAGGGGACAGAGCACGCACACGCTCCCTTAGACCTTAGACTTCCAATAGCTCTATCTACTATTTAGGTTTGCCTAACTAAATCTTGATTGTACTCATGGCCGGATTTATATATTGCGGGGCCCCAAGCACAGCCTCGTGATGGGGCCCCCGAACAAAGACTACCACCCCCCCCCCCCTCCACACACAAAAGAAAAGGTATTTAATGAGAAATCAATTAAGTAAAATTGGAATATAAATTTTTGTTAACTAGAATATAAATTTTTGTTGTTTGGAATATAAATTTTTGTTAACATCTTTGTGGGTCCAGTTCCTAGTTCTCTTTCTCCTCTCCCTTTTATCTAAAGAGGAACCAAATAAAATATAAGATGCGCGGGGCCCCCTGAGGGTAGGGGCCTCAAGCAATTGCTTGTTTTGCTTGTTGGTAAATCCGGCACTGATTGTACTATATGAAGCCCTTTTCTTTCTTTTTGGTCCGATGAACCGACTACAAATGAATCTCCATGCTATTCGAATGACCGTGGGCGGCGGAGCGCGTGGGGAAATTCACACCCTAAATATTTCAAGTACATCTGATAATCCAAAACGTTGGAAGGCTATCTCGGTCGCTGGCGACGAAGGAATGTGGGCGGAGGGCCATACGAAAACTAAATATAATCTATTAAGACCTTATAACTGTATGGCCTAAGCTTTTCAATCCCCAGCAAACTAGCATCTAAAAAGGGGATTGCTTCAGCGGCATGCCGAAAGATTTCCACGTAGATTCCCCATGAGAACCAATAATCATGTAGAACATGAGGCGCATGCCGAAAGAGTATTGTCGTGAACACCGCTCAAAAAAAATCAGCGATACTAAAGTGAGGTATGCCTTATCCGTTCTTCATAATGGCCTTAATAGGCAAACCTTGTTTCAAATAAAATGAGGCAATATCTGCCTTACGTATTTAGAAAGCTTTTTGAAAAGCTTTAGATAAACACCCTAATACCCCGGCTCACCGTCCATACTGCGCAATTTCAGGCAAATTGGCAAACTGAACCTAAAAATAAGCTCAGTTGGTATACAATTTTCACATATTTAACTGAGGATAAACAAACATCAGTTCGTCCAACTGGTCTTGAACAGAAATTGAAAGTAAAAGCTCGCTTAAAAGGAAGTAATCAACTGGAATAGTGGTGACATCATAAAGCTAGCGCTCCTGATAAATTATACAAAATTCATATGGGAACAAGATTTCCACAAAAAAAAAATTGTGTCGTGTGAACGGGCCATAATGGACAGAGAAATCTCGCACTAAATTTAGGATATTTCTGTACCACCACACTCACTGAAAAGGCCTTGTAAACTATATAATTGCACCTGGCTTTTAGGTCCTTTTTAAAGTACATTTTTAATTTATAATTGTTTACCTAAAATTTGTATTTACATATCTCAAAAACAATTAAAATACAAATTTCTTCTTAACTGAAGGCCAGAAGCTCACCATCGATGTTGAATTGAATGCAATCTCAGGCAGGAAGCTGTAGCCGGTAAAATGTAGTAGAGATTAGAAAAGAAGTTCCAACTCGAGCACGCGGTTTTATTGGACCGGCTCCCATCCAAAACTTCCGCGACAAAAACCTGACTTCGGTGATCGAACACGAGATGGCTTCCACGCTTATTATGGTTAGAGGATGATGTCAGCAGAAAGGTCAGTAAATTACCGAAGAAAGAATGTTATCTATATGGGACAAATGGAAAGACGAAGAGACATATACACCGTAGTGGAAACGAACCCCAGACCTCTGCGCAGGGGCGCATTATTTTTTCAAGGTGTGAATTACGTAAGTTTTTAGATAATTTTAATAAAAAGTAGTCTGATGTAGTTGAAGTAAGTTAGGTAAATACTCAAAATATTTTCCTGCCTACGATAGATCCAAGGTATTACAGTAATGGTAAATAACAGTGGTAAATTAGATAATAGATTTTGGTTGGTTTATTAAATTAAAAAAAACTCCATCTTTTGTTCTTGTTTTTTTGCAATCTTTTTCAAAACTAAAGGAAACTAAAGTTCACTTTGCTGTTCGGGATATACTGATTGGGAAGACTAGTAAAAAAAGATGGCAAAGTTTTACCAATATGGAAAATTTTAAATGTCGGAAAGAAATAGAATTAACATTCAGGGTGAATAAAACCGTAGATACTACGTTGCAAAAAGAAATGTCTGAGGAAGCTCAGCAGTGGTCAGAGATTTTAAGGCTAGCACAAAAGGCCTTTTGATAGACTTACGAAATGTTGTTCCTTTTCAGGAATTTATTGAAAAAAAGAGGTAAATTGTTGCCAAATTAGAAGTGCCATGCGTATATCTCGTCTATACAACTACAAAAGTTGTCTCAGGGAGTTCAAATATGAACTGCGAAACTCAAAAAGGGAATCCTGGAAGACCTTTTGTGCGACAATAGAAGGTTTTTCGGATGCCGCAAGAATGAGAAAAGTTCTCTCGAAAAGCCCAATGTGCCAAGAAATGCTGCAACAAACAGACGGTACATGAACCACAAGCAGTCAGGAGTCATTGAAACTCCTACTCGATACTCACTTTCCTGGCTCAACATCTCTTGCTGCATCTGCAGAAATAGGTTTTGAGGGCCCAGCTAGTACACATAATTTGGGCACCATTGACAGATTGATAAACAGGGATTTACTCCTGTGGTCCATAGAAGGTTTCATGCCTTATAAAACACCGGGACCAGATGGAATTTATCCCATTGAAATTCAGAAAGTCAGTGACCTAATTCTGAATTGGCTCGCAGCCATCTATATGAGCTCCCTTAGCCTAAGCTACATTCCAACATCCTGGAGAGTAGCGAAGGTGGCTTTCATTCCGAAAGCGGGTAAAATCTCCTACCACAATCCAAAAGACTTGAGACCTATATGTCTCACATCCTTTCTCCTCAAGATACTAGAAAGACTTGTGGAGATCCATGTTAAGCAAAGCATTGATAAAAAACTGCTTTCTCCCTCGCAGCATGCCTACACGAAAGCTAAATCAGTAGACACTGCTCTCCACTCTTTGGTAGCGGTCATCGAAAGATCCCTTGAATTCAAGGAATTCACGTTGGCTGCTTTCTTAGATATTGAAGGTGCGTTCAACAATGTTGAACTTTCTGCGGTCACGAGGGCACTCCAGCGTCTGAATGTTGATGGGTGCTCCAGGTCCTTTATTGATCAGCTGCTAGGGTGCAGGGTCGTAAAGTCTAGCCTGGGGCTTTCGGAAGAAGTCAGACGGGTCAGAAGAGGCACACCACAAGGTGGGGTCTTATCGCCGCTCCTTTGGAATATGACAGTCAATGAAGTACTAATAACTCTAAAGGAGTCTGGGTGCACCACGGTGGCCTATGCTGATGATATTGTGCTGGTGGTGACCGGCAAGTACATCTCAACAATAAGAGATATAATGCAACAAGCATTGAATACTCTTTCTCATTGGGCCACTACAAAGGGTCTAGGCGTCAACCCAGCCAAGACTGAAGTAGTGCTCTTTACAAAGAAGCATAGACTTCCCAATTTTCCTTCTTTAAGACTTTGTAATGAAACACTGCATATAAAGGAGGATGCGAAATTTCTAGGTCTCATACTCGATAGGAAACTAACGTGGAGGCCGAATCTTTTAGAAAGAGCAAATAAGGCCAAAACAGCTCTCTTCTTATGCCAGAGAACGATCGGAGTCAACTGGGGCCTTAAACCCCGCATCGTCCACTGGCTCTATACAGCCGTAATCAGACCTATACTTATGCACGGCATATCGGTATGGTGGACTGCATTACAGAAGATTACGTATCGTAAGATACTGGAAAGGGTCCAAAGAACAGCTGAGCTGTGTATCAGTGGTGCAATGAGAAGCACCCCTACAGCTGCGCTGGATGTCTTATTGCATCTTACCTCTTTGGATATACACGCCGAGCAAATGGCAGCTTGGACGGCTGCCAGGACAAAGGCTTCTCTTGGATGGACTCCATACTCATATGGCCATTCATCCATCCTTAGGGAGTTCGCCACCGCTGCGAACAACCTAGATTATACTACACCTACGTGGACCTTGGAGAAAGGTTTCAATACTATCATTCCGGCCAGAGATGACTGGACAGATGGTGTTATCCCAACTGGGTCATTATGTATCTTCACAGATGGCTCAAAAATTGGGAATAATGTAGGCTCTGGTATCTTTTCCGAGGCATTAAATATAAATACCTCTCTTCGTCTACCCGACCACTGCAGCGTCTTCCAAGCGGAAGTCACTGCGATCTGGGAGGCTCTCGAATGGTTGAAGATAAATAATATATCTCATAAGAATATATGTATTCTATCGGATAGCCAGGCGGCCCTCAAGGCTCTTAATTCTGTCGTCACAACATCCACGACTCTTCTGAACTGCCGCAGGTCTCTGTGTGAGACTGCCACTCAGTTTGATATAACACTGTGTTGGGTTCCTGGACACAGTGGGATTAGGGGAAACTGTAGGGCAGATGAGCTTGCTAGACAGGGAACCGAAGTGGAAAGGACACCCCACTTAACCCGAATGGGAATGCCCTTAGCCACCTATAAACTAGCTGTGAGAAAAATCAGCTTAGCTCGAGCCGGGCTGAGATGGACCACAGCAACGGTTTGTCGCACTCTTCATGCAATGTGGCCAACTTTGGACGCAAAGCGGTCAAAATCTCTGGTTCAGTTGAACAAAAAGGAGATAAGCCACGTGGTAAAGGTGCTGACTGGTCACTATCCCTTTGGCCCACACGCCGAAAGATTAGGACTCCCCCACAACGACTTATGTAGAAGTTGTGGTAATAAAGAAGAGGAAGAAACTGTCTCCCATCTTCTCTGTACATGTCCCGCCCTAACAAGGAAAAGAGGGACCTTCCTTGGCTCACCTTTCCTTGATGGATTGAGCGAGCTGCAAAATATTGGTGTCTCTAGACTCTGTTGCTTTATCAAAAGCTCAAAATGGCTTGAAATGACCTGAACTATGTCCCAATACCAGAATGGCATCACAATGGGCCCAATGGCGTGCCTAAGTGGGCTCCCTGGTGGGGGCAGCCATTTCAACCTAACCTAACCTATATCTCGTCTTTTTATTAAATGTTTAGCTGATAGGGCGCAAATTTGCCTACTGCACCGGGCGCAAAACAACCACGTGCCGGCCCTGCCTCTGCGTAGTCGGGCACCTTAACCCCTAGGAAGCAGTAGAGAAGAAAAGTTATCCAATCAATGGAATTAATTAATAGAAACGAGGTAATTCTACAGTTTTCGCACGTTCGCCTATCAAAGTAGTCACAGTCACTTGCGAGACTTACCGAACACAAGCATCCAGACTATTCAAACCTGACCAAAGAACTTAGAATGAAGTTCTAGATTATCAGTCTCGTCAAGATCAAAACTGTTCTAAGAAAATCAGCTTCCAAATAATTACTGTATAATAATAGCTTCAACTATGAAACAATAATTAATCTTCCAGCAATATAAAATTCTCAGCAGCAAAAACAGAAAACTTGAAGCCGAAAGAACAAAAAACTCGATTAAAAACATTTTTATTGGCCAAGTTTTTTTCGAAATTGTGTTCTGAGCTTATGATTCTACCTAATAAACAGGTTGTTCAATTCGTTACATTAATTACATTTTATTATTATAAATCCGCAGAAACTTGATTTATTGAAAATATTAAATACAGTGTAGTTAATAGTAGTTAAGAAACTCGCTTTGTTCCAGATACACTGACTCAAAAATGTGTTGCAATGTTTTGGAAATTAAATAATTTGTCCTAAACTTATCACACAAATATCGGAAGATGTATGACTGGGATAATGTAGTTTTTACTAAAAACTACTGTATCCCAGTCATCCTGCGCCCAATCTTTGTGCGATAAGTTAAGGATAAGCAATTTAATTTCCAAAATATTGCAACACATTTTTGAGTGAGTGTAAGTAATATTAAAATGCAATACGCAAATGCACATTTTAATTGTTAATAATTATCAGAAGCAAATCAAAAGTCGTAACCTATTTCATAACTATGCACCATCACGTACTCCCACATTTATTAATCCACCAAGTTCGAGGTGAATTTCGAAAACATTGTTTTTATAAAGAAATGCACAACTGGTTTCAGAGCAACTTCTAAACTCGAAATTAGACAAACAGCAAACACAAAACTGTGTCAGTGAAATCATTCTTGAAGGTCAACCATAAGGAATAGTGCAGAAAAAGAACAGAACAGAAACTGAAAGATAAATCTGACGGCTCCAGTATGAAATCGAAAATTCAAAGTCATAACCAGTCTGGTGACCTTAAGACAACATTTCGCAGTCATTGAAATTCTGTTGCCCGATCACCGATGCAATCGAACATTGACCCAGGAACTGCTTTAACAACAAAAAGAAAATTTTTCGATGAAACTTGTTTGCGAAATAATGTCAAAATTCGCAGAGCTTTTTCGAAACTAACTCTACCTTTTTGTTATTAGGTTATATTTGTGAGGTAATAAATACTGTTAGAACACTAAGAAAACTTCACCTAAATATACACGAAAGGCTGTACACAAAAAGCTGTACTACTAGTCGATGTACTAAATATGTTCTTTTATTATAGATGGCCCCAACATAACTTGAAGGCATTGCGAAAAGCGCATCTTTCGCACTTCAGAAATAGGTCAGTTGAACGAAAAACTTTTTTGATGTCAGACATCATTAGCTGGAGTAAAACCGATTCGTATGCCGTGACGGTAAATTATATGACGCCGTGACGGCATGTCGTAATATTTGTATTGAGTTATACAGAGTTGAGTAAAGAGTTGGTTTTAGAGCTGGGATAAGAATTGACTTAAGGGCTGTGTTTGCAGTTAGGAGTTGAGCTAAGGGATGTGATGAATGGATATAAGTAGAGTTAAGTTGAGCTCAAATTTAAGTTAACAGTTTAGTTGAGTTGCGTTGCGGGTAACCCTTAAGGCCCGACTGTCAATCCCGGACCAGTCTTATGCCAGTCAAAATCTCATCATATACCTAGTTTATAGCTACTCCAAAAATAATTCGAATTATGGATCATCCAAAAAATTTTGCCCTATAAACGAGGTAATTCGAATTATGGTTTAAACCGAAATGTTTTGGCTTAAGCCATAGTTATAAGAATGCATTTGTGGGAACCGTATTGTATTTAATACCCGTTTATACGCTAATTCGAAATTTGGATGTAACTTTGAGTTAAATCGATTTAATTTTTCTGCTATAAACTAGGTAATATTCACACTATCTTGCCTTTTAGGAAAAGGAAATATCTAAAAGCTTGAAGCTTAAAACGATTTCGATTTAAGATTTCCATTTTCACATTCCAACTTTGAACATGATTTCACAACCTGTAGTTCGAAAAAAGAGTGGCATGCATTTTTGACGCGATGTAATCTATAGCAATACTAATTTATATGAACTTTGTTTCCTTAATGCAACAAATGGACGGAAAGAGTACCTAAAAAGGAATGTGTTCCTATGTCTCTTGAGATTCGCGGTTTTTTGTGGTTAATAGTGCTCATACCAAGAGTTGTGGACGTTATTTTGGAAGTGGGACGTTAAAAAAAATTAAGTACCCAAGTAAAAATTCTTCTAGTTTTTGACGAGGCCATACGAGTAACTTGTTAGTAAATGTGGGGAAAAACTAGTCTAGTATTTCCCTACGAGTTATTCAAGTGGAAATGATAGGGAAAAGCTATTCTACCATTTTCCTATAAGTAACTTGTGAGGAAATGCTAGAGAAAAACTATTCTAGGTTTTCCCTACGAATAACTTGAGGGAAACTAATCGGAAAAACCTATTCCAGCTTTACCCTACAAGTAACTCGCGAGGAAAGGCTGGAGAAAAACTAGACTAGTTTTTCCTACGAATTACTTGTTAGAAAATGATAGAGAAAAACTACTCCAGCATTTTCATACAAGTTACTTGTGTTTTTCTAGAGAAAAACTATTCTAGTACTTCCCTACGAGGACCTCGAGGTGAAATGATAGGGAGGAAACTATTCTAGTAGATTCTTATAAGTAACTCGAAAGGAAATGATATGGAAACTCTATTTTAGAAATCATTTTGAGTAATTTTCGAAGAAACTAAAGTATAAAGCGATTTTAGTATTTTCCTACAAATACTCGCCAGGAAATGTTACCAAAAATTTATATATGTATGTAATCACAAAACCTTTCTGTAATCAATGTTTTCTCTATAGTCGTTCTCCTCTTTTCCACATTTTTTCCTCAAGTACGGGAATTCACGGCAACAGAACAGTCAAATACAGTTTCGTTGTGACTTTCGGCTGAATAAGAGTTAAAAAGTGAAAAAAGTGCGAAAGTTTTAACGAGAAACTAACCAGTTTTCGAATAGAAGTCTGATAGTTTTTTGCAAGTAATAGGCTAGTTTTCTGCGAAAGAATGGTTGGGAACTGGCTAGTTTTCTACGAGGGGCTGGTTAGTTTATTGCGAGTGAATTGCCAGTTTATTGCAAGTGAATGGCCAGTTTATGACGAGGCGCTCGTCAGTTTCTGACTAGATTTTCCCTACAAGGCACTAGCAAAAACTAGCGTTACATAATCCTACAAAGCCCTCACAAGTTTTCCTCACCAGTTACTTGTTAGAAAAAGGGAAAAACTAACCAGTTACTTGTAGATTACTAGTAAAAATTTCTACTTGGGTAAGGGACAAAATGTACTGCCTCGAATAAATCCTACTCAAGTCTAGCCGTAGGGAATGTGTTAATCAAATAGCTCAAGGAGTGTGTTAATCATAAAGACCTTGGGGGGAGGGTCCCTCATTTTCCCCCCTGTATCCGTCATTGGCTGCGGGAGATGTGGTATATCAAAACGCGAAGGTTTTCGAAGATTTTAGGAGATAGTTTAGATAAATTTTCTACGATTTAGGAGAGTTTGATGTTAACTTTGCAGCAACCGATTCCACCCCTTTGTCAGCATTCTTTGAACAGATACTTGACAACAATCGATGCCGTATTTTTTCAAGATATTTCGATTACATCACTTACTTTTATTACATACTTCATAAGAATAGTTTCACAACTGCCAGGCGTCCCGTGACGGGGATTTTTATGATCGGCTCGCATGTTTGTCGTGTAAACTAAGCTTAAGTGTTCAAAATTTTTCAGTCCTACTCCATCAGTTCCTCAAAAACTCAAGCTCATCTCAAGCTAATATGCTGCCTACTTGAATCGGCATATACCGCTCGAGTTTTTCAAGCTTCCGAGTACTCAAGTTGTCATGGAAACGCACTATATGACCATTAACAGTATTAAAAAAGTTCTCTGTGAAGTCTTATATCTGATAGAAAAATATATTCTATCAAAAGCCAATGCCTAGAAGATCATAATTTAGTGCTAGTGACGAACATATGACCAGCGGATCAGACACTGACCAATGCGGGCTTTTTAAAAAACCCACGCATTGAATTGAATCAAATAATTCCAATTGGACATAAGCTAGCTGATTTTATATTGTATCACTGTACATGTGTATGGAATTCACGATCGTAAAACGTCGTGTTTCGTCGTTTCGTTTCGTTTGCCGCGTATCTGAACGCTACTCAGGGGAGCTAATTTTGAGCGTTGCCAAATATGCTCCCAAAGGATCATTTTGGAAGTTTTCAAAAATTTTATAGAACGAAGAAAGCGTAATACCAGAGATAACATAATACTCCGTATAAAGATGCGACAGCTAGAATAAAAAACCCGAACGCTTTTCCCACCGGCAGACCTCTGAGATTGCCTCCACCTTAGCAACATGCAACATATTAGAATTTCCAGCTACACAAGGAGGCGAACGTGGCCATGGTCCGCAGCACAGGACATGCGGTGAGTTTGTTGATAAGGAAGCTAGAATTTTAGGAAGCAAGGAAAGGAACGGGCAACAGAATGTTTCTCGCAACATTGTCATCTTTCAAACGTTTGCCTCTAGCGTTGTCTTTTTGCCTCCACATTGAAGGATTCTCCTGATGCTTTCTATTTTAACTATTTCTTAGAACATTCAGTGTATTTTTTTAATGACTGCCTGAGATTCACTATCAATTTCGCTTGATTTCAAATTCTTGGTGAGAGGGTTTGCGATATTTTCAAAATAGGTACTTGGTTGAGGTTTTGGTTACGACTTTTTTTTATTTTCTGGTATTTCGGTATTGACTAACTCGATTAAACGAATTTAGGTAATTATTCTTTAATTTATTTTATCTGAATTTTCGCTATTGGCTTAAAATGTTGGGTTTTGGCTTTACGTAATTCTTTTGTTGTAGGTATATTGTGGGTGTAGATTTTTGGACACATTTTTTATAAAAATGCCACACAGTCGCACAATCTGGAGAGTTGTTTGCATCCCCCAAAGGCTTCATGTCAAGTCAATTTTCAGGGAAGACGTATGACAGTTCAATTATTGTAGTATTATGTTATCTCTGGTAATACTCTATAGGCCGGTTCTCGTTTGATACGGGGCAAGCAGCATTGGTTATGGTTAGTACTTAGTTCGGGAACCCTTTTCAAAATGAATTTGGTTAAAAATTAAATTTTTTTATAAACTTGTAAACCTTTATTTTCCGCCTTTTCTAGTATAAAACTCGATGAAAGTCGAAATCACAGTCTCAGATCCCTTTTTCTGCCTGGAAAATTGTGACCTGATCGTTTTTCAGATCGACCCTTTGAAATCCGATGTTCTTCGCACAGCTGTTGAAGTCCCATAGTCTTCTATTTAGGCGTCGAAATAATATAGTGAACAAAAGTTGACCCATTGCCTAAAAAAGTTCACCATCGCTGATTTACTACGGTATACAGAAACAAGGTAATGTAAGACTGTTTTTTTAGTGTATACATCACTTGGTGGCTGTTTTTTACGGTATTCGAAGATGTCAGTGCCTTTTACATTACCTTGTTCGGAAAATAATGGAGAAAAACGCAGTAGTTTTGGAAGAATCTATGTAGTATATTACCTAGAAGTAATATTACCATGCAGCAAACTAGTTGGGCTGGGGGTTTGACCCTTTCGGGTTTCTCTTCTGACTTCTTAAAAAATAGTAATTTAGCATTAATGGGAACTTGGCTTGTTCAAGAACAGGAGCCAAAGTAATCCCGAGAGAAGCTAGTTCAAATAACTATAATAGTAGTAAATCCACAAAATTTTTCTAAAGAATTTGCTTTTCCTAAACTTTAGTAAAGGAACATTTCCTTCGAAATTCGCTTCCTACACTAGAGCACGTGGTCGTATTGAGTGTGTTGAAGCACCATTGATAAACTAGGAAGCGATTTCAGGAGATATTAGCAAAATAAATCAATGTAAAGGACTTGACCGAAGTGGCAAAATGTTTTCTAACTACTGGGAGTTCCGGAATGTACTTCGATTTCCAGAAAGTGTTGGACGTGGAAATCAATTCCCCGTCAAAAAAGTGCTGATCCAGGGATTGAAAAATTTGTGATGCGTAATTTTTGCACGGTTTTTAAAGAAACTTCTGCTGAATCCAGAATATTAGAAAAACTAATCAATTTAAGGTACTTATGAGTCTTAGCCGATGTCTTTTCATTTAAACAAAACAATGGCTTGACCGAATGTTATGAAATTTTTTTCAGAGCATGTTTTCGTTAATATGCTTCGAACAACACTTTAAGCAGTCGGTATTTTATTGAGTTTCCGCGATATCGTGTAGAAAACGCCTGTCGTTATGAACATCCTTTCAGATCATATTACGCTTCAAATATCACCTCAATGAAGTTTGGTTCGCTCGATATCGTGCAGAAAAAACGGCCACATACGAACCTAAAAACTGAGAAGTTAAAAACCATACACATAATGTTAATTTGAATGTGAACGAAATTTGTATGTGATGGCTCACGTGAAAAAATAAAAGTTGATCAACTCGTTCGTTTCGTCCGCTTAATTATGGCTATTACTCAGTTCGTCTGGCGAAAAGCTTATGGAAATGTCAAATGCCGAACTTAAAAACGGATGTAGGGAATTGACATAAGTGAAGAAATCATATTCTGTTCGATCGCCGAAATCAAAATTATGTCATTGCTGAGAGTATGTAGACAACGGCATAGTACATTTTCTTCTTTTTCTTAACCATTGACAATTGGCGGAACCGCTTCCTCGAGATCCAGATCTGGCCAAAAAGTTTGGCGAAATACCTTTCCAGATAAGATCACATTGTTGATTAGTTTTTGTAAAGTTTTATGTTTCTTGAGTTTACAATTAACGTCACGATTTTAACGCTTAACTAAATACAAATGCCTCTACATCAAACATAAGTACTTGTAAGGTTCTGATGGAGGTAACTACAACAAAAGCAACTACTGTAATATAAATGAAGGGACAACAGGACTGCCTAGCAGAATGCGACACCATTTGAACGAGATTTTAAAGAAAACTATCACTCGCACATAATTTAAAATTGTTTCCCCTGGCACAAAAAATAGGCAGCTTGCACTGATGCCAATTACTAACGTATGTAATCAACACCGTATGCATATTCTAGGCTTTCATCTACGAGTATAGATGCAACTTTATGCTGCAATAATAAATAATAAAACCAGTCAGTTAATTTTAGAGGTCAAGAATTACAGAGAGTAAGCGCAATGCATTAAGGTTAAGACTGCACTGGGCTTCGCACGGGAGATTGAAGGCAACAATCGATTAATAATACCGCATTTACTTTAAAACCAATGTAAAAGGTTTTGCCAACTTCAGTGCATCAAGTGCAGTTCATTTAAAACCCAGAGATAGCTTCGGGATCACTCTCATATATCGCCGCGCCGTTAACAGAATATTTTCTCTTCTTAAGCTAGAAATTTGCTTATTTTGTCTGGACCAAAATTCGGGGGTGTTTCGTGATTTTGTTTAAGTGCAATTGAATATAAATATGGAAAGGTGTTTTTGTATATTTTTGACGTGTTTAGTCGTTGCCTTTGTCGATGCTGCTGACTTTATTACCGAAGCGCGTAAGTGAAAGTGAAATTTTGATAAAAGATTGTAAATTGGTTTTCATATGGTTTAAGTAATTCAGGTTTTCAGTTATATCGAGCAGTAAAACAATTGCATGTGTAAAGTATTTACATACAGTGAGCATCAATATAAAGTTAACACAAAAGGCTCAACAACAAAAATACACTAAAAAATCCACGTTTTTACCTCCTCAAAAAAAATCGGAGGAGGCTACACGACCCCTTAAAATCTTCGTAACAGTCTCTACTACAATTAAAAAATAATTTAAAAATTCGCATTTGCCTCTAAGGGGGTCCTGGAGGCTCCCTAAAAGGCTCAAAATAAAAAAGGGGAATTTGTGTTAACTTTATATTGATGCTCACTGTATATACAGAGAGGAAATTAAGGAGAAATGTATCTGAAAGAAATTGAATGATGCATGTCTTTTTTGATTAGCTGATCAGATGCTATTTTACATATATAAAACGGTGTATCTGATAACGATAAGATTATTGCCTAGTAATTCTTTGCAGAAGATCTCATTCACACAGAATTTCGTCGTTCGTAAGAAGAGATGAAAAGATTTCCGCTATTTCCAGGTGCGCGTTCGATTGGGATTGGTGACGAACTCGAAACTGCTGCTAGCTACTCGCAACTACCCTTGCTCTTGTTTATGGGCAGTTACGCATTAAATTTCTACCAGGTTTTTCGAAGCTTTCACTACTCAACAATAGATGGCTTTTTGATGGTTAAGTTTATAAGTTTAAAAAGATATTTTGTAAAGAAAATATACAAAATGAACAAAGTCGCTCCCATATTTTATTGTATAAAATATATGTATGTATTATATTAAACCCAGGAGCGGCGGTTTCATAGGAGCAAATGGTACACTTGAACCGGGCGCAATTAGTCGAGGCTGCAATTTCAGAAATTGGGATTAAAAATAATAAATACTTAAAAAAAATTGAAAAGTGTTCTCACGGTTGTAACAATTTACCTTTCTCATGCAAAATAAAACGGGGAAATTTCACTTCGCTCCGTGCAGGAAGTTTGAAAAAATTTTAGCTACGATTTTCGAGAAATTCGGAAAAAACCTCCCAAGCGAGAGAAAAATCTATCATCTATTTGGAGCACTTTTTGAAAATTAAGTAAAAAGCACCATATCCACTCACACAAAAGAAAAGATGTTCCGATGGCTCTGCATTGTGTATTGCTATTTACCGTGAAAAAAGGGCGCTGTTGCTACACTTTTAAATAATGTTTTAAGAATTGTTAAAAAAGGTAAATGAACTAAATGAGTAGAACAAAACTCCTTGTGGCAAGAACTCCTCTTTAATTTCTGTTGTTTTTGTTCCTTTATACCCTGACTTCATCGACCTCAGTTCAATAAAGTTAAATTCATGCATAAGTGGCTTTACCGGGTCAGGTTTGAAATTCTTGTTGCTTTTTCGCCAGAAGTTAAAAATGCAAAAGCTCACTGGAATGATATTCCATTATTCCATGTGATTACTCTCTTTTGAGCGAGATTTTACGTTAAATCTCAATTGTTTTGTTGGGCGAACTCAGGTTTAATTTTCCTAAGTTTAGTATGTGAAAATGTACGGGAACTCAAGCAAAAATTGAAGTTCACTACACTAATTTGCTCGAACGAACAAAAATGCTGTTATCGCCAATTCCCTTTTGAAATTCGACGAAGAATCGCATGGGTTTTTACAAGAGCCAACTATTCCAACAAACTATACGTTGGAATACTTTAAATTGTTGTTGTTGCTTTTAATATTAATTCTCCCTTCGGCCCTTTCTTTTCTTTTATTTTCCAACCAAAAGGGTGACAAAAAACAACAACAACCGAACAGCTGTCAGCAAGTTGATTCAAAAATTCCGTGAAAGAGTTTAGAGGTTCAAAAAATCTACCCGCCCCATCGTCCTCGCCTACTTTCTTGTCCACAAAAGATGTTTTCAGTAGTGGTGGGCAAAATGGCTCTTTTCAGTGAACTGGTTCTTTTGGTTCCGCTCACTAAAAAGAACCATTCAAAAGATCCGTTCATTCGGTTCATTTGGTTCATTGGCCTTAAATATGGTGAAAACGTCAAAACATGGAGTGCCCTAAAACACAACTACGAACAAACACATATATTTCAATAAAATACTAAACATAATTTTTGCTAGTGATAAGAATCAATGAATTTCCTACTAAAATCAAACTTTCAGTTTCAACTAATTAACTTACCTTAAGATATCCTATATTTTATTCAAATAAAATTAAAACAATCCTATTTCCCTTAAATTCCCCTTTTCGTTAAATTTTATATAATCTTCCTACGGTCGAATAATAATTTAAATTTGTATAATATATCTAATTAGAATTCTCCCTAAATCTTAAATGTTCTTCATAAAATTTTCTCAACTCTCATCTATTTCAAAATGTCTATTTCCAATTAGAATTTCTTAGAGAGAAATTCCAAATCTCTCACATCTTGAATAATATGATCAACAATACAACCAAAAAAGTTCTTTGAGAAAGATATCTCACTCTTTATGTATGCATCATTCATTAATTCATTCGCTCTTTTTCAGATCATTCCAGTTCAGGTCTTTTCATTAGAGACCCGTACATTTGGTTCTTTTCGTTCATGGTACCACTGAACCAGTGCAGTACCATTGAACGAAAGAACGGAACATGTACTACTTAGTGAACCAGTTCATTTGGCTCAGTACGCTGTTCCGTTCAGAACGAACGGATCGTTCGCGAACGACACAGCACTAGTTTTCAGTAGATTTTTGTTGGTTGGATGTTGACCCATGTGTTTTGTTGGTTGGATGTTGACCCACTTCCTATCTATTTTTTATGTTATACATACGCATTATTATGGTATAATCAAAGCCTTCTACATTTACAAGCCATGCACAACAAAATTTCACACTCACATTCAAAGGTGCATGGGACTTCAATTTTGCTGTCAAACTGTGTGGAGTGCGGTTATGTACGTTTATTGGGAATAAATTATTGGGGATAAAATCTTCTTTAAACCAAATAAAAACAAAAATTATGGACATTAATTGTAACATTTATTAACTACATATTACAAAGTTGTGATAATGTAAATAATAAATGTAATAGCATTACTAACTTCCTTCTTTAATGAATATTATTTCAAATTTTATTCCGTGTTTAACTTTCCAAGTAAAACGCCGTACCTGGAGGTAGGAAACTACCGCTAAAAATAAATTTATATAAATAATTCGGAATTTTTAGCAAACTATTCGTTTCAACTTATCTTTATTTTCTTATTTTGCTTTAAAACTGGAACTGGCTGCAACAAAAACTGGCTGGTCCTTCATCTGACAATGTGCCCCCAGAGAACAATTTCGGATATTTCAGTAGCAATCAAAGCTCAAACGAAAATTTTGCTTTTATCTTTATAAAAAAAACTCTTATTTTTAACAAAAAATCCCGGCACTTTCATTAATAGAAAACTTTCCGCGGCACGAAACACTTGTTTTCCTCGTTATCAAAGGGATTTTGATATTTTTTTCTCCATTGCCAACATAAACCCCGTAAATCTTATTAATAACACATGTTTATTTAAATTGCAAATTTATGACAGTTAATTTGGGTACTTTTTGCAATATTGTACGTTTTTTACATTGATGGAATAGCTCTTATTTTCAATAAAATCACACTCGAAACAGCACTTTCCGCGGAACGAAAACTTCTTTCCCTTTGATTTTAATGGGACTTTGATATTTCACGAATTTAAGTTGGGACTTCATACAACAACACACACACACCTACAGCATGGCTTGTAAATATAGAAGGCTTTGGGTACAATCTTAAATTTTGCGCAAGCTATGAAAATTATTTCACCCATTCCGCGAGTGCTTCTTTCTTTTTCGATTGTCCTACACTGCGTTAAAAAATGAACAGCTTATGGGGCGCAATATGGCATAGTGCACTGGGCGCGAAAAACCCAAGCGCCGCCGGCCTTGAAACGACTTCTTTTTAAAAACAAATTCTGAAAGTACGAATTGATTTTCACTGTAAAAAAAACAATTATTTTGAGGTTATATTTTACTGGTAATTGTCAAAAACCGTGTTCCAGTGGTGATGTACATACTTGGAAGTACTAGCGAGTAGAAAAAATCGCTCAATGGATCACAGGTAATGTATCTAGCTTGTAAATTTGCAGATTTGAACCAATCTTTCCAACTTATCTATTCTAAATCGTTAAACTCCTAAAACGCCATGCAGCAAACTTTCAATTTATGACTTGGTAAACGATGGTTCAGATTAAAATCCGAATTTAGCAATATGTTCCTTTTTTCCTTAACATTGGACTTTATACCTTCATAGTAAGAGGTAAAGTAATTAACCTTGAAAAATCCCTGATACTTTTTTTACTATTCCTTTCTTTGTTGATATTAAATTAACGGCCTTTAAAACTTTTTTTATGTTTTCCGGTACTCAACAACTTTTCCTTTAGCTAAAGACCATGCTGTTTCTTTTGGGTGCAGCTGAATGAAAACAATTTTTTCTAGATACATACCTCCACATTAAGTGGTAAATCTGTTATATTAAAGAAGACTTGAAAAAGTCAACTCTTTTACATTCCATTGAGCAACACCCTCTCAATTGTAAAATGCATTGGTCAGACTATTTTTTTTTATTGCACAAAGGTAAAAAGGTGATTAACTAAAGGATGGCGTAAACTAGGACGGTCAGAGTGTAGGAATAGCAAATTGGGTGATACGTGCTTGGAATCAAAATTGTTGAAGCAGGATCTTCCGAGGGCCAAGGAATGCATGTGTAAGGCTTATCTCGGGTATATTGACTAAATATACATATCCAGTTGTTGAAGGAAATAGGTGTTCATTAATAATTTTACTGTTACCTTACCGATGATATCCCAATTGAAACCGCCTTTATCAAATTGGGTGACCAAGGAGACAAGTCCTGAGAAACGCCATCTGCGATCTAAGGTCTTCACGACCTAAGCCCTTACGACACGCTCCCGAATCCTGCCTCCACCTTCATATCTTCACACTTTACATCGGGTGACCCCTCTATGCTCTTGCCTATGCAAGAGTAACAAACGAAGGAGGGTGAAAGGCGAGTGTTTCGCGCCTCAAAACGAAACAATTACCTTACTGATCTTTCAGGTTGGGTGTTCGGCGGCAGGCTGACAACCTTCCACGGTAAAACGCCCGTCACGAATCTTCAAGGCAGGCGTCGGACAGGACGGACTCAAAGGCAATGACCCAGGCAACGAAATAAGGAATTTCATTTGATTTTGGAACGCTCAACAGGACGGGAGCTCTGCGTTTGCTTTTATTATTACTGTAAAAATACGACATAACAATCACCGCTCTACAGGAAACCAAATGGACTCACAGTGGCATAATCGTTCTCATAGATGTGAACCTATTAGCAGACCCGGATGGGATAAAGGAAAGAAATATTTTCAAAACTTATTGAATCAAAGAATAAACGAAGACTTACAGGCGGAGGCAATGGTAATCACTCAAGATACGAGGTGTGACAATTAAGTAATGAGACTGATTATATTGCCGCGATTGTGGTAACCCTGCGACCTTGAAATTCCCTTTCCCTTCTCTCGGCAACCTTCCCCTCTCCATTGATATATTTGTCATCGCTCTAGCTTGTTTAGTTCGCCTGCTTTGTCGTGTTGAGTAAACGTGTGTTCGTGGTGCTCGTCACGTCACTCGTTTTTCGGGCGGGGGGCGTGCGGAGACAACCATTGTGAGCTTTGGCGTTTGGTTTCCGGGTCGTATTGAAAAAACCAGCTGTCATCGCCTGTAATAACTCGATCAAGCAGCGTGGGATCGTTTTCCACTTGTTCCAAACAGTCTTCTGCGACGGTCATTCGATGCTGCTTTTGCTCCTCGGAAAGGTTCCTTGGAACCATCTTCGCGCACAACTTTCTCATCCCTAAATCGTCGGTTAAAATTTGTCTGACTGTTTCACGGTTCATACCCAGTTCCGACGCCAACATTCGAACTGTTAAACGCCGATCTTCACGGATCAGCGCGCGCACACGCTGCGCATTCGTGTCAGTCCGCACCTCGACTGGTCTCCCGCTCCGCGCCTCGTCTTCCACGCTTTCACGCCACTCCTTAAACTCTTTATGCCATCGAAACACCTGGGCACGACTAAGAGCACTATCACCATGCACTTTTACAATTTTAGCGTAGGGGAGACTGGGTACGGTTGAAACAATTTAGATTTCATTGTCCGTAGCATCGCTACTACCGAACCAAGCAGCGATTGAGACATGCTAAATTCAAGAGCATGTTTCCATCTACCAATTCGCAGTATTATTTGAGTGCCCGGTGTTTTGTAATTTGTGTAAAATCAAATTAAAAAAATAAATAAAATTGTTTCAACCGTCCACATGCCAGGGGCGGTTGAAACAGTGATTGGGGTCAATTGAAACACATGCAAATATAGGTTACAACTTATCAATAAAAATGAAAATTAACAACAATTAACATCAGTTGGGTATTTCTACCGTAGTTATGCCTGTTTCGTCAGCATTATATATATCTTGTGGCTCAAATTTGTTACGGTCCATGACAAACTCAAGCTTGAAATAGTCCAATCATCAAATTGTTATAAAAAGCATCTACATTGCATTTGTTAAAACTAGTTTCCCGTGAAATTGTTGTAGCCTGCGCTCCCTGTACAGATAGTTCAGTTATAGCTAATGTGTTGGTGTTCATCGCCAGATGCATCTCGCTTTCGAATATATCTTAGAAGCGAACAGTGGTGCACTCCATGTTTCTCCGTCGCTTTTCGTAAAGAATCCCCTGCTTTTACCTTCTCATAGGCTTCTTTATATCTTGATAAATCCACCTGCCCCGCGAATTTTTCTTTCACGTTCCCTCGGCATCTACAGAGTAGGGAATTTAAATAAATAAATTGTTTCAACCGTACCCACAAAAAATGTTTCAACTGTACCCATGCCCCCATTTGATACAAAACAGTTTATAACAACGGCAACACTAATTTTACACAAATACTAATAGACGCTGTCATGTTCTAAAAACATTGATTCAAACAAAACAAAACCACTCAAAACTGTCAGTTAATGAAAAGTATAGTAAATTGAAAAAATTGTACTACAAAAATTCTTACTTTTGCTTGTGAAATTACAATGGGGTCCCCTGGAAGCAACCACAACCTGTAGTGATCGTCGCGCCACTTATATTCGTGTTCGAACTTGTCGTCCGCTTTGTTCGTTCTTTATACCCCTCCCCTTACTGCACACGATTCAAAAGATATTAACTCTGTTTCAACCGTCCTGTGTTTCAACCGGGCCTCGGTAGTCTAGGGGTAAGGCGCCTGACTACTATCCCAAGAGGTCCCGGGTTCGAATCCCGGTGGTGCCACGGTCCTAGCCTTTCCCAATTTCCCGCCTACATAACTTTCCTTCTTTCTTCTTCCCTCTTTACATTCCTGATTCCTCCTGTCATAGCCTTCACTAGTTCTCTTCCACGCTCCACCAAGCGCATGCCATCGGTTGGTTGAAGAGATTCAACTCGTTTCAGGAGGCATAACACTCCAGCGAGTTGTTCTCGATGCCCCGATGTCAGAGTCGCGAAATGGTTGAGAGTTGGTGGAATAAAAATATCGCAGTCAGGTTGTGACAGTTCCTTCCTCTCTTCTTTCTCTCTCTCTTCTCTCTATCTTCCGGCTAGAGCTGCTGTTCGACGGTGTATATGGAAAAAAATAGATTGTCGACAGTACAAAGGGACTTTCCCTAAGCCTCTAGTCTGCCACATAAAAAAAAAAAAAAAAAACCGTACCCAGTCTCCCCTACGTTTCCGAAGCTGTTTCGCCCAATTTGACGCAAAATTTTATCGCGACGCGTTGTCTCTTGATTTCGTTTTTCCATTTTCGTGACGAGCACCACGAACACACGTTTACTCAACACGACAGAGCAGACGAACTAAACAAGCTAGAGCGATGGCAAATATATCAATGGAGAGGGGAAGGGTGCCGAGAGAAGGGAAAGGGAATTTCAAGGTCGCAGGATTACCACAATCGGCGCAATATAATCAGTCTCATTACTTAATTGTCACACCTCGTAATATCCCGATAGAACCACCAACACTGGATGAGGTACGGGAACCTGTGAAAAGGCAAAAAAGCAACAAATCCCCAGGCATCAATGGAATCGCAGCTAAGCTCGTAAGGAAGGAGGACCACAACTCTTAAGAAACTTACACGGACTCATGTGCAACATCTAGGAGGAAGAAGTTATACCAGATGACTGGAAGAAAGCGATTATAGGTCCAATCTACAAGAAAGGAGATAAATTAACCTGTAAAAATTACAAAGGCATCTCACTCCTCAGCACCAGCTACAAAATCATTGTGGAACAAAAACCTGTTGCGGAAACCCTTAAGCCCTTCTTTCACGGGTCGACTCGTATCATACGCGACTACGACTCTACTTTGCGTCAACAACTGGTATTCTACTCGTTTGCGACCAATTCTCGTACACGCGTCAATTCTGAGACGACAGGAAATTTTCTTACTATTCCTTTGTCATAGAAAGGAATTAAATAAAAAAGAAGAATAGAACATTTTGTATTAAAATGAATTTAATTTGTTGTGAAATTGTGGCTGCAAAATAACTAGACCCACGACCCACAGCTCTCAACTTGAATAAAAAGGGGGAAGGAGGACAATCGTATCCCATATGGCTTATGGCATCAGGCCAGTAGGTAGAACCAGGAGCAAATGGATCGACTCTGTGACGGCTTACGCAGAGGCAAAGCTCAATTTCCGGAACTGGAGACATGCTTCAAGGGATCGTCAAACTTGGAGCAAGACTCTACAGGAGGTCAAGACTCGATTTTGGATGTAGCGCCATTGGATGGATGGAAAATAACCACCAATAATGTGGTGTAAACTTTTCATTTCCATCGCCTTGGAAAAGTTACAATTGATCATCTCATACCTATAGTTGGTGACATTAGGTCAGTGGTCTCTGTGAAAGGAATCTGCTCGCTGAACCAATTCTGCAACCTTTGTATTTTAGTGTTACCGCACTTTTGCAAAATTCCTCGGCTGTTATCGTGTTGTTTTAACGTTGCCAGTTCCACCTCCGTTCCATTTTCGCACGATTCCTACGAATTCACGAATTGACATCCTTTAATAATAAATTAGATTGTTGGAGTGGAAAAAGGGGGTTTTTGCGAAGACAGCCGAATAAGACCAATTTTAATCCCTTGAGACCGAACAAAAGGAAAACCTGTTTAATACCAACTTCCCGTGGCATCGTGTAACATAGCCCAGTCAGTGCGTTGAGCTTTTTCGTAGTTAGAAGTTATGGGATCATGTGATTTCGGACAGGAAATTTCAATGCATATCTGATTCATGTATATATACATTATGTTACCGCGCTAACAGAATTTTCTTTTTGGCGTTAAGTGTACTTAAAATTGCCTCTTCTACTGCATTTGCTCAATTTTAGATCATTATGACCGAACCTGTAATTTGCGTTAAGCTACTGGAATTGCGAAGAAGAAACGGACTCTCATTCCTTACTGTATATAATTAATTGAACTTCTGAATTAACCAATAAATGATGGTATTACAAAACGTTACGAGTACGTAATACTCATATTATTTGTAAACACAAAGAAACGCGATAATTTCTCTCATATTTCAATTCTGAAGGGGCCTAGCATTTTTATTATTAAAAAAAGCAAAGCATTTCAAATAAATCCGAAAATTATATTAACTTATTATTAAGTAAAAAAAATTTCCTTAATATTTTAGCCAGCTACTTAAAAGGATGTGAAATAAAGAAGCCAGGATTTACGAAATGTTCAACAGAAAGTATTCAAGGACTCTTCAGACAATTAAAAACAGGTGAAATAGATGTTATATTTCTTTACAATTTATTTATATAAAATTCAATTTACCGTTAAACAGGCATTCCAGGATTGACAACTATCCCAGGTTTTGATCCTTTCTTTCTGGATAAAATTAAAATCAACCAAGGCAACAGCGAGACCGTAAATATAAAAGTGGAAATGTCCAAAATGAAATTATATGGGTTTGCAGATACAATTGTAAAGGAGAGTCAGTAAGTATAAAATAAATAAAAACATCAATTTAAATACAAACATTTGATGTACTTAGAGTGAGCCCAAAGGACTACAGCTGGAAAACTTCTTTTAATTTTCCAAAATTGAGATTATCTGGTGATTACAAAATGGAAGGACGAATTCTTCTTATTCCATTAAACAGCCAAGGGAAAATTGAAATGGATGTTGGTAAATTTTGAAAATGGATTAGTTGTGCATAGAATTTTAATAAAAACATCCTATCCTAAAACAGAACAAATGGACTTAGTTGCATTCACTAAAACAAAACTACACCAAAAAGGAGGTTTGACTTTCTACAATGTGACAAATGTCAAAGTCGATTATACCGTTGGAGGATTAAAAGCGCACTTAACGAATTTGTTCAATGGAAACAAGGAATTAGGTAAAAATATATTTAAAGAATTGTTTAAATTAAATTCGAAACTAAATATTTTCACTTACAGAGGACAGCACAAATCAAATATTTAATGAAAATTGGATGGTTCTATCGGAAGCCCTGAAGCCAATGGTGACACAAACATTCCAGGATGTGTTCCTTGATGTCTTGAAGAAGGTTTTCGACTATATTCCAGCACAATTCTTTGTGATCGATATTCCAACACCGGAAGAATTGTATGGGAAAAAAGATTAGGAATTTCCTTCAGATGATTTATTGTACATAGATTAATTTTATAAAAAAAAAACTAACTTCAATGAATGGGCTATTTCTACATAAATATATTTTAATATTTTATATAGATACTAGCTGGAACCCGGTGCGCCTCGCTGCACAAATAAGCCAATAGTATGGCGTGCGCCAAAACAATTGGGAATCTCAAAATCGATGGGCACTGAGAGTCTCAAATCCCGGGATGCAAGTACATTCGTAAAGAAAAGTGTAACTCCGTTCGTTTAAAAACCCAAATCGCTTGCTCATTTATATCCCTAATCACAATTCAGCGGTCTCACTGCCACTCTTGTCGTGGTCAGATGCTATGAGGGAGTGTTTTTGCCCGTAAATGAATTTCGAAGAAGAAATTACAATGCACGTCCGCTTGAACTTTATCCATACACGAAATTTTAATGGGTGTGAAATTGTCAGTTCGCCGCCTGTGTTTATATTTCCAATTCTTTTGGTACGCGCTATAGCTTCCGTTTATTTTGCAGTTGAGGTGATAAGAATTTTAATATACAGTAGGAGCCATTTTCGTATTTTTGATTCCGAATAATATCGATGCTATCGATTGAAATTTCGCTATTTGAAACGACCAAAAGTTGGTTTTTTCAATACTGTTCCATAAATGTGATGCTTTCAAGCATGCATCCGTTCAGCTCATTTGCAGGCTTTGATCGAAGTATACCAGGCAAAGTTGAGCAAGTAGTGTCAGAGCGCCTACCATGGATTAGGTTTTCCTCGGAAATCTTGAAAAGCCCTGTCATGCGCTTCGACCTATTTTTTATAGGCCATGGTGCATTCGCTCCAAAATAATAATGTTGCACGGATGTGGCAATACGGGAGTTTTTACTGATGTTACATGTAGGTGTTTCTCTCTGGTTCAAATTCAATAGGAACTTGGGTGCTCAATACACTAAACATCCACCATCAAGTAGCGTTGATGCAATTCCCGATGATGTCACACTTCACACTATGAATGGAGACAGTTAATACGTTCAATAAGCAACGTTTGGCAACATTGGGCGAACTTTTCAAACATTTAAAGGCATGATAAAGAGTAATTTTTCCGTAAGAAATATGAAAAAAAATATGTCCCATGCAAAATTATTGTATGTTGAAAAATCAAGCACCTTAAAATCTATGCAAATTTCCAGGTACCATAGCTCAAAAAGAAAAAGCGACGAACATCTGATTATTGAATTTGTCGTCTTTTTGGTTTCGAGACCTTTCATTTAAGCCATACATTGCTAAAATCAGGCACATGCAGCCGAAGTTACTTCAATCCAAGTTCAGAGAACCGCGTCCTTCGCGATAAATCTGATTTTTTCAACAAAATTGTACGGCAACTATCCGTAAATAAACTCCGATCGATCTGAAACTTTGGAAATCGTATTTTTTTCGGAAAAAAACCAAAACAAAATGGATCTGACTTCTTTAGCAGAAATTTGAAGAGTACCTCCCATACAAAAGTTTCGGATTTTTCTATATCAGTACACTACAGCTACCCGAAGGTTTCGAGATAGCCTATGTTATTCTGAAGTATGAGCTATATTATTGTAAAGTTTCATTAAAATCTATTCAGTAGTTTTTGCGTGAAAGAGTAACAAACATCCATACAAACATTCGCGTTTATAATATTAGTAAGATAGTCTATAGCAAAAAACCTGTGTGCGTTGCAAGGCTTTTAAATAAAAAAAAATTATGTGTGCGTTGTACGCGGTAGGAAAAAAAACAATAAATCTGGAAAAAAAATTCCCTCTTCCCAATCTTATCGGTGATTCAATTAGAACAGCGTTATGTATTCAAGTAGATGCATCTAAACATGTAACTTCTCGGTGAATTGGAATTTTAACTTTCTCTTTTCGGTTAGCCGTTACACTGCTCCCTTCTTACTCAGTATTCGTCCCGAACACAGCTTCCTCCAGGTCCCGTTTTTTCCGATCGAACTTTTTGGAAGCGATAGATGACATCGTTTAACCTCGTGATGACAATGTAGGGGCGCACAAATTTGCAAACTTCGACTCTTTCTACCGTTTTTACTGTTTCTATACTGGTTAGAGGGAATTTTAGAAATTTACTACATTTCAGAATGTGGCTTGGGAAAATTCGTGCGTCATATTGGACCCGCAATTTTGAATTTATAAGCTTTGATCATAAATTCGTTGTTTGCCCTAAAAGCCCCCAGATACCGATTTTCATTGCAATCGGAATACAATTGGAAAAATTCGTCGGCCATATTGGCGCGGCCATTTTGAATTTATAAGTTTTGATCATAAATTCGTTATTTGCAACCTTAGAAACCCCTAGATATTCACTTTCATTGGAATCGGAATACAATTGGAAAAATTCGTCCGCCATTTTGAATTTATAAGTTTTGATCATAAATTCGTTATTTGCAACCTTAAAATCCGCCAGATTTCGATTTTCATTGGAATCGGAACACAATTGGCAAATTCGTCGGCCATATTGGCACGGCCATTTTGAATTTATAAGTTTTGACCACAAATTCGTTATTAGCGACCTTAAAAACCTCTATATACCAACTTTCATTGAAATCGGAACACAATTTGCGTGGCCATTTTGAGTTTTCGGCGGCCATGTTGAATTTTTTTTATAAATTATAGCCTATATGTTATTCTGATATATGAGCTATATTATTGTAAAGTTTCATTAAAATCCATTCAGTAGTTTTTGCGTGAAAGAGTAACAAACATACATACAAACATTCACGTTTATAATATTAGTAAGATATATTTTTGGGTCTGTGAAAAAGACTATTATCTTGACAGCACTTTTCGACGTGCTTGATGATTCCTCTTTTGTTTGTGACAGTGTAAGCTCAGGAATCACCCTTTTTACTACTGGTCCGTCATGTCATTGTGTAACGGTCGGTTATATCCCCCTCGCGGGAATTTTGGAAATTTTTATGCAATCACCTTGCATCCGACGCGAAAATTTAGACGAAGTATGCGGGAGGAAAAGGTAATGTTTTTGACAGAGAAAAAAAAAGGGAGTTTTTTTGGAAAAACACGAAAGGTGAAACATATACCCCGGAAAAATTAATAAAAATAAAGTATAACTGAAAGGATTTTTTTTGGAAACCGGAGGCTGTGATCGTTTTGTTAAAAGGAAATATTAGTAGAAGTTTTTCCAGAGTTTCCTTGAATGAAGTTGGATAAGGACCTCAGAAACCGAGTAGACATCTGGGAACCAGACAGGAGCCACTATTGAGGACGCAGATAACCAGGGTGATAAAGAAGGAGGAAGGAGAGAAGGAAGACGTACCCAGCTGTTGCCAGGAGTACAACCATCTGCCATTTGGTAGCAACCGCATCGTGGAGCGAGGTATCACAAGGAAGAGGAGTACATGCTCCTAAACCAGGTATCCTAAAAATAAGTTAGTGCGGGGGAGGCAGTCCCTCACAGAGGTCGTCCCTGAAGGAGTATTGGTGGGTAATTATTCCTTTAGCCAACTTGGACTATACTACAGCGAAGAAGATTTAGTGTAGCGGAGCCCTAGGGTGGTACCTCGTGGGCCACCTACCTTGAAGAAGGCGCATGAGATCACCCAAGAGTGCCCTGGGCCCATTAAGTGACGAGACATTGGTTCCCTCTTGTACCATTTTGGATTATTATTGGCATAGTCCCAATTTATTAATATTCAAACAGTCATTTTCTTAATTAAATATATGCTACACCTACCTAGAGAGAAAAATTTCATAATGTTATAGTTTCCCTTTCAAAAAAAGGTGTTGTTTTTGCGTGGTCCGCCTATTGCGGATTAAACCAAGATTTTTGTTGTCGGCATTTATTCGTTGCTGTCAGTTGGCGTTCTCACGAAAATACTTTGGTATTTTTCTCAAAGTGGCGAAATAATTCAAGGACAGATCTGAAATTATTGAAGAAAAAAAAAGAAACGAGAGCAAATGGTAGACAACTGTATTTTTTTGTCATGAAGTTTTTTTAACGTGACGAACATACGCACTACTTTGGCTGTGCGAGACGGAGCGAGACACGGTGGGGCGATTCACGTACAGTGTGAATTCACGTGGGCTGCTTGAGGATGACAGGTACGGAAGGAAAGTAACTACAGAGTTCGGGATTGATAGGGTTATGAGGACTCGACAAAATAACCATACCGTTTGAGGCGAGAAGAAAACCACAATACATCTTGTTATATTTTTTTCGTTCGATATTTGTTTGTTGATTGTTAGTATTTTTTTGGTACTTATATTGAGTTTTTAATTAATGATAATTATTCTACGTATTTATATTTTTTGACATATTGTTATATTAATTGAATGGTATATTTTCATATTTCTTTTGATACCACAATTACATTTATTGCATATTGTACATACAAAAAGAAAAACGACGTTTTGGCCAATACGACGTCTTTCGTCAATTCATATTTGAAATTAACGTGTATCTAAGTTCTGTTTTGGTTTTGTCTGATGTATGCTGGCAAGACCCTCTCAACTACAGGCCTCGTAGATGAATTTTTCGTGGTGTTGGTAATAAGCCCAAAAGTCACCGCACACCGGAGTAACATGGCGCGGAAGCCGTACGCGCAGAATTTTTGTGTTTATTTTTGCAGTAAAAAGTGATAAAATATTGTATTTTAACACTTTTAACTGAACTTGGATTTATCAGTGAATAGTTTTTTAGTGATTTCATTAAAAAAAATAAAACAAATTTGGTGATTAAGTGTGTTTAAGTGTTCAAATTGTTAAGGCGATCAACTTTTTTTTCACATTCACGGTGTTTTTTCATGTTTATTTACGAAAAAAATGTTGAATATTTAATGTTTTGTGTAGTTATGGAATTAAAAGTGATTTTAAAGTGATTAATACATATATTATGATATTATTATTAAAAATATAGGTGCAGAAAAACACTTCTCTTATTCACTTTTCCATTCGCACTTTTCTGTACTTATATGATTAGTAATAATTGCAAAATAAATTAATTAATGACTTTAAAATCACTTTTAATTAAATATTCAGCATATCGTTGGTTTACAAGCAGAATTCACTAAGTACAATTTTTCAAGTTTTCAGTTTTTTATACTAAAGTAAGTCTTATAATGCCAACTTTATACTGGCAATACCTTATAGCCCGCAAACTAATATTGTTAAGGTTTTTAGGGGGTTAGTTTCGGATTTACCTTGTCCATAATGACACAAAACTACAAAATCATTTCTGCCAAAACTCATTAATTTGTTGCGTTTTTTTTATTTTAATCTAAAAATCCAGTATTAGAATTAAATAATTATTTCAATTCTTTTGTAAACTAAACTAAGAAATCTAACAAACAATGTATACTGAGCCGATTACTATTATATGCCATTACAAAATTTTCAGAAACACAAACATCTTAAATATCGATTTACTAAAAACTATAGTTTTTGACTTAGTGATTTCTGCTTTTAAACCCACGATATTTTTCCTTAATATACACGAAAAAAACACCGCGAATGTAAAATAAATTGATCACCTTAACAATTAAGACACCAAAAATACACTAAATCACTATTTTTTTTATATATTTTTTTATTAAATCACTAAAGAAATAATCACTGATAATCCTTGTATGGTTTAAAGCGATAAATTTCAATAATTTACCACTTTTTATCACAAAACTATAACGAAAACACTCCCGAACGAACTCTGCGCCATTAAATTCTCAGCAACTGTCAAATTTTGGGACCATTCTCAGCTATGGTTGTATTGGTGCCAGAAACAACTGCATGGCCTGTAGTTGAGAGGGTCTTGATGCTGGTTATGATGAAGTAAATATGAAAGTTTTAACTAAGTATGCGTATTGTTCCACGATGAAGTGGTAAATTTTCATTGACGTTTTCCAGGATGGTTGGGCGGATTCCCTTCTTAGGTGCTCTCGGGGTTGCATCGCTTTCGTTTTCAGGTCCAATGACTGCGTAGACATCCACGATTTCGCTCGTTAAGAAGCGACCATAGGCGAACCGGGGCATGAAGAGGAACGCGAATCGACATCCAAGTAAGTGGTGAACCACACTGCACGGCCCCGGCCACACACCCCACGACCCCTTCCGGCGAGCTAGCGTATACCGTGTGGCCGGCATAACACCCCCCTAACGGTTATTTCGGCGGATTAGGGAGGGTGAGTTTTCAGAATTTTTTTTATGTCTGGGATTGCTTCCATAGTCAGCTTCTTCAGGGCTTCTGACTCATGGGGCATGACCTAGCATAATGGCGTCGACAGATGTTATTGCAGCATAACGCCATTGTGCCAGTTACAATTGGACACGTCATCGTGCAATGTAGTAAGCCTAGTACGAAGGATAAATAAGGTTTCAGGTTATGAGGAGTCAGGGGAGTGTTGAAATAAATGGAGATAAGCTGATTCTTGGATGTCGTAGCAGTTCGGAAGTACAGACTGTGTTCTAGGTTGTCCCACAGACAGTTAACAAAAATTCTTTGCCTATAACGTATGCAAGGGGCAAACAGATATAATGGGTTTTATTTGGAAAAAAATGAAAGAAAAACATTTCTTCCAAACATATTTCGTAGGTAAAGACTCTTTTTATATCAACAACTGTTCAAACATCTTCAAAAGTTTCTTACACTCCAAGACTGCAGCTAGTTTGATTGTTTTGCTCGGCATAGACCATTCCAAATGCGAGTGCAGTTTTACCAAGAAGTCCCCTAGCTAAGCACTAACCACGTTCAATGCTGCTTGACTGTGGCGGTTGCAACGCATATCCGGTCGTACAACAATCCCACTAAAACTGCAGTCAACAATCCCACTAAAACTGCAGTACCCAGAGCACCGGAAAGACATCCACCGAACGACAGAGGTCAAGGAGGTAGCAACTACCTCACTCTCTGCAGTAACGCCATGACGATAAGTTCGTCGAATTTTTATATTGAATTAAATAGTGAATAGAAACTACATATTGTTAATTAAAATAAAGTACTTTGATTACATATTCTTTTTTCCATTCTGGCACTACGTGAGAACATAAATGGTGACCCCGAGAGTTAAATTGAAAGTAAATCCAAGGTGATCTTAAAGTGAAAAATAATAAAATGTGATCATGTGTGCAGAGTGGTTGCTTTCTAATTAGAACATAAATGAACTTAAAATATTTAAAAGAACATAAATGGTGAAATTATTTATAAAAGAACAAAAAAAAAAAAAAAAAACAAAGATACAGACAATTGCCCTTAAAATATTTTTTTTAAAATTAAATAAATTAAATCGAAGCTGCAGAAATCGAGACAACATTTAGTCACCTAACAATGGAGCCACATGGCAAAAATCCATGAATCAACAGAGTGCATCGAAAGAATCATCGAAGAATCAGCAAACACAACAAAAAACTAACAAGAAAAGAACAATTCCGACAGCAGATGACCATTTATTATCCGGAAAATAATAGATTTCATCAACCACGCCATGCGCTGAAACACTCAACCACTTCCAAAAAATGGCTGAACATCATAAATATAGCATAAAAAATTAACCATAAGTTAAGTGAAATTCATAATATAATATATAATCTAATAAAAATAAGTCTCTAATTGAATTTTCATAAATATTTTAGGAACCTAGCAATAAAACAAATCTGTATAAAAAAAACGAGGAAAACGAGGAAAGAAAAAAAAAACCAAATATTCAAAACAAAAGAAGAATTGAACAATAGAGAAATCTTCATACACAAAAAAAAAATCTAAGCGAATGCTGGACATTACAAAACTTTTCAGAGTGAGTACAGTTTAAAAAAAATAAATGGAATTAATAACGAAAATAAAATCAAATAAAATAAAAAATTTCATGATTATTTTGAAACATTAATTAAATTAAAAATACAATATAAATTCGAAGTTAGTTGCAAAATTTTTTATCTCGATGTGAGTTTCTAGCATCAGACTCAGTACATAGCAATCTTTAAAAAACAAAAATTTAATAACCATCCGCAATTGCGGTAAAAATATAGTAAAGCTCGACTCTTGTAAATACGTTCTTAGATATCTTGTTTACCTACATCTTCATTTGGATAGAAATATCAGCGAAAGTAGACCATTTCTTCTACCCACTATCGTGTATCTAAAGTTTGGTAATACCTTAACAAACTAAAGTCACAATGCTTGACGAAAACGACACGCAGGCAACCGAAAAACCACAAATGCACCAAGCCCTAGTGGACATTGGTGAGCCTAGTGTTAGTGTTCCCAGCCATAAGACCCTAAATAACCCTCAAATCATTTCAATAAAACTCCCTACATTCTGGAACAATCGTCCAGATTTATGGTTTATACAAGTGGAAACACAATTCAAATTCAAAGGTATCACCACATCCCAAACCAAGTATGACTATCTCGTCGCGGCCCTACCAGAGGAAACAATGGAAATGGTCGCTGACACCTTATTAAATCCACCTCCACAAGAGAAGTACGAACACTTAAAAAAACTAATATTAACTCGTTGTCGAGATTCCGAAGAGAGAAGGCTCGATACTCTACTCCACAAAGTGGAACTCGGGAATTACAGACCTTCGGAGTTGTTTAGGCAGATGGAATCACTAGCTGGAGGCAATAGCCTTGTCAACAAACCCTTACTGCATAAATTATGGATGAACAAACTTCCACCATCCATGCAGGCGTGTATCATAGCCATCAAACAAAGGACTCCTCAGGAGGAGTTATTTGCGGTGGCAGACAGCATTCACGATTCCACCACATCCCCAAAAGTTTCAACCGTAGAACATACTGCACGTAACTTAAATGACACTAATACAGAAAGACTTACAAACGTAGTAGAAGATTTAAGTCGACGAATTCAAAGTCTAGAAGGTAGGTTGTCACGGTCAAGAGCTCGCAGCTCTTCCAGGAATAAAACTTTTAAAAACAACAAACCTCTTTCGCGATCAAATTCGAAAAATAATTTTAACAAACAGAAAAATGTTTGCTGGTATCATCAAAAATATGGATATAAGGCACGAAAATGCTTGCATCCATGCAACAAAAGCAACAATGAACAAGCACTGACAAAAAACGACGAATAGCCACATCGTCCACGGCAACGAATGTGCGCAACAAATCATGCCGCTTGTTCATATACGACAACACAAGCAAGATTAACTATCTAATTGATACAGGTGCCGAAATATCAATTATTCCTAAAAAATACTATCCAAAAGTTTACAAACATTCTGATTTCAAATTAGAAGCCGCAAACGGGGAAAAAATATCAACATATGGATTTAAACAATTAACAGTGGATTTAAACCTACATCGAACCTTTGACTACACATTCGTAATCGCCCCTCTTGACCACGCAATAATAGGTGCCGACCTATTATATAAATTTAACCTGATAGTTGACATACGCGAAAGGAAACTCATAGATAAATCAACCCTGCTTTCAGTTAAAGGTATCACTCGCTTCGTTAACACTATCAGCCCAAAGTTATGCCACATTCAAGGAGAATATGGAGCAATCCTTAACGAATTCCCAACTTTAAAAACTCCACCTAATTTCACCACAAACGCTCAGCACGACGTAGTGCATCGCATCAACACCCAAGGCGCTTTACCGTCCGCCCGTCCAAGAAGACTTAATACCGAAAGATATCAAGCCGCGAAAAAAGAATTCGAACAAATGGTCAGATTAGGTATATGTCGCCCTTCTTCTTCATACGTAGCCTCTCCTCTACATTTAGTACCAAAGAAAGGTACACAAGACCTTCGACCGTGTGGCGATTATAGACAGCTAAATGCCGCCACAGTTTTCGATAAATACCCGTTACCAAATATTCAAGACTTCACAATGCATTTGAACGGCTGTACAATATTCTCAAAAATCGATCTTATAAGGGCATACCACCAGATACCGGTAGCCCCAGAAGACGTGCACAAAACAGCTGTCACCACACCATTTGGGTTGTACGAATTCTTAAGAATGCCTTTTGGGGTAAAAAACGGGGCCCAGACTTTTCAAAGATTCATCAACGAAGTCGTTGCAGGCCTTAATTTCACCTTTGCTTACATAGACGACATTCTCGTCGGTAGCAAAACTCCCCAGGAACATAAAGAGCATTTGAGGACATTATTAGCAAGGCTACAAAAATACGACATAAAGGTCAATCCAACCAAATGTATCTTTGGAGAGAAACAATTAACCTTTTTAGGACATGAAATATCCGAAAATGGCATAATACCATCTCCAGAACGAATAAAAGCAATTTCAGAGTTTCCAACTCCGACTACTTCCAAAAAACTACAGCGTTTTCTCGGTATGGTAAACTTTTACCATCGATTTTTACCAAATATTGCGGAATTGTGCATACCACTATACGATTGCCTAAAGGAATGCACAACCAACAAAAAATCAAAGTCAAAGATAACATGGTCTGACACACAACAACAAGCCTTCGATAACATAAAAAAACACTTAAAAACCTGTGTCCTTTTAGTCCACCCGGACCCGAATGCAAAAGTAAGCTTATGGGTTGACGCATCACAAGACGCGGTAGGTGGTGTATTACAACAATATACCAATGGCAAATGGCAACCTTTAAGTTTTTTCTCGAAAAGATTACAAGAACGTGAACGAAAGTATTCAACTTTCGACCGAGAACTTCTTGCAGCTTTTCTAGCCACTAAAAAATTTCGATATTTCATCGAAGGAAAAAACTTAACAATTTACACCGATCATAAGCCTTTAACAAAAGCAATTTGTTCAAAGTCCGAAAAGACTTCGAGACAGACTAACCAGTTAGACTACATTGCTCAATTAACAAACGATATACGATATATAAAAGGTTGTCGCAACATCGTAGCAGACACACTTTCCAGGGCACACGTGGACACAATTAGTGAATTAAAACTGGACATAAAAACGCTAGCTCAAGAACAAGAAAAGGACGAACAGTTGAAGGAAATCTTATCCAATTACCAAAAATCAACAAAGAATTCCTTTACACTCAAAAATATTTTCGTCCCGTTGGAAGAACAAAAACATTTGGTGTGAAACCAATACTGGTACAAATAGGCCATATGTTCCCGACAATCTGCGTAGAATCATCTTCGATGCTTTACATGGTTTGTCACATCCAGGCATCAGACCTACGAGAAAAATGATTGCTTCCAAATACTTCTGGCCACAAATGAATGGCGATATTAATCGCTGGGCCAAGTCCTGCATCCCATGTCAGAAAGCTAAAATCCATAAACACACAGTATCCCCACACGGAAAGTTTAATATTCCTACAGGAAGATTTGAACACATACACTTAGACATTGTCGGACCTCTTCCACCTTCCAACGGTTACAATTATATTCTAACAATTAAAGATCGATTTTCACATTGGCCTGAGGCAATCCCCATTAAAAACATGACAGCGAGCACAATAGTCGATGTTTTTCTACATCAATGGATTTCCCGGTATGGTGTCCCAAGAACACTCACGACTGACCAGGGAACACAATTTGAATCATCCTTGTTTCGCGAATTATCAAAAATATTAAGTAGTCATCGTATAAGAACTACTACTTACCACCCACAAGCAAACGGATTTATCGAGCGTTTCCACCGTCATTTTAAAACCGCGATTCGTGCCACTAATGACGCTAAAAACTGGTATCATAATTTACCATGGATACTTCTAGGAATCAGGTCAACAGTTATGGAAGATTTCGGGACATCACCTGCTCAGTTACTATATGGGCAAGGATTACGATTACCCGGCGAATTCGTAGCGACAGAGACAAAATCTGAAACGGGAATTACCACAACACTGGCAAACCAAATCCAACAAAGTCTATGTAAAATAAAACCACAATCAAATAGAGTTCGCAAGCAAAATAATATTTTCATCCCTCAAGATATACAGAAATGCTCACACGTTTTTGTACGGGAAGAAACACGAAAAGGAAGTTTAAATGCTCCATACACTGGACCGTACAAAGTTTTGCAACGACACGAAAAATTTTTCAAAATAATCATGAACGAAAAAGATAAATTAATTTCCATTGATAGAATCAAACCAGCATTCGTTTTGAACGAAGATTTGAATTATAGTAATCGCATCACGCGATCAGAGTCAAACAAAAAGAAAATAAGATTCAACATTTAATGAATTTATAAAAAAAAAATTTAAATAAAATTTTTTTTCTTTTCTCAAACAATGAATACACAAATAAAATTTAACAGTTTATTTAATTACAGACACATATATATAAAAAAAATAAAATAAAATTTTCAATAAAAACAAAATTTACAAAATATATTCAATATTTTTAAATATTTTAGAATTCTTTGGTTTTGCTTAATTTAAACAATATTTACTTAGTAATAAAAATATATTTAGAAATTTAGAATTTTGTAAACAGGATTAATTACTAGTATATAAGAAATAGCTTAGAACTTAAGATTGTAGATTTTATAACGAGATAACCAGATGTACGATATTGGAATGCAGAAATTCTCCATAGAGGGGGAGTGATGTGGCGGTTGCAACGCATATCCGGTCGTACAACAATCCCACTAAAACTGCAGTCAACAATCCCACTAAAACTGCAGTACCCAGAGCACCGGAAAGACATCCACCGAACGACAGAGGTCAAGGAGGTAGCAACTACCTCACTCTCTGCAGTAACGCCATGACGATAAGTTCGTCGAATTTTTATATTGAATTAAATAGTGAATAGAAACTACATATTGTTAATTAAAATAAAGTACTTTGATTACATATTCTTTTTTCCATTCTGGCACTACGTGAGAACATTGACTTACGCAATCGAACGAAAACCGTTCTACTGAGTATGCTATTGGCACGCTTTATGGTCACCAAGATTCGTTCTATACAATTTTTTGAAATCATACAGGCGATTTCGTGCATGCCTGTAGCAGGAGCGTGCGTGCCTGTGGTTGGAGAGTGCATTCCTGTGGCGGAAGAATGCATGCTTCTGGCTGGAGTGTGCAGTTTGAATTTGATCAATAATTATTTGCGGTTTTTACAGTCGTATAAGTAATTCTGTAATTCTGAATGTAATACTTGATTTGAGAAATATAATAAAATTAAATAAATATTTTTGAGAAATTAAATATGCAAAAAATCCTAATTGGTTTTATAATGAAGATGTTTGCACTCGTTGCCTATATTTTTATTTTAGTAACAGCGGAACTTTTCGCTAGCGCCCCACGTTTTTTAACGTTGAAGCCGCTATCTTTATTTTTTATAAAATGGTCAGATTTCATTTTCACGCGAACTATACATATGTGCAAAATTTGTAGTTGATAGGTTATATGTAAGTGGGTCAAAATCAACTTGCAAGATTTGTTTACATACTACATGCAGGTGAAGTTAATATAAAGCGTATAAAAAAGGAAGCTGTGGAGGTGTACTAACTTGCAGGCGGGCCGAAGTGTGTCTATAATATGATCGAAATTCCCATTCCATAAATCCTAGCACAGAAACAAGTGTGAATAAGTATCATACATGAGCTATATCTCCTGAGGCGATTATTGGGACCAAGTGTATTGCTTCCAAGAAACCTCTACTGTTTTACTGATGGGTCAAAGATGGATGGAATATGGTTCAAGAGCTGGTGTCGCTGGGCTGGACCCAACTCCAAGGTCTCGATTGCAATGGGTAGGTTACCCCCTCTTTTCCAGCGTGAAATATATGCCATTGAGATCTGGGATAGGCTCAACCTCATTCTCATAAATAGTTGCAGGTTCTTGACGTAATCCAGAGCCTGGCCAAGAAGGTATGGAGTCTCGACCGATAGATCTCCTCACCACAGGAGCATACCGATCTTTATTCTCTGCACCGAATCTGTGTCGCGATAATACTTATAGAGTAAAAAGTTAGGCTATTTTGTGCTAAGCAAGTCTTGGATCCATAGTGAGCAGGTGGATCTGAAGTTTAGATGCGTTTAGATTATTCAACGTACATAATCGTGTCAGTTTATAAAGGATGGCAAATTATTCTTTTGCTTCGAAGAATTCTTTCCTGACTATCATATGATTTATAGTTCTCCCCTCGCCTACCTGAGTGAATGTGTGATCAGTTGTTAAACCTTAAGTAAAACCTTGGCAGTGAATTCTATGATAGAATTATCAGCAGTAACTCCTCTAGTTTTGGACATAAAGAAAAAACTGATACACATTTTATACAGTCTTTACTTTTGAAATGATAACTCAAAATTCGTTGCTGGTTATAGGTTTGTATTATTTTAGGTTCACTTGATTTTAAATATTCTACTGATAGATATATCTCCTTTATACCACCTATATTTTCCTTTTATACTGAAAAGGATTTTATTTTTCGATAATAGATGACAAATAAGATAGAGCAACACAGATTTAAATTTCACAAATCTCTTATTTTTCTACTGTTTTGTTAATGAAACATCATGACAAATTCCAATTGTTTTTAGATATGTAGATACTTGAGAGTTTCATTGCATGCCACAAATGTTGGCTTATTCAATTCTAAGTGTTCACCCAAAAACATATTATTGCGCTGCATATCAAGGGCTTAATTAGTGAAAATTCTTTCATCACAAAAGTATTCAACTGATGCGAAAAAGTGGTTGGTAAAAAAATGTTATGTTCAGACAAAATGCATAGTGACAACTTCATTGAAGTTACTAAGTTATCTCTTAGTTTTTTTCTTGTATGTAATAACAAATAATTATCCTTGATTAAAAAAATTGTTTGTACATTGATTAGATCGTGATTTTATCCAATGCTGTATGTATAATATTTTCTTTTGTAATCACGGAAAGATAAAAAATTTAAGAAATGTTAATTTCATTCTTTTAGCTCATTTTTTAGCTGATCGATTTAATTGATATAATGGTCATCGAATTGTTTCGTAATTAGAATTACTTTATCATTGAAATGCTTATGTGAACATATGTATTTATAATAATTGCTAATAATTTCTGGTGCTTTTGAAAGACAATTTCAGTCAAGGATTTTTGCAACATGAAAAAAGACGATATTGTTCAATAACAAAAAACACTTTGTTGCAGTTTATAAATTATTTTAAGAATAATACAAAAGAATTTTTTTTGTTTGAGAATTTTTAGGTTTTGTTTTTTTTCGTTTCAATAATAGTCAAAAAGAAAATTAGTCAAAAAAGTAACAACTTCGTAATATTTCGGCAAATTTTAGTATGAACCTTGATATTATTGTGCTAAATAAAATGAAAAAGTCCTTATCGATTCTTCTGCCGCTAATAAAGCCCATTCACGTCTAAAACTCAAAGCTATTGGAGTTGACTCACTTCTGTAGGTATACGTGGATTGAGAGTTTTCTATCCGGCCGTTCAATTAAGCTAGTACTGGATGGCGTTATGGGGCGGCGTTTCTATAACCACCTTGGCATGGTTAGATAAGGTGCCAAAAAGTTTACTTAAATTAATTGATTACGACACCGTCTGCTCCACCATTGACCCCTTGAGCCACCGGATTTTATCGCTACTATCATAGTGACTGTTCAACCCGAAATAAACGCTCTCCTTCCTCTACGCCAATATTATACCCGAAACACAATATTAGCCCACTCACTTCACACCCACCACTTGCAACCTGTCCGTTCTTGCACTCAACAAAATAGCAAATCGTTTATCAAGAGAACAACTCGACTGTGGAATAATCTCTCGCAGTTGGTATTTCCGAACTCCTACAATATCCAAGAGTTCAACGCAGTTACGTAAAGGGAACGGACGCAATGCAAAATTCGGTTTACTTCTTACCCATCTTTTCCGCATTGCCGTGTAGCTATAGCCTCAAATCTCCAAACAAACAGCATACACACATGCACTCGTCGCTTAGATTTTTTGGTTATTTGTAAAAGACTAGACGGAATCCAAGCACGTAAGTGATTGTCAGTGAAAATTCGTCGTATACCCACGCACGAATCTTTTTCAATCAATATGCGGCTCTCCATTTTCTGCGGTTAGCCCTCTTGCTCAATGCTGCTGGCCACACTGGCAATGCGTAAAGCTAGACTGAGCCATCAAGAGTATCGGGTGGATCGGGTGGAACCCCTATTTTGGTAAGCATTCTTGGAAATGCTGCAGGCAGGCCAGCGCTTTCTACTGAAACATTGACACAGATGTCAGTAAGTGGGCTACCATCTAAACTACTTGTTAGGATAATCCCAGGTGATTTAAATAGAGAAAAGTCTTACTATTTTGTTTAATTACAGTAGTATATCAAATGTGTGAAAGGGAAATATTGGGCAATTCAAGGGCATCTGAACACATTATACTTAGTATCCCCATTACCACCATCTAAAAGTGCTACGATCAAACATTGCACAATCGAAGAAGCCTTCACCACTTCATTATCATTCCAAAGTTTCCAAAAGTAATTAAAACAAAATGACTCTGCTTTATTAACACAAACATCAACATCACTTGTTTGTCTACAAAATATCTCACAATGAATTTACAATTATGTTGCAAAGTTAAAAAAAAATGCTTAAACAAAAAACCAATTTTATAAATGTCGATCCATAGTTGATAAGAACCCACCAAATTCTCTGAAGTATGCAACTCGCAAGTACCACAAAATGTAGCATCATACAAAAACCAAACTCGTTTAGAACAATTACCAATTGGGCATGCACTCAGTTAGCACATTTAGCACCTGTAATTAATATTTCCGGATTTTTTTTAGTTTGGTAATGTTCTTACAATAATTTCTATCCCGGTTCTTTAAAAGTTTAAGCCTGAGTTTCATTTTTATATCTAGTATCTTCCAATGTTTTTTTTTTTAATTTTAATTATCATCACGAAATTATAAAACGCAAAAGGAATTCGAAATTCATGCCATAAGATTGTAAGAAGTGCAAGTGCCGGGATCTAAAGGGATCCTGTTAGCAAGAATAGTGATATTTGTGCATTTTTAGGAAGATTGAAAAGTGAAGTGAAATTGTGAAGTGAAAAATGATTAAGTTTTCGGTAATATTTTTGGCTGTCATTGCTTCAGTGATCGGAGCTGATGATTATCTTAAAGAATCTCGTAAGTGAAGTTTTAAAGATCAATTCCTGACATTACAATTTGAAAATCGCGTCTGTTGTTAACGACCAATTTTGGGTCACTTTTTCGAGTACTGCTGGCCGTATGTTCCGAGTAACACGAACAATGTTGGCCTCCAAGGCGTCAATTGTTGGTTAATTCAGTGACTTCACATAGCCCTACAAGAAATAATCGAGAGGGGTTAAATCACACGACCTTGGAGGCCAAATATCGGCAAATTTTGATTTCAATAAGTCGATGGATGCAGTCGCCGTATGACACGTAGCTCTACCCCTTTGAAACCACATCTCGTCCGAATCAATGTCATCCATATTTTCAAACCAAAAATCATTGATCATGGTGTGGTAACGATCTCCATGACCGTAACCCGATCCAGCCTCATTTTTTGAATAAATAAGGCCCAACGATGTCATCAGCGTATATTCTCTTCAGTACGCACGTTCCTTCGTACGAAATCAGTACGAAATCTTTTCATTGATCGAAAGGAGTTTTTTATACCAATAACTTGGAGTTTACCTCACAAACCAAGATTCCTTCTCGAGTCCGTTCTTTTAGTGGGTTGTCTACTCAGGGACGGTAAGGACTTAGCAGTTCCCGGTAACGAATAATTTGAGGCAAACAGAGATGCTATAATTTGACCTTGGATTTACTTTTTATATATAAATATAAATTATAAATGCCCTTATAAATACAAAACGGTGTAAGGATGAAGTAAAATTCTTCTTGATGGCAGCTCCCAAAGGCAACAAACTGTTACGGCTCATGTTCAGCCCATTCCAAATTGGTGTTGGTGCTAGGGTTTATCGATTTTTAAAAACCGGGTTTTAAAAGAAAATTATAAAATTCGAAAACCGGGTTTTCGGTAAAAAAAAAAATATCGGTTTTAAATTTAGTGAGCCTCAGATGGTGCTTTTGAATTATAAAAAAAACAAAAATTAAACAGCTATTTTAAGATGTAAATACTGGCTGATTCATTTTGAAGGTGCTTGTTTCAAAAAGGAAAAAATCTTTTCTATCATACAACAGAACGATTCTTTACATATATTACCTCTAATGCTGGTTCAAATTGGGCTAACATAGCCCATTCCGAAGTTCAAATTATCGATGAAACGTTCGATCGTTTCGACTGGTATTCTGCCAATCATGCGAGTTAAAGGAACGGTTGATACGATGTCGGCCTAATATAATGGTCGCAAGCGGCGATCGTCTCGTCTGTTTGCACAGAACCAACGGTTTTTAATGTCTAAGTTCAAAATACGGCTGATAATTTCAGTCGCAGACGAACGAGATCTGTAATCGAACTGAATCTGTAATCGATCTTGGGGTTAGGTTAGAAAGTAAGTTGGATTTCTCCACCCGCATCAATTATATCTCCTCCAAGGGCAATTCAGTCCTGGGATTTATAAAAAGATGGTCCAAAGAGTTCAACAACCCCCTCATCACTAAACACCTGTACGTATCTTTGGTTAGGCCTTTGCTTGACTACGCTTCCCAGGTATGGTCTCCTTACTACTCCTCCCATGTTAGTAGAATCAAATCGGTTCAAAGGAAGTTCGTCCGGTTTGCACTCAGCCACCTCCCGTGGGATGACCCACTTGCTCTTCCGCCTTATGATAAAAGACTTAAATTGCTCAACTTAAGCTCTCTCCATAAGCGCCGTGAAGTCGCTGACGTTATATTCGTTCATCGACTGATGAATGACAAGGTGGACTCTGGTTTCTTAAGAAGCCGCGCGTCATTTAGAGTGAATAATTACAACCTGAGAGGTGAACCTCTCTTGCACATTAATTCCTCTAACACCAATTATGGCATGTTCGAACCCGTTAATCGCATGCTTATAAATACTAACAACAATAGGAGTGTGTTTATCTTGCTAACTAGTGAAGTTGTCCTTAAAAGGACCCTTCTCCATGTGGCGTGACTCTCAACGTGCCTCACTCCCTTTTTAGTTTTGCATGCTTCTCTGTTTGATGTTTTTGATCTTTTATGTTTTTTAATATTTTATGTTTGCATGTCTCAGCTGAGCCACGACGGCAGTGGTAAATTGTTTCTCAGCCCTGCTGAGAAGTGCACCTTCTAAGCTAGAAGGTTAACTCGTATGTATATAACTTCCTATAGTTGTTTGGCCGATAAAGTACCAACGCAAGTTGGTCCAATCGTTGTATCTTGTAAAAGCACCATAATGTTAGCTTCTAATCCTTAATCGCAGCCTGCTTCTTCATGTAGACGTTGGATGCTACGGAGCTCGGGAGTCTAAAGGTGTTATATCACAATTCACCTGTTCGAAACGTGAAAATAACTCCACACTGAATTGGTCTAAATTGGCTTTAAATTCAATGAATGGAAAATTGACAAAATCGAAGAAATGTCTTTTTTCGTAGTAATTTGCATATTTATCGTTGAATAATTGTTATTAATCAATTAAATCACAGAGTGAGCTGTTTTTCCTGATGTAAGTAAAGTCGTCACACAGCTTACTGTACTTACTGAAGAGTATACTTCATGATTTTTCGACATACTCGTATACATACATACAGGTGAAGCTAATACAAAGCGTATACAAATAGCCTGAAAATGCCCGCCAAAGTGAGGAATCTTCTAGCAAAAGTCCCATCCCAATCGGGTTAGCCGTTTCCGAGATCAGCGCTGCCTAACAGACAGACATACAGACATAGCGTTATTTTTCCGATGACGGTACTTTGCGTTACTCATACCCCTCCGACAACACAGGACAAGCAAGTGCCAGACCTTGTCTCTTAGAACGTGAACTCATGTCCAACCGCCTTTTTCACCTTCTTTCTTCTCCCCTCTTTACATTCCTGATTCCTCCTGTCATAGCCTTCGCTAGTCCTTCCCCGCTCCACCAAGCGCATGTCATCGGTTGGCTGATGAGATTCAACTCGTTTCAGGAGGCATAACACTCCAGCAAGTTGTTTCTCAAATGCCCCGATGCCAGAGTCGCGAAATGGTTGGAAGTAGGTGGGTGGAATAAAAAAAAAAAATATCGCGGCGAGGTTGTGGCAGCTCCTTCCTACTTCTCTCTCTCTTTCTACTCTCTATCGGCTAGAGCTGCTGTTCGACATTCTATACGAAAAAAAAAAAAAAAAATAGATTGTCGAACAGTACAAAGGGGCTTTCCCTAAGCCTCTAGTCTATCACACATAAAAAAAAAAAAAAACTCTCTTAATGCGGACATTAAACTCATTCTTGATTGGGGCCGCAAGAATCGTGTCGAGTTCAAAGAAACCAAAACCAAGTACTGTCTATTCTCCACTAAAACCAGCACCAAACTTCCCTCCATTTCAGTGGGCGAGGATAATATAACAGCTGATCCATATCTTAACATCTTCGGCGTGACTCTATCCAACGATTTGCGATGGAATAATCACATACTCCAAGTCACCAAACAAGTGTATCAATGCCTCGGCTTCCTTAAGAGATGCAAGTTTCTCCTTCATCCAACTGCCTCGGTTACAATCTACAAGTCCTACATTCGGCCACGCCTTGAATACAACTCGTATATCTGGGCGGGCGCCCCTAAAACCACCTTGGCTTGGCTAGACAAGGTGCAAAACCGCGCCATCAAACTCATTGGCGATAGCACCCTTTGCATTGATCCTTTAAGCCACCGTAGGAATGTAGCAGCGCTCAGCAAGTTTTACCGCTATTTTCATAGCGACTGCTCCACTGAAATCAAAAACCTCCTGCCTACACGGCAATTTTTCTCCCGCAACACAAGACTAGCCAATTCGGCTCACCCCATCACCCTTCAGCCCTCCCCTTCACGCACATTACGTTTTAGCAGTTCGTTTATAAATAGAACAACTCGATTGTGGAACTCTCTTCCGCAGTCGGTGTTTCCGAGCTCATATAACGTCTCAGAGTTCAAACGCAAGGTTCATCGACATCTACTCATGCACCCACCAGACCCCTAACCTATCCTATCTCATCTTTTTTTCAGATCAAGCTTACTACTATACATTGCACCATGACTTGTAAGACATGACGGACTAGTAGTACAAAGGGTGACTCCTAAGCTTCATCTTGCCACAAAAAAAAATAGCGACATACAGACAAACAGACAGACAAACATTTTAAAAATACTTGATTTTGTTTTAATATCATGTAATTAACCATATGAACTTAGAAAAACATAATTATTTTGAAAGACAGATGATTACCACACATAATCTGTCAATTTATTTTGCAATAAAGTCGTGCAGTTGTTGTTTGTATATATACATACATACATTAAGTCATATTATAGAAATAAATACTCTAAGTGGCTAAATTGAGAGGCCACTTGTAAAAAATTTGAATTAACAAAAGTACTTTTTTTCCTAAATAAAATTTAGGATTTTGTATGCAGTGCTGATATGTTAATGGTTAACTATACTGTAACTATAACGAGTTACTTTTATTTTACGAAAAAGAAAACGTACTTTCGTTGATTCAAATTTTTTACAAGTATGCTCTCAATTTAGGCACTGACTGTATTTTATTGTCCTATGGCAATTAGTTGAGTAATTAGGTAAGCTCCTAAGTAGTACTAGCCCAGAGCCCCACAAATTCACGAACCGCCCCTGATCAGTAGTATTTCGCCGTTTGTGAATGAATTTTCACAGTGTAGTAAGTGCGAAATTAACAGCACATGGTGTGTATAAGTTAATAAAGTAATTACGATAAGACAATTTCCATCATAATCCATCTATACCATGATTTCTGTGTCCTGGTCTCAGAGAAATAAGTTGTAAAGTATTTTTTTTAGATTTCATTCACCAGATCAATTCCTTTGAAAAGTCCCATTTATAAACTCGACATGATCCTTGTGATATATCACGATACCGTACAATAATCAGTAAAAGCCTTAAAACTGAAGCTGTACCAACAGCAAACAGTTTTCTCGACATGGCGCTGGCATAATACGGCACTCTCAGGAAAAGCTTTTAAAATAACCCTAATATGTATCTAGACCAGAACCATCGAACTGATCGAAAGCTTTCGTTGGGGAATTTACTAGAGCAAACTTCAAGATAGCCAGGGAATTAAAATGGAAGACGTTCATTAATTTTTTCAACATTAGCATTTCATTATGTTCTACGTAATCCACACGGTTTTTTTACTAATAATTGCCTCCATTCCTTTACATAGAATAAAAACAATTAGTTTTTAGTGGTAGTTTTGCTTATATGAGTTTTCAGGCGTCTAGATCGATGTCAGAGAAATACGCAAATGCAAAACGTTAGCGTAAAGATATCGCAGGCACCGAAGGAATCCAGTTGGAATGCGTTTTTCTGATAGGGTGGCTCTATTAGGGTGGACCTTCGCTTTTCTACCACATTCATGGGTTTTTAATGTACCAATTACACAGCTACTGGGACACCTACCATGATCAGACCGATTTGCACCATGACGAACTAGTAGTACAAAGAATAATACCAAAGCTTACTTAAACTCAAATAAACAGTGAAGTTTAGAACCTTGAATTTACATCTTTATATGAACCCACCCGATAACAAACTCCTACTAAAAAAATTTCCCCTTTTCAGAAACATTCATCAAAGGATGTGAAATAAAGAAGCCAAAAGACGAATTTGTAAAATGCATGACCGAAAGTGTTCAAATTTTGTTCAAACAATTCAAAGAAGGTAAGAACCATCCAAGCCACACTTTTACTCACACTTAACAACTCATAAATTTTTTTCTCGTAGGTATTCCCGGATTAGACACCATTAAGGGCTTTGATCCTTTTGAATTGGACGAACTTAAAGTTAATGAAGGCGACAGTGAAACTGTTAACGTAAAAGTAAAATTGACAAATACCAAAGTGTACGGATTCTCAGACACCCAAGTGAAGGAGAGCAAGTAAGAGCGCGAAGTTTATTTATTTATTACAAATTTCTCATTCTTAAATTTGACAAAATTTTCAGAGTCAGCAAGAAAACCTTCGATTGGAAAACAACATTTTATTTACCAAAAGCGAAAATAACCAGTGATTATCAAATGGAAGGACGAATTCTTCTTATCCCACTGAATGGCGAAGGAAAATTGGTTTTGGAGATTGGTAACAAAATCGTTTTAGTAATTTGTTACAAATATTAACGTAAATTCACTTCATAAACAGATGGATTGAATATGGTTGTCTACTCAAAAAATACAGTTTACGAAAAGCATGGATTAATATTCTTCAACATTACTGATGTCAAGGTGGATTATTCAATAGAAGGATTGAAATCGGATTTAACGAACCTGTTTGGGGGAAATAAGGAATTGGGTGAGTGTTACAAATTCAAGTTCGGTTATTAAATTTACAAATGACAAACTTGCTTTCTTACAGAGGATAGTACAAATCAAATTTTTAATGAAAACTGGAAGGTTCTGGAAGAAGCATTAAGGCCAGTTATAACACAAACTCTGCAAAATATTCTTCTTAAGACAATGCAGACTGTGTTCGATTATATTCCAGGACAATATTATATTCCAGATGTTCCGAAACCGGAAGAGCTTTATGGGAAAAAGGATTAGTCTCCTACGTTCTTGAATATAGTAAAATTTATGTTGATTTCATGTTAAAAAAAATAAATTGTTAAAAAAATCATATTTTCTGCATCTTCCTACTTTCTTTGATAGGTAAGATGTTTAATGACTCGTCATTTCGAAAATATTACTTCTTCATAGAAACAAATATTATTATGAAGTGAAAGCCACAATTAATTCTTACATTTACTTTCGAATTTCAATTCAATTCTTAAAATGTGTTTTTTTTTTGCACAACATTGGGGAGGCACACACGATTATTCTCTCAACTGTCGTCGAACTGGTTTTATAATATACTCTTGGCGCGCACAAGAACCACGAATAACTTTCTTGTCTTTACTAGAAGATAGAGGCCGCGCCACAAAAGAAGGGAAACTCAAAATTGCCGTGAGAGTCTCAAGTCCCAACAAACGAGTAACGTCACTCTGTTTATTTAAAAACGCAAATAACCGGGTCATGCATATTCTCACTCAGAATTCCACATGCACGCTTATAGTCCAATCAATCTACGGAAATTCTCCAGACAATTGAAGGCAGGAAAAAAAATATGGGCGTGTAGAACACTTAATTTGAAGAATGATAGCGTTTTTTTTTTACGGAACTGCATTGGCGAACTTAACCTAAAAAATTCGCAAAAGTCAAAAAACCGGTTTTTCGCCAATAAAACAAAAAGTTGAGCTCGGATCCGAAAAAGTTAAATTAGAAAGTTATAGGTATTAAAATTATCTTTCAATTGATGTGGTACAAAATATTGGTTAGTGTCTTATACATGGAGAAAAATGCTGAAAACCGCTAAAAATCGCTTCTTTTTCATTTATTTTTTTCTTTTTATTGATGCGACCTAAAAACTTTTTATTTGGTAAAAATGTTGCTTTTGGTAATCTGAAAACTCATTATTTTTTTTGGCTCGAAATTTTGCAAAATATGGGAGAAATTTCGATTTATGTCTCTTTTTCTTCGTTAAGAGTTAGACTATCATGCACTATAAGTTAAAATTGGAGTTTTTCAATTTTATGTACAAAAAACTCCACCGCCAAAAAGACAAGTTTTTTTGCCGCAAAAAAGACAAGTTTTTGTACTGCAAGTTTTTTATTTCATTATTTTTCGACTATCATTCTTCAAATTAAGTGTTCTACACGCCCATATTTTTTTTCCTGCCTTCAATTGTCTGGAAATTAACATGGTGATTCCGTAGATTGATTGGACTATTATTTCCCTATATGGCGCCTACTATATCAATATTTTTTTTATGTGGTAAAGTCAAGCTTAGGAATTACCCTTTGTACTACTAGTTTGTCAGGTCGTTCGAGTCATGGCCAGTCTCTAGTAGTAAGCTTGCTTTGAAGGATAGAAGAGAAGGGATAGGTTAGGGGTCTGGAGGGTGCGTGAGTAGATGTCTATGAACCTTGCGTTTGAACTCTGAGATGTTATATGAGTTCGGAAACACTGACTGTGGAAGACAGTTCCACAATCGAGTTGTTCTATTTATAAACGAACTTGCCAAGCCAAGGTTGTTTTTGGGGCGCCCGCCCAAATATACGAGTTGTATTCAAGGCGGGGCCGAATGTAGGACTTGTATATTGTAGCCAGAGCAGTTGGCTGGAGGAGGAACTTGCATCTCTTGAGGAATTCCAGGCATTGGAAAGCTTGTTTGGCGATTTGGAATATGTGATTATTCCATCGCAGATCTGATGATAAGGTTACACCTAGGATGTTAAGAGATGGGTCAGCCATTACATTCTTTTTGTCCACTGAGATAGAGGGACGGGTGGAGCAGGTTTTTGTAGAGATAAGACAGTACTTTGTTTTGGTTGCGTTGAATTCGACACGATTCTTGCGGCCCCAAGCAAGAATGAGTTCGATGTCCTCGTTAATAGAATTGGACATGAGTTCACGGTCGACGGGACAAGGTCTGGCACGCGCTTGTCTTGTATTATCGAAGGTGTGGGAATAACGCAGAGTACCGTCATCGGCGAAACTGTGAAGTGGGTTGGAGGGGATTGAGAGCAGGTCATTAATAAATATGAGAAAGAGGGTAGGTGAAAGAATAGAGCCTTGGGGGACGCCGGCCGAGATGGAATGAGGGTTGGATTCAACGCCATCCAATACTACCTTGATTGAACGGCCAGAAAGAAAGCTCTCAATCCAGTTCTTTAGAACAGAGTCGATACCAATAGCTTGGAGTTTAGACAACAGAGCGGGATGCCATACTCTGTCGAAAGCCTTGGAAATATCTAGAGCAACAAGACCAGACTCACCGAAGCGATGGATGTGTTGGTTGAGGGCCTCAGTCAGACACACAAGAAGGTCGCCAGTAGATCTTTTCGGTCTAAAGCCGTACTGCCTGTCGTGTAAAATTTGGTTGGATTCCAGATATTTCATCAGCCTTTTGTTGATTATTGTCTCCATGATTTTGGAGAGAACAGGAGTAATTGGGGCGGTAGTTTAAGGGGTCGCTGGCTTCACCTTTTTTGGGAATGGGCTGAACATGAGCTAGTTTCCAAGAGTTTGGATAAACTCCGGAGAAGTATGACAGGGCGAAAAGTTTGCGCAGAGGTTTAGCCAGAGGTGAGGCACATTTATTGAGTACCATAGGGGGGATATTATCGGGGCCAGTGGATTTATTGAAGTCGAGCACTTTGAGACATTTGTACACCTCGCAAGTCCTGAAGAAAATACCGTCCATTGAATGGGCGTTGCGCTCGAGAGCCGGGGAAGCGTATCAGTTTGAGGTAAGGAAGAATTAGAGGCGAACAGAGATGCCAATAAGTCGGCCTTGGATTTACTTTCTGCTGTCACCTTTCCTCCATATAAATAAATGGAGGGGTTGTGGAAGATGTAAAATTCTTCTTGATGGAAGTTACCAAAGACCAGAAGTTTTTGCTGCCTACGCGTGTGTTGAGGATCTTGTTTCTCAACTTGTCATCGAATGACGCTTTGACCTTCCTGATGATGGAGTTACAGGAGTTCCTTGATTTCGGCAATGTAAATTTTTCAGTACAGTCAATATTAATCGGTTGGGTGAAAAATATCTCAATTTAAAATAAATCCAACTATTTAAGAACTTTTTTTGGTATATTTCGAAGAACAGATTATTACCTTCTTTCAGATGTAAAATAATTTTTTAAATATTGAAAATAAAGATTCTGTGTAATTTTACAATTTTAAATGCGTTTTTCTGAAAATGCCCCTTTTTATTCTAAAAACTTCAAAAACCCGTATCTTGGTAAAAAGAATTCATAGAGACATGGTTTTTTTTACTAAATGATTCAGAAATTTCTGCTTTATTCAAAGATGTCAATAACTCAAAACCGGAAATTGCCGCCTCACATATTATATAGTTATCGTTTATGGAACCCATACACGCTACGGTACACCGGAGAGGTCTACCTGTAGAGGTACGCCAGCGCAGGTAAACCGGAGCGCGTATGGTAATAGAGCTGTGCAGTTTTAGCTTTTTCAAAAAAAAAAAGCTTATACAGAGGCTCTGTCCGTCTGTCCGTCTGTCCGTCTGTCCGTCTGTCCGTCTGAAGCCTACTTTCATCTCTGAAAGTACTGCAGATACAGACTTGGGAAATATCTCAAAATGTAGCTCTTGGTCAAAAGACCAAAAACTGAGAAAATGGTCTGGAAATTTCAACCAGAAGTATATTTAACAACAAAAGTATATTTAACAACAAAAAAGAGATTTCTAATAAAGTTCATTTATCGGTAGCCTAGAGGTAAGGGTCTTGGGTCCTATCCCAGGCGAACCAAGTTCAATCCCCGACCGCAAAATGGTGAAATAAATTTTTTTTTTTACTTCGGTGTAACATGTTTTAATTCTATTTCTCACTAAATTATATTATTTAATAATGATACTCAGGAGAACATAAACATTTATTTAATTAAAAGTGCAAAAAAATCATTTTCTTGAGTTTTTATGGCTCTTCGGCGGCTTTATAAATCATTAAGAAATTTCGCGGAAATAATATAAAGTATTTATTTGTTTATATGCATATTTTATATGCTGTTCATTTTATTATAGTTTATAGTTATGTAGGTGGTGCTGTAGACCAAAACAAAAATTCAATTTTATCGAACTTCGCTGTGGATTTGTCACAATCAACCAGAAGTATATTTAAACAACAAAAAAGAGATTTCTAATAAAATATCGGTAGCCTAGAGGTAAGGCGCTGGGGTCCTATCCCAGGCGAACCAAGTTCAATCCCCGACCGCAAAATGGTGAAATAAAAATTTTTTTTTTACTTCGGTGTAACATGTTTTAATTCTATTTCTCACTAAAAATTATATTATTTAATAATGATACTCAGGAGAACATAAACATTTATTTAATTAGAAGTGCAAAAAAATCATTTTCTTGAGGTTTTATGGCTCTTCGGCGGCTTTATAAATCATTAAGAAATTTCGCGGAAATAATTATAAAGTATTTATTTGTTTATATGCATATTTTATATGCTGTTCATTTTATTATAGTTTTTAGTCATGTAGGTGGTGCTGTAGACCAAAACAAAAATTTAATTTTATCGAACTTCGCTGTGGATTTGTCACAAAAAATATGTATGATTTAAACGAAACATTTGGTAGGTTTAAAACGAAAAGTAGATATCTAATTTTTACTAGGGCATATAAACGCTTACTGAAATGAATGAAAATTTATAAATTTCACGAACGATGTATTTAAGACCGTCCTTATAGTCCATGAATATAAGATTTGCCCCATATCTAAAAAATTTTGCAGCCCTTTGTTTAATAGCATATTTTTAAGTTTTTATTAACTAAATTTGTATGTATCTCTTCAGAATAACAAAACAAAAGTGGGATGTTGTGCCTAGAGACTAGCCACTAATTACGCTTTTTCGTGGTATTCTTTCTATTGAATAACACTTCAGTCTGGATGACAATATATTAAGTGAAGATTGTGAAGAATTGCGAAAATATTCAAACAAATAACTCGAAAAACTAACGCATCTTTCATGGAGATGCTGCTGAAAGAATTATACAATAATTGCCCGCCAAGAATTTGAGAGAATTGATATATTTTAATTGCACCCCATTTATGACAAAGAATAATGAACACCATCTATGGCAATATTAAATTACTCTTCGTTTTACCTATGATTATCAATTTCCATAAAATATACAAAATACATTTCATAAATAATAGAAAATCTGTTGTCATAAATCAGTTGTTTACTTCCTTCTAAAGTTTATACATATCTTGCATTGGAATGTACCTTTTTATGAAAGCATGAATAAATAGGTTTATTGCCACATTACTACAAGTTAGTGTTTGGAGTAATGGGAAGGCGCTAGATCGGGGTGCGAAAGGACCAGGTTCGATTCTTGATGAATTTTTTAAGTACTTTTTTTTAGCTTTTTTAGTTATGATGATTTATTGTAGTATAATAAACTAAGCCTGCGTTGATGATAAAATCTCAAAGCGGCGACTAATTAAAACCTTTGGGACATATTCAATTGTGAGCTATAACTCAATCTATAATAAGCTAAATAAGCCAAATCCGTTTTTAACTAAAACTTTTATTTCACGTTGCATTGATTTAATTATTGTCATAATGCTGTATCCTAGTTTGGCCATGGAGATTCATAAGTATTACACTGACCAACGCTATATATAATTAATCTTGCAAAGTTTTTGTTAAAGGCTTATGTAGGTTATAAGTTGTGAGACTTTGCGTAATCTAAAACTTAACAAAGTATTTAACAAACACTACCAAAATCATCATAACTTAAAAAAAAAAAAATAGTACGCGGCCATCACCAGTATCGAACTCGGGTCCTGTCGCACCCCGAGCTAGCACCAACCCATTACTCCAAACTCTAACTCGTAGGAATGTGGCAATAAACCTATTTATTCATGCTTTCATAAAAAGGTACATTCCAATGCAAGATATGTATAAACTTTAGAAGGAAGTAAACAACTGATTTATGACAACAGATTTTCTATTATTTATGAAATGTATTTTGTATATTTTATGGAAATTGATAATCATTGGTAAAACGAAGAGTAATGTAATATTGCCATAGATGGTGTTTACTATTCTTTGTCATAGATGGGGTGCAATTAAAATATATCAATTCTTTCATATTTTTGGCGGGTAATTATTGGTGTTGGTCTCTTGCGAAGTGGGGGTACTTGTGTGCGTGCACGTGCATATATGCTATGGATAAACAGGTGCCTGTGTTTTTCATTAGATTTTCTACATTTAAAGAAAAGTGAAGTGCGTGCATGATAATATTTTCTTTAAAAATAAAAAATAAAGTTAAATTGAAGTGTAAATAAATACAAAAGGCGCGGTAAGCTGAATTTTTAACAATAATGTATGTTTAAGTAAAATAATACACCTAATTCTGCTGTGCAAAGTGATTTTAGATTTGCCTCCAATCAAAGCCTTCTATATTTACAAGCCATGCTGTAGGTGTGTGTGTGTGGTTGTATGAAGTCCCAACTTAAATTCGTGAAATATCGAAGTCCCATTAAAATCAAAGGGAAAGAAGTTTTCGTTCCGCGGAAAGTGCTGTTTCGAGTGTGATTTTATTGAAAATAAGAGCTATTCCATCAATGTAAAAAACGTACAATAATGCAAAAAGTACCCAATTTACCTGTCATAAATTTGCAATTTAAATAAACAGTGTTATTAATAAGATTTACGGGGTTTATGTTGGCAATGGAGAAAAAAATATCAAAATCCCTTTGATAACGAGGAAAACAAGTGTTTCGTGCCGCGGAAAGTTTTCTATTAATGAAAGTGCCGGGATTTTTTGTTAAAAATAATAGTTTTTTTATAAAGATAAAAGCAAAATTTTCGTTTATTACATTACATTATTTACGTTACATTTATTATTTACATTATTATCACAACTTTATAATATGTAGTTAATAAATGTTACAATTAATGTCCATAATTTTTGTTTTTATTTGGTTTAAAGATTTTATCCCCAATAATTTATTCCCAATAAACGTACATAACCGCACTCCACACAGTCTGACAGCAAAATTGAAGTCCCATGCACCTTTGAATGTGAGTGTGAAATTTTGTTGTGCATGGCTTGTAAATATAGAAGGCTTTGCCTCCAATCCATAGAAAAATTTTTAGATTCGTTTTACATAATTATATAGTGTTTACATGTGTGATGTGTTTTGTTTTTTTTTTTTTTTTCAATTTGACACTTTCGATTTATTGGCCTCGATTCCCAGATCCAGTGGGTCGGAAGTGAGTGCGGATTTGAGACTTTGCGATTCTCAAATCTGCAACCGCGAATCTCTCTTTGACATTTTCCGTGCTTTAAAAGTGTGATCCGCAACAAATTTTCTGAGGATTTGAAACCACAAATGCGCCTAAGATAATCCGACATCGGGTATTTCATTAGCGTGTGAGTCTTTACTCCGAATTTTTGATTTAATTAAATCCGCGACTGCGAATTTGAGAATCGCAAAGTGTCAAATCCGCACTCACTTCCGCGCCGTCGGATCTGGAAATCGAGGCCATATTATTTTGTTTTTCCATAATTTTTGAGTAATTGTTTTGGGCAGTGGCCTCGATTCCCAGATCCGGCGGGTCGGAAGTGAGTGCGGATCAATCTCCACTTAATATATTGTCATCCAATCTGAAGTGTTATTCAACAGAAAGAATACCATGAAAAAGCGTAATTAGTGGCTAGTCTCTAGGCACAACATCCCACTAGTTTTGAACCTACGCAGGCGATTGGAGCAAATTCGAAAATCAATTTTTTCAGTGACACCGTACGGTATACCGGATCTTTCCCATACACGCTACCGGCAAACCTGCACAGGGCACCTCTCCGGTGGACCCCTCCGGTATATCGGCGCGTGTATAGCTTAAGTCACAGATGCCACCGTCGAGAGACAGTCTCCTCGGAGTGTTATGCTTCCTGAAACAAGTGAATCTCGCTAACCGACCGAAAAAGACTTTGATACCGTTGCAACGTTCACCTATCATACGGTGCACATCTTTGTTGCACCGTATGATAGGTAAAGACCTGACCTAAAAGGAATTGTGCTAACCTATTATTAATTGGTTAAGGCAACTCTAATTCTTACCTAACATAAATCCTATAGTACTAGGCCACGAGTTCTTCCGACACGGTAAGGTTTTAGTAAGGCCCGGTGCCATTTATAGCTTCGACACACGGCAATCAAAATATAACGAAAATTCGTAATGTATGACGAACGCCTTTAGGGGATGACACACGTTAAAATACCTTATTATATTATGCCAATTGTAACAGAAGGAAGTGTAGTAGCCCAAATGGAATGGAAACAAGTAATATGTAGTCTGTAGCTGAATACTTTAGTGTTGCGGCACTGATGAGTTTTTTGAATTCACACAATATTTTTTATTAATTCTCAAGTAAAATTAAAATCAAAATCAACTGATACCTTAAAACTTTGGGAAACCGCTTAAAAGCGGACTTTTTACAATAGTCTATTGTTCAACAGATGCCCATCTTTTGAGATTTCGTAATCAATTAACCAAAATTTACCTAATCGGTTTTCGTAATCGATGAGGTTCATGTTCCTAATTGATGTTGAATTTTCATCATAAATGCGTGCGTGTGTCGCGGCTATTAGATGGATGGTCCAAGTTACTTCATGTATAAGGCTGTTAGCGGACCAATTTCAGTATTTCACTGTGGTCATCATAATATATATTATGCTTGAATTTTAGGGGAGAAGCCATGAATGATCTAAGTATGACGCGACAAGTTACTTCGTCTATGCCGGAACCACTTTTTAATAAAAATAAACCTTCCAACTTTATTACCATTTTAACCAAGACGTTTGACATTTTTGTCATAAATAGGAAAAACTAAACAAAAATAGTGATTCAATATTTAAGTATCTGGAATATTTGTTTTTGTTTATTTCTTGTTATTCTCTCTTTTCACAGTTTTCAGTGATAACAACTGTCATTTTATAGCACTGCTATATTATAGTCACACCAAAAAAAGTCACTTTCCACTTTCGGAGATTGCATCTAAAATTGTTGCGGCAGTAGTGAAAAACCATAGTTTTTTAAGGTCAATTAATGGTATTAGTTAAACGTTCCATATTAGTCATTTTCGAAAGATTTGAATCGAAAAAAAGCGACGAACAAATGCCTGGCAAGTTTCTCGAAAATTAGAGACTATCGAGCAGAATTTTAACAGGGGTGCAATTGAAGGGTTCAGAAATACATATACCCGGGGGCTACACGGTGAATTTTTTCGATTGCAATATTGCATTGCAGTAGTAAAATTGATCGTGTAGCCCCTGCTGCAATATGCAATGCAATATTGCAATTGAAAAATTGATCGTGTAGCCCCAGGGATAGCGAAATTGGTAGTAAAGTTATAAGTAAAGTTGTCCTGGGTAAATTTCTCAATGCTTCTTTGCGGGAATCGGTTTCTTCATGCTGTGATACTATCAATTTTTAAACAACTAATAATTAAACAAATATTATAAATTTACACACATAATTAGTATTTATAAAAGTTTTCATTAGACACAGACAGCTTTTCATTTAGCAGTTCATTTAATTAATTCCGTCGGTGTGATTCGTTATAAATTAATCAATTAATTAAGTCTGTTTGGGATTAATTAAAAAAATTGTTTATCACCCAAACAGAATATGTAAATTATATTCATATTTTTACAATAAATTGTTTAAATTTCAAGTTTGTGTTTTTGGTAGCAAATCCAATCTTTTGTAATTTATAGGTATGTCAAAAATTCATAATCAATAATCACTAATTCTATATCATTTCCGTTTTTTTTTTACTTGTTTTATTTTGGGTATTTTATGAGGCATGAGTTTATGCAGCGGGAGCTTAATTTATTAGAATTAAAAAATAATTCGTTATTTTGCTTAATTATAAAACCAAAACAACTTTGTGCCATTTATGAAAGAAAATATAACATTTAATTCCAAAGTATTCTCATTAGTAGAAAAGGCAAATAAGGTTAACCTGGAGATTTCCTGATGGTGGACTAGTATGGCCGAGTAAGGGCTTTAAACAGAAAAAGGTGTATGCGCTGGAATCTGGAGTGAAAGTGAAAGTTCAGCAGAAGCGGTAAGCCTAGGCACCTTAGCAGCAACTGTTTTTCAAGCAGAGTTGTACGCTATGCTCAAGGCCCGCGCTTGGTTTTTTTGCGCCCGGTGCACTATGCTATATTGCACCCCATTTTTGAACACAATGAAGGACAAGGGAAAAGGCACAAAAACACTTGCTGAATAGGAGACATAATTTTCATAGTTTGCGCAAAATTTAGGATTGCACATACATAGATAGGAAGTTTCACATTGGTCAACATCCAATCTACAAAAATCTGCTGAAAACATCTTTTGCGGAGAAAAAAGTACGCGCCAGCGATCTTCCTTTTTCTAGGAAAAGAAAAGGAATGCCAGAAGAGAGAATTACATAATATTAAAAGCAATAACAACAATCTAAAGCATTCTGATGTATTGTTTATTGGAAAAGTTGGCTGATGTGAAAACCCATGCAATTCTTCAGCGAATTTCAAAAAGGAATTAATAGAGTTTCCCTTCTTATGCAGAAGGCGCACTTCTCAGCTGGGCTGAGAAACATTTACCACGACCACGTGGGCTCGGCTGAGACATGCAAACATATAGAAATAAATATAAGTACTAAAACACTCTAACAAGGAAGCGTGCTACAACAAAGAGGGAGTGGGTACACCAAGGACTCACGTCACATTAAGAAGACTCTTTTTGAGAGCCTCTTCACTTGTAAGCATGCTAAAAACCCTAATATTTCTATTAACGTTAATAAGCATGCGATTAACAGGTTCGTACTTGCCATAATTGGTATTAGAAGAGTTAGTATGCAGGAGAGGTACACCCCTCAAGCTATAATTACTCACTCTGAATGCCACTTGGCTTCGAAAGAAACCTGAGTCTACCTTGTCATTTAGTAGCCGATGAACAAATATGATGTCAGCAACTTCACGACGTTTATGTAGGGAGCTTAAGTTGAGTAGTTTAAGCCTGTTTTCATAAGGGGAAGGATGCGTGGGTCATCCCAAGGGAGATGACTGAGTACGAAACGTACGAATTTTCTTTGAACCGATTCGACTCTTCCAACTTGGGAGGAGTATTGAGGAGACCATACCTGGGAGGCGTATTCGAGTAAAGGCCTCACTAAGGATATGTACAAATGCTTAGTGATGAGGGGGCTGTTGAATTCCTTAGACCACCTTTTTATAAAACCTAGGACTGAACTGCCCTTGGAGGAAATATAATTAATGTGGGTGGAAAAATCCATCTTACTTTCAAACCTGACCCCCCATCGATCACAGAGTTAACTCGGGAAAGTGTGTTGTTAAGGAAAGTGTAGTCATAAGTCAGTGGACCACGTTTCCTGCAAAAAGTCATGACCTCACACTTACTAATATTGAGTACCAGGTTGTTGTTGGAACACCATGAATAGAATGTGTTCAGGTCAACTTGTAAAAGTTTGCAATCCTCAATACTTCTTACATAACGGTAGAGTTTAATGTCATCAGCGTAAATAAGGATTTGACAGTTCTTTAACAAGGCAACAATGTCATCAATTGAAAGAATAAAAAAAGAGGGCCTACCTTGCGGGACTCCAGATGACGCTTCCATGTTTCTAGATTTGGCCCCACGGAATAAAACCTGGTAAGTTCTGTCGGCTAAGTACGACTGGAACCATACCATAAGGGCAGGCGGAAAGCCAAATTTTTTCAGTTTGAGAGCTATAATAGAGTGGGAGAGCTTGTCAAAAGCCTTACTGAAGTCAGTGTAAACACAGTCGGTTTGGCAGCCGCTAACAAAGCCTCGAACTGTGTGAGAAGAGAACTCAAGTAGATTAGTAGTAGTTGAACGAGCTGCAAGAAGACCATGTTGATTAGTTGAAATAAGTCTCTTGCAGATTGGGGCGATAGCAGAATAAATAGTAGATTCGAAAAGTTTAGGGATACAGGATAATTTCGCAATAGGTCTATAATTAGATATTTCGTTATTGCTACCCTTTTTATGAACGGGGACTATAAAAGAATTCTTCCACAAGGTTGGGAAACACCCTGTAATTAGGGATTTTTGAAATAAACGCAGAAGAGGAGACAGAAGGGCCTCTGCACAGGATTTTAGAATAGCAGGAGGAATACCGTCAGGACCGGACGAGAAATCATGTGGGAGTTCATTAATATATTTCAGGATTTCATCCCTAGTTATAGATATAGAAAAGTTTTGAGACATCTGCATCGGATTAATATGTCGGAAATTGTTTTTGTCGGGTTGAAAAACAGGAGACGAGAAAGATTTGAGGAAAAACGATGCAAACATGTCGCAAATCTCGGATGGATTGGTACTGAAAGAGTTCTCATGTTGCATGGTGTGAGGGTAATTATCAGTTTTTTTCTTGGTGTTGATGAATTTAAAGAATGTTCTCGGATCACCATACAGTTTATCTTTCATATCACTGAGGTATTCATTATAGAGAGTTTCAGAGAGTGCATGGAAATATGGTCATAGCAATTGACAAATGCAGAGAAACTCGCAGTGTCTTTCCTCTTCAGGTAGTTTTTCCAGAGTTTATTCTTCTGGTTTTTGGTTTGCCTCAATTCATTATTGTACCAGGGTGGAGATGACCTAGATAACTTTAGAGGCTCAATGGGTACACAGGATGCAAAGGTTTCGTACAAGACGGAATAAAATCTTGTTACATCGTCATCCAACTCATCTGAGGAAAGCAACCTGTCGAAATCGATGAAGGAGAGCTTGGATGAGAGATTACAAGAAATTTTTGTTGGTCGACCCGTGCCAATCTGCCAATATTAATTTGTTAGAGTTCCCATACATTTTCACATATTGAACTCAGGAAAAATAAAGCCGACGTGGAGGAAAGCCCTACTAGCAGAGGCCACAACAACTGCGAGATCCTGGTCAGCTCTGACTCTGACATTCCACTATTCCAGTTGATTACTCTCTTTTGCGTTCAAATTCAGTTCGAGTCTATTTGGGCGAACTGAGGTTTATTTATCCTTGTATGCGAATTAGGGTTATTCGCCAATTTGAACTTGTGCATTTCGATCGGTGAAGCCAGGATATTGGGGTATTTCTTTAAAGCCTTTGAAAAAGCTTTCCGAATACGAAATACGATATTGCTCTTTGAAAAACTGATAAGGTATACCTCACTTCAGTATCGCTGACTTTTTACCGCAGTGCTCATGAGAAACTAAAGGGAAATCCCTCCTTCGGCATGCCCCTGAGGTCTGGTGGGGGGTTAAAAAGCTTAAGCTATACGGTTATAAGGTCTTAATAGCTCTAACATAGTATGTTGTAAAATGCAAACAACAACAGTTGAAGGAATACCCGTGTGTGTGTTCCATCGAGGTTTGGGTCAATAAACTTCTAAATCCTTCTGATTCGTTGTAAATTTTTTCAAAAGTTCGGCCAAACTGGGCTCCTATTCGAAAACGTTTTATTATCTTGATCCAGTGAAAAGACCACCGTCATCAAATCGGGATTTATCACACGCCAGAACATATTGAGCAGAATTCTTTTCGGACCAAATTTCTTAGTATTTTTAGCTTGAAGACTTCTAACACTTTCCTGTCTGCTTTTTATAGTACAGGTTTCACAGTCGCAACCGGCCCGGCCTGATAATAATTTTACATGCGTTCATTTCATGATGAAGTTTGACCTTAGATCTTTTTCAAACTCTTGAAGCGTCTGCCTTAAGTCGTTTACAAAGTATTTTGCTACAGTCATTGTCTGTTGTTGTGACAGAACCTAATTACATCAAATATGTGTCATTTTCAAAGTCCAAATAATTGTTATTGTTATTTTGTGACATTCTACGTGCTGACTATCACCTGACTACTTTTTGACTATCACCTCGAAATTTTCCATTGCTGTTCGTTCTTAACAACTACTATAAAACCACCGGTTTTTTTTACTATATAAACATAAAAAAGAAAGTATACAACATAATCATTTTGTCATATAATTCAGCGGAATTCTGGAATTGGTCTACTTGGAATGATATCCACGTGCTGATTTTTATTTAATTTCCATAAGCATGTAAAAAATTGTTACAAGTGAACCCAGTTTTGAATGGGCAAATATGTGTCATTTTCAAAGTCCAAATAATTGTTATTGTTATTTTGTGACATTCTACGTGCTGGCTGACTATCACCTGACTACTTTTTGACTATCACCTCGAAATTTTCCATTGCTGTTCGTTCTAACAACTACTATAAAACCACCGGTTTTTTTTACTATATAAACATAAAAAAGAAAGTATACAACATAATCATTTTGTCATATAATTCAGCGGAATTCTGGAATTGGTCTACTTGGAATGATATCCACGTGCTGATTTTTATTTAATTTCCATAAGCATGTAAAAAATTCTTACAAAGTGAACCCAGTTTTGAATGGGTTGATAGATTCCGTGGAATTATCATATTTAGCGGGGCTTCCGCTTCTAGTAATTCCAATGCTAATTTTAAGATAATGAAGTTTTTGCTAATATTTATGGGTAAATGATGAGTTAAGCTCGTGCCTATTGGATTCTTTGTCTGAAAAAATATGAAATTGTTATTCTTTGTTGCCGCTATGGTTTAGTTGTTTCATTAAAAATATTATTTATTGTAAAGGATGCCGTTTTTGAAGCTGTTTAACAGAAAAAACTATGGGTAACTTGAAACCAGGTAATTACGTCAGTAGTAGTATTAACGGAAAAAAGTTATGACGGTCAGGCGGAATGTTTTGTTTATGCTCGTTTAGTTTACAGTTTCTTATTTTCGCAAAATTTTAATGGCGAAATCTACTAGTTAATAGTAAATGTTTGTATTACTGACGTCAGGGCCTGATTTTGTGGAGGGAGCATTTACATTTCGAACGCAAAGTGGAAATAAAAATTGAGTTTATTTACATCACAAGTGCAAAGTAGAATCGAAAGTTTTAAAGTGTTACTTTCAATCGTAAATTTTTTAGAACGGTCGCGGAGGATTATGAGAGCTAAACTTTCGAAAACAAGGAAATGAATAAACAAAAATTTTCTAACTTTAAAAGTGTCATCTAGTGCAGTTGTCTCCAAACTTTTTTGACCGCTTACTCTTATGACGAAAATAATCAAAATTATATCCATTTAAATGGGTTTGTCAACAAGCCAAATTGCAAATATTGGGTACAAATATAGAAAAACCCCGCAAATGAAGCACCAAGAAGCCCTGCATGCCAGAAAGCGACCGTTTGAGTCGCTCTATCTACAAATAGAATAATCGGATCTTTTTGAAGCGAGCCTTTTTTAGCGTCGTTTTACGGGGAGTAAACCTAGAAAAATCATCAGCGTTAATTGGAAATTTTTGATCTGAAATATCTATTGGCATGGGTATGCATGCGACTCGTATACGCTGACCCCAAACAGTAATAATTGAGTGAGGTTAAAAGTTGGGTTAACAGTTCAGTTGCGTTAAGTTGATTTTTCGAAGTTGAGTTGATATGAGTTGATATGAGTTAAATTGTGTTAAATTGAGTTACGTTAAGAATTGATGTAAGTTGAAAGATCCGTTAACTTTGCTTTAATCCCTCATGGGACATAGGGCAGAAACAGTTGCCCTCCAGCGGGCTCTGTTTTGCGCGACAGCTCTCAGCTGCAGTGGGCTTTTGCATATCTGACTTTCGTGAAAAGCAACAACAATTTCAAGCACGAACTGAACATGAACTGGACTTTAGCCGGTGAAGCCGGCTGAACTGCGGTCGGTTAAGCCGGGGCATTAAGCTTTGGTTTAACTCATACAAAGCTTAAGTTATTGTTGTTGCATTGCTTCAGATTCCAGGCAATTATGTTGGTGGCCGTGAAGAGTATCATTTGGCATACTCAATAGACCGGTTCTGGTTCGAATACAGAGGTTAAGTAGTATTGAACGTGATTAGTGCTCAGTTGGGAGACCGCTTTGGTAAAACGACAATCGCGTCTCAAAACGTCTTTCGACACCGGCATAGTTATTACTCTCATAATCAGGCCAAAATGGTCAAATTTTTCGGCTTTTTTTTTCACTCGGCTTCGGGTAGCAATGATTCTTCCTCAAAGGGACCAACTGGAACATTCGTTATGACGAGAAGCGAATGGGTACCACGCTGCACACTGTAGCCACTCGCTAGGGTCTTATTCGACCGCGTCCACGACCGTCCAATGAAGTTGTTGAAGCGATGCTAGAGAGTGTTGCCAATAATCCAAATGTGTCGTATCGCCGCCGATCTCAGGAGCTAAACTTGAGTGGAACGACTCTAAGCAGGGCCGTATACCAAAGCGTCATATGCAGCTTTTCGTCAATTTTGTATGGAGATAAATATAGCAAAGCGGCATGTGACGATTTCTTCCATATAATATCGCTAATAAGCATGTGAAGCTTTGGTATACGGCCGGCCCAAGGAAAATTACGAAGCAAGATCTTCACCTCTCCCCATACAAAGTGCAACTTACCCAAAGATTGTTAGCAACGGACAAGCCTCGTCGCTTGCAATATGGAAATGCCGTCGCAAGAATTATCAATAAACAAAACTGTCGACAAAGAACCCACACATAATTCACGAAATACCACTGCACAACGAGAAAGTCAATGTTTGGGTCGAAATGCCCTCAAAAACTATCATCGGGCAATTTTTCTTCACGCTATCGTTGGATGTTAGTGCACTTTGCGCGAAAAAGGTCTGGCGAACTCTTTTTCAACAAGACGGCGAACCTTGCCACACCGCAGCCACTAAGATGAAGTTCTTAAAAAAGTAAAAGTTTATGCCAACAAGCCGAAGAACGTGGACGAACTCAAAGCTAACATACGAGCCGAAGTAGCAGCTAAAACGACCGAAACCAGCTGGTTTTTGCGTATCGAATGGAGGTCATTTAGTCGACATTGTAATCAAAAACTGATTTGAAATAAATGGTAGAGAATATCCTAAAAAAATTTTGCTCATTTGTCAAAATCGGCTAAAAAATGTCAGAATTATTCAATGTTGAAATACCGAAGGAGTAGATGGCGCACCCCACCGAGTATGCAAATTTATTTTATTGAGGGCCCCAGGGTTTCTTATGTAACAGAGAGCCGCAGTTTGATAAAGTTTGGAAAGTACTGATATAACTGAACAGACAACTGGTTAATAAATATTGACCGATTAACTTTTTACATTTTACCCAAGTAGAAATTTTTACTAGTAATCTACCAGTAACTGGTTAGTTTTTCCCTTTTCTAACAAGTAACTGGTGAGGAAAACTTGTGAGGGCTTTGTAGGATTATGTAACGCTAGTTTTTGCTAGTGCCTTGTAGGGAAAATCTAGTCAGAAACTGACGAACGCCTCGTCATAAACTGGCCATTCACTTGCAATAAACTGGCAATTCACTCGCAATAAACTAACCAGCCCCTCGTAGAAAACTAGCCAGTTCCCAACCATTCTTTCGTAGAAAACTAGCCTATTACTAGCCTTAGTTTCTCGTTAAAACTTTCGCACTTTTTTCACTTTTTAACTCTTATTCAGCCGAAAGTCACAACGAAACTGTATTTGACTGTTCTGTTGCAGTGAATTCCCGTACTTGAGGAAAAAATGTGGAAAAGAGGAGAACGACTTTATCTATCTTATAGAGAAAACATTGATTACAGAAAGGTTTTGTGATTACATACATATATAAATTTTTGGTAACATTTCCTGGCGAGTATTTGTAGGAAAATACTAAAATCGCTTTATACTTTAGTTTCTTCGAAAATTACTCAAAATGATTTCTAAAGTAGAGTTTCCATATCATTTCCTTTCGAGTTACTTATTATGGGGCCCATCCACAGGCCAACTGGTTGCCCAAACTGAGTTGTGCAAAGAGTTGGTGTTTTGCCACAAACGCTTCAACTGAGTTGATACTTCAACTGTCAATTCAGTATTTTATAGGCAATTTGAACGTTAAATAAAATTGTAGAAAACCTGCGATTAAGTTTTATGATTATAAAAAATGGGTAGTAATGATTTTTTATGTTAATTATAAATTTTTTAATTATTAATATAAATATTTGTATGTTTTTAAAATATAAATTAAATCCTAAACATATAAATTATGAAAATAATTTAATATTATGTGAACTTTCATAATTTAAATTAATATTATGCAATACAATGAAAATATAAACTTGCAAAAAAATATAATTTTCGAATTCAGGCTTAATTAATGCAAGTAGTTTGCCAAACTGCAACATACACAGCGCGACTAGTTGCCCAAACTCTAGGCCCCGCCCCCATAAAATTAAAAGATTTTGATTTATCCCAACTGCAACCCCAACTGTCAAATCAGTTTGCCAACTCCCCCATACACGCTGCGATTCAGTGCCAACACAACTCAGTTTGGGCAACCAGTTGGCCTGTGGATGGGCCCCATAAGAATCTACTAGAATAGTTTCCTCCCTATCATTTCACCTCGAGGTCCTCGTAGGGAAGTACTAGAATAGTTTTTCTCTAGAAAAAACACAAGTAACTTGTATGAAAATGCTGGAGTAGTTTTTATCTATCATTTTCTAACAAGTAATTCGTAGGAAAAAAGTCTAGTTTTTCTCCAGCCTTTCCTCGCGAGTTACTTGTAGGGTAAAGCTGGAATAGGTTTTTCCGATTAGTTTCCCTCAAGTTATTCGTAGGGAAAACCTAGAATAGTTTTTCTCTAGCATTTCCTCACAAGTTACTTATAGGAAAATGGTAGAATAGTTTTTCCCTATCATTTCCACTTGAATAACTCGTAGGGAAATACTAGACTAGTTTTTCCCCACATTTACTAACAAGTTACTCGTATGGCCTCGTCAAAAACTAGAAGAATTTCTACTTGGGTAACGGTTATCTGTTCCCGTGCTCCCCACCCACAATGATTGTGCTCCGCCGCCCCTGTTCTGGGACAAACATATTCCTGCTTCCCACTCCCTTATTTTGATCGGAGCTTCGAATACTATGAGTAGTGAGGTAAAGTACAAAAACTGTCATAATTGACCCTTTGAGCCACTGAACGAATTTAGTAGCCCAACTTTATTACTACTATCATAGCGGTTGTTCCACCGCACTACACCACTGTAAAAACAACATTGAAGAGAAAATGATGCACCTATAAACTAAGAAACACCTTCTTTTTAAGGTTAAACGATCAAAACAAATTTTATTTCACATTATAAGTCAATAACAATTTTTTCAATAAATTTGCGTAGCTTGCAGTAAATATCACTCACTGTATATTATCCAAATGCGTGCCACTTTGTTGACAATATTTTTTTTATCAAAAATCATAACATAAAATCATCATATGTCATCGGAATCATTTCGACATTGAAGTTACCCCATAATTGATATCGTTACATGGAAATGAATTGATCTACTATCACTGTTTCAAATTCCGCATTATCATCATCGATCGCAAAACTTAAATAAAAAGGTTTAAATAATAAAATCACGTGAAAGTGACAAAATACACCAAAGAAATAAATATGCAATTCTCATAGTTCTAGTTATTGGAGCTTAGTAGGAAAAAAACTAAACAAAAAACAACCTCAAGTGTTTTATCGGCTTTGTTATTTTTGGCAGAATTCCTGTCATTCAAACATTAATAATCGATAAATCAAGTAAGAAAGTCTTAAGGCCCCCATACACGGTCCAATTGGTTGTACAGCGAAGTGCGGTTGTACAACCAAAACTATCGATTGTGGGCCGGTCGGCCGATCAAAATACATTGCGCTTATAGGTTTGATGAAAATCTGGTTGTACAGCCAATTTGACCGTGTATGGGGGCCTTTAGTCGCACTGGTTTTTTAAGGAAGAGGGTATCAAATTTGACCGATTTTATCCTCGTTTAACCAGTAGTTACGCAATAGTTTATCATGTGACCTCCAACAAAAAAAATAAACAAATATTAGTTAAAATTTCTATTTTGAAAATACAAATGTATTTTATTTATATTTTTTTGATTAATTGGAATTTCGTAGAACCCGTTTTAAAAATGTTTCTCGCGATGACAGTTAATAACTTCTGAATTTTTTTTACGTGACGGTTATTTCGATTGAACAGCGCGTTGATAGTAGGTCATTTATAAAGATAAAAAATAGAGCAGGTAATAAAATTTACCCCTGGGGAACCCCAGCGAAAATGGGGGGAGATTCAGATTCCAATACTATTTTGATTGAACGGTCGGAGAGGAAACTCTCAAACCACTTCTCTACAGTAAAAAGCCAGAAGTGCTTAAGTGCAAATTTGACGATTTTGAGTTTATTGCCTAATTGTATTCTGTATTTTATTCTTAATCATTGCTATAATTCTTATCATAAACTGAGCTTTGGTTGCTGGCAAAACTGGTTTTGTGCACAATTCTGTATCTAAAAAAAAAAAAGAAAAAAATTTTTTTTAAAAAAATTCCTTTATTTAACTTAAAATGATAGAAACAGTAAAAACAAACTAAAAAGAAAAAAATAAAAAATATAAACTAAATAAAATAAATAAAATATGTAAACACTATGACAACAAAATAAAATTTCTACTTATCTTAAATAGTTAAATAAAAGAATGACGCATTTTTATCATTTCGTCATATTGGCGTCATTCTTTTATTTAACTGTTTAAGATAAGTAGAAATTTTATTTTGTTTTATAGTGCTTACATATTTTATTTATTTTATTTAGTTTATATTTTTTATTTTTTTCTTTTTAGTTTGTTTTTACTGTTTCTATCATTTTAAGTTTAATAAAAGAATTTTTTAAAATTTTTTTTTATTTTTTTTTATTTTGTACTTTTTAGTCTATTATAAGCTTTCCGCAATTTAGTGTTGGCCACCATTTTGAATTTGGAATGACGCCACCTAGCTAATTGTGTTCTACCTGTCATATCCTTTCATTTGATACCCATGTCAGAGGGCCGCGGAGCACAATTTCAATAATCGGCCGCCATTTTGGAACCGCCATCTGGATATTTTTACAAAATGGCCAGATTGCATTGTCATCCAAACTAAACGTGTATGCAAAATTTCAGCTCTATCCGAAACCGGGAAGTGGGTCAAATTTAACTTCCAAGAATTGACAACACGTAGTGTAAGTTAATTAAAAGAATTTAAAAACTTTGAGGGCGATTTTCTCGAAACGCATATTTTGCACTTAAGCCCTTCTGGCTGTGTACTGTAGTTCTGTAGAAGTGAGTTAATTCCGAAATTTTTGAGTTTAGCTAACAAGGCTGAGTATCGAAGTCGAAAACGCAGGACTGCAGTATTCAGCTGAAGGCTTTCAATTGCTGAACTCTGCAGAATGACTGCAGTCCTGCGTTTCCGAGCTTGCACAAGCTTATACTCTCCAAACCCATGCAAACTTCGGTTGAGGAGTTCTGTAAAGGTGCGCTTACACGGGCAATTTTTTTAGCAATATTCGCCAGGCAACAGAAACCGAAAAATCTAGACCAATTAGTGGAGGATACTGAAGCAATATCCGAATATGCAGCGGGTATGGAAATTTAATTCATTTTTCTTTTGTATCTCGCTTGCACTTATTTATTCTGCGGTTTGACTACGTCTGTTGTAAATTTTGACTACACGGCGGAGCATGGGCCAACTTTATTCAAAAGGATTTCAAAATCACTTCGGGACATTTTTGAATAAAATTTCATTTAATTCACAACACAATGAAGATTGCATCTGCCTTTCATAAAAAGGTCCCACCCAAATACGTCTATTCCTTTTCTTTTTTTTTGCTTGCTGCTCATGACATGATATTTCTTTTAATTGAGGATAAAGCAAAAGTTAGTTATTTGAAATTCTTGGCCACGAAAGGATATTGCAACATATAATCCAGCATGATCTCAAATTGATTCTTGGTCGTTATTTTTACATTAAAAATGTCATTATAAAATTGGCACTAGCACTGCATAGCAGATTGCTCCATTACTGTTGCTCAGCGTTTATTGCTCAAAAAATTGCCCGTGTAAGCACCAGTGGATCTTTTTTGCCTAAAGCCGTATTCTTTGTCGTTTATAAGTTTATCTGTTATCACCTTCTCATTGTAGGTGAAGGAAGGCGTAATAATGGTAGTAAAACTACTCTTGATGGAACTACGAAAGGGCAGAAGATTTTGCTACCAAACGTTGGATTAAAGAGTTTACTTCTCAAATTCGTTGTCAAATTAAGTTTTGACTTTCCTGATAGTGGCTTTACAGGAATTTCTTAGTTTTAAATACTTTAGATGGAGCGAATCATTCGGGAAACTCTTGTACGTTCGGAACATGGCTTCCTTTGTTCTGACTGCGTTCATACACTCCCAATTCTGCTGGGCCTAGGCGTCAAAGATTTGGTAGAATGGGCAATGAACAAATGCATACCTGCCTGTATGATCCCGGTGATACGGATAGCGGCAGAGTTGCGGTTTTTATTTCGGAGACACAGGTCCCAGTCAGCGGATTAGAAGAAATTAATAAGCCCCAGGCAACTGGCCTTCCCATAATGCCATACACTTCTCCTAACTGGTTTGGGGGCAGTGGGAAATTTTAATGGGAAGCTAGCGCTGACTAGACAGTGGTCCGAATAGCCGAGAGGTGAATAAACTTCGACGGAGCAACAGCTTGAATGAGAAGTATGAAAAAGGCCAAGGAGATAGGTTCCTAGGTTAGGTTTTTGCTAAAGATACACTGTCGATACCTTCAAAGGTATCAACAAAATGTTCACTTGCACTTCCACCATGTGACAAATATAATTCGACGTTTGTCAATCTAGTCGCCAGGTGTCACCTAGATTGACAATTAGAATACCAATTGAGGGTCGAAGTGACATGTGTCACGGCACTCGACAACGAGAATAAGGCTGACTATCTCACACAGCGTAATTTAAGGACCAGATCAGCAAAAGTCTGCACTCCTTGCTGTCTCAGGCCACACTTTTCAATGTGTATTTGATTTAGAAATAGGTGGATGAATGACGTGCTAGAAGATATACGAAAACTTCGCATAGCAAACTAGAGCGAGACGAAAGAAGAGGACGACTTCTATAAGAACTATTGAGCCAAAATCATTTTACTAAAATGTCTACCTTTTCTGGATCTTCTAACGATGCAAAAGGAACTGAAATATCGGTAGACGGAATATTTTCATTGGTTAGTTTGCCGTATAATTATTTTTTATCATAATCGTTGATAGACATTTAAATCCGACTGCTTTGCCTTTGTAAGCCCGAACTTCTCCAAAGAAGAGATGATCAACAATTTTAAAATTTGACACCCACTGTTTAGACCAAAAATCGTAATTTTCACGGCCCAAAAAATGTTGGGGCTCCGGACCAAAATCGCTCGAAACAAATTTTTACTTATTGACAGCGATACTTTTCTTTTCACAGCCTCAATTGGAAAACCAAAATTGGTCCAAAAAATTGGGTACTCAGAGTGATTTTTGAGTGCCATATCACATATCCACACCGAAATTCTCAAATTTTTCGGTCTCTTTTTCCATTCGGGATCAGGTAGTAATAATTCAAGGGGGTCAAGTGGAGCATTCCTTATGACGAGGTGCGAATGAGGCAAGGCATTCGATGCCTTGTGTGGGCCTTATAGGACAATCCACATGGGGTCCACATTAGGCAATGGGGCCAGACTCATAGAGGCCCTATTTGGATCCCATCGCTAAAATGCTATTCGGACATAACTTCATAACCAAAGAATCTTACTATTATTATAAACGCGAAAGTTTGTATAGATGTTTGTTACTCTTTCACCCAAAAACTACCGAATGGATTTTAATGGAACTTTACCATAATATAGGTTATAATTTATAAATAAATTCAACATGGCCGCCGAAAATGATCGAAATTCAAAATAGCCATCCAAATATGTGATCCGATTTCAATGAAAATCGGTATCTGGGGTTTTTTGAGGTAGCAAATAACGAATATATGAGCAGAACTTATACATTCAAAATGGCCGCGCTAATATGGCGGACGAACTTTTCCAATTGTATTCCGATCGCAATGAAAATCGGTATCTGGGGGTTTTTTTAGGATTGAAAACAACGAATTTATGATCAAAACATATAAATTCGAATGTAGTAAATTTCTTAAAATCCTTCTAAACAGTAAAAACGGTAGAAGTGAGTAAGAAGGGGGCAGGGTAACGGTTAAACGAAAAGACAAAGTTAAAATTCCAATTCACAGAGAAGTTTAGAGGCATCTTCTTGAATACATAACGCTGTTCTAATTGAACCACCGATAACAATTAAAAATAATTATTTTGAAATCACAGACAGACAATCCAATTATACATATTAATATAGAAGATTATTGTGAGAAAAATGTTTAAAACGGTTTTTCTAAATTCCAATTTACCAAGAAATAACAAAAGACATTAAAATAAAAATTTTCACTAACATTTAATGTTCTGTTATGAAGTCATATGAGAAAATATTGCGTAAATACTGGTTTACGCGAGGATATCTTCTTATAAATTCAATGAGCACTTCAATAACTCCATCGGTTAGTAATGTTAGAATGAAGAAAATTCCGCCAAAAATGCATGAGTCAACAATAATAAAATAGCAATAAACCACTGTTGGGGTTTTTCCTAGTGAGCTCCAATAACAAGATCTATGAAATTGTATATTGCGTATTTTGTCACTTTCGTTTTTTATTTAACTTTTACGATCGATGATGAAAATGCGGATAGTAGATGAAATCATTTTTATGTAGATAACAATATCAATTGGACCAAATTCAAAGTCGAATTAATTCCTATGTCTATTTTCAACCGATTTCCTAGATGAGTAATTTGTTTTGATTTGTGATATACACAGTGATATTTACTGCAAACTCCACAAATTCAATGAATTCATTTAAATGATTTTAAAATGGAAAATAAAATGATCTTCGTTTATATTAAACAAACCAATTAAGACTAAAATAAGATTTTTAATTTTTCATTAAATATTTTCAACACAAAAAATGCTTGTAATATTATTTATTTATTTATTAATTCGCCAAACAAGGCACACTTAAACTAGGTATACATATACTTAGATTAAAAAACAGTGTACAGTCTTTTTTATATACTACTGATAGCTACTAAAAACCTACTATTGTCAGAGGGTTATGTTAGTAGGGATTTGAGTATTTTTTTATAGGATGCCTTGTTGAGGGAAGGGGAGAAAGAGGAGCTATGGCTATTAAAAACCATGCAGCATCTGTTGACGGGCTCGTGCCATGCGTAATCGGTGCGGTGTGGATATTCCCTAAGTAGTTTAGTGTGTCGTGTGTGTCGGACTACATCATTCAATTTGATTCTATCCGACAGAAACTGCACTTTAAGCTTTCCACTTAGGACGTCAAAGGCAACGCAAGATATGAGCAGTTTCCTCCTGCTAGACAGCGGCATGAGATCTAGCACTTTGAGCCTGTCCAAGTAGTGCGGCAGGGTTTGGTAGTCATGGGGGTTGTGTAGATGTCTCAGGGCAAAAAGAAGAAATCTCTTTTGAATGGATTCGATCCTCTTGCTGCTCACTTGGAATATAGGATCCCAGATAGGACACGCATATTCCAGGATAGGGCGGACTAAAGAACAGAAGAGTGTTTTTGTGACCCATACATTACCATTAGTTCCCACTATGTCATTGACTTCCTCTTGCGCAGTATTTTTGCTAACGAGAAACCTGTATAATTACTATTAATTTCAACAAGATTCTAAAAGTGTGAATAGATATTGTAGCATCCCACTAATTTATTCAACTCATTATAATCTAGAATAAAACACCTTTCACAAATTTGTCAGAACTGGATTGCTCTGAAAATATTATTTTTGGAAATTAGTGCTATTTGGTCACCTGATCGATTCTTCAGTTTTTTGGATTAGGACTTTAGCATCGCGAAGAAGTGCAGTTACTTTCAAACACGTTTCAAAAGAACTTCTGGTTCTATTTCAGTCAATGAGTGAATGCAAGTTTTCAGAAGTGCGGTTCCTTTTTTGTGAATATCATCTCAAGTTAGGGCAAGCATTCACAGGAATATCATTATTGGTGAAAGAGTCCAAATCACGTACTAATCTGACCAAATAACAATCAAAAGTCTATTTTTAGATAATTGAATGAACTTGTTTTCACGATAATCATCCCTGTCAATCGCACCGGGTGAAATTTGGAATACTCAGCCTGTCATTCATTAGGACAGCATTTATAGAACTCAGTTAGATATAAATAAAAACAAACTAAGTAATCTCATAATTTTACACTGATGATAGCAATAAAAAATCAGTCTGACTACATCGCCGACAATATTGGCAAGCTAAATCAGATCAAGTCCATACCTACATATTTGCTTCTATCTCCAAAATTATTTAATTTAGCTCAAGCTTAGACAGGACTGATTTTATTGTACGAGTGCGCATAAAAAATTTACTCAATCTACTCATAGAAAATAATGGGACCTTACACCAAGTGGCCTCACCTCTCCGTATTTCAACTGCTGCCAATTCACCAATCTAAAGTAGATTTTGAGAGTAAAAATAAAAAATTGCCCTACAACGGGCGAACCTCGGCCCCTTGGCTTTTTAAGAGGCATAAGATGGCCGTAGAGTTTTTCATCATTTATAATGGAAGCACATACGGCTTCATGATGGTAAAACTTAACCAAAAGATTTAAATAGTCAAAAACTGAACTGTTACAAACAGCCACAAGACGACAAATTGGAGCCAAAAAAGAATCTACACCAAATGTATGTTGAATCTGAATATGTTTTATGGGAACTTGATCATTTTCGTTATGTACAATGGTCCTTTCGATTTATCCTATGCACAAGAGAAACGAGCTCGTCAGTCGTCGGGAGTCATCTCTTCTGAACCGATGGAGGTATGTCCTGTAACATACATGTCCCCTCAAGAACTGTGCGAAGTCATAACTCACCTCTCCATGCTCTCTTGTGACCCATACCTCCACGTTTGTTATGGCCTGTTGGGCCACTACCTCACTTCCTTTACCACTACTGAAATAAACGTCACTTCTAAATTATGTTCAATCCCCTAGCTTCTTCTTCTAGTGGTTACTCAATTGAATTGAACGGCTTAGGTTAACTGAAATAAAATACGAAGGGTTTCAAACTATCGTCATCCAATATCCTCGACATGGGTATCAAATTAGTATGGCGTCATTCCAAATTCAAAATGACGGCCAACACAAAATGGCGGCTTACCTTTTTTTACAAGTCACTCAGTATGAGTATCATATTAAAGGGTGTGACAAGTAGAATTGTATTAGCTGTGTCGCGTTATTCCAAAAAACGGGGGACTTTTTTTCTTTACAACGCGCTCGGTATGGGTATCAAATGGAAGAATGTGACTTGTAGAATACTATTATTTGTGTCGTCTTATTCCAAATACAAAATGACGGCCAACACAAAATGGCGGTTAACTTTACTCTTTACAACGCCCTCAGTATGGATATCAAATGAAAGTGTATGACGAGTATAGTACTGTAAGCTGTGTGACGTCATTTTCAATCAAATATGGCGGTCACCAAAACTAAAGAATGCGCTTTTATTTTAAAATGAACTAAAAAGAAAAAAAAATAATTAAGAATGTAAAGCCAGTATATGGGGAACAACCTACCTTTCGAAATGTAAATAAGCGTGGGGCGCTAACGAAAAGTTCCAGTGTTAATAATGTAAATAGGTAGAGTAAGTATTTATTAGATTTTTTAATGGGCACCAAATTGAGCATTTTTGGACTGCACGGTGGGCACCAAAATTACCAAATTGATTACATTTTTTGGCACCATGAGCGAAGTTCTGCACAGGGCGTCTAATCCTCGGGCATAGAAAAGTCTTAGTGGCTGATGTGCCCGTAGTGCACAATTTTTCATCATTGAATCATAAAAAAGTTGTAACATACTCTAATTTTTTTAAGTATCCAAAACCAATTTTTGCAAATTTGTATTTTTTTTTCATTATATTTACCTTTTTCCTACCGCGGACTGTGTACACATAATCCTTTTTTATTGAAAGGCGTTGCAACGCACACGAGTTTTTGCTAGTGGTATATACATATGTAGTTGTTTGTTTGTTTGTTTTTTTTTTTTTTTTTTTTTTTTCAATTTTATAAGAATTACACAATAAAAACTTTAACCGAAAGTGCCATGGGATTGCCGGTTGGTTAGGCCTGGCACCCAGTCTTGAGGTTTGATATAAATACACTGAATTTTAGTTATTCTCAAAAACATTTTATTTATACTCCTGCGTTCCCCTTTCAGATATAGGTACACTTACGCCAACTCTTTTCCCAATCTTCAAAGCACTTGACGAAAGCGTATACGTCCTTCAACTGTTCTGCATTTATTGCTATGTTGGCAAAAGTTCATGATCCTTTAAAGTTTCGAGATAACGAATCACACCAGGTCCGGTACTACAAAGGCTTATGCATGACATCACTGTATTGGCCAAAAATTCACGAACAAGAATTGGACAATTTTGTGTCCAAAAAATATACTAACATCCTTTAGGGTTTGACAATCTTCAACGACCTCATCACCTTCTATAAATGTTCGTATCAGTTTATTTTATTCCAAGAACATTGGTAAAACATTCCCATTGCTGTGCTGCAGTTTAGTGCACTCTTAAGGCAAAATTTAATCCAATTCATTGCTCCATATCTTCCACAAGTAACAACTCTCCGAGCTCACTTAAAACACGTGTAACGTTTTCGACAGCCAACAACAGACTAAGCATCCAACATGGATACCACCCGTCTTGACATGCGTCAAGTACAAGTGTACCAACACCACAAAAATTGTGATAATTGCGCTTTAGAAATTAAATTATTCCGCATATTTCTAACGGTTGAAACACAACTTTTACTTAAAATTGTTTATCACTTTAAAACTATAATTTATGTATGAATATTCTACATAAGACCACTACATCAGCATACAATTATTTTCGAACTGATTAACATGAAATTTTCGAAGCGGAATTTGTAAGTCAATGAAAATTTAATACATTCATAATGTTTAAAAAACGTTCATAGGAATGATGGTTTTGAATTTACTCCTTTAAGTAAATAGATGGAATACATAGATGGAGTATCTTATTATTATCGTTACTAATATTATAAATGCGAAAGTAACTGTTTCTGTCTGTCTGTGTCTCTGTTACGCTTTCACACCTAAACCGCTGAACTGATCTTGATGAAATTTGTTACTGCGAGGGAGTAGACCTTGGAGAAGAACATAGTTCTACGCCTCTTGCAACTGGATTTTGACCCACTTTAATGTAACTGATTAACCCCAAATATGCATAGTTCGCGTGACAATGCAAGTTGACATGTTTGTAAAAAAATCAAGATTTCGGCTTCAAGATGGCGGGCGAATTTCGCAAGCGCGTTTACCGATCCCCGAAATGGGTATCAAATGAAAGGGTATTACCAATAGAATACAATTAGCTGTGTGGCATCATTCCAAATTTAAAATGGCGGCCAACGCAAGATGGCGGAAGACATAATAGAATAAAAGGTAGAAAATATAACCTATCATCTTGAAATTTTGCCCATATGCATAGTTCGCATAACAATGCAATCGGACCATTTTGTATAATAATTAAGATGGCGGTTCCAAGATGGAGGCCGAATTTTGCAATTATGTTCTCCGACCCCCCGATATGGGTATCAAATGAAAGGGTGTAACAAATAAAATACAATTAGTGGTGTGGCGTCATTCCAAATTTAAAATGGCGGCACACACAAAATGGCGGATTATCTTTTTCTTTACAAGCTACTCGATATGGGCATCAAATCAAAGGGTATGACAATATGGAATACTATTAGCTGTGTAGCGTCATTCCAAATCCAAAATGGCGGCAAATACAAGATGGTGGTCTACCTTTTTATTTACAATGCCCTCGGTATGGCGAGTATAGTACAGTAAGCTGTGTGACGTGATTTTAAATCAAATATGGTGGTCACCACAAAATGGCGGAAGTTATTGTAATAGACTAAAAATACGCTTCTTTTTATAAAACGAAGTAAAAAGTAAAAATAATTTTGAATGTAGAGTTTTTATTGCTCCAGCCAGTATATAGAAGCAACATGCATATCGAAATGTAAAAAAACGTGAGGCGCTAACGTAAAGTTCTGGTGTTAATACAACAAGACAGGTAAAGATACGTATTCGATTTTTTATGGGGCGCCATGTACGTTTTTGGGCTGCACAATAGGTGCCAGCCAAATTTGCAAAATTGATTACTTTTTTGGCGCTTTTCCTGGAAAAAAACCATTTGGAGGAGAGGTGGGCGCCATGAGCGAAGTTCTCTATGCAGAAAATTCTTATTATGATTGTTCTTTTTAATTATACCTGTTTCCTCCAGGGGGCTGGGCACCCATAATCTTTTTTTAATGAAAGGCGTTGCAACGCGTCTTTTTATATACAGTTAATTTTGCTACAATACAGCAAAATGCAATAAAAATCTAAGGTATATTGATGCAATTAAAACAAATCCCATGAGACCATGTCTTTATTATTTTTCCATAAAAGTATGATAAAATCTTTATACTTTGATATAACACGGTAGAATAGAATGTGGCGAAAACTCAAATTATATACAAACTCCGGGTTCATTTCAAAGTCAAATAAAAACTTTATTAAAAATATTTAATATTTAAAATATCACAATATGTATTTCATATACTATTCACCACTTTATTAATAAACCTGTCATAAGTGCGCCGATTTGTCAGGATATCATGGATTATATAATAAGAAAAAAAGATTCTCGCTAAACCAGACTCCGTTTTGTTTACAAAATATAACTATGATCAAAGTTTTATGGAAATCCAAAGAAAAAATATATTATATTTTAACACGAGCGCGCACAATATTAGGATAGCCTAAATTCGAGAAAAAAAAACTTCACTGTTACGCAATGCAACATTTTATTATTCAAATGATGCAGCGTCTGGAAGACGATGAGCTCAAGTTCAAGGTAAGTAACTGATATAGCGCGAGCTGACATTACCAAAGCACGGCCGAACTGACGTAGACTCTTTAATGACAAGGCCAAGGCTTTGGCCGGTACAGCAGCAGCAACATGGGGTAGAAGCGCGGCATCCCAAAAACAAAAATGATTTCCAGTTTTGATCTCTTTGTTCAAATGGAAAATGCATAAGGCACTTGTCAACCTCCTCTATGACACCTGCCGATGTGCTAGTGAAAATACCTGTATAATCCTCAGATCTCGCTAGAAGCTCCAGAAATTATATATAGAGACGTTAGAACACTGTTCAAATCACAACATCGTTGGAAGTTGCGCGGGAAAAGTGTGTTCTTGACTAGAAACCGGGCGTTTATTAATTCGAATATCGATCTTCGAAAACTAATCGAATTCGAACCTAAGTGAATTTTTTAAATAAGTTAAAACAAAAAAATGTTTAAATTAATTTGTGTTTATATGCTGGCTTTCGCTGTTCAATTTATCACAGCGGATAAATATATTACCGAACATCGTAAGTGAAAGTTGTAGTTGGGTTATTAAAATGCAATATTTGTTTGTGCCTTTCTTTAAACGCATATTCACCTTTAAGCTTTCAAAAGTGTATCAGTGAAGATATTTATGTATAAAACAAGGAAATTAATATTCACATGTAATCCAGTTAATGGAGCATAACTGGAATGCTACAAAGCAATGATATAAAAAATGCTTAGAGTTTTATGCGGCTTTAAAATCATATTCGTTTCCATGCTCCCCAGTGAAGGAACATCGTGAGAAGTTATTAAAAATGATTAAAAATAATTTCTTCGATTTTGTAATTGATTAATCGAATGAATTCGAGAATTTATTTCTTCCGTTATGTTTAACAAGGACATGCAGGTGTAAAAACTCATGTTTTCAGGGAATCATAAAACACGATTTCATTGTTAAACAGGTATAACATTTGCGCGGTAAAAATAATGTTGTTATGTTCGTTGTTCCGATTGTATATTTTTAAAAGTGCAACAATTTCTATCTGCCTCCACGATATTAGTTCGGCTGTCTCTATACGTTATTTAAAAGTTTAATTTTCTTTTTACTGTTATACAATTTATTAATGCAACAATAAGATTAAACACAAATTATCTATTTTTGATCCTGCATATTTTTTGTAATATTCGCTGTACTTTAAATTATCGATTTGCTCGTCTATTCTAAATTGTGACCAGTCATAGTCACAAGCTTTTGAGACTTAGCTTGTTATTGAAAGTGTGACACTATTCTTGTAACTCTGAGCTATGTTGGTATTAGCTGCGTTCCATTGAGCGATATTTTCTACTCCCGAGTACTCCGGAGTACATGGAAATTTTTGATATCAGAAGTAAAAACGAGTACAACATAACCTCAAATTATTTTATTGTCCTTAAAATAAATTTAAAATAATTATTATTTTTATAATAGAAGGAAATGTTATATCTTATCGTTTAATATATTTACCGTTTTGTTATTTACTTTAAAAAAAAAACATTCAAAGAATTAATCGCGAGTTTACTTAACCTTTAAAAAACATAAAGCCATCTATTTTTAAATAGTTAAAGCTTGCAAATTTGGCGGAAATTTTATGCGTTTCTACTAGGAGTGAAATACTAGCTGCGTCCCTTTTCTACTTTTTAGTACTTGTGAGCACGGCAAAAAAGGAACCCAAAATTTGTTGTTTTGAATAAAACCTAACCTTGATGGTATTTTATTTGAATACAAATAAAATGTTAAAATAATTTATAACATAAAGTAAATGAATGCGGTTAGTTTTCAAAATAAAACGAAAGAATAGTTTTAGATAATTTTACAATCATTTGTGCTCGTGTTTGGACAAAGATTTCATTTTGATTGCAAACTGGTTGTGCTCGTGGTGATTGTGAAACCAGTTTGAAATTGGGATTACAAATCAGTTGACTCATGTGCGGAGGGCCTTACACTACACAAAATAAAAATTTAAATTTGTTAGTTGAAGATATCTACCTACTAAGCAATACAGCAATACATAAAATCGTCTAAGTATATTTATGTGCGTGTATCCAAACGTGAACAATTACTAAGTTTCCATGCAGAGTTTAGCCTGAGTTAACTTCGAGTAAACGTCAATGGAAATACGGGTTGAGTAAAGTTTCGTTAAATCCAAGAAAACTCCACGAAACACCTCGGACGAGTTTTGCATATGTGTTTGTAAAAGTGTAAGTGTAAATGTCCAGTTACCCTATGGCTACGACAGGGGACTCCCCACGTTCATTACCGTGTTACCTCTAACCGAGGTAAAGTTTTGTTTGACTAAACAGAAAGATTTTCCCTCAAGTTAACTCGAAGCTATTTCCATGCCCGCTCTGGGTGAAAGTGACAGATAAATAATTTTACACTGCGTCGCCCTTGGTATATGTGCAGTAAAGAATACTCAATCACACAAATTTGGAAACTCGGCTTAACCGGTCTGGTTTCGCTGAGATTACTTGGATTTCACGAAACTTTACTCAACCTCCTTTTCCAGCGGCGCCTACTTTGAGAAAACCCAGGGTAAACAGCATGGAAACACAATACATGCGAGCATAAAGGGATTTGCCTAGCGGATATTTTGTGTTGTATGTCAAACGAACGACTGAGTCAGTCAAACAAAGTATCCAGGCCATTTCTAAACTATGCTGGAACTGATTCCGCTGGAATTTTCTAACTCTACTGTAACGGAGAGCACTTTCGAAATTAAAATTTATGCGTAGTTCAGAATTGGTCTGAATACCTTGTTTGACTATATATTACTCGCTTATTATATATTATTCAATGTTAAAATACCAAAAGTCTAGATGGCGCAACCCATATTCTTTCTTTATTAGGGGCAAGATCTAATATGTTTGAAGCAAAGCTATAAAAAAGAAGAGCACATCAACACAGGCTAGTCATATGTTAAATTCAGTGAGGGAGCGTTCAAGTAATACGTAACGCATTTTGGGGGGGGAGGGGGTTTGTAAAACGTTACGATGCGTTACAGGGGCGGGGGGGGGGGGGTTCGAACAACGCGTTACGTAACATTGTTTTTTTATTTAAATAAAAAAATAGGGCATTCAAATCTCCCAACTTAGCAACCCTTTTCGTTTATGTTTTACGGGTAATCGCGATTAAAACAATAAATAAGCTATTTTAGCGGCTTTCTGGTACTTTGCGTCATATAATTGTCACTCTCAGGTAAAAGTGTTGGGTGTTACGTAACGTTTAGGGAGGGGGGGGGGGGGGGTAGAGAAAAACGTTACGGCGCGTTACAGGGGGGGAGGGGGGGGGTCAAAAATTTTCAAAAATTGCGTTACGTAATACTTGAACGCCCCCTGAGAGCTTTGCCATCTTAGTGGTTTTATCACTAGAACTGCTGGGTTAGACTTGCCTTAATAGGAAAAATCGTATCTAATGGTAAGTGGGTTTTTTTGGTGGTAAGAAGAAAGTAAAAACATCAATTACTACTCACCTAATGATGCACTTTAGAGTTTATTCGCAAAGTTGATGAACAATGGCATGGTTTGGAATATGTATAATGCTGTTAATCTCGGGTAGTATACTGGTTGATATTACGGAACACGGCCTTAGAAATTTCGACTGATGGTTCTTCACACAACGCGTTTTTTTCTATAAATTTTGCGGAGCATACCGCATCCCCTTGTATACCCAACAACTATTCCCCATTTTGGGCCAATAAGATTTGCTGAAAACCGCGTCCTTAATTTGTGCATCGTACACAAACATAGATCCGTAGTCCATGGGTTAGAGTACCGGTGCCATCTACAAATTATATAATTCTTGCTTGATGAAATATGAAAAAAAACTATCTATGTAATTGCATCCTCTATAAAAATGCCGGATGAAGTCTTACGTTATCGTATTATGCCCATTAAGCTCCGGTTAACGGTTAAGCCTATGTGTCGTCCTAGGTATAAATCGAAAAAAGGACAAGCCATACAAAAAGGACCAATGTAACAAACAAGAAATTCGATTTTCTCATTACTTTAACTTGCTTCAGTGTTTTTCTAAGTGTCGTCATTAAAATGACTAAATTTTTGCCACATTCAAGGTCTCCCTCTCTGACTGGTCTTGAAATATCAATTAAAAAACTTAAAATTAATAAAAACAAACAAATGATATTCTTCCGTGCAAAACAGATGATTTCTTCCGTTGGAGCTCACATTAGCTTAAAAACTTTCAATTCCTTCCTTGTTTTGATTCACAGACAGGTTTCGAAATTTTGACTTCTTCGAAAAGTATAAATCTGTTTTTTTTTTTTGATTCATTTAAAGTAGTTCCACGCTCCGTCTCCATAAAAGTCACCAAACTGCTTAGTACCGGTATTTATTTTAGCATAACGTTTAAGCTTCAGCCGAATTATGAATCACTATATTTGCAGACAATTTATGTGATAGTTGGTTGTATTATAGTAATCCTTGTAGTAAGCAAGAGGTGATAATTCTACATTCAATTCCAGAAATAGTATTCATAAATTATAAGTTCCGACTGTGAGAAATCTCTATATGAACAAGGAGCGATCATTTAAGGTATTCTTACTAAATATATTTGAATAGAACATATTTAGATGAATTTAAAATCTGATTTGAATGTAAAATTACTTGTTCTATGAAACCAGACATTTATTAGCATAAAACTAATAAAAGCCAAGTAAATCGTAGAAGATTTCAGAAACTTGTTCTATAAATGCGTTCAGTAAAATATGCAATATCATGTGTAGACCGAGTCGAAGAGTTCCTCGAAAAGTTTGAGGAATCGACCAATCCAGAACATCACAAGCGTCATTTTGACACTAACATCTTAAAGTCGGTTTACACGCAACGATTTGCTTGTGCAAGCTGGCTGGGGCAAAAGGAATCAGAGAGTCCAAATAAGCAATATATGTACATATATAGAACGTCTGAAGAAGTCTCCTACATGTTTTGATTTGATCTGAGCTTCTGCCTTGAAGTTTTTATTTCAACATCTAATTCGTCGCATAGTTGTTGAGCTTTTGCGAAGATGGCTGAGAACTCTATCAAGGCGTCAATACAGTGAGATTGGAGAAATTCGGATAATTTACCAATATGATGGTGTACTGTGTCCGAAGTTTATTACAAACGGGTTCAAGCTTAGCTGAATACTATAGTGATGAGATACTAGTTGGAGTTGTTGCAGTCGCGTAGAGTTGGTGTGCTTGCACTTTTATTTTTCAATTCATTCCATTTAGTGACAATTTCAAATTTACGCAGCTGTCAAACAATAGGAAAGACATGACCCCATTGAAACTAAACTGAAATAAAATAAGCAATATAGTATTCTCAATATACCGTTAGATCCATGGCGGCCATTCCAAGAGAGTGAATTACCACTTTCTTCACAACCCCCTCGACATGGGTATCAAATGAAAGGGTATGATAAGTAGAATATAATAAGCAATGCAGTATACTCAATATACCGTTAGATCCATGGCGGCCGTCCGTTCTTTGATGCATTTCATCTGTGTAAAATTCATATCTCAAAAAATACCAAGTCAATGGATGGTTTTTATTAGCTACTATGGGTGCAGTGAGGCGTAGTGCGTCTCACCTAGTGTACAGTCAGTGACTAAATTGAGAGGACACTTGTTAAAAATTTTAACCAGCAAAGGTAAATCTTCTTTTTCCTAAAATAAAAATAGTAGAAAAAGAATTTCTGATAATTTTGTTTTTTCGGGCGGCCTGTTTGGGTCCCAGGATATTCTGATCTTACAAATCACCTAAACTTCCAATCTCTTAATTCTTAGCATCGTGTACAGCTGGCTTAAATCGTTGGAAGCCAACATTCGAATGAAATGTTCGCTGCATAGCTGCATGGCTTAAGCAGGCTCTTCACGATACGGCGAGCGTTCATGCGAAAGTTGACTTCCAACGTTTGCTTCAATACCGACAACAACCCGAACGTGTCCAAACACCAACGTTGCACGCTTGACATTGGGCACTCATAGTACGAGCATCGGCCACACGATGCGTCCTACAATCAAGCGTCCAACATTAGAAGGTGTTATAGCATCGTGTAGAACCGACTTAACACAATCACATTTTCATTCTCGCTTACATGTAACTACACAAAAGCTACTTCGCTGTGCTTGCACTATACATAGGCATAGGCAATGATGGAAAAGAGTGAGTTCAGCGTTCAGTTCATATTAAAACCTGTTTCAAACGATGAATAAGTTTACAAAGGGTCATAGAGTACAATTAACTTTTCTTGAAAATGAACTAAATTCTTGTTGGATAAACTAATCTGACCTTAATAAAATATATGTAGGTCAGAGTGACGAAAAAAAAGGAGATCTTGAGCGTGATTGAAAAATTTAATCGGGCAGGTCGGAAAGGTAAGAAGGACCTTTGATGTAGCGAACTTTATGCAAGAGAACCAATCTCAAGACATCAATAAAACGAAAGAGGTCACAGCCACCAGAGAAATTTTGCACATCCGAAAGTGAAAAACGCACCTTAAGCAATCATTGGGCCATGCTATACCATGTGGCGAAAAGTTACTCTAAAAGAGGTTTTGAGTTTTATGTGAGATCAAGCTTGCGGGAATAATACTCACGTTTGGCGGATTTAATCTTATTGTTGTCGACGAGGTTGCGAAGGTTTTGGTATTTATTAAGGTAACTGAGGATCCTAGTCCAACAATAAGGTCTGTACATGGACTTGCGCTGAATTATCAAGTCGAAAATTTCATGAAAAAAACAAGGACAAAGTCAAGGACAATCGCGCCGACATGCGCTTTCATATCATGCTCGACTGTTATATAGAGACAAGCACACTTGCTGCTCTGATACATATATGTACGCAAACGTTCATACTACGTAAGGGACATGCCTTACCGCAGCCGCTGTGAAACAGTGCACTATAACGTTGATATAAAGGCCCCATTCCCACACAGGCCATCTGCAGGCGGTAGCCTGAAGGCTTCTCGCCTTGAAGCGTAGTATAATAACACACTCATCGGCCGCAAACTGTATGGCTCTTGCAGTCCAGGAAACTGACAAAAATCTTTAAGTCTGTTGGTATTCATCGTCAGTCCGGGCCTGAAGATCTGAACTTCTATTCAGTATGAAATTTTCGCTGAGGCCATGAAGATTTTTGCACTTGAATCAGATTTTTGCATCATCTTCATAGGGAATCATGACATTATCTCCAGTCCACGGCCTGTCAGGCTGATGCCTCAAGTCCTTATCTCTCAGTCAGACTAAGTAATGTGTGGCCTTCATTGCGCCGTACCTGCCGGCGGCCTGTATGTAAATGGGGACTTTAAAGTTACTTTGTGAAAAGTTTTTACTGCACAAATAAATTTTTTTTGTGGCACAATTTATATGCAACAGTTTTAATTATCTTGCCTTTCCTGCAGCTCTTCCTTTTATTGTACTAGATCAAAGCAAGAACAAGACAAGACAGGACAAAATAAGACTACAAGATCAAGATAGTAAGACTTTTTGCTCATCACTAAATGCCTAAAGTCTTACAATGATGAACAAGAAGCCTTCGAAAAAGTCTTGCTAAAAGTCTTGCAAAAATTCTTGCAAAAAGTGTTGCAGTCTTGTCTTTGTCCTGCTAAATGTGCAAGACAAGACTTTTTGCTCATTACTGGAAAACTTTTGCCACTTAGTGATGAGTAAAAAGCCTTGCTATCTTGATCTTGCAGCCTTGACTTGTCCTTGTCCTGTCTTGTCTTGGTCTTGCTTGGTCTTGCTAAATGTGCAAGACTAGTCTTTCTTATCACTAGTAAAAATTTCCCAATTTAAAAGCACTCCTTCAAAAACTGGATCAATTGATTCCTAAAAACAAATAAAATTCTCATTATATTTCATAAAAGCTATAATCAAATTCATTTTTAACTTTTCAGCAAGCTACATAAAAGGATGTGAAATAAAGAAGCCAGGATTTACAGCGTGTTCAACAGAAAGTATTCAAGGAATATTTAAGCAGGCCTTTTCACGTACTTTAAATCCAAGTTTTTTACTTGCTATTTACTAAATTATCTCTTATATTATTTTCATTTATTCAGCGGAGGGAATTCCTGGATTAGATGGTCTCAAATTCGATCCACTTAGTTTAAATAGAATCAAAATCGATCAAGGTGGAAGTGAATCAGTAACCGTTAAAGTAGATTTAACAAACATTAAGATTAATGGATTTAAAGATGCCGTTGTAAAGGAGAGCCAGTAATATACTAAAACAATATCTATTATCGAATAAAAACTAACATTTAAAATTATTACAGGGTTAGCCCCGAAGATTATAGTTGGAAGACCAAAATTTTGATGCCAATAATGAAACTAACCGCTGATTATACGATAGAAGGGCGCGTTCTTCTTATTCCACTTAACAGCAAAGGGCAAATATTTTTGGATATGAGTAAGTATTTTTAATTTATCAAAAATGACGAGTTATTTATTTGATAAAAAAAAATTATTAAATAGCTGAGATGAACCTTTTCTGTCAAACAACAACAAAATTATACCAAAAAGGAGGTTTAACATTTTTTAATGTAACCAACGAAAAAGTGGATTACTCACTAAAATTATTGCAAGGACATCTAACAAATTTGTTCAATGGAAATAAGGAATTGGGTAAGCAATTAGCTTTTTAAATATATTTTTATTTCAGATTGGAGTAAAATTCAGAAATCATATTCAAAGTAATACCACTGTGGGCTTGGTGACGGCGCTTTCATATGTGCAAATGGTGCACTTGCACCGGGCGCAATTTGTCGGTGGCCCAATTTCAGAAATTAAGATTTAAAATAAATTTAAAACTTTGAAAAAAAAAAAATGAAACATATTCTCACAGGTGCAAAAAATTGCACTAATCTATCCAATTTCTGTTCCTATACTTTCTCATGCAAGAAAAACCGGAGAAATTTTACTTCTTCCCGAGCAGGAAGTTTCCCGAGATTTTAGCTTCAAGATTTTCATAAAATTTTACTCAAGAAATATTACCCGAAATTTCAGTCAAAATGTGGAGGAACAGACTTTCGTCTTCGAGAATCAGAAACAAAACTTCGGGAAGAAATCGATCAAACGAGAGGAAAATCTCTTATTTATTTATTCTACGCTAGAGCTCTTTTTAAATATTTTGTAAAAAGCACCATATCCGCTCAGACAAAGATGGCTCTGTATTGTGTATTTCTATTTACCATGATAATATAAAAATGAGGGCGCTGCTGCTGCACTATTAAATTCCAAGCTCCAATTTGCAAAAATTGTGAAAGGGTAAATGAACGAAATGAGGAGAAGAATATTCCTTGTGGCGGGAATTACTCTTTAATCGTTCTTTTTTCTTTGTTCCTTTAGGCTAGATTAGGTTGAAATGGCTGCTTCCCCACTAGAGAGCCTACTTAGGGACACCATTGGGCCCATTGAAATGCCATACTAATGTTGGGACAAAATTCAGGCAAAATTAAGACGAACCTAAGCTGTTCTCCTGTATAGATACATAATGACCCAGTCGAGGTAACACCATCTGCCCTCTGGCCGCAATGATGGAACCTTTACTGTCTAACAAATTAATATGGCCAGCCTCATAAGGACCAACTAACAAAATTTGGTTGTAATCGTCCATTTGAAATTCGTTTTAAAGTCGCATGGGTTTGTCACAAGAGCCAACTTTTCCAACGAACGATACGTTTGAATCTAGATCTCCCTTCTGCCATCCCTTTTCTTTTCCTTGAAAAAGGGAGACAAAAAACAACAAAAACCGCACAGCTATCAAAAAGTTGATTCAAAAATTCGTCACCTGCATGTCACGGCCTGTCAGGCGAATACTTGAAATTGTCATCCCTCAGTCAGACTGGGGCCTTCATCGGGCCATGCCTGTGAACTGGCCTGCCGGCGTCCTGCGAGTGAAATGGAGTGAAACATGTTTTACTTTGGTGGAGAAACATATTTTACTTAATTGAACCCAGTTTTCTGGCAATTTCTGTTTCTTGAAAAAAAATTACGTAAAATTTAATGTGAGATTGGGCGAGATTCGGCTCGACCTCCTCCCCCCCCCTAAACGCCTCACGTATTTAAAGGACGAACCCTAAACGCTAAGTCGCATCATAAAGTAGTTTTTACAAAGTTTGTAGGTTACGCGATTATTCCCGTACGAATTGCCATTCATAAGATATCGCCGTGTTGAAAATTAAAAATACTCATTTGTCCTCAGAAATATCCCTCATAAGGCATCCCACCAGCTTAACCGGTTAATAAAAGTTCTACTTAGGTCTCATCTAGCGGACGACACACCTCCTTGTTCACCTGGTATTCTGCTACTGCCTCCGTCACAGCCTTTTTTGGCTGGTTATCGGGATTCACTTGTATGTATAGGGTAAAATCGAGTACAGAGTACAATTTGCACACGAGTGAAAATTCAAGCAATTTTATCGCAATCGCGAATATTTTCCATACTTCATTGAGTCAAAGAAATACGTCCCTAACGCACATTGGAGCTCTTTTATAGCACAGAAATTTGTATGCTTTTTTGTCGGTTGCACGAATGCGGATAGACAGAGAGAAATACATAAAAATTTCTGCCCTGTAAAAGAGCTCCAATTTGCGTTTTTAGATGTAAACGGGCTTTTATAGATTTGAATTTATATCCCATCCCGAGTAAAAATCAGTCTCGCCCGTACTTAGCCTAAGACAGGCATGCATAACGCCAAAAAGCCAGCTTTCAAGAGACAGGCATGATACGCCTGAGTAAAAATAGGACTCGCCCGCACTTAGAATGACGGTACTCTTGAGTAAAAATAAGAATTACCAGTTCTTAGCCTGCAACCGGCACGGATAGTATCGAAAAGCCTGCCTGGCGCCCGCCACAAGCACGGTAAGCCTGTGTAATTTTTTTTGCCAAATGCAGCCCGCTATAGGAACGAATGGAATAGTCCAAACGAAGCTCGATACACTCACACTTTTTTATACTAAAATGAGCATAGTTGGGGCTTTAAAAAATAAAGAGTGCCATTAAGCATATTCAGTAGGCCGCTTCTCGGTCGATTGCGTAGCTCAAGCAGCATTGGACGTGGTGAGTACTTAGTTGGGGGACCGCTTGGTAAAGCGGCACTTGCGTTTGGAATAGTCGATTACGAATACATTCATATCTGTAACAGAGGCGAGCATACCTCTGGAGGGCGCATTTTAACAATTTCTTGCCTATAACGGGGTTTGCTACATACTACATTTACTACATTTTGAATCTTTACTTTCGCCATTTGCATGTTTTATCAGTAGTTGCACATTTTATGAGTCGTACAGTCAGTACCGGCCCTAGGGCAGAGCAAGAGGAGCGGTGGCTGTAGGCGCTAGGTGGCAAAAGGCGCCAAAATGAATTCGAAGAACAATTTAGAGTGAAAAATACAATTTTCATGACGCTTTTGAGGGCGCGGTAGCGCGGACAGGCGGCTGATCACACTTGCATTATTTGTACCGAGCCAAGTGTATGTGCTCATCAATATGACTCGAACACGCCACAGGCAGGGAGTGCTGACTCCAAGACAGTCTGTACATGGCCTTACGCCACATCCTACAGGAGGTGCCTCTGCCTGTTCATGAAGAAGACTGATTACGGCGGATCTAGAGTCAACAAACGTCATAAAACTCACAATCTCAAGGCATGAACAATAGGGTTGAAGGATCAATATAAATACCTTTAAAAAAACTTGACTATGGAGCACCTCTGAACACTTCTGAGGTCCGTCCGTCCGAACAGGACGACCTACGAGGATAGTTGGATATTTCTGTATCCATGCAGCAGGGTGCCGAATGTAACCCCAGTACAGTGGAAGGGGAATGTTCGGGATCACTCTTCAATGAGGGCAGTCTAAGTCAGCAAGCCGCGGTTGAGCGTGCTGAGATCATCTTCATTAGTAGAAGATTTCCTTAGAGGCCGCTTTGAGAAGACGGGTGGCGCAGCCCAAAAACATTTTAGTGGATTTTTGGAAGCTGGCTCTTCCAATACCAATGTTCTTAATAGGAAGAGGGTTAGATCCTTTGGACCTTATCCAGGCCACAATTACTCGGCGAAAGAATGAAGGCTCCAGTCATACGGTTTGAAAAGAATGCTGAAAAGCCTTCAGAAAAGGAGTCCGCGTACCCACAATGAAGCCTAGAACGGCTCAAAAGTCGAATTCTGGCAAATGGCAAGCCGGGTCGGAATGGTCGTATAACAGAAGACCTCATTAACATTAAATAAAAGGATAGGGGTCTTAAACAGGACCTTAGGATGCAGGAGTGGAGAGTACTCCATCAAGTCCACCGCCCACCTTGCACAAAGATGACGTTCTCTGTGGACAAAAAGGTCTATTGATGAGATGAAACAGACGGCAGGCCAAACTGGCTACAAGTTTGGTAGGACACGGCTTAGGATCAGGGCGGCATAAAAGCCTATACTCAATCAAACTTTCCCTGTTCCCTCGGCACCTTGTGAGCAACCACGACCATTTCCGCTCCAATCCCCAAGGAAGCAGCAACTCCTCCAAGGTACCAACTGAAGCCTCGCAGCAGTCTGCTTTAGGAATGGGAGACGTAAGTTGTTCGAGTGTCAGGATGGGGACCATTACATTTGGCGGGCTGCTAGTAAGGGGAGCCTCCTCTAACCACATCACTAAACTTCTTCTTCTTCTTCTTTTACCCATTAGCTGGCGGTTCGAGCGGGACGTTCCCGCAACGAATACGCTGTTGTCGGTGCCGCTAGGTCTCGAACTCCATTCATGATTCGCTTCCACTCCTGCCGGTCTTTCGCGACGTCTCGAGCCTCGGTAACTGATAATCGTTGATTCTTTAGGTCTCCCTCGATATTCTTTAGGTTTTTGTTCGGTGCCGATCGCTGGATTCTCCAGCCTGCAGGACGGTCTCCCCAGAGAAGTTTACGTGGCAAACGGTCGTCGACGTTTTTGCATTTCTTCTTCGATCAGTGTCTGCTGATCGCATCTTTGTCTGGCTGCCTCGTTTCGAAGGCGATCGCATAGTGAGTCAACGAGGATCTGCCTGAAGCATCGCATTTGGAAGACCTCGAGCTTCTTAACGTCCAGTTTAACCAGTGTCCACGTTTCAGATCCATAAAGCAGAATCGGAAAGATCAACGTTCGGTAAAGGCGTACTTTTGTTTTGATGGAAATATTTGTTCGTTTCCATATGCACCACTTGAGCGAGGTGAATGTTGTTGTTCCCTAGCCGATGCGATGCGGGCTGCGGATGTCAGACGTCGATGCTACTTTCGTTTCCTCAACCAATGATCCCAAATATTTGAACATCGGAACCTATTCGATTTGGGTTCCATCGAGGTGAACACTGGCCCTCGATCCGTCCGTTGTGAGCAGTTTGGTCTTTTCCGCATTGATTTTTAACCCGTATGACTGGGCGATGCGGGAAATGTCGTATAAAATGTCCGTTGCTTCGGCAACGTGTCGGCGAAGACGGCGCTATCATTAACATTAAGTCGGTTACGAAGTTGTTGTCGTCGTATCCAACTCCGAGTCGTCCATCGAATGCTTCACGCATAATCGCGTCGATCACAACATTGAAAAAAAGTGGCGAAGCGACGTCTCCCTGTCGGACACCCGTTTGAATCGGGAACTCCTCGGATGTCACTTCGAATACGAACGCTGCTGGTTGAGCCATTGTACGACGCTTGGAAAAGTTGGATGATTCTCAATGGCACGTGTTCGGTTTCCAAGACTCTCCAGAAGCTGTTCCAATTGATGCAACCGAAGCGGATTTGAAATCGATGAAAACGACGACATTTCGTTTGCTTCAACGAATTCTTTCTTCCATTAGCTGACGGAGTGCGAATATTTGATCAATGCATCCTCGATGTGGTCTAAATCCCACTTGTTCTTTCCGGCTAACCTTGACCCTAAAACCAGCACCTAAATCCTTAGCGAGTCAATCCCTAGCGCAAGAAGCTCGCAAAAGGGGGGCAGCATAATCCGATTCCATATAAAGCTTGTCCAGATCTCCATCGCCAAGGCTGCCTCGGCATGCACGAAAAAAGGAAATACAATTTATGTGATGTAAAAGCCTCGACTAAAGGGCGTCGAAAGATAATCTTGTTCTACCCTGAGCTTGGGCTAGGGCCGACACTGCCTACAGTCCTTTTTCAATCATATTTTTTTATATAAAATATAGACTAATTTTTAACATTCTTTTTTTTTATCTTCCAGAGGACAGCACCAACGAATTATTTAATCAAAACTGGGAAGTATTATCAGATACCCTGAAGCCCGTTGTGAGAAAATCAATCTCAGAAATTATGCTTGATATTCTACAAAAGATCTTCCACTACATTCCTGCACAATTCTTAATCATAGATATTCCAACACCCGAAGAACTTTACGGCAAGGGTAATTAAGATAAACAGATTTTGTAGATATTGTTATTAATTTTTGTTATTCCATGAATAAATGTACCTTAATTTTATTATATAATCCTTGTTTTATTTAAATAAATGTTTATAAGCGTCTTCTCAATTCTATTGCATAATGGTTCAGATGCAGTATCTCCTGGGGCATGTCATAAGCGGAAAGATTTCTATTCAAGTGACAATATATCACACCAAGAATAGCAGTTGCAAATCTAACCCAATTTTGCAATACCTCGTACTTCCCATAAGTGCAGTTTCCCAATAGATATACGCTGCTGCATGGTGGGTAATGCCTGTATGCAGCTGAAAAAAGTATGGGGGGTCTTAGACATGGATGAACGAAATATTGCAAGGTAGCTGGTTAGTCACGAGAAATTTTTGCAGAAATGCTGCGTGCTATTGAGCTGCGCACGCAGTTTACTAGATGCAGATCCCAAATGCACACGGACGGGACCTGAAGCTGGTTAAACTCTTTATTTTTGTGGTGCCTAAGAAAAGTCATATTGCAACATTATAAAATCTATAGACCAAATTTTGCCTTACATAAAAAATATAGAAAGTACCTGTTTAACGGATAACAAAAATTACTTTAAAAAGTGCCAATATTAAAATTTCGTTGGTTTTAAAAATGTTGCAGATAAATGTTTGTTTGGTAGTGATGATGGCAGCATGGCTCAATCTCAGTAGAGCCGCCGAATACCTAATGGAGAAACGTAAGTGGAAAAGCGGAAAAACTTGATGGCAACATGTTTTCTGTGAAAAGTGGTCTAATTTTGAAAAATTTTAACCGGTTTGTGATGAAAAATATCAACATCTGTATGTGTGATTAAAAGTGATTTAAAAAACGATTTGATGTTATGCAATATGTTGTGGTGTAATGTAACTTAATCGTATTAATTAATTTTGTTCTAATTTAAGCTTGATTATGTGGAAAGTTTAATTATTTGCTTAGAATGGATTAACTGGATAGAGGCTGAGAGTTAGAAATTACTTTCACTTCGTTTGAAAAGGATGTTGATACATCAAAATTTCGAAATTTCGAAAATTTCGGTTTGGATTTTATATGAAATGAAAACATTTAGGATATGTAGGATTCGGGAGTTTTTATTTAGACATTTTTTCATCATTCATACTTATTTCGCTTTATTTTCGATTATTTTATTATCACTACCACCCCTTAAAGATATTGTCGTAATTTTATATCCTTCCATAAACCATATTGTTTTATGCAATTAAACCAATTGCAACAAACTTCCTTTTCAATAAGCATAAAACAATAATATTAAGAGTTTATTTTGTTTATTTTCATGATACATTTTATTTCGGATAAAATATTATTTAAATGCAATGTTATATTGAAACACCTTTTATTGTCCACTAAACGATAATCAAAGAAAATGTCGCCTTATCCGCTTCGCACTAGTTGTAAAACTCATAAATCCACAGTCGTTTCGTTGCGTTTCAAAAAAGGCTTCGAAACTAGTTCTTTTTGGACATGATTGCAATGGTAGCATCTGTGCCTCATCTTTGAATAAACCTCCGCGCAAACAAAATTCTACTCTTTCGGAGACTAGCTCATGTTTGATACCAACACACAAAAAGGTTGCAATATCAATCGTACAACTATTGTTCAGTAACGCTCTAAAACCCCGGAGATAATAATCGATAGAAAATTTACGAAATCACTAGAATCCAACTTTAGGTCTATTGGCGGCCTTCTAGTATATGTAATCGAACAAAACATGCATCGCTTCAATGATTCTGGCATGATTTCTCTAGATAACTCTAAGTTCCTAAAAACTAAATTAAAATTTCACAATCCGGTCGTTTAATATAAATAGACTGAATAATAACAGATCTAAACTCAACATAATATGGATGGTAAACAAACAAAACAAGTGTCACTTCGACCCAATTACAACTCAACCAGCGCATATGAGACGAAATGTCAACTCGATCCAGGTAAGAGAGCTGAGTTTGGTTGAGTGGACGCTGTTTCAACTCGACACCCGTATATGTCTGGGTTGAGTTTGAGTTGAACCTGGGTTGAACCTAGTCATAAACGGGGTATTAAAGGATGGGTGGTCTTAGAGATAGACTAACTGAATATCTACTATATAATGAACAAATATTACAAACACACAAATACTTAACATCTTTAACGTGAACCACAATATTAATGTGTTTACCGTGAGCATTAGTAAAAATGTCCTTAAAAGGAGTCTTTTTAATCTCATGGGACCGCTTATGGTTCCTTTTGCTTGCATGGGTTACATGTTAATTTGGATGTTTTTAATTTTGTAATTTTGTTTGCATGCTTAGTTGAGATCCTCCGTTTGATTAGGCCCCCATCCACGGTCAAACAAATCGTCAAATTCCTGGCCAACATCGAAAAAATTGCAAGTGTGCGTGTATAAAATACAAGTTTTCGAAGTTGGCCGCTGTTTGAAGAAAATATTCGTCTGGTTTAATATTTCCTTCAAACAGCTTAAATGTGTGTGTGAGTTTTGCCTGTGTGCCATGTAAAGTTCGCTTTGTTTACAGTAGATTATATGAAATGTCGCTCGGGATGTTTGAAGAAAGTTTTCCTCGTTGATGGCCAAAAATGTCAAAGCATAAATGTGTGCGCTATTTGTCGAAAATTGGTTTGACGCTTTGTTTGACCGTGGATGGGGGCCTATTGTGCTGAGTTGGTTAATTGTCTCGGCCCAGAAGGGTTTACTCTATTATTATTAACGCTTGGTAAAGAGGAGGTCCGGAGGAGGATTTTTACCCCATTTTTGGCAACTTTAATTCAAAATCATCATATATCCCATTGCATGTTAGTGTAGTTGAAGTCATATTGATGCGGCCATTTTTAATTTATATGCTTTGACCACAAATTCGTTATTTCCGACCTTAAAACCCCTCAGATACCCGCTTTCGTTGGAGTCATTGGCAAATTAAACCATATTTGCGCGGTCATTTTGAATTTCGCCCAATTTCGAATTTCGAAAATCGGGCTTTGAGGTGCGTCATCGGAGACCTCCACGGACCTTCCTACAAAATTTCGATGCTTGGGTAATTCGGCAATATATGAATTTAATCGGAATCGGAACACAATTAACAAATTTCGTCCGTCATTCCAATCAACAGTTTACAGCAACAGTACAATGTTGCGGGGAATGTTGCACGTTGGAGTTTCCGTTGTGTTCAAATTCAATGGAAACATCTAACAACGTCTAATGTCTAACAACGTCGCTGCTATTCCGGATGATACGAGAGCCAGTGCAACGTCAGCTCGCGATCGAATTGCGGCCAGAATCAGCGAAATAACCAAAGTTTTTCCAGTATAAACATTCAACATTCGATGGATGAACAGTGCAAATGCGTCTAAACACATCAGTTGGAAATGTCACTAACCGAGGTTTTATTTATTTACCCAGATGCCAGCCTCTTTCTGTATTGCAGAGTTCTAGACTTTTAACTAAAAACGCAAATTCCACATTTCCGTTTCTCCTTACGATATCAATTCTGAACCGATTGTTTAGCGAGCTTTAGGATACACTATGTTCAATATTTTTCCATTTGTAGTTAGAATTTCAAGTTTTTCCGATTTTCTAATTCTTGAACAAGCTACACACTCCTAACCAGGAAATGACAGATATTTGGCAAAACTCTTCCGTCATATTTGTCCACATTTTGAATTTATAAGTTTTGATCATAAATTCGCTATTTACTACCCTAAAAGCTCTCATATACCGATTTTCATTGGAATCAGAACACAATTGGCATACTCGTCGGCCATATTGGTGTGGCCATTTTGAATTTAAGTTTTGATCATAAATTCGTTATTTCCTAGCGGAGTTCACAGATACACCAACTTTCATTAGAATCAGAACAAAATAAACAAAATTCGTCCGCCATATTGGCGCTGCCATTTTGAATTTATAAGTTTTGACTACAAATCCGTTATTTGCGACCTTAAAAATTGGAATCGGAATAAAATTGACAAATTGAACCATATTTCCGCGGCCATTTTGAATTTCAGTCATATTTCGGCGGCCATTTTGAATTTTTTCAAAATCGGGGTTCGAGGTGCATCATGGGATCAAGTTCGAATTGATCAGAGATCAAGTTAAACTAAATAAATGTGGCAATTAATACTGCATCTCATTTCCACCCAAATTAATTTGATCAATAGCTTCAAGAACACTTCAAAACGATTATTAACTATCAACCAGAGTCAACCAAATAATACTATTTTAGTTTTAACACAGTTTTTCTTATCAAATTTTAGCAGACAACATCCAAGCATGCCAATTTGCTGATCCTGAATTTATAAAATGTTCCACAAAAACCGTGCAACAACTATTTGGTCAAATTGTGACAGGTAAACCCACTTTAAAATCTCTACCCTTTTACACAGTAAAAACTCCCTATCAATTCCAGGAATAGACGGATTGGAAGATCTAGAATCAGTTGATCCCTTAAAAATCAATAAAATACGAATATTTCAAGGCACCGGACCAGTTAGCATCAATGCTTCCTTAGCAAAAGTAACAATAACTGGTTTTGGTAAAACCAAAGTATTAGAGAGCAAGTATGTCGAGTAATTTAAAAATAATTAATAATATTAATTTATTTTCAATATTTATCAAAGAGTAAGCCCCAAGGATTTCAGCTGGGATACTCGTTTTGTTTTACCAAAAATGCGATTAGAAGGGATCTATGACCTTAAAGGCCGGATACTTATTATTCCATTGAGTGGACATGGGAAGCTTTGGATTGAAGCTAGTACGTATAGAAGATAATAGGGGATGCAACATTAAACATTATTTATTCATATTTATTATTTCAGCAAATATGAGCGTCATTATGCACACTAAAACGAAGCTATATGAAAAGTTTGATCATGTTTTCTACAATGTCACTCAGACAAACGTTGACTTTGATATAAGTGGTTTGCGTCTTCACTTATACAATTTATTTGAAGGGCTTAAGTCACTAGGTAAATGATAAATTTATGTCTTTACCACTTAATTTCTAATAACTATTTATATTTTTTAACAATTATAGAAGACACCACAAATCAATACTTAAACGACAACTGGAGACCAGCTGCAGAAGCACTTAAGCCAATTATAGCACAAACAATCGAAGGAATTCTTCTTGGAATATTACAGAAAATTTTCCACTACATCCCAGCTGATTATATTGTAACTGATATACCGCGGCCAAGTATAGATCATCACTAAAAATATATATAATGTATATATGTAAAATATTTCAATACCATGTACCTAAAATCATATTAGTGCATATTTAAAATTAGATCATCTCATCGCATAAAAGACGCTAAAATTTAATTATTCTATATGACTTGAATCGAATGTAAAAAAAAGATAATCCCAAGTTATTCCATAAATATATTTTCTCCAGATCGGAAACGCTTTCTATTTAATCTCAATTCTGGCGTGGATGCGTGATTTCTATTTTTAAAATGGTGGAGAAGGAAAATACGTGGTCATTGAGAAACACAATTTTTGGTCGTTTTATTTGTGGAGGATGATTCATTTCTTAAGCAATTTTAATTAAATTTTTTTTGAGTTGAAATCGAGAATTTCTAATCTAGTTCTTAGTTAAGAAAGCATATTTAACCTATATTTTTTTACAAATTAATTGCGCCAATGTCTGATCGCCATAAATTAAAATATCTATTGACAAACGCCATTCCATATAAATAAAATTTCACTACAAAAAAGCCAAGAAAAAGTCAAGGTGAGACTCTGTTCCAAATTCTTAAGCTCGTAAATGCTATTATTTAGATATCTTGCAGCTTGCGCCATTAGTTTAAATTGATTTCAATTGATCACCGAACAAGATTAGAGATGTTTGAGTTGAAAATCATTAAGAAAGGAAGAGTGAAAATTTTATGTTAATAGTAATTTTCTTATTAATTATTTAATCTATTAAAACATCTTCCGTTGGGCCATTTCTGTAGTGTTGTACAATATGTATTAGGAACAGTGGCGGATACAGGGGTGAGGGACATCCCCCCCAAGAGCTCATAGGTTTTTGGATTAATTTAGTTCTGAAAAGCTCATCAATTGAACTAGGAAATTTACCTCTATATAATCCTAAAAACAACTGTCTTTATTTTCAACGAAAATTTTTTTTGCAAAATTGGCAACCAAATTTTTAAATTGTAGCTGTTTGAAATGTTATCTAATCATAATAGGTCTGAATCAGAAATTATTGATTTTTTAAAAACGCAGCTTAAAAGAAAACTCATTTTAGAAGCTACATCGAGATACAATAACTCTAACTTTCCTACGGTTTGAGCTGAGCAGGACTCATTCGAGGCAATACATTTGTCCCTTACACGACGGTAAATCGTACTGAGGCCTTGATTCAAATGTCCTACTACTCTTGGTATGAGCGTATAATAAACCTGCACATTCATTTTAACCCTTTCAGTCCATTTGTTGCATTGCTGAAATAATTTTCGTATAAATTGTTACCGATAGGGTTAAAGAGATCACATCGTGTTACAGTCAGACCTAAAACATAGGTGTACAGAGTTTAAAACATATTTATAAATTTAAAACATATTTATAAATGAAATGTCGAATTTCTCTAAAAATCGGTGGGGGGAAATAATTTATTCAAAAATAATTTATTTTTACAAAATTTGTAGTTTATGCTATTATTCCCGTACGAATTGTCTTTTTTTTTTATGTGACAAACTAGAGACTTAGGGAAAGTCCCTTTGTACTGTCGACAATCTATTTTTTCGTATAGAGTGAATGTCGTACAGCAGCTCTAGCCGGAAGATAGAGAGAAGAGAAGGAAGTAACTGTCACAACCTAGCCGCGATATTTTATTCCACCTACTCACAACCATTTCGCGACTCTGACATCGGGGCGTCGAGAACAACTCGCTGGAGTGTTATGCCTCCTGAAACGAGTTGAATCTCATCAATCTACCGATGGCATGAGCTTGGTGGAGCGGGGAAGGACTAGGGAAAGCTATGACAGGGGAATCAGGAATGTAAAGAGGGAAGAAGGAAGAAGGAAAGTTAGGTGGGAAAGGCGAAGGACCGTGGCGCCGCCGGGATTCGAACCCGGTACCTCTGGGGATAGCAGCCAGGCGCCTTACCTCTAGACTACCGAGGCCCCTTCATGAGATAATGCCAGTTTGATTAATATTAGGGTTTGACGGTTTTTAAAAACCGGTTTTGAAAATCAGTTTTAAAAGAAAGTTATGCAATTTGAAAACCGGTTTTTTCATTAACAAAAACCGGTTTAAATTTAAGCATAACACTTCTTCAACTTATACTGCGGCTTCACCGGGCGAACTGTTCAAGTTCATTTATGTACTGAAATTCAATTTAAACCTCAGTTCCCATACATTTTCACATATTGAACTCAGGAAAAATCAAGCCTGGGTTCGCCCAACAGAACCTGAAATGGTAGTTGAATGTAAAAGCTCGCCCAAATTGGTGTAATCAACTGGAATAATGGAATGGCATTCCAGTGAGCTTTTGCATTTCTCACTTCTGGCGAAAAAGTAACAATTTCAAGCACGAACTGAACATGCCAGCCAGTAAACCCACTTATGTGAATTGAACTGTACTTTATTGAAACTGAAGCTGGTGAAGCCGGGGTAACGGTATTCATGAATTATAACTAACTTTACAAAAATAAATCAATTTTATCAGGTAATTTTCACTAGCATACAAAAGAACCTTTCCTTTGCCATTGGCACAGATCCGGTTCGGAAGTTCCAATTTTCGATGGCGTGTTCGAGCGGTTCTAAGTTCTCAATCGTAGCCTGTTCATTTATGTATTCTTTGGATTTTACGAAGCCCGAGAGGAATAAGTCTATAGGTGTGCTATCACATGATCTAGATGGACAACACACTAGTCCGTAAGATGAAATGAACAGCTCACCGAATTTTCTTGCAATAAAGCCTTGGTTTCACGAGCTCTGTAGCAGGTAGTGCCATCTTGTTGGGTCGTCGGGAACACGGGCTTTAATTTCAGACAGCAAATAATCCTTTGTCATGAAGCGATAACAGACATCACTCACAATACGTTTAGGCCGGCATTATTTTTTAAGAAATCTGGACCGATGAGAATACACCACTCCCAACCTTTATTTTGTCTGTATGAAATGGCGATTGAGGAATGAAGTGTAAACTGTATACCGCGCTAATCAAGCCCGTTCTAATGTTGGGATCAGACGCATGGACCTTGAAAGTGACTGATGAGACACTTCTAGGCACTTTTGAAACAAAAATTCTACGGACAATATTTGGCGGTGTCTGGAAAACGGTCAATGGAGGAGATATAATACGGAATTATACCAACTGTACCCGGGACCCGACACTGTGAAAAGTATAAAATTAAGTAAATTACGATGGGTGATGGAAAGCGAAATTTAGGTCGTCCGAAGAAGCGATACATGGACGACTCCGTTGAGGAAGATTTAGTAAAGTTAGGCGTACGTAATTGGAAAACATTAGCCAGGAACCGAACGGCATGGAGAGAAATGCTGGAGGAAGCCAAGGCCAATAATAGGCTGTAGTGCTACAGATGATGATGATGATACAGTAAGACTTGAGCAGGACTTGTCCTAGGCAGTACTTTTGTCCCTTACACGACGATAAATTGTACTGACAAATTTTTGAAATGTCCCACTTCAAAAATGTCCTACTACTCTTGGTATATGAGCATATATACCCGCACCGAAAGATCATAAATAGCTCCACTTGACCTTGGCTTCATGCAGCATCATCCTCCACGATTGTCGGTCCTGTCTTGGAGATTTCTTATACCTAGGGTTCATAGATCTTTTTTATGTTATCTATATATTCCTACACCCAAACCCAACCCACGAATATCAAGGGACACAGGAACACATTTCTTTTAACCCTTTACGTATACATGATGAGTTGAATAGTTGAGTTGAGGTTGAGTTAAATTTTCGACTTGCGGCACAAATAACAAACAAAACTCAGGGATGCTGCTGTCAATTAAATTCAGCTACTCAACTACTGAACTCGCGTCTATATGCATAACTTAACTCAAGCCAGGTAGCAGAGATGAGTCGAGTTAAGTCGATCCTAATTCATCTCGATTCGCGTCTACATGTAGCTGGACTTGAGTTCAAACGGACTTCGACTCATCATGAATTACGTACTAACAGAAACTTGAGTGACTCCATTTAGAAGATAATATACTCACAGGTTCAAAGCATGAGAAAAATCCCAATATACCTTGGTTTTTTAAGCATTTTGCGATTTACAATGTTTTTTGTGGCCATTCAGCTTTTAAGAGGTATATGATGGCCGTAGAGTTTTTAACAATTTTTAACGGGAGCACATACGGGTTCACGATGGCCAAACTTGTCCAAAAGAATTAAATGGCCGAGTACTGAACTGTACACACGGGCATACGACGGTAAATTTGGGCCAAAAAAAGAATATGCACAAATATATTGTTGAGTGTGGTTTGTGAGAGCTTGATCATTTTCGTTATGTTAAATCGGTCTTTCCATTATCTTACTTAAAAGCTATCGATGCATACTCGCCGATTTGTGAAGGCATCGCACACCTGATTTATATTTTAGTGGAAAGTCTTATTATTTTAAGGGGTTCAAGAAAAAAAAACAATCGAAAAAAATAAGACCTTTAATTGCAGTACGTTGATAAAATTTTTGTAATAATCGAATACGAAGATATGAGCACCAGACTTCATGATGTTTTTCTCAATACCCAGCAAACCAAACTTTCCGAAATCCTACAAGTCGGAAGATTTTCGGAAGCAAGACAACAACAAAAAGTACAGCCTTGCGTGTGCCGATTAGTTGAAACTAATTCGAAAAGAATTCGGAAAACAAGTTCGAAACAATGTCAGAAAGAAATCGGTAAAGAAATTTTCTTAACGAACTAGGCAAGAATTCGGAACATGTACATATGCCTATTAAACGTCCATTTTGAAATCGTGTGTTTTAAAGTGAAGTAGCAGTGAATGCCCGCGGTGTGAAATTTTTTATAAATTAAATATACTCAACTCATAATTATATTTTTTAATTGGTAAGTGTTTTAGTTTATTCTTTTTTATATATTTGTTTATTAAATAGAAATTATAGCTACCAGCCACGGACAACTAATAAGAAACGGTTTCATAAAAATTGCTTTTATACATTTTTTATGTTTTTACGTAGGAATCAAATTAAAGAACTCCCATCACCTCCTCTTAAAAATTTTTTAATTATATTATGGTGAGCGTACTGCAGGAAAGCAATAGCTATATCATAATGAATTCATAACAGGATTGCTACATAAAAAATGAATAAATGCAATTTTTATGAAAATGTTTCCAATTAGTTTTCTGTGGCTGTATAATAGGTAATAGAAATTATAATTTAGTAGGTATTTTGTTATTAAATATAAATATAAAACAAGTGTCATGTCACGACAAAGTGAATATAAAAAAATTTCGAGGGATGCTGCAAAATTATTAGAAGAATTGTACGGAACCGAGGCTGAGGATGATGAAGAAAGGACCAAAAATATTCATGAAACAATTTTTAATAATGGAACTGATGGGGAAAATGATAGTGCAGAAAAATCAATTAGAACCAATGAAATGGATATCGAGTTACCTCCAGATAGTGGAGAAAAATTAATTAGGACCAATGAAATGGTTATCGAGTTACCTCCAGAAACCGGCGAAAGCAGTATATCGCACACAGTACAACCAACAAAACTGTTAAAAGATACAAATTTAAAAGAATTCTTACTGGAATGGTCGGTGAAACATAAAATAACTAGTGTTGCTTTGAATGAGTTATTAAAAGTATTACGCAAGTTTGACAATAGCCTCCCGGGAGATTGTAGAACACTAAAAGGAACACCTCGCGCTACAGATGTAATTGAAATGGAAGGTGGTTCTTATGTACATTATGGATTAAAAAATTGTCTGACAGATTTTATGTTGTTAAACGAAAGCAGTAAGTTATTATCAGTAGACAAACTAGTACTTAACTTTGGGATTGACGGCCTACCGTTGTTTAAAAGCAGCTATGGCCTATTTTATGCAATATTAGAAGCTACCCTGAAGTATTTCTCGTAGGTTGTTATCAAAATAGCATCGAAAATAAAAAAAATTTGCATGAAATAGCATCTAAGTCAAAAGACTGTAACCTATTTCTAAGCATATTTTGTAAAGAGCTTGACGTATTGCTTAAGGAAAGATATTTCTATAATGGTAAATTTTACAATATAGAAGTTGGTTGTTTTGTTTGTGACGCCCCCGCTCGTGCTTTCTTACTTAATGTAAAAGCCCACTCAGGATACTACAGTTGTACAAAATGTACGCAAAAAGGAATGATATACAAAAAGCGCCTGGTTTTTCCTTATCAACATGAGCCTCTTAGAACAGACGAATCATTTACAACTAGATCTCAACCACAACATCATACAAGGATAGAACCTCTTATATTGGAAAAGATAGGAATAGGCTGCGTAACTCAATTCCCACTAGATTACATGCATGTTGTTTGCCTCGGAGTTATGCGTCAACTTTTAAAACTATGGACTAAGACAAAAGGTGAAACTTATTCGCTCTGTATAAATAAAATTGAGAGCATTTCAATACAAAATATATTTATGAACAAACAATTTGGATGTGAATTTAATAGAAAGCCAAGGACACTGGAAGAATTCGATCGTTGGAAGGCCACAGAGTTTCGAACGTTTCTTTTATACAGCGGGATTTTAGTGCTCAAAGGTTTACTTGATGAAACCAGATATAAACACTTTTGCAGACTACATGCTGCAATTAGAATTTTGTCAGATTCCGAAACGTGTTTGAAATATAATAATTTGGCAGCTAAACTGCTGCATACGTTTGTTAAAGATATCAATGAATTATACGGGCTGGATAAATCAACATATAACTGCCATAGCCTCATTCATTTAAACCAGGACGTTCTGAAACACGGCCCTGTGAACTGTTTCGCAGCGTTTAGATTCGAAAGTTATCTTTATAAATTAAAAAACAAAGTAAGAAAAGGAAACTACGTACTTTCCCAAATCTTAAACAGAGTGATTGAGGAAAGTACCGTGGGGGCAAGAAAAGAAAGTAAACAAAATTTTCCATTACTAAAAAAAGCAATAAACCACAATAATTTTAAAGAAGTGCATTTAAGCACACACAAATTTACAATTTCACCTCCCGATAATTATTGCTCCTATAACGGCAAAGTATATGCCATATTTAAAATTTTCAAGCAAAATAATGAAATACTAATAGAAGGACAGGAAGTTCAAAATTTACGAAACTTTTACGATTTATTATTAAATGAAAACTTGCAGTTTCTAAATGTATATAGTACTGATGCCGTAGTATATTCTAATAACTTAGTATTTAAACTAAGCGAAATAGAGAAAAAATATATACATTTATTCACAACATGTTCACATACTTCCGCAGATATTTTTATACCTACACTATAAATTAGAATGGAGCAACAACAAAGTGTTCATCAAAAATTCATAATAATTCCATCAGGTTAGTTATAATAAATCTTCAAGTTAATTATGACTTTTTATAAATTATATCATAGCCCAACCAGAATCGCAACATAAGGATAACACCAATGATAATTCCCAAAACACCGAATTGGACTACAATAACTTCATTATGATACCACCAGGAACTACATATCCTGTGACCTCGACGCAAATTGCGATTGATGGTACAGTTACAGGGAAAAACAATGAAAACCCAAATTTGTTAGTTGGTACGTCGACATGATTTAAAAAATTACTGGATTTAAAACAATATAATGTAATTCCACACATTTTTTTAGAGCTTTTCAATGCAAGTCAAAAACAAAATAAAGAACTACTGAATGAGGCAAAAGAAATGCGAGAAGATAACAAAAAAATTCTTCTCCATTTTACAAAACAATTTGTTGCTCTTCGGCATAAAGTAGACAACGTGCTAGAAACCCTCAAAATACAGAACAATGTATTTGACCTCCTACCAGACCTTCCTTTTGGTACTAAAGAGGAAATTTTATCTTTTGAAGGCAAGCTACAAGGGGATATAAAAATGCGAAAGCAATTGGTAAGCAAAATTTAATAGATATTTGATGCTGACTTGATCAACATTCGTTATTTTCAGGTTGATAAATTTTCAAAACAAGGAGGTGACCAAATAGACAAATTTTTAATTGCAAATTTAAAAATTATTTTTGGCAAAGACATACTAGCCAGACATTTCTCTTGGACAGCAGCTAACAACAATTTTAGTGTAAAGGATTTCAAGATTATGGAATGTCTTAAAGGTAGTTGATATATTATATATAAAAATTTTGTTTTATGTGTATAAATATATTATTTGCAGATTCGTGCATATTACATGTTCCGGGAGCAAAATTATCTCAAATAGATAAAATAATTAAAAAATATTTCAACGGTGCAAAAGACAGATATGGGAAATCTATGAAAAGACGCCGCCAAAATGACGATAAGGAAAATGATTTATTCCCTAATGAAACAGCTGTTTTTTGAAATTCGAATTTAAAAATTTATTTAATTTTTGTTATGGAGGTTTATTTATTTTTAACTTTGAATTTAGAACGTTTTTATTTTATTTTATTTTTGTTATGGAGGTAATTTATTTTCCACTTTGAATTTAGAACTTATTTATTTTATTTAATTTTTGCTATGGAGTTATTTGTTTTGCAATTAAAATATATTCTTATAATAAAAGAAACTTATTAAACTATTGTTATGGAGTTACATATATGAATTTCCTAATTTATTTTATGTCATTTACGCTACTTTGTGGAACTGGAAATTTTCAATAGCTTAACTAATCTTATATCTTAGCCATATTGTAAATAATAAGAAGCATTGCTAAAATGTAAGATTAGATATGTATTGAAAATTCCCAGTTGTACAAATTTGTACTTAAGTAACGTAAATGGCCTACATAAAATTGAAGGTTTTATTAGTGGTAAAAAGCTTTCCGAATTTTTTGTTAAATTTGCTATTGAGTTCAAAACGAATTCGTTTTCCGAAGTCGTGTCAACCCCTTCATACATTTTTCTTTACGAATTAGATACGAAATCGTAAACGTATTTGGAAAAACTTTTCGAAGATGTGTAACGAATTCGTTACTATATCTAAACATTTGGTTTGCTGGGGGGTAAAAAGCTTTCCGAATTTTTTGTTAAATTTGCTATTGACTTCAAAACGAATTCGTTTTCCGAAGTCGTGTCAACCCCTTCATACATTTTTCTTTACGAATTAGTTACGAAATCGGTTGCGAATTCGGAAAAACTTTTCGAAGATGTGTAACGAATTCGTTACTATATCTAAACATTTGGTTTGCTGGGTAATTATATGCGGCCGTACAGTCCGACAAACATCCTTCTGATGCCCGGCACATGTCCTAGGACTATGTTTCAAAAACGGCCGGTGTTCGCCCGTTGTAAGGCCATCATTTATTTTTACTCGGGGAATTATTTTATTTTTAGGGAGTAAATGTTTTTACTATCATTTGTAACGATACATCCAATTCTATTTCAGATAACATTATCTCCAGATTTTGAGTAAAATATCATTTCCCTTGTCGTTAATGCGTAAGCACATACTCGTAAGTATGTACATTATGTAGTTAGGAACAGGATACTTAGCACTCCTCAGAGTATTTTATTGCTTTCAACATTTATCAGTGAAAAGTTCTATTGCGAATTCATTAATCCATTCAAGTTTTATATCCAGAAATATACACTTAACCTTGATCTTTATAAAAATACATAACAGTATTTTTAAATTAATTTTTAAACTTTCATAACATGTTCGTATTATGCAGATTAAAACGAATTAAATCAAAATCCACTTAATTATAAGAAAATAATTAAAAACTTGGTACATTCATAATATTCCTTCAACACCTTAAATTTAACATTAAAAATAACTTCAATGCCAAAAGTGTAATGTAATGACATTCTGCGCTGCACTAAATAAAATTCAGCAACATTTTCTCCTCCTTCCTTTTTTTTTAATAAACTACAAAATAAACAAAACCACACTTCCTCCCACTGACCTGCCACACTGGACGACCTGGGCCTGGCATTTTTCCTTCTAATTAATTTGAAAATTCTCAAAATACGAATTTAAATAGATTTTCACAAATCCACGAACTTTCTCTCGATGCACTGAACAAAAACTTGATGCCACTTGAGCCGTTGGTGTAAGGATGGAAGCTGAACACAAAATACCTGTCCATGAGTTTTACAATAGTTTTTATAGACGCGTTTATTCACTGAAACGTAGTATATAATAAAGTGGAAATATTTCAAAGTCAAAAATTCTTATTTTTAATACATCTACACACGTGAATACTTCGTTAAGTGAGAAAATTGGAAAACCGCCGCGGTACGAATCTTAATCATTACAGTTTACTTGCATAGGAGCTCGGCCTTACCATATGTAATATATCTCTTCACACCATCAGGATAGTGGAGGAGCGCCTGAAGTAGGGGTTTGTGAAATGACACGTTCTCATCATTCCACAATGTTCTAAAAATATATGCGTGCTTGAAAGATTCAACCATTTAAGGATTATGCTGCATCAACAAGTATCGGCCAACGTCTTGGTCACCGAATGTTGCAAGACTTCGCTTTTTTTTAAAACGTTATTATTTGCTAATAAATTCTCGTCCATAATTATTTGGCACTCATACAGCTACACCCACTCTCCCTGGACAGCATTTGTAACAAAGGTGGATGTAGCACCAGGTGCGACGTACGTGTGGTCTAAAAATACCAATAATCACGAGCGCTTGGCATAAATTTGTATTGAAATATATTAAATGTTTGTAAACTTTCAGGCGATGTTTATCTTCGTGGTTTTTGATGCTCTCCTAAGCCAAAATGATTAATGGCGTGAAAGTTTAATTGCATTTGGAAAATACCTTAATGAAGCGGGATGAACTGAAACGCCAAATGGCGATCGATATTTGCCACTTAGTATTTTTGGAATAGCATTGAACTACATACATACTTGGTAGAAATTTAGATCGAATATTATTAAAACAAAGTAATTGCAGTTTTAAATGGATAAATATCCAGTAGTAATCCGGGGAAATTAGTATTTAAAGGACGCAAAATTCCAAAATGGCGGAAAATTGGTACACAGCTTCCTTGTAACTTTTTAAGAAAACAATTTCGGAATCCAAAAAAATACAAAATGGTCGCCGGAGATATCGCGCTTTTACCGAGTTTTCCATGTATCTCGGTTTCTATAGGTCATATAACCCCGTGCGAAATGTAGGTCATACATCCCCGTTCACAATGAAATTCTCTACAACTTTACTTCTTATAAAAAAGTTGACTCGATTAACTCTTTGAAAGTTATTCAAGGTCAAAGTTTTCGAAAATCACTTTTTGTCCAAAATTTCACTAAAAAAACCGACAATAAGAATTGTTTTCCGAGGAGCCCTTCGCCCTATCCCCCACCTTGAGGACCACTCTGGTGTTTGTTTCATTTTGAGGTGCGAAACACTGATGTATTGGGTCCAAAGGTACTGCGGCCATTCATTTGGCCTATTGCACTCCACCCCTACACCTTATATTTCTAGGCTAACGCAAGAGTTATGGAATCGAGAAGTTAGACTCGGAATATTAAGTATTTACGGCAAAGACCTCAGCAAAGTCCCAGGACTAATGATTTAAGGAGTAACGATATAAAACTTGCAACATGGAATGTGAGAAAACTATATACAGAAATGATAGATGAGCTTAAACGGTATAAAAGTTCTCATCGCAGGACTACAATAACCAAGATGGACTGGTAAAAGAGTCCTAGAACGAAGACATGTATACATAAAGCTCCTTTAATGCCTCATATGACATAGGCCGAAACAGTTGTCCTCCGGCGGACTATGTTTTGTGCGACAGCTTTCAGCTCTGATCAGCATCTCCCAACTGTTGCGGCCTCTGCTAATAGGGTTCTCTTCCACGTTGTTCTAGGTCTTCCGACTCGATGGGGTCCTTGCGGATTCCAGTCAAGGGCCTATGTGGCCAAACCAATTCCATTTCCTTCGGCTGATTTGGTCGTCTATCCTTTCTTGGCCGGCACGGCGCCATAGCTGTTAATTAGAAATTCTTTCTTGTTAGCGGATTTTTAGGATACGACGAGGGCGTTTGTCGTTGAAAACTTGTAGGCGCCTTGAGATGAATTGGGTGACTTTCCGTGTTTGGCAACAATACAAAAGAACTGTCTTAACGTTGGAGTAGAACAGCCGCAATTTGGTGATAGTTGAGATCTGCATTGATCTCCATATGCGGAACAGGCATGCAAATGCGCTTCGTGTTTTATTTATTCTGGAACTGAAGTCTTCTTCTACCCCACCGTTTTCGGTAATAATACTACCGAGGTAGCAGAATTTATCTACCAGTTCCACGTCACGGTTATTCAGCGCAGTTCGTTCAAGGCTGTGTGCATTCATCGGCATTTCTTTGGTTTTATTCGGATTTAGCCTTAAGCCTGCTGGACTACTTTCTGTTGCCAAATTGCTTAACATGTTTTTCAGATCCTGATGTCAAGCAAACAAATGTCATCCGCGTAGTCGAGATCCTTAAGGCGATCTAGCAAACTCCATTCTATGCCGTCTGTTCTACTATCTAGAGCGCCGACAAGGATGTCATTTATTACTATAAGAAATAGTAATGGCGAAAGTAGGCATCCTTGTCGTAGTCCTGAACTCACCTTAAAGCTGCCGGATAGTTTTCCACTATGGATAACTCTGCATTTGGAATTGTTGGATAGGGCTTTTATTAATTCTATATCAGGCAGTCCATGTTGCCTTAGTGCCTGCAATTCAGTGATGCTCCACTATAATTCTCAATGTGTTAATAATTGGGAGTTGATGACGTTTGACTGGGTCGCTTGTAGAGTTCACGTTATTTTTTAAGTGCTCTCCTGCGTTCTTTTTAGCCCAGGTTGTTTCCGCGATACAGTGTTGCTGGTTTTTTTGGACATAAACGATGCTTGTTCCTGCTACTGTTATAATAGCGCCGTTTGTAGGACTCCACAGCTCTTCAATATTATTTTCGTCAGACACTTTTTGCTGGCTTAAGGTTTGTTGTAGTTTCCCAGCAAATTCTCGTCTTTTAATACTACACCGCGGAGGTCTACGTTAAACCGTCTACGGTTTATGGCATCGCATTGAACGTTTCTGTTGCGGCGATTTTGATTATGGCCACCTCCATAGTCTTCTCCGGAAAAGCTCCTGAAATCCTCTAAAATAGTTCTCCATCTGCGGTTGGTGGCCACGTAATCTATCTAGGGCCGTATTTGGTTTCTCGAGTCGACATTGTCGTCTGTCGATAAATAAAAATTGGCATTTGGCGACAGGATATCGTCTCTTTACGTGTCGATAAAGACGTTTGACGATTATTAGAAAGCTCAATTTATGCATGCAATAGACTTTTTTAACAATTTCTATTTTAATTAAATATACGTGATTTGCTGCCTTGGAGTAATACCACCCAATTTGATGGTTTTGTATGGCTGCGCTTAGCTGTCGATTTGGTCGTGAAACCAAATATGAAACTTAAAGAATTTCGAGAAGCTTTTTTTGTCGAGTCGATCTATCGACTCGAGAAACCAAATACGGCCCCTGGTTTCTCATTGTATCATCGAACAAGGGCTTCTTGTGTATCTTCTTGTGACAAAAGTAAGTTCCACCCTACCAGTTGGTGGGATCTATAGAAGTAAACGAAAAGATCGCCGTTGCTGTTAGTGACCTGGCCTATGCCTTGATTTCCAATTATCAAGGTCGGTGTTGTTGAATCTTTGCGTTTAGGTCATCCATTAAAACAGTGTCTCCCCTTGGAATAGAGCGAAAACCCTCATTCAGTCGCATATAGAACTCATCTTTGATGCCGTCGTCTGCGTCTTCAGTTGGAGCATAGCATTGGACTAACGTAGTACTTCTTGGTTTAGTACACAGGTACCGGGTAATAATCCTCTCAGAAACTGGTGACAAGCTAAAGGGGCTGAACCGTGGCTCTTTTGGTGAGTATTAGCCAACGATATACATATTTGTTATTTTGGAGGGATTAATTTTAAGTTTTTAATAATTTCAGAATAAAATTTACAAATAGAAAACAATTCGAAACATAAGTTTTAGAAAACCATTCAGATGTGCCTAAAGGGTAGAGATATGCTGACGAACTACACCGATTTTTGGGAAGAAATAATAACATAAAATTTTTCGCTTTTGCTATCTTGATCTTCCAAACTACTAAACCACAACAAGAACTTATCTTCTTTAATCTCAAATTATATATAATTTATTAAAATTTTCGCGAAACAAACTCAAAAATGTTTATTCTTCAAACTAAAAATGTTTATTCATTATTGTTACAGTCGTAATTTTACTGAAACGACTATTTCTTGAACTCAAACGACTTGTCACGCCACCCGACTCTCAGCACATCATCTAAAGAACGAGACGACATCGACATCTTCATGCGACTGTCATATGACTCGACATTCAGCACAGGGGCCATTATTTACCAATTCGTAGCAATGGTATTTTTATGGGAGCTGCTAACCCTCAGCCCAACCGACTTAAAATTCTGTTTTATTGCTAAGAACTCGCCATTTGACCGTCTCCCGTTAGCTCCTTCTGGAGAAGTACTCCAGGGGGCACTACGGGGAGCTGGGATTAGGACATGGTACCAGAGTTGTTAGGTGTTCGTTGAAGTGGGAGGAGCGACTCCTGAATGCGCTTTTAGAGTATAACGAAATTCCTCTCAACTTCATTAAAATTTGCAGTTAGGATAAATAAATTATGTTTTTATTTAATTTATTCTTTTATTACGATTTTCCCGGATTCTCTTATTTTTTTTAAACATTTATTTAAGTTTTAAATTTAACGACTTTATTTTAAAACGGCGGTTAAATTATATAACCGAAAGTTTTTTTATTTCATCAATGAAAACTTATACTACGACAATTAATGTATACTGACAATGAACACAATATAATAAGACTATTCAGTTAGACTATTAACGTAAAACTAATACATTTCTATTTTTTATTTTTCATGTCAATGAATCAGTGTATCTATGTTTGAATACATTTAATACTTGTACAGTGTAAGCGTACGTGATTGTGATTTCCCTAGAGTGTATTTCCAAAGTAGTAGTGAAAATGACGTAACGCATACTGTACTCCAAAATTGTAAGTACACGTATTTAAATTCGAAAATTAAACTCGCAATAAGATAACAACAAAATTAATGAGTAGCGACCGCTACATAACTCCCCCTTCAGCGTTAGCGTCTATAAAAAAAATATTAAAATCATGATTGACAACTTACTTTACAATCGAAACCGAACTCTTTTCTTCGAACTACGTGTTACCGGCTTATTACTGTCTTCGTTTCTTTCTATGTGTGCCGGTTTTAGTCTATCAATAGATACTTTTACTACCTTCCCGTTAACATCTATCGAAAAAAATTTTTCTCCCCTTTTGATCACTCTATACGGTCCTTCATATGGATTTTGCAATGAACTTCTCACCCTATCCGTCCTCAGGAAAACAAATTCGCAGTCCCTTAATCCCTTTGGCACAAAGAAATCTTTCTTTTGTTCACGAGAGTCCGTTGGAACAATATTTCTCATATGGTTTCTTAGCATTGCCACAAAATCTGTTGGGTCTGATACAATCTCTGTGTCTCTTATGAAGAACTCTCCTGGGATTCTTAGCGCTTGACCGTATACTAACTCTGCTGGACTACACTTTAGGTCTTCTTTTATTGTAGTTCGCATACCCAGCAAAATAGCTGGTAAATGCAGTAACCAGTTCGGGTTATTCATCTTGGCTCTCAATGATTCTTTAAGTTGTCTATGAAGCCTCTCTACCATTCCATTCGCTTGCGGATGATATGCCGTTGTTCTGATCCTATGTGTACCCAAGAGCTTCGAGAATTCCTCAAACATTTTTCCTTCAAACTGACCTCCTTGGTCAGTGGTAACCGTCAATGGAATTCCGAATCTTGGAAAATACTGTTCGTACAATGTTCTAACTACCATCTGTGCAGTGATATTTTTAAGAGGATAGACTTCGGGCCACCTGGTGAAACGGTCCACGATCGTTAATAAATACGTGAATCCTTCTGCTGGCTGGAGTGGTCCAACTATGTCTATATGAATGTGTTCGAACCTTCCTGTTGGCGCCTTAAATTTTTCGACTGGGGATTTAGTATGTCTATAAATCTTGGCTTTCTGGCATTCTATGCATGTTTTCGCCCATAAATTAATTTCGCTGCTCATCCTAGGCCAAAAATATTTTCCTGTTATCAGCTTTCTTGTACTTCGAATACCTGGGTGTGCTAAATTATGTACAATGTTAAAAACTTCTCTTCGTAGAGTTTTTGGAATGAACGGTCTGTCTCTACCCGTTGAACATTCTAGCCAAATTTTATTACTTGTTGCAGGTACATCTTTTTCTATTAATATTATTCTTGAATTTCTACCAGAATCTTCCATTGAATACTTTAATTCTAAATCATCTTTCTGTTCTTCTGCAATAATTTCTAAATCTATTTTCTTTTCTTTAATCGCGTCACAATCCTTACTATCTGTCTCTACTCGGGATAATGTATCCGCTACTACGTTAGCTTTCCCTTTGATATATCTAATATCCGACGTAAATTGCGTAATGTAATCCAACTGTCTCGCCTGTCTTGGACTTCTTTCAGCTTTTGTCCATATTGCCGAAGTTAGCGGCTTGTGGTCTGTGAAAATTGTAAACTCACGACCTTCCAGAAAATGTCTAAAATGTTTAATTGCCAAATATATGGCTAAAAGTTCTCTATCGAAGGTTGAATATTTCGATTCCGCGGCGCTTAATTTTTTCGAATAAAATGCTAGTGGTTCAGGCCCATTCTTGCCTGTTTGCTCCAGCATTGCTCCTACAGCCACGTTCGATGCATCAACTGTTAAACTAAAAATCGTGTTCTCAGAGGGATGAACTAATAGAGTTGCTGAAGTAAATGCGTTCTTAGCTTTGACAAAAGCGTCCTCGCATTCCTTTGTCCACTCTAAATTCTTCACTTTCTTACCTTTTTTAAGCTCTTTGGCTAAATGACTATGAATTGGACTTAAAATTTCTGCTAGTCGAGGAATGAATCTATGGAAGTAGTTTATCATTCCTATAAACTGTTGTGCCTCTTTTATCGATTTGGGTGACGGAAAATTTCTAATTAATTTAACTCTGTCTTCTGATGGAAGTATTCCGTCCTTTGTAATTTTGTGGCTTAAAAATTCCAATGTATGAACACCAAAAAGACATTTCCCTGGATTAATGTTGATTCCAAATTTTTCAAGTCTTCCAAAAACTTTTTCCAAATGAGCTTTGTGCTCTTCTTCGTCCTTGCTTGCTACAAGAATGTCATCAATGTAAACGAAAATAAATTCTAGTCCGTTTAGTACTTGATCCATAAAACGTTGAAAAGTTTGGGCAGCGTTCCTAAGACCGAAGGGCATTCGAGTAAATTCGAATAAACCGAAAGGTGTAGTAATAGCTGTCTTGAAAATATCTTCCTCTGCCATAGGTATATGGTGATATGCTCTAACCAAATCAATTTTTGAAAATACCGTGCACCCATTCAAATTCAACGTGAAATTTTGGATGTGTGGAATTGGGTACCTATCTGGGATTGTTACTGCATTTAGTCTTCTATAATCACCACAAGGTCGCCAGTCTGAACAGTTCTTTTTCGGTACCATATGTAAAGCGGAAGAAGCTGAGGAAGAGGATGGTCTACATAAACCTAACTTAATCATATGGTCAAATTCCAATTTTGCTATTTTGAATTTATTGTTGTCAAGTCTTCTAGGTCTGGAAAAAGGTAACTGACCTTTTGTTTGGACAGAGTGTACTATGTTGTGTAGTACTGGTAAGTCATAACGAGGTGGTTGGGTTAGTGAGGGAAATTTTGATAGTATTTTGCCGTATCCACTGTCAAAGGAACAATGCCTGGGTGATGGACTGTCTGCCTTAATCATAATTCCGTTAACACTCAACTCAGTATCGCCGTCGATTAAACGTTTCCTTTTAAGATCAACCAATAAATTAAATTGCGTAAGAAAATCTGCACCAATTATAGGTTTATTGACACTAGCTACTATAAATGGAAATGTTAAATCTCTTCTTAATCCGAAATCGATTTTTAACAGTTTATTTCCATATGTGTTTATCGTCGAACCATTAGCTGCTGAAAGAATAAAATTAGGATCTTTCTTGTATTTGCCAAAATAAACGTTAGGAACAACAGATAATTCAGCTCCTGTATCTATCAGAAATTTAAATTTATTTTCTTTATCAAAAACAAATAGTCTACATGACTTTCTTGGAGTAACATTTTTACAACACGCTGAAGGGATACTTAGTTTTTTGAATTCTTATAACTACATGGTTTAACACATCTTTTGGCATTATCTCCAAATTTAAAGTGAAACCAGCAAAAAGGCTTATTATTTTCTTTATGTCTGCTATTTGAACGACTTCTACTTCTTGATCTAAATCCGTGTTGAAAATTATTATTTTTATTATTAATAGTAAGTCTCTTGATTAAATTTGCTAAATCTTCAATTTTATTCTCCAGTAAGGTTATTTTCTTTTTAACATCAAGGCTATTTATGCTGAAATCTTCTTTGTTCAGGAAAGGATTTGCCGAATTGTTACCGATTGCCGAAATGAATTTAAATTTAGATGCTTCGAAAATCTTGTCTGCTAACAAAATCAAATCTTGAATATTCTGCTTTCCAGATGCCATTAGAGCAATATTTATATCCGAAGGCAGTTTCCGCATCCATAACTTCTTGATTAATTCTTTCCCTAAATGTGTTGATGTTCCAGCCAAAATGTCCATTGATCTGTAGAAGTCTGACGGTTTCCTGTCTCCCATCTCCGAGTTGGATAAGAGTTGCTCCAACTTATTCTCTTCAGATTCCGTGAAGCGTTGAATCAAGGTCGATTTAAAGGCCTCGTACCTGCTTTCCTGAGGTGGGCTTTGAATGAAATCCAAAACATTCATAATTATTTCTAAGGGAAGCGCCTGGATGACATGCTCGTATTTCGTATCATCCAGCCTAACTCCCTTAGAATGAAATTGACTTTCCGCCAAAACAAACCATGCTTCTGGACACGGTGACCAAAAGGAGGGTAGTTTAACGGCAGAAGCGTTGATTTCACTATTTGCAAAAGTATCCCCCGAATTTTGCACACTCATTATTTTCACACTATATAGGCACTAACGTAACACGAAATTCTTTTAAAATCAAAGAAAAGAGTTTCGATTCACTTAAAATTCGCGGAACTTCTTATAAATTAATTTCGCGGACGATAGCGTTGACGGAGGACTCAAACTTTAAAACCGTCCGTTAAATAAGGAAAATTTCGACTTTTAAAAGAAAAGATCATATAAATCAATTAAAGAAGAGAAATTAAATCAGAAATTCACTACTACCAGGAAAAGTTTTGTATTTTAAAAAGAAAATTTTTGTGTTTTGTTTTTTTTTTTAAAAGAAATTAAAAATGGTGAAAATTATTAATTTAAAATGAACTTAACTTCTCTTAAAAGTTTTATTGAATCTTCTTTCTTCTCCTCTCTTACGTGTATTCTTTCTTCTTTTTTTAAAACCCTTCTTCTTAAAATTGTTCTTTTATTCTTTCTTCTTTCTTCTTATGAATTTTCTATTTTATTTTTGAATTAAAATCCTCTTCTTTTTTGTAATACCTCAATCTTCTTTTTTAAAATTGTAGGAAAAACTTCTTTCTTCGTTTCGGGGTCACCAGATGAAGTGGGAGGAGCGACTCCTGAATGCGCTTTTAGAGTATAACGAAATTCCTCTCAACTTCATTAAAATTTGCAGTTAGGATAAATAAATTATGTTTTTATTTAATTTATTCTTTTATTACGATTTTCCCGGATTCTCTTATTTTTTTTAAACATTTATTTAAGTTTTAAATTTAACGACTTTATTTTAAAACGGCGGTTAAATTATATAACCGAAAGTTTTTTTATTTCATCAATGAAAACTTATACTACGACAATTAATGTATACTGACAATGAACACAATATAATAAGACTATTCAGTTAGACTAACGTAAAACTAATACATTTCTATTTTTTATTTTTCATGTCAATGAATCAGTGTATCTATGTTTGAATACATTTAATACTTGTACAGTGTAAGCGTACGTGATTGTGATTTCCCTAGAGTGTATTTCCAAAGTAGTAGTGAAAATGACGTAACGCATACTGTACTCCAAAATTGTAAGTACACGTATTTAAATTCGAAAATTAAACTCGCAATAAGATAACAACAAAATTAATGAGTAGCGACCGCTACATTCGTCTGCAGTGACTCTTCTCGAGTTTTGACAGAAGTAACAAATCGGCTGCCACGACCTTCTGAGATCTTTGTGAACCTTTCGCCCCCCAAATATAGGACTAGAGACGCTACCATATTCTACAGTGCCAATAATGACTCTAGAAGAAACACCGATCGATCCAAAATCAATTTCGCTCGTTTATGGACAGATGTTTCATTTTGATTGCAAACTGGTTGTGCGCGTTGTGAAATCAGCTTGAAATTAGCATTGCAAATCAGTCGACTCATATGCGGAGAGCCTTACTGTTTTGTCATGGGCTCATGATAGTAGAAATTTCGGGAAGTAGGCCAGTAGGCAGACTCAGGAGAAGATGGATAAACTGTTACTGCTGACGCAGAAACAATGCCCCACATTCGGAATAGGAGATATGCCAAACTTGAAAAAATGCCATAGAAGAGATTGAGTATTGATTTCGATTTGGATGAAAGAGGAGCACAAAATGGTTGGATGGGTTAAGGCTGTAGGCAGTCTAAAAGAATAAAATAAAATCCATAATGAACGTATTAATTTTTTATATTAACTAAAATATTTTTTCTTACATAGTACCAAAATCCCTGAAAATACAATATCAACATATCAAAAGGCAGTTACACTACAATGTTATTTATTTTATTTACAATTATATTCCACACATTTTTGCGCTTTCATCCCAGAGTCTTTCTGACACATCATCCTTAAAGTCTACTTTTGATTTAGTTTGAACTAAATCACGGACATAATATCCCGTTGCAGGATTCTTTTCTGGGGTATTTACATTCTCGGTTGCACAGTAGATAATACTTTGAGAACCCTAAAAATATTTGCCGTGCAAAAAAACAAACAAAAAAACAGTATAGTGCTTTATGATTCTTACCTGTTCAGCAGACCGTAGATAGAAAAATACTACCGGAGAAAATAGGATATAATGATACCATCTAGGGTTGTAATCTCTGAAGAAATCTGTATGGCATAACCCTGGACAAAGAACATGAGCGTCATACTGCCTTTTATATAGTTCTCGGGCGAAATAAAAGTTGGCTAGTTTTGAATTGCTGTAGTATTGATTGAATCTGCCAGTTTCCCCTTTTTTATATTTCCCAAGATAATCAAAATCAATTTTTCCTCTCTCATGCATTTTTGATGCAACCACTACCACTCGGCTCTTGTTATTCTTAATGCAGTCTTGCAGTAAATGAACTAGCAAAAAGTGGCCTAAGTGATTTACACCGAAATGAATTTCATATCCATTTTCTGTAAATGTTTCTGCCTTCAATGATAAACCAGCATTATTTATTAAGCAATCAAATGATGGATAACTAGTTTTGATTTTGCTGGCGAATTCTTTAATGGAATCAAACGATGCCAAATCTAAAGGAACAAAGACCTGTTGTGGAGAGAAGTCAATCAGTTAGTTCGATAATGGATAAATTTATAAGTACCATTTCACCATTTCCAGTGTGCTTCCTTATTTTTGAAATAGCTTGTGCGGCCCTTTCTGCATCTCTACAGGCAAGGATTACCTTTGCATCTCTCTTAACTAGAGCCTTCGTTGTCTCATACCCCAAACCAGTGTTGGCTCCGGTAACAATATATAAGTTTCCTTTTAATGACGAATTATTTCTTACCCAGCCCCATTGCAATTCCCGTATTTTACGCACTAAATAGAGAAAGGCAACTGCCCCAACTGGGACAAGTACGTAGTAATACGTGTTTGGTGAAAAATCCATTTCAACTAATCGCAGCAATTTATTTTTGAGGATAAATTACCACCAAACCACAAAATTTTACTGGTTATTTAATATACGCTAATTATTTTGCAAATATACACGTTATTTAACACTTTAATCAAGCAAAATCCAAAACAAGATTGTTTCAACTGACACTTAGTACCGAATGAATGGAAACGTCATGCCGGCTTGCAAAAAACGGTATCGGCATTGCCATTCTTAAAGTTTAGGTGTAATCGATCGGTATTTAGTAACAATATTCTACAAAATTATGAATTTAAGTTTTAATTAATTCCAAAAATAAATAAGAGGTAAATCATTTTTGTAGTAATGTAAGTAAAAAGGGAAATGCACCCTACCCCTGTAATTCTTAAAAGCAACTAAATTAAAGAATTCAATGACAATGTGATAGTTGTCTTACGTACCGTTTGCATGAAGATATAAACTGTTGGGTATTTTATTCTAGGGTGGTAGCACGTAAGTTGTTTTAATTGACTTCTTCATACAAAAATCTTGAATTTTTATATGAAGAGGTCGATTCAAACAACTTACATGCTACCACACCTATTTCCAACACCCACTGAATAAGCATTTTTAATTCATTAACAATCCTAAGAGCTTGAGATAATGATGAAGCTTAACAGAATTGACACTTTTGGTAAGTACTTATATCTACAGCCATGTTCTCCGTTCTATCAAGTGAAGTTCTAAATAATGGCAAATACGATCTCTGCTTCAACTAACAATGTCCACTCAATGTTTAGAGCATACATTCATCTGGGACTTGTAGCTACTCCCTTTACAGAACACGGCGTTGATGTAGGTCTACGTTAGGAAGCCTGAGGCTTTAAGCGAGTGCAACCCAACAGTTAGCTTTAGAATAGAGTGGAAAACTTTTTCTGGCGGAAAGGCTGTCATTAGAGAAATAAAATCAAGATGTAAATGAGTGGTAATAAGATCCCAGGTATCTGCCTGGTAGGCCGTGGCATGCAGGTGAAGCCATGATTCCCTACAACACACAGCCGAAGACGATCTTCAGGCACGAACTGACGATGAATGCCCAAACACTTAAAGATTGTTGTCAGTTTTCGTGGACTGTAGGCCCCTTACAGTTGGCGATCGGTGAGTGTGCGGTGATACTTGGCCTCAAGGCGAAAACTTCCAGGATACCGCCTGCCGGCGACCTGTGCATAAATGAAGGCCTTAAGAACTCCAGAAAGTAGGGTAGTAGCCCATCGATAGTTTAACCGCCACTAGCCAGTCATACGCGCGGACTCGACGAATGCTGCAACTTACGAGCCAAGTAAAGTAACACAAACCCGCGAAAAGATCCTTAGAATATAAAACTACAGGAAGGGCCCTCGCCAAATTAAAGCGTAATGAAATTCTTTTTCTATGAGTGCCCACGACTTGGTAGTTGTTTATACACTACAAGCGGAAAAAGCGAGTGGAATAGAGATGGACAAGAGCGAGGTAAATTTGTGAGTTATCTAAAATAAAATCTTGCCCCAGAAATGATCTTTTTACACGCCGTCACTCGGAAATCTATTCAGCTGATTCCCTTGAATTTTTCGTTGAATCAGTTAATGTAAACACGCATCTAACCTAACTAAATTTATATTATTTGGAGTATTTAGCGAAGTGATTCACATATTTATGAATGTAAATATGTTATATGTGTTTACGAAGTATTTTGTTTAGCACATTTACCTGAAGAACGATTTCCTTTCTTATTATTCCTACATTCACAAACTGCACACTTCATTGCTCTTTTTTTTCATAGAGAACTCACTCGTTAGAACTTTAATTGCACTAAAAACTATTCTTTAAACTTTCTTTTTTATGTTTAAGTTAGTTTTGCGAAAAACTGTTTGTGTAAATCTTATGAAACCTCGTTTTAAAAAAGTATCCTACCGAACGCGGGATCACAAGCAATCAACTAACCCTATTTGACAGTAGGCTGACCCCCAGATTTCACTACGTTTACATACAGGGATTTTATACACGAGGGCCTTTCTTGCAGTTCTCTATTCTAAGACCCGACCTTCTAACTTTTTTAAAGAATTCAATAACAATGTGACAGTTATTTTACATCCGTTTTCATGAAGATATATACTAGGTCTGTTCCTGAACTCGAATGTGGGATCACGCGGGACAAAAATTTTCCCAATTTGTGTTTCTTTACTTTCTCATGCAAGAAAAAGCGGGGAAATTTTCACTTCCCCTCTTGCAGGAATTTGCAGGAGGTTTTCGGTCCGGCGATTTCTTGCAAATTGTCAAAAGGTGTCAATTGACATTTTGTTTATGTGTGTGGGTATCTTGAAAAGCGGCATACACATAGCCAATCGACATTTATGTTATCTTCTTCTTTATTTGCAAGAAATTGCCCAAAACGTGTTTCTTTACTTTCTGAATATTTGACAAAATTATCCCCACCATTCACTAAGTTTTTGCCAAACAAATTTTTACAGGAAAAGTACAGGAACAGACCTACTGTTCGTTCGGTTTTTGCTAGTTCCAACAATTTTAACCCCAGTATAACTGTAATAAACTTGTAGTACTAGACATTTTCCAACATCCATTATTCATGGTATATTTAGTTTCTTGTGTGTAAACAGTGCATTATATCAAAGTTGAAAAAAGTGGAAATCCCTTGGAATAGAGAACTACAGGAAAGGCCTTCGAGTGTATAATCCCTGTATGTGAGCGTAGTGAAATCTGGGGGTTAGTCAACTGTCAAATTGGGTTAGTTAGCTGCTTGTGTTCCCGCGTTCGGTGGAATACTTTTTTAAGACGAGTTTTTTTTATAAAATTATCCGAAATCTTATTATCAAAACTAACTTAATAATAGAAAGAAAGTATAAAGAATAGTTTAAAGTATAATTAAAGTTCTAGTGAGTGAGTTTTCTGTGAAAAAAGAACAATGAAGTGTGCAGTTTGTTAATGCATGAATAAATGGAAATATGCACGAGAAAAATCGTTCTTCAGGTGAATGTGCTAAATAAAATAGTGCTTAAACACACATATTAGATATTTACATTAATAAATATGTGAATCACTGTGATAAATTGTCCAAATAATGTAAAAGTTATTTGGTTGAATTTCTTTGTTTACATTAAATGACCCAACGCAAATTCAAGGGGATCAGCTGTTTGGATTTCGGAGTGACGCCGTGTAAAAAGTTCTTTTGTGGGGGCAAGATTTTGTTTTAGATTACTCATAATTTTAACTCGCTCTTGCCCCTCCTCTATTTTACTCGGTTTTTACGCTTGTAGTGTACACACAACTACCAAAGCGTGGGCACTCATACAAAACGAATTTCACTACCTTTTAATTGGGCGAGGGCCCTTCCTGTAGTTTTGTATTCTAAGGGAAATCCCCATTTTTTTTCTAGCAACGCCATTTCAGAACGCACACCAAGTGCAACAACATCATAAAATAAAAGCAAGTGTCGTTTTCGAGAAGAAGTCGCAAATGACAGCGGCAGCTTCATTGATGTTTTAAGTTTTTATTGATTAAATTAGTGATTTGTTCTCAAAGTAAGTATATATTTGCCATTTAATTAGGCATAAAAGTTAAACCATTTATGCCTCATTATAGTTATCTATAATATCAATTCCACTTTTCAGTTAAATTATTCCTAAATAAGGTGCAGTCTATACGCTTTTCATCAAGGCTAATTAAAAATGTCACAGTCAGTGATTACAAATGGAAATTTAGATGGACTAAAAACAGACAAGAATGATACACAATCATCCCAACATGAACAGAGATCCGAGAGTGCTACATCGTCACATCCAGCGAAGGGTAATCATGAGCCCAACGTACGGCATATACCAATATTTGTTGAAGGACGCGACGAGCCATTGTATAATAGAAACATAGAGACATCAACAGTAGATTCACCAATCTCACGACCAGCACCAACAATCAATGACATTCCCCAGCATGGTTCCCTGTTTAATCGCTGTAAAGATATACCTGTTAAGAAAGTTGTGCCTGAATTTCATGCCGCCAATTTTAGGCGATCTGAATCTCCTGCTAGAACCATTCCTATAAGTGTAATTCATACTCAAACGAATAAATCTCAGCCGCAGCAATCTTCGCCGCAGCAGCAGCAGCAAAATAAAGAGCCCCAGCAAAGGGATCAGAGGAGCCAATCTCCTAGGCCACCTTCGCAGCCGATTGATCCTATAACGAAAATACAAAATATACAGAAAGAAGTCCTTGATCTTATGGAAAAAGTTGAGCAATATAAAGGTGGATCACGGAAGGATAAGAATTACGTGTATTTAGATGAAATGTTAACTCAGAACTTACTAAAGCTAGATTTGATAGATACCGAAGGTAAAGAAAACATAAAAGCTGCTAGAAAAGAGGTCATCAACTGTATTAATAAATGTATTCAAGTACTTGAAGCCAAAGCAGATGCTGCAGAGAAGCCCGAATCTCATACAGATCAAAGTAAACGTGATAATCATAACGAAAAAATGAATGATAATTCAAATGAAAGCAACAATGACAAAAGTAATTAATGATTTAGAAAAAAGGTTTAAACTAAGAATCCGAATTTTTCCGATTCTCGAAATTATTATGTGAAATTTTTTCTGGCTTTAGAAAATTATTGCACTCCAGCATTCAGTATCTACTATATTATAGAACGCGCTCAAGTTCAAATATTTTTATTTTTTTTTTAGTATTTTAATTTTCTTTTTTATTTAATTTTTGATTCCAAAGAGGCTTCACATTATTTATCCCTAGTATATTTAAGGGAATTCGTTATTTTAAAAAAATGAAAGCACTGAAGTCCTTCCAAATAAAATAAAATTAACATCTTAACACTTTTTAGCCTAGGAAAAGAAAGAAAGAAAAAAAAGAGATTTTCCTAATTAATATTTACAAGAAAAAGATTGTGGACCTTTCTTTTTCCCCAATGTAAATTTTGGTTATTTCTCAACCAATATAAAATTAGTGAAATTCTAATTTAAATAGATATTTAATTAATAAAACAATAAAAATTTTATTAACATAAAAAAATGGAATATTTTTTGTCTTAAATTATATTAACAATTTTGATGAGAAACAAACTTGTGATCCGTACTTGTTAAGCTTGCATTAAATTATTGGGTAAGATATTTACTTTATATAGATCTAAAGAATTTTATTTGTTAGTAATACTAACCACGTTCGCAAATTATTTCGACTGCATTTGGCTCCATTAAAATTGGTTCCAAACATCGGTGGACTGCTGATCCAAGGATTTCATCAAGTAGGGAATTGACGATGCTGCAAAAGCAAATTTTACAAATCAAGATCAGTTTTATCAAATTCAAATATTTTATAGCCCAAATAACAAGAACTGCTAAATATAAAGCCAGGATCATACGCTTTCAAGGTTATCTGGTTGTCCAATACGAGTTCCAGATGTTGAAGGCCACGGAGCCCATATCCTTGACCTATTTCTTACAACTCGTCCAACTCATCATCATCATTCTACCAAATCTATAAAGCCTAGGCCCAATAGATGGTTTAATGGAGAGTGTATGAACGTAATTAAAGGTAAGGAAGTCGCCTATAGAGCGTCAAAATGTTCCCCAAACGAGCCACTTTGGCATGAGTATATCAAATCGAAAAACTCCTGTAATTCTATCAGGAAAGTCAAAACATCATTTGACGACAAGTTGAGAAGTAACATCCTCAATACACGTGCATGCAGCACAAACTTCTAGTAATTGGTAATTTCCATCAAGAAGAATTTTATCTCTTCCACAACCCTCATTTCACTAATGGGGAAAAGGTGATAACAGAAAGCGAGTTTAATAAATGTCTTAAAGAGCTTGAGGTTAATAAATTGGCCCAGACAATATTCCCCCTACGGTTCTCAAAACTCAATTCTAAGAAACTGGATTGAGAGCATTCTTACTGCCGAATTCATATAACTTTTCAAGTTCAGTTCAAGCGTAAAATTCATCGACATCTTCTCACGACCCTTCCTAGACTCCTAAGCAATCCTTTCTCCTCTATCCTTTTAAACAAGGTTACTACTATAAACTGCACCATGAATTGAACATGACAGACTAGTAGTACAAAGGATATGTAGTGCAAAAATATGACAATGATTACACTGTTCGTAGGAACATACGAACATTGTGAATGAAGGGAGAAATGAGGATCAGAAGTCTCATTATCTCCCTTCATCCGCAATGCAAAGACGAAGAAACTTGCTCAAGGGTCCTTGATAAAAAAATAACATTTTGCATCCTTAAGTCACATACTTACTTTTCATCGGTCACAAATCTCCATAAATTCATTTGTAAATAATGCGCATCAACTTGAATTTGCTGCAGTCCAAATTTACTGAAAGTGCGTAATCTAACACATTCCATTAAGGTCTGAAAATAAAATAAATTTTGCATTTACAAAATTTTTAAAATGGATCATATTTTGTACAACCTTAAGACCAATTTTTATAATTCCAGTTACTATAGAAACTTTTGAAAACTCAACAGAAGTAAAAATTTCTATTTTCTCTGAAAATAAACGATTAATATTCGAGACATAGTTAGATTCAAGCTGCGACGGAGTGTAGTTGGACCAATTGGATCGAAATTGTTGCTTGGATGCTGTAAGGCTACTGCAATATTTACTTTTTTAAGTATTATTTGAAAAACTTTGGAAATATGTTACCTAAAATGAGTTTTTCGACTAGAATCACTACTAGCTGCTGTTCTTGCTTCTGCTTCATATAAACTTGCCAATATAGTTTCAATTGATGATAATTCTTCAACGACTCTCTTCATAACAGCACGAACTGTTCGTGGTTCTAAGCAATTTAGCCAATCTCGCGTTTCAACACTTTTACGCAGCATCTATAAAATACATATATTGTTGTTTTTGTTTTTTTTTTTTTTTAGTTTTAAATCATATACACTTACTTGTGAAATGTTGATTCCTTGCATTCGAACATAGGAATTTAGAAGTGATTGAGCCGTTTCTCTCATGTCAGCGCACAATTCAGTTTCATGCGTTAAAGTAGCACTATTTTCTGAATCAATTTCGTATAAATCATCCACAAGGCATATCTAAAAACAAATCTGGTTAATAAGAATCCATTTTTTAATATGCAAATCATACTAAAACGTGCACACCATTTTGATCCATTTCTAAGCAAGTTTTTGATAAAACTAGCAGCAAATTCGGGGGACTGGATGAGTTTATATCACCAAATGAAAGCATGACTTTGGAAATATGCTTAACAAAACCTTTTAGATTAAACGTGATTATTTAAAAATAGAATAAGATTATTTGAATTTTATAGAATCGTTTCATACCAACTAGGAGATTCTCTCTAATATTTTCCACACATAAAGTTCCCTTGCAATCTGACTTCATATTAAACGACCAATCTGTCTGAAGAAATACAAGCAAATCCTGCAGAACTCCTTTAATCTTTTCAATTGTTGACACATATAACGATGTTATTAGTTCATTTAGATTAAGATTACTTTAGAAAAAAATTAGATTCTTGATCAAATTTCAAATGATATAATAAAATATAGCATGTACCTGTTATCATTTTTTGCAGAAACAAGAGACAATCGTACCGAACTTAAGTTATCAGAAAAGTGTTCCTTTAAACATTTATTGTGAACTTCGCATAGCTGTTGAGCAGCACTTATTATAATCTCCATTGCGTTTCTGTAAATTCAAAAGTTTGTTGACTATTACTAATTATTAGCGTTATGTATAAATTACTTATTCATGTCAACTCCTTGGCATAGATTTCGCATTGCCATTAATCTACGATGAAGCCTGTCTAGACCTCTAAGCATTACTTGGGTATCCCTAGTTCCAGTTTCAGAGTCAACTCGATCCTGTACTAAAGTAAGATACTTATCCATATTTTTATTTACAAATTCATTTAAATCTGCTGTTGCCTTTTCTTTAAAATCAACACTGAAATTGTATTTTTGTAGTTAATTTCAATCAAATATATTCAAACATACTTCAATGCTTCAATATCCTTAGCCAAAAACATATCATAATAAGAGCTGACTACTAGTGTTAAATCATTTAGGAAGCCCTCTATTCCTAAATCAACAAATTCTATCATATCACGTTCTGTTTGATCCTGTAATTTTATATTTTTAATGGTAATCCACTCTGTATTTTAACTATAAGCAAGTTACCTGCAGCATAACTATCTGAGTATGCAACCGCTTCGAGGCACACTGCAACATTTCTTCCGCTAACTGATTTGGTTTTTCATTAAGTTGCAGCAACAAGTCTCCAGTTTCAGTCAAGGACTGGGCAGACGACCCGGCGATTTGAAACTCCATTTTTAATGCGCTTTTCAAATCTTCTATAATTACTTCGCAATCCTTCTGAATCCCTTGAAATGACGGTTGATTTCCGTATTGCTGCAATACTTTCTGTGCGTGTGTATAATCTTGAACAGCTTGGACATAGTTTTGTTCCTCGATTAAAGTTTTCAATTTTGATGGCAGCGTTGATAAAAATTGCAGCTTTTTTAGCAAAGAATTTTTTTGTGATAATTTACAAAGATGTGTTCTTGTCCCCTGAAGGGTGCCAGTGATTTGTTCACTGAAGTCAGTAATAGTGCTCATTTTGGTAGCCAGAAGATTCATATCAGTTTCCATTTTACAGAAATCTGTTTTCATTTTGCGTATTGTATCTGTTGCTGATATAAATTTGTTGTAGTTTTCATAGACTAAAGTTTGCATGTCGCTGTGCAGGGTTTGGGTTTCTTTTACTATGTTGGCTTCAGTATCCATAATTTGCTTAAGGGTGCAATCCTAGAAAAATTAGAACTATGAGATTTTTACTACGTATTAAGTGTTATGTAAATATGACGCACTTTAGACACATTATGAGTCGAGTTAAGTGGATTACGTTGAGTTAAGTGGCTTCAAAGCTGGTGCAACGATCTAATGCCACACCCCAATACTTTTTAACCTGGTCCTAAAGGAAAACGTCTGTCCAGAGAAATGCATCAATAGCAACACATTCTGTACTATTACTTGGATAAGCGGCAGTTTTTGGCAGCAAACGAATTTTATGTCGAATTAAAAGAGACGGAAAAGGATATAATACATGACTTAAATTTCAGGTTCATATTTGTAAATTGACTAAGCCAGGGGCCGGTTCGTGTATGTCGAAAACGAAAATTTTTGTCCGTCTCGGGTTCGTGTAGGTCGAAAAATTGAAATTTTTCGTCTGAAGCTAACAAAAGCTACTCGAAAGCTCTTGGGTTATCGAGTTTTTGCATTATTATGATAAATAATTTTCAAATATTAAATTGTTGCATAATTTTACAGCAGCGGTTGTAACATTTTTCGTGTTTCACTAACAAGACGAAAGCTTCCGCCAGGTTCATTGTTAAAAAGGTCACCTCTCCGTCAAGAACAGGCTCGGGCTCAGGAAAAGGATTGAATCACGAACCAAAATAACTGAATCAATGCTTAAAAACCCGGATTGGAGGATTTGTGGAAGATGTGCAGAGCAGGACTGCAATGAACGCAGACAGTGCAGCAAAGTACCAAAATGTGCTAACTGCAAAGGCGGGCACAGTGTCTTTGACAAGATATGCCCTTGTTTGCTTAGATAAAAAGGGATGGTGGAGATAATGAGACGGACTACACAAAGAAGGTTGTTGGGGGTTTTTCAAGTCTAAGAACAGACCCCTAGGAAGTCACAAATTAGAAGGTCACAGCCCCAAGCAAAAGTCCCCCCAACAAAACGACAATTTACAGCCTACTGAAAAAAGGGACAGTGAATCAAAGCCAGTCCATTGCTACCTTCAAGGAGAAAGCTAAAAGTCCCTTTAAAAAAAAGTAAAATTTAATAAAGAAAAGGACGCCTCACAAGAGTCTCGTCTTAAGAAATCCAAGATTTAAACTCCTCCCCTCTTGTCTGTTCTGATGACTCTGAAGATGAACATTCCTTGGATTTGGAGAATTTAGAACTGGTTTCCAACGAATTTTTAAGAGATTCGCGAATTAATGCTATTACACTCACAAGGCTGGTTAAAAATGGGTCAACACTCCAAGAATTCTAATTTATTGACAGGGGAAGCCGAAATAAAAAGTTATCCCATGTATCTCATCAAGTTATCATATGAGCCGTTGAGAGTCATAGTGGCGTAAGTCATGTTTTATTAATTCGGAGTAAAATGAAACTCCGCGTTGTTCTTCAAAAAATCCCGTCTAGAGATACGAATATGTAATTCTTTTATGCCACTTTATAAACTATCAAAATTTTAGAATATAAGCTTTAGTTTGTTTTTTTCAGTCAAAACAACCCTTTTACAAGCTTTATACATAATATTAACTTCGTTTTCTGTGTGGGACAAATTTTGCGACCGATTTTTCGGCCACTTCCCGATATCCGGCGATGCTCAAATTTGGTTCGTAATGATAACAACACGCTGCCGTCTGGGGTTCTAACGGTAACTTATAGCTACTTTTAATATGGGGCTGAACAGGGTGATGCGTAAATAGTATAATATAGTTTTAACTCAATTTTTGAAAATTTTTGACTTACGCCACTATGATTCTCAACGGTTCATATGTTGACAATGCCCCCTCCGTGTTGAATTGGGGCCTGAAATCCATGTTCTGGAAAATTAACATTCTTGTGACATCCAATTTACCAAAATTAGAAACATGGACAAATTCTTGTTTTAGAACTCTGGGAAGGATCCTTACAAATCACAGTTTTAGTCCTTTGGAGTTTTTGTTTTCTCTGAATTAGAAGTGCCCACTAATCATTTGACCTTTTGTAATAGATGCCCACTAATTAATTGGGCTTTTTATCCTAGTATGTATTATTAAGTCAAACCTTTAAAGTAAAATTATATCACTTACAAAAACAAATTAAATTGTTTTAGCTAGTGCTTTTCCTGAAGCGAGACTGTATATCCTCGAAACGAAGGCAACATCCCTGCTGCTCTGGTCTACCAGCCTGGGATTGACCATCAGAGAGAGATTTATTAAGGCTGTTTAGTTTTCTTATCAATGACTCTTGGTCGATTTGGCTGTGAAGCCAAATACCATTAAGACACCTCACGCTAGCTCTTTTGAGTCAGTAAACCGCAAACTACACAATTAAAACTCTATGCAGTCAATCCCATGACCCAATACTGTGTATATTGATGGGAATGCATTATTAATTTCCACAAGGATTCTTCCTCCTTAGTCGGAATGCGAGATAAAAGGATAAACCATAACATACAAGAAGTTGTTACCTTTAGGAGTTTTTCGAGATATTTTTCAGAATCAAAATTTTGGCTGTCCATATCATATGGATTAATACTGTTCCTTTCTTCCATTTTATGTTTGTTTTGTTATTATTATTGCCACGGAACTAGGAAATTTCGTTTTAATATTCCAAAAAGAATTTGTTTCTTCAACTACTGATGTAAACAAATTTGACAAATTAGCTGTCAAAAAATGTATTTTTTTTTTGCTGCATGCTTTTGTAACGGTTTTTAGCGAATCGTTTTGAATCAGCTTCAAACTCCTATTTTTCCAAAGTTTATGTTAATATATTTTTCTATAATAGACATATCCTTTTAAAAATAAATAAAAAATTGCACAAAAAAATTGAATAAATTCTTAAAACGACATCTCGTAGCAATTATTCGACAAAAATTGCTCAATTTAATAAAAACATCACAGCATAGGGCAGTACAGCACCACATCGCAATGGATGGCAATGACGTGGCTTAATCTAATCAGCTGATTGTCAAATACCTCTCCACTGGAGCACTTTCACGCCACACCGCTCCATTTTCTTTTTGCCACCTCTGCCCTGTTGTCGTCGGTGTCTCGTATACCTTGAGTTGTGTTCTTGTGTTGTAAAACTACTGCAAATTATAACTTAATTTATATAAAATGGTGTCTAAAATCACACAGTTTATTGTTCTTGCTTGTTTTGCAACAGTTGCATACAGTGCAAGCTGCACAAATCCTGAAGTTACTGTTAATTCCTTCTCCACAAGGGATGCAACTATCGTCAGCCAAATTGGCTACGTGGGAGAATTCACATTGCGATGCTCCAATTCGGAAACTCCTTCACTTTTTGCCGAATTCGATGGTAAAATTTCACCTGTAGCCCGAGTTGGTGAAAATAAATATCAGGTAAGTCGATATCTCAGACAATCACAAAGATTTTTGGGATTTAATAACAACCTCAAATTCTTACTTGACAGATAAGCTGGAATGAAGAAATTAAGAAGTCTCGAGGCAAAGATTTCAACGTCCGTTTGTTTGATGATGAAGGCTTTGCCAATATTCGTAAGGCTCAACGTTCTGGAGATGATTTGCAATCGGTAAAAGCATTAACAGAAATTGTTGTGTCCCATCCAGGAGCGTACAAGGGACCATGGGTGAATTCGGAATTGGTAGCTTCTGCAGTTATTGGATTTATCGCGTATTTTGCGTGTACGACAAAAAATAAGATCTTATCGTAAATAAGCTGTGTACAAAACTATTATATAGTTTTGAGTTTGTAATAAAATTTATTCTTTTTTATTTATGATTGCGTTATTTTTTTCCTTAACACTGGAAGTACATAGGGACGCGACGCGACGCGACGTGGCGCTACGCGAAGTTAATAATGTCAAAAAAATATTGAATTATACGATATCCTATGTAGTGAGTACAATGTAACGCGACGGGACGCAACGCCAAGCTTTCGACGCGAAAAGTTGACCAACTTTGAACTTTTGCCGCGACGCGACGCGAAAATAGCGTTAGCAAGAGATCATATGTACATATGTATATCGGACTCGTCATTCTAGTATGCTAAAAAAAACCCTCCGGATCATTATTTTTAATATGAAGGAAACTGGTTGTAAAGTATCCGTTAACATCTCGGGACAAATTCACCTCCCGGACCCACCAGCGCCTTATATTTCGATTGTATAAATTTTTATATTGTTTATACAATATGAATAGCATTGTTAACAACATTAATTCTTCCATGATTTTTTTTTTTTTGACAAATACGAAATACTTTCAATGATAACAATGTATTAAGCCTACTTTGACCGTTAAAAAATTTTAACGCCAAGAAAATCCGGCTTCAATGTGTTTGGTTGAAAAGCTTCGGCGTCGCGTCTCCCAGCGTCTCGTTCACGTTGCGTCGCGTCACGTTCCTATGTACTTCCACTATAAGATTTCAAATATTTTAGAATGCATTGTAGTTTGTGTCCAGTGTTAATAGCCCGTTTCGTGACAAGTCATTTGAGTTAAAGAAAGTGACGTTTCAGTCGAATTACAGGGGCCTAGAGTAGAAATGAGACTTTCAGCACAGGGGCCAATGAGTCAGTGTTCTCAGTGGAAGAATCAAATTATTGTTTCTTTAGAGGTAGGCTGCGTTCGGTAACGTCATTTGCAGGGCAGTAGACGCAAGTCGTTCGTTCGGTATTGCCGTCAGGTGTTCGGAATCGTCAAGTCTGCAGCGCTTGCTTTTGTAAAACTAGTCACTTCTGCAAACTATCAGTCAATTTTGCAGCCGACGCAGTTGATTGGCGGTCATTTGACGATACCGAAAGCAGCCGTAACCTATCGCCGTGGTCGCAACTTTTCAGCACTTGCCCACATTGCTGAAGGAGATATAACGGAACCCTCATTCTCGTGTAGAAACTAACTATCGGCGGGGACGTGTTGGTGAAGTCGCCATTTATTTGCAAGAGCACCTTAACTCTAAAACTATTGAGTTCTCTCAAGACCCAGACAATGAAATTTCTAGTGCGTCTGATAAACTTCTTCGTGCTTATTTTCCGCCTGACAAAGATGATAACAGAGTAAATCCAAGGCCGATTTACTAGCATCTCTGTCCGCCTCAAATTCTTCTTTACCCGAAACTGATAAGATACCCCCGGTTTTCAGCAGAACTCCCATTCAATGGACAGCATATTCTTCAAGACTCGCTAAGTTTATAGGTGTCTTAATGAGCTCGATGCCAAACAAATCCACTGTACCAGATAATGTATCCCCTATCGCCTTAAAAGTGCGCCTCACCTTTAGCTAAACTACGCAAACTTTTTGCCCTATCATACTTCTCCGGAGTTTATCCAGACTCTTGGAAACTTGTCCATACCTAAAAAAGGGGACTCCAACATTCCCTCCTATAACAATTCTATTCTCTCCAAAATCAACAAAAAAACAGGTGCCCCGGGCCACGGCGCTGAATTTAAAGTGATTATGAAATTATTCCCAAAAATATAAGTGCAGAAAACCCTTTTCTTGTTCACTTTTCCTTTCACACTTTTCTGTACTTAAAGTTAAATAATAATTCCATCATATATATTCCTCACCTTAAAATCACTTTTAAAACATTATATCGCACCGCACAAAACATTATATATTCAACATTTTTTCTTAAATGAACACGAAAAACACCGCGAATGTAATAAAAAAAATTATCACAATACAATTAACACTCTTAAAAGACACTTAATCACTAATTTTTTTTCATTTTTCTTAATTAAATCACTAACGAACTAATCACATCTTATCTATGTGCAGTTAAAAGTAATAAAATTCAATAATTTACCACTTTTTTCTTCAAAAATATAATGAAAACAGTCCCGAACGTATTCTGCCCCATTAAATTTATTTCTTTTCAATTTTCCCTATACACAAAAAAACCTAACCTAAAATCACTTTATTCACTGATATTTTATAATTAAAACACTATACCACTAAATCACTAATCACTGGTAATCCTTTTCAATTTTTTCAGTAAAAAGTTATAAAATACAATGCACTTTTTACTTCAAAAATAAACACAAACATTCTGCGCGTACGGCTTCCGCGCCATGTTACTCCGGTGTGCGGTGAGTTTTGGACCTGAGACCAACACCACGAAAAATTCAACTACGAGGCCTGTAGTTGAGAGGGTCTTGCCCAGGGGCGGCGCTTTCATAGGTGGGAATGGTGCACTTGCACCGGGCGCAATTTATGGAGGGCGCAAATTCAAAATTTTAATTTGAACTTGGAAAAAAGAAATTGTAATGTATTCTCACAGATGCAAATTACAAAAAATTTCCCTAATTTCTGCCCCTGTACTTTCTCATGCAAGAAAAATCGAGTGAATTATACTTCTCCTCGTGCAGGAAGTTTCCAGAGATTTAAGCTTCAGGATTTTCATCAAATTTTATTGAAAACATGTTACTCGAGAGATTTTACTCACAAAGTGAAGGAGAGTGTGAGAGAAAATTCTCTCATTTATTTACACCGTTGAGTCGAGGTTGAGTTGAAATTCTGACCATCGTCTATGAGCTCGAGTGCAGCTCACCTTTGGGTTGAAATGGAGTTTCCTTTTATAAAAAGACGCAAGGAAATAATTTTGAATATTCCTGTGGAAGGTACGATGATAGTTGACTTCACGGATGGTAAATAAACAAAACAAATGTCACTTCAACCCGATTACAACTCAACCCGTGTATATGAGGTGAAAGACCAACTTGACCCAGGTAGGAGAACTGAGTTGAACCTATAGGTTTAACCTTTCGGCGAGAATTTCTCTTCAATTTATATAATAGGGGTATTCACGCTTTGTTGTATTCAGCCTTGTATCGTTGTATTGAGTGTATTTGGTTACACCTTTGTAAAATAATACAAGGCTTACTCATATAAAAATATTTACAAGAGCGTTGTAATTTTACTACACTAAAAAGTGTTGTATTACGTATTGTATCGTTGTATTAATATATTTAACAGGTATTCAAAATGGATCAGGATATGGTAAATTGAATAAATTCATTTATTTAAATCTATTTAATTCTATTTTCATATTTTATTGGTGAAACTTATTGAAATGATAAAAATTACCCGAATCGTCAATATCGTTAATTTCCGTCACTGCAATTTCCATTGCTTCGTCAAGTAAAATTTCTTTTGGACTTTTCCGCGGCATCTTGACTACCTGTCAAAACGAAAAAATTGTCTTCTTCTTCGATGTATTTACAATAGATTGCAAACGGAGCGTTCACTCATTGTATTTGCATTGTATATTTACACCGTTTACAATGATACACTTTAGCGTGAATACCCCTAATACTGTCTAATAAATTAAAAAGGCCAGTTGCACACGGGCCAAGCAACAAAAATTGACAGTAATCGTCCATACCCTTTTGAGGTTCAATGAAAAGTCTCATGGGTTTTCACAAGAGCAAAATTTTCCAACGAACGATACCACAGAATGCTTTAGCTTGTTGTTGTTGTTTTTAGTTTTAATTCTCCCTTCTACTATTACTTTTTTTTCCTTTTTCTATTAAAAGGGTTACAAAAAACAACAAGAACCACGCAGCTGTCAAAAATTAGAATTCAGGGGCTCAAAAAATCTGCCCACTCCATCATCTTCTCCTACTCTCTTCTCCGCAAACGACATTTTCATCAGATTTTTGTGGGCTGGATATTGACCCATGCCGATGTAATCTTTTTTTATGTTGCACGCATTATTATGCTGCAATCCTAAATTTTGTACAAATTTTGAAAATTGTTGCTCCCATCAAGCGAGTGATTGTGTCTTTTTCCATTGTCTTTCACTGCGAATGAACAACTTATGGGGCGCAATAGGGCATAGTGCACCGGGCGCAAGAAACTCAAGCGCCGTCCCTGGTCTTGCCTCAACCGAAGTCTACATGGTTTGGTGAGTCTAGTCTGGTTGCTCTAGATATCTCCATGGCTTCTCATTTTTATAGAATTGGATTGAGAGTCTGCTTTTGGCCGTTCAATCAAAGAAGTATTGGATGGCGTCAAATCCGAACCCCACCCGATCCCTGCGGAGTGATTTCTCCAGTATTGACCGTGCACGACCCGTCCAAAGATGCCTATGTCTACCTTGGGCTAACATCTTTACTTCTACTGACGCCGATGACAAGATCGCATTGACAGTATGTTCTTTGATCTGTTTGAGGAGCGTGTACCTCTACGAAGAAAAACTATATCAGCAAGGTCGAAGCATTCGTCGATTCGATCGTGGCATTACTACGGTACTTTCTGCCGTTTGCAAAAAATTTGGTGTGTAGGATTTAGCCATATCTTAGGGCCCCTTTCACACACACAGGTTGACGGCAGGCCGTGGTCTGAAAGTTTTCGCTTTAAAGGCAATTATAACTACACACTTACCGGCCGCCAACTGGATGGCACCTGCAGTCCAAGAAAACTGACAGAAATCTTTATGTGTGTTGGCATTTATCGTCAGTTTGTGCCTGAAGATAAGAACTTCTATTCAGTCCTCAAGCCATGAATTTACGGCACGAATTCACACCCTATGCATTCGGAACTGAAAGCAAGGCGTGAAAACCATTCACAGTCGCGCTCGTGGGTGTTCACGGCGTGAGTCTGGAGCCGCCTTAAGGCACAAACAGATTGACGCGGAAGCGGCGACGGCGGCCACTTGCGAGAGTTTCGCATATACATTTTTTTTTTTTTTTTGTGATACGATGAAGCTTAGGAGTCACCCTTTGTACTACTAGTCCGTCATGTCGTTCGAGTCATGGTGCAATGTATAGTAGTAAGCTTGAACTGAAGGATAGAATAGAAAGGATAGGTTAGGGGTCTGGGGGGTGCATGAGTAGGTGTCGATGAACCTTGCGTTTGAACTCAGAGATGTTATATGAGCTCGGAAACACCGACTGCGGAAGAGAGTTCCACAACCGAGTTGTTCTATTTATAAACGAACAGCTAAACCGTAATGTGCGTGAAGGGGAGGGCTGCAGGGTGAAGGGGTGAGCCGAGTTGGCTAGTCTTGTGTTGCGGGAAAAAAGTTGCCGTGTAGGCAGGAGGTTCTTTATTTCAGTGGAGCATTCGCTGTAATAATAGCGATAAAACTTGCTGAGTGCAGCTACGTTCCTACGGTGGCTTAAAGGGTCGATGGAGGAGCAAAGAGTGCTATCACCAATGAGTTTGATGGCGCGATTTTGCACCTTATCCAGCCAAGCCAAGGTGGTTTTAGGAGCGCCCGCCCAGATATACGAGTTGTATTCAAGGTGGGGTCGAATGTAGGACTTGTAGAGAGCAGCTGGCTGAAGGAGGAACTTGCATCTCTTAAGGAATCCTAGGCATTGATACGATTGTTTGGCAATTTGGAATATGTGACCATTCCATTGCATATCATTAGATAGAGTTATTCCCAGGATGCTAACAGATGGGTCAGGTGTTAGGCTATCCCCGTCCACTAAAATAGAGGGAAAGTCGGTACAGGTTTTGGTGGAGATAAGGCAGTACTTTGTTTTTGATGCCTTAAATTCGACCCGATTCTTGCGGCCCCAGTCAAGAATGAGCTCGATGTCTGCGTTAAGAGAGCTGGACATGAGTTCGCGATCTAAGAGACAAGGTCTGGCACTTGCTTGTCTAGCGTTGGCGTAAGAGTAACGCAGAGTACTGTCGTCGGCGAAACTGTGGAATGGGTTGGAGGGGATTGAGAGCAGATCGTTAATAAATATTAGAAAAAGAGCAGGTGAGAGGATCGATCCTTGGGGAACGCCGGCCGAGATGGAGTGTGGGTTGGATTCGACGCCATCGACGGCTGGAAAGAAAGCTCTCAATCCAGTTCATAAGAACTGAGTCGATACCAATAGCAGCGAGCAATAATAACAAGAGTGATTAGGTGGAGCTCAAGGACAAGTAAAAGAGTTAAACATATGAAAGAAGAGATTGGAACTACCATTATTCAAAAAGTCCACAAAAATATTAACAAATGCGCGATAGATATACATTTCATACAAAAAACACAAGAGTATGAATGAAACAGAACATGTTGCTTGCTTCCCCTATTGGAATATTTACATTCAAATGGAAGTCGAATTGGAACAGAGCACATGTAGCCAACTCTAATATGTTTATATGTATGCGTGGGCAAATTCTTGTTGGTACACATTGCGACTCTAAAACTTGGCTTTGTATTGTACATTAAAAACGCGGGAGTTTTTCAATTCTTCCAGTGTTGAGCTAAATATTGGCTAAATTGGAAAATTGGCACTTCCCCTTCATTTTTTATCTTTCTTTCACACACGTTGCGTGTAGTGTGAAAGCAATTCTGCCTCCTTTTATCATAGATATTACATCTTTGATATTTTGACTTTTTCACTCCTACTGAAATTTTTATCAGCTGATCTCAAGGGCATTGAAACATTTTTGAAAATTTGTTCTAGTTCATCACTCTTATTATTATTGCTCGCTGCCAATAGCTTGGAGTTTAGACATATATATATGTAATTTCTTCATGCCTGTCTATTGTGTTAGCAAATATGATGGACCGTGTATTTTAAATGTTTTTCCAGTTACCGCCGCTGTTATGCCTTTAATGTTTTCGTTGAAGCTGTGAACATTTTTCACTTGAATTAACAACCTGCTATGCTAAATTGTCGTCTTTGCTTGTGTATCTGTATCGGGGAATCATGACGTCACCTGCATGCCACGGCCTATCAGGCGGATACCTGAAGTCCTCATCCCACAGTCAGACTGAGTAATGTGTGGCCTTCATCGGGCCATGCCTACCGACCTGGACTGCCGGTGGCCTGTAAATTAATGGGAGTGTTTAGTAGTGGATAAACATGTTTTAAAACTTAATTGGAAATTAAGGAGTTAAAAGGAAATTGCACGTGATATTTGCCGAGACCATCCTCTCCCTCACGTGAGATTGGGTGAGGTTCAGCTCGACCCAATCTGCCGCTAAACGCTTCACGTAATTAATGGACGAGCCCTTACTAGTTGAAATGGATTTTTTTAGCAACAATTTAATGTTGTAGCTAGATAATTTTGCATTAGTTGAAGGTGTTGAACTAAGAACACTTTTAAATTTGGTTAAAATTAAATTTGCGTCTTGATTAGTAAGATTTCAGGGTTGCCATCACGAAATCTTTTACAGCATCTTGGCAACAGTCTCTTCTACTTTTATGCTTAACACCTTTTGTATTTTTTGTACTTTCCTAGTTTTGTGAATAAGACTATAATATTTGAAATGCATATTGAATGATTCTTCCATGTATATTTTGCAAGTAACATTATTTCTTTAAGTTTCAGAGTCATACTAGACAGGCCTAATAGGATCATCAATCTTTTATTATAATTTGTTTTTTTTTTTTTAAATAGATCACCAAATTTTTGATTGCTAGAAAAGTTTAAAACTATCCTTAAATCAGTAGAGGATTGCAGGTAATTGATAAATTAAAAAATAAGCATTAACCATAAACTATTGAAATATTTTTTAAATGTACCTTACAAACATTAATCACACAGTCAAATAAATAGCATTAAAAACAATGCATACGTTCCTAAGAAAACGTTCATAAAAAACGCTTATTAAATTCGGGTTTTTATTTTCATTTAATTCGGGTTTTCCTCATCTGACGATATATCTATCATGGCCTCAACTTTTGACGGTGACATAACATATAAGAAATGTTCTGAATTATCAGATTGCTGTTGCTGTGGCTGTCCATCTTCGTGCTCCTTCATTTCTTGGGTTTCGTTTTGTTCATTTTGTTCATTCTGTTGTTCAATTTGTTGTGGAGTATCCATTGTATCAGTTGCAATTTCCATCACAGTTGAACCATTACTATTTTCACCTAATTGCGATGACGACATATTCGATTTAATTTCCATCACAGAGCTATCCAGTTCGATTTCAGCCTCACTAACAATTTTCATACATCGCATTTTTATCGATGCTTGCTGCTTCCTTGGCATTAATCGAACCGATCTTGCTAAACTTAAGAAAAATAACGCGGTCGAGTCTAGGTCTTTTACTCGTAACAGAGGCCTATTTTTGCTTATACTATTTGCTGAAAATATATTTTCTTCCATTCTATGTTCCACTTTGAAATCGTTAACGTCAATATCATCGGGCGAACATTTTTCAAGCACTTCAAAACCTAAATCACACATGGCTTCTTGTTTATATAGTTGTCCACTAAAACTATCAAAACATTCAAGTTTCATTGGTTGTGATCTAATTAAAAGAATATAGAAAGAAATATTGTGTTTCTTTATTAAGAAACCTTGAAGGGATCTTACCTTCCTGGTCCTTGGAATGGCCTTAGAAAATCCATATGACCTGCATGTGCCCAATATTGATATTTTCTTGATGTTTTTGTCCCAGTTCGAAATGATCTTAGATATTTTGTGTAACTATCGCGTAAATTTTTCCATTTTCGTTTTGCTGCCTCTGTAATATTTGGAGAGTGTTATTAAAGTCTTTTAAATTTAGTAGTTTATAGTGAGTGTATTGTATTTTATGTATCGCATAATAATGAGTTCATAACCATTGCTATAGTCAATTACCATTCTTAGCAGTTGAATCTCTTCAGGTATGGTAGATAAGTTAAGTTTGCAACTGGACAAATGTGCCGAAAAAAAGCTCGTTTTAATTACTCGCGTTACAAGAGATCAGATGGATAAGAGACGGGGCAATGAATATTGGTAACTACAGATATTCTACAGCTGTGGAAGGGAGTATCACTTAGGAGTAGGCCCAAGTTATAGAATTCAAGCCAATAGTTCAATACGACTCCGTTCGAAATTCTTCACCTTTTCGATCATAAACGCACATGCGAGGAGACGAAGTAGAAAACGGACACGACAAAGGACACTTTCTATTTGAAGCTGGAAGACGCATATGACGCGGCCCTTTCCAATGGCATCAACAGTGTCGGCCCTAGCCCAAGCTCAGGGTAGAGCAAGATTATCTTTCGACGCCCTTTAGTCGACTCTTTCACATAACGTAAAATGTATTTCCTTTTTTTCGAGTACTGCCAAGGCAGCCTTAGCGATAGAGGTTTATCTGGACAAGCTATATATTGGAATCGGATAATGCTGTCCCCCTTTACGATAGGGATTGCCCCACTAAGGATTTAGATGCTGGTTTTAGGGTCAAGGTTAGTGATGTTGTGGTTAGAGGAGGCTCCACCTACTACCAGCCCGCCAAAATCGTCCCCATCCTGGCACTCTTACGTCTTCCTTTCCTAAAGCAGACTGGTGCGAGGCTTCAGTTGGTAACCTTGGAGGAGTTCCTGCTTCCTTGGTTATTGAAGCGGAAATGGTTTGGCTTTTGGCAGGGAAAGTTTGGCTTTTATGCTGCTAGATCTTTTAGTCCACAGAGAACGCCATCTCGGTGAATGGTGGGCGGTGAAGTTTGTGGAGTACTCTCCACTCCTGCATCCTAAGGTCCTGTTTAAGACCCTTTTATTTAATGTCAATGGGGTCTTCTGTTATACGACCATACTGACCCGGCTTGCCATTTGGCAGAAGTCGTTCTAGGCTTTATTGTGGGTGCTAACTCCGCCTTCGTCTGGTCCCAAGCCCAGAGTGTGAAAGGAGGAGGGTTGTCGACCTGCCGAGTCGATCGTAAAAACTAGGCAAGAAACCGCATGGATACACGAACTAACCATTCACGAAATAATGCTACTGCATCCGGGGCAGCCGATGCGCCAGCGCTGGGGACCAGGGATGCTGGTGAGAAGTGGGTTACTGGCCGAAATAATGCTACTGCATCCGGGGCAGCCGATGCGCCAGCACTGGGGACCAGGGATGCTGGTGAGAAGTGGGTTACTGGCCGAACACCCAAATTAGTCACACCGAAAAGGGAATTAAAATTCGCTGCGTGGAATGTACGAACAGGACATCACGTTGGTCAAAAGGAAATCATAGCAATGGAATTGTTGAAATGCAAAATATCAATTGCTGCGCTATCGGAACTACGGCTTACCGGATCCGGGATATTGACAATCGTCCCGCCAACAATCGACGAAACGATGATGCTTTACTATTCCGGTGGTGAGAAAAGAGAGGCCGGCGTCGGCTTTATGGTCGACCGACGGGCTGCCAGCAGCGTTATCGCATTCCAACCGATATCCGAGCGTTTGGCGGTTATAACCATCAGTGGAACGATCAAGACCCATATCATATCCGTTTATGCGCCAACCGAGACCAGCACGGACACGAACAAGGACGTATTTTACGATCAGCTTCAACAGACGCTGGATATGATATCTCAAACCGAATTAATAATTCTCGCGGGGGATTTCAATGCACATTCAGGAGTAGATCGAACCGGCTGGGAAGAAACCATGGGCAAATTCGGACACGGAGTAATCAATGACAACGGCTTACGCCTGCTTTCATTCGCATCGTCAAACAACTTGATCGTTGGCAACAGCATTTTCCGCCATCCACTCAAACACCAACTCACCTGGCGAAATCCATCCGGCAAAGACTCGGCGATGTTAGACTACGTTTTGATCAACACAAGATTCCGATCGACGCTTAAAGACGTACGTGCAATGCGTGGACCCGATTGCGGATCGGACCATTATCTTGTTCGAGCGAAATTGCAGATGCGATTGCAAAGAGCGAAGAAAACGGAGCCACCACCAGCCAAGAAAAATTGGGCGTGCCTACGGGACCCGGCCATCGGGCGAGAGTTTCAAATGGCATTATCCAACAAATTCGCGGCGCTTGCAATACCGGACGATATCGATGTAGAAGAAAGGCAATTGTCGGAGTCTATTGTGGAGTGTGCAATGGAGTTGTGTCCAACTATCCGTAAACGGACGCAGCCATGGATCTCGGACAGCTGTCTGGACCTCGTCGATCAGCGGAAGCGCATGAAACACGTCGACTTTGAGGAATACCGAAGATTGAACAAAGAAGTTCGGCAGAAAATGAAATTGGAACGAGAAGCGTACTGGAATAACGTTGCGGCCGACATGGAAAAAGCGGCGTCGAGGCACGAGTACCGGACGCTGTACCAGACAATCCGCCGGTTAGGCGGCAAAACAACATCAACAAACGACAACATCAAAAAATCGGATGGAACTTTTGTGACTTCTGCCCATGAACGCCTGGAGCGGTGGAGAGCATTCTTCCACCAGCTGTATAACCACGATCCGCCGCAAGGTCCAGCACCCGAACCACCGATTATCGAACAGCCGATGAATCAGTTTCTCGATACCGAACCAACAATTATTGAGGTGAAGACAGCAATAAAATCGCTGAAAAATGGAAAAGCGCCGGGAATAGACCAAGTAACCGCCGAGATGATCAAAGCTGGAGGTGATGTCTTATCACAACGACTTCATGTCCTCATAACACACATATGGCATTCGGATCGTGTCCCTTCGGTATGGAAGAAAGCGATCGTTGTCCCAATTTTGAAGAAAGGCGACAGTCGGGAATGCAAGAATTATCGCGGTATTAGCCTTCTTTCGATCGTCGGTAAAGTATTTACGAAAATAATACAATCGAGGCTACAGAAACATCGAGAGCAAACGAGCCGGGAGGAACAAGCGGGATTTAGACCACATCGAGGATGCATTGATCAAATATTCGCCCTCCGTCAGTTAATGGAAGAAAGAATTCGTTGCGGCAAACGAATTGTCGTCGTTTTCATCGATTTCAAATCCGCTTTCGATTGCATCGATTGGAACAGCTTGTGGAGAGTCTTGGTAACCGAACACGTGCCATTGAGAATCATCCAACTTCTCCAAGCGTCGTACGATGGCTCAACCAGCAGCGTTCGTATTCGAAACGACTTATCCGAGGAGTTCCCGATTCAGACGGGTGTCCGACAGGGAGACGTCGCTTCGCCACTTCTCTTCAACGTTGTGATCGACGCGATTATGCGTGAAGCATTCGATGGACGACTCGGAGTTCAATACGACGACAACAACTTCGTAACAGACTTAATGTTCGCCGACGATAGCGCTGTTTTCGCCGACACGGATGCCGAAGCAACGGACATCTTATACGATATTTCCCGCATCGCCCAATCATACGGGTTAAAAATCAATGCTGAAAAGACCAAAGTGCTCACAACGGATGGATCAAGAGCCAGTGTTCACCTCGATGGAACCCAAATCGAACAGGTTCCAAGGTTCAAATATTTGGGATCATTGGTTGAGGAAACGAAAGTAGCATCGACGGCCGACGTTCACAGCCGTATCGGCCAGGCAACAGCAACATTCGCCTCGCTCAAGTGGTGCATATGGAAACGAGCAAATATCTCCATCAAAACAAAACTACGTCTTTACCGAACGTTGATTCTTCCGATTCTTCTTTATGGATCTGAAACGTGGACACTGCTCAAACCGGACGTTAAGAAGCTCGAGGTCTTCCAAATGCGATGTTTGAGGCAGATCCTCCGTGTCTCACTCCGTGATCGCCTTCGAAACGAGGTTGTCAGACAAAGATGCGATCAGCAAACACTGATCGAAGAAGAAATGCAAAAACGTCGACTACGGTGGTTTGGACATGTTTGCCGAATGGATGATAACCGCTTGCCACGTAAACTTCTCTGGCGAGACCGTCCTGCAGACTGGAGAATACAGCGATCGGCACCGAAGAAAACCTGGTTGAAGAATATCGAGGGTGACTTAAAGAATCAACGATTATCAGTTACCGAGGCTCGAGACACCGCCAAAAACCGAGAAGAATGGAAGCGAATCGTGAATAGAGTTCGGGACCCAGCGGCACCGACAGCAGCGTATCCGTTGCGGGGACGTCCCGCTCGGACCGCCAGCTAACGGATCAAAGAAGAAGAAGAAAGATTGTGGGTGCTTCGGACTCCTTTTCTGAAGGCTTTTCAGCATGCTTTTCAAATCGTATGACTGGAGCCTTCATTCTTTCGCCGAGTTATTGTGGCCTGGAGAAGGTCCAGAGAATCGAACTCTCTTCTTATTAAGAACATTGGCATTGGAAGAGTCAGCTTCCAAAAATCGTATAACGTGTTTTCGGGCTGCGCCACCCGTCTTCTCAAAGTGGCCTTTAAGGAAATCTTCTTCTAATGAAGAAGTGATCTCAGCGCGCTCAACCGCGGCTTGCTGACTTAGACTGCCCTCATTGAAAAGTGATCCCGAACATTCCCCTTCCCTTGTACTGGGGCTACATTCGGCACATGGATGGATGGATTCAGAAATATCCAACTACCTTTGTAAGTCTTCCTGTTCGGACTATGGGAGCCCCAGAAGTGTTGAGAGGTGCTCCATCCTCGAGTTTTTAAAAGTATCTGTATTGATTCTTCAACATTATTGTTCATGCCTTGAGATTGTGAGTTTTATCGAGTTTGTTGTCGCTAGATCCACCGTATTCAGTCTGCTTCATGAACAGGCAGGAGCACCTCCGGGAGGATGTGACGTAAGGCCATGTTCAGACGGTTTTAGAGTCAACACTCCCTGTTTGTGGCGTATTCAAGTCATATTGATGATCATATACACTTTGCTGGGTACAAATAATGCAAGTGTCCGCCCTAACGCGCCCTCAAAAGGGATATGAAAATTATATTTTTCACTCTAAATTGTTCTTCGAATTCATTTTGGCGCCCCTTGCCACCTCTTGCTCTACCTTAGGGCCGGCACTGGACATTAAAATAGTGTATGTAGGAGACCTCAACGCCCAAATTGGAAGAAAGAATTGGTGCAGACCGACCATTGGAAAGGAAAGTTTCCACGAAACATCAAACGATAACGGACAACGTGCCATCAATTACTATGCTGTATATAGAGGAACGTAAAAATGCCTGAAGATTGGGAGCAAAACAATGTCTGTCCAATACACAAGAGAGGAGAGAAATTCAAATCAACTGTGGAAACTAGTACAGTATATAAAACAATGACAAACATAATTGAAGCCAGACTGGAACCGTATGAAGAAGCCGCAATAGGTGAATGCCAAGCTGAATTAAGAATAGGTCAACAATGGACCACTTTTTTTTCAATAAAATCAATAAATCCTTCGAAAACGCTGGGAATACAACATCGACGTGCATCAGCTTTTCATCGACTTCAAACAAGCAATGGACAGCATCGACAGGCAACAAATGTATGCGTCAATGCTGTACCTAAATATACCCCTAAAGATAGTGAACCTAACGAAACAAAAATAAGAATAAAACAATCATACGTACAGTAGCTACGAAAGGGTGTGAAGCATGGAGTATCTCTCAGAAATGCGCGGACAAGATGGATATTTTTTTTATGTGACAGACTAGAGGCTTAGGGAAAGCCCCTTTGTACTGTCGACAATCTATTTTTTTTTTTTTTCGTATAGAGTGAATGTCGAACAGCAGCTCTAGCCGAAAGATAGAGAGAAGAGAAGGAAGTAACTGTCACAACCTAGCCGCGATATTTTATTCCACCTACTCACAACCATTTCGCGACTCTGACATCGGGGCGTCGAGAACAACTCGCTGGAGTGTTATGCCTCCTGAAACGAGTTGAATCTCATCAACCAACCGATGGCATGCGCTTGGTGGAGCGGGGAAGGACTAGGGAAGGCTATGACAGGGGAGTCAGGAATGTAAAGAGGGAAGAAGAAAGAAGGAAAGTTAGGTGGGAAAGGCCGTGGGCGCCGCCGGGATTCGAACCTGGGACCTCTGGGGATAGCAGTCAGGCGCCTTACCTCTAGACTACCGAGGCCCCCATTATTTGAGAGGAAGGTTCTCCGAAGGATATACGGCCCAATCAATGAATACAATGCATGAAGAATACGCTATAGTCACGAATTGTGCGATTTATACAAAGAGTGTAAGCTTTCGACACATGCCAAGCTACTGCGTATACATTGGGCCGGTCATGTTCAAAGAATGGATGAATGTAGGTTACCACATTTTCCATATAATTAACATCTCCTTTGGCCTATGTACATATGTAAAGGCTTGTTCTTATTTGTACAAATATGTTTTCTTTCTTTAAATAAATAAATAAATAAAATAAAAATTCCAGGATACCAAAAAAAGCCCAGATGGCAAAAGACCAGTTGGCAAACCACGGTCAAGGTGGGAACACAATGTTAAGGCCAATGCAGCAAAACTGCTCAATACAAGAAATTGGAGACAAGCTGCAGAGCAGAGAGGCGTCTGGAGAAAGAAGCTGGTGGAGACCAAGGCTCAAATAGGGCTGTAGAGCTATAAAAGAAGAAGATCATTTTAATATTGACAAAGCAGTGAGTAAGGTTGGAGTATCACAGTAAATCCAAGTAAAATTTTCGTATATCGTTATCTACGCGATTTGAAATCGAAAGTTTCAGATAGTCAAGCTACTTTGCAGCCAAACCATAGTGCGACTGATTCTACAGCCACGGTTGGAACAAAGAGGGACGATATGTACTAGAATCTGAATTTTTAAAGTTGGGCATCTTAATCCAAAACACAAGGTATGTATATGTAACTGAGATTGATAACTTCATAGGTCTCGATGTTAGAGTACCCGACATGACAACCCGACTTCTCTCTTTACTTTATCACACTTCTTCAGAGTTCAGAATCTAGATCATAAACAGTCTATACCAAAGACAGGTGCAATAAAAAGCCCTCCTATTACCCCCTAATATGAATTATTTCCATTCTTTCCAAAATTCTGCACACAGAAAACTTACAGAATATTTAGAAATTACCCAAATCTTCGATGACCAACAATGCTACTTTAGACAAAAAATATCCACTGCAAATCTTCTTGTTAAGTCTAACCGAGTCTTTTACAAGAGTAAGAGTATGGCTGTGGACCCTATGCTGAAAGACGTATTTTTTGTCATAAAGGTTTCATTAGCTTCACTTCACATGACAGAAAATTCGACTTTCAGCAATGAGGTCTGTAGTTGTCATTTTATTTCGAAAAGGACTTTTGGGTTTTAATCTCCCCTCTGACCTGCGGAGTTTGTTTGGGACAAACAGTTTCCTACTACCTTGTCGCGAGCCTGTGTACGTAACATATACGAGGTAGAAAGAATTAGAAAAACGTAGAGATGACTAGAAGAAATGAATTCAAGAGCACTAAGTCCTGCAGGGACAGTAGCACCATTTAAGAAGTTAAAATTTGTAATGATGTCAAGTTAGAAAAATAAAACACTGATGAAGAATATAAATTATTAACTTGCTGAGCGAATACTTGGTATCTATAGATATGTTTGCAGATGAAGTAGAAATAACTCCAAAATTCAAACCATATTTCAGCTAAAAACACGTTAAACGTCGGTTTCACATTTAAGTTTATAGCAGAAAAATTAAATCGATTTAACTCAAAGTTACATCCAAATTTCGAATTAGCGTATAAACGGGTATTAAATATATTCTTATAACTATGGCTTAAGCCGAAATATTTCTTATATTTATTTTATTGCTTAAGCTCTCACTGTGAAGGCGGTCCTAAGTGATTTAAATAAGCAGTATTTTTCGGGGCTAGTAGAGTTGAGCCGGACTTACACGAGGCAGTACATTCGTCCCTTACACGATGGGAAAATGTACTGAGCCCTCAATTTTTTAAAATGTCTCGGCGTATCGAGCTACATAAAGCAAGGTGTAATTGTAAATTACGTAGTTCAGTCGAGTAATATGAGAGTAGTGGGACGATGTCCATACACTTACGTAATGTAATGCTCTGCGGTAAGACCTATGGGGTGCGACGCGAGGGAGACCCAACCTTCGCTGGAAGGACGCTCAGAGCTTAGGGATGCCAAACTGGATGACATCGGCTCAGAATCGGGACCGGTGGAGAGAACAGTTGCGAGAGGCCAAGACCCGATCCCGGTTGTAGAGCCGCTAAAGAAGAAGAAGAATGTAATGCAAATCAGACCTCCGCTGTTGTCTGGTCCCAAGTCCAGAGTGTGAAAGGAGGAGGGTGGTCGACCTGCCGAATTGACCAGAATCGGGAAACCGAAGAAACTAGGCATTTTTTAAAGCAGCACCGACTGCAGCGTATCCGTTGCGGGGACGTCCCACTCGGACCGCCAGATAACGGATCAAAGAAGAAGAATGCATGTCAGAATTAAACTTGTAAAAAAACTGTTCATTGGTAATTTTGTATTTAATTTGCTTGTTTTTGTCATTTTGGCATTACAGTAGCACCTCGCCTCATTTAAAGTATGACATTGTACTGGCTCAAAAGAGAAAAAAGAGGCGCCTCTTACAATCTCATTTTAAAATCGTCCAACACTAACGTCCTATCCAACACTAAGGACTACACCAACCAACTCATTGCGTAATTAACAAATTAAATAAAAATTCCCATAACGTACATTATGTTTCAACAATTTCTCCACATTAAAATCCAGAATAAAAAAAATTAATATCCAAAAGATCATTAAAAGTTCTTATTTTCTACAGCTACTAAAAATCTATTATTCTTTACAATAACTAACTGCATAATTAATTCGACTTATAAATGTGTATACAACAGTTTAAACACTCATAAAAAGGGTCACTTCCCAGTAGGAATTCTAGGAAGGCCTTACCGATGGAGCACTGAAATAAGTACTCATCTGGTAAGGGGTGCCCCTTATTTTCTGGGTGCTAGATGAGCCCTTACAATCCCCATTACAAGAGAAGGCAGATGGTAAGGTGTAGTCCAGGATTATACCCAAACAAGCGAGAATCTGCCCGATGACTCAAGGGAGCTTTCCTGGAGCTTTCATCAATTTTATAGAAAAAAATAAAACGGGCAATTATATTCGTCGACATAAAATGCGACAATAGCATACTCGGTAGCCCGGCTTTCATTCGATACGGAGGACAAGCAGCTTTGGAGAAGTTTAGAATTTAGTTGGGGGACTGCTTAGGTAAAGCCACTCTCGGGCTTGGCAAAAAGGCATTTGTAAAAGATGAAAAAAATAAAAGCATTTCGACACCGGATCACATATCCACAGGCGCCCATGAATATCTCTTTTGCAATGTTCCGTTGTTGCCTTACTATACCCCTTACAGATGAGCAGTTCTATAAGCACTCTAAGGTAAGTACCAAAGTAAGGCCTTACCCCCTATGACATCGTGTGTAAAAATTACACCATATTTATGTATTTAACAACTTTTTAACCACTTTATTTCTTTATGGTTTTACAGAAGAACTTTAAGCTTAATCCATTTACAAAACAAATTAATCCAAAAACTCGCAACACATGTTTCACTTATTATAGAACACCCCACACAATTGCACAGAAATTGCAATTCGTATAATAAATCAAATTTAATTTTTGATAAACTCTTCTTATTTTCTTATTAAAACTGGAATTGAAATTAATTGTAAAAACAAAGAACATAAATCTCTAAACAAAATAAATAGTATTTCAAGGGCGAATTGTTTTAAATTCAGATAAAAACACACTTCCAAAATAAATAGAGATATATCACCTGTGAAATTATACACAAGGGTGTCTAATATCGATTTCACCTTCAATATACTTTATGTATGGAAAAAGTACTTTTTCCACAAAACAAAGAAACTAGGTCGTAAGGGCTTTTAAAGCTCTTCGGAAATACTCTGTACAAATACGAATGTCAGAATCACGAAATGTATTGAATAAATATGAATGCGACTTAACCCACACAATTCGCATTGTTTCCCCTTAACAAATCTAAAACAATAAGATTTAATTATAAATCAATTTATGGATATCAATAAAACAAACAAAAACAGCCAAAGCAAGAAAACTGCGATCAAAACAAACGTAACAAATATTTGAGAAGCACTGCCGAAGCACTGCTGGGAGCGCAAGAATACAAGAAGAGATTAAGGATTCATCAACAGAAGAAGACAGCTGATAAATGCCCACACTCAGGTGGTGTGTGGCTCTATAAAATTTATATCCCACAACTTGCAACTGTAAACATGTTGGGAATTATGTTTTATAATAATAAAATCATACTTATTATGATTAGGAGAGAGTGGATATGCTGTGATTGACATGAATAATAATAATATTTACCAACAGTTAATCCGACTTCGCTGGCGACACTCTGCCAGGCCTGGGCCTTCCGTTCCATGTTCTTGTAGTCCTTATGTGTAATATCGTAGATGGCCTCATGTCGCTTGACCACCTCGATAAATTGAATGGTGCTCTCCATTCTGAAGTTATTTTTTTTTAATAAACTTTTTAGGTAATTACAGGAGAAGAAAAAATTATTATTTTTTTTATAGAAAATGAAGCCGCAAGACACACGATATAATTCACTGGGAATCGTCACAGTACTGCCAGCTTGTGTGTGGACGTCCTTTTACCGCCGGCGGTACTCTGGTAAATCGATAAAGGGGATGGCGATACAACTGATGACGGCATGACGCAGGCGGTCTAACGCGGGATGCGGATACCGCCAGGGTGTATGCGAGAGGCAGAGCGGTGGGTTCCCTTTCCCGATATCCGCCAGCCGTACCCGTGTACCATCAGCCTTCGTGTTTTCCTCCCTACCGCCTGCCTGCCTCCTGCTCGCCTGCCCTGTGCCTGCTGCTGCTGCCTCTGCCTGCCTGCCTTGCATCCAACAGTTTTTGTGTTCGTCAAAGATACCGCTGCCTGTGCTGCTGGCTGTGCTGAACGGTAAGTTTTAGGAGACGGTTGGGAAACGACGTTCGTGCGGGACCAGCGGGGTGCAGGGGGTATTCGCTTCGCGGCTCGCTTTTTTTTGTTTTTTTTTTGCTTCCTCCGCACGGACGAAGGACATTTGGGGTAGGAACGTGACGTCTTCGTGACCTGATGCTGGCTCATAGCAGATTTTGAGCATGAGGTATGGAGATTAAATACAAAAGAGCGCTTTCATACTTATAAAATCGTTTTTACCTAAGAGTTTCGCAGAAGTTCATGTTTTATGGCTGGTAATTAATATAAGGGTACGTTCCCGAACAAGCGGTCTGCCCGGTAACAATCACTTAATGAACATCCCCACCCAAACCACCTAAACGAGTCTATTAAAACTTTTTTCTTTGGGTGTCTACTTTTTTTCAAGATATTTTATATTTGGCTCATGACTAATTCGGCTACAGGATCCCTTTACCGGTACGGGGTGAATTTCAAATTCAGTCCCGATGGAATTATGGGACTAATGCTGTGCGAGAACAACAATATAATTGCTAATGGATTCGGAGAAATTAAATCAACCAGATTCTAATTATGTGAAGAGGTCACACCGTGGACAGTTTAGCAATCAATACTCAACTTAACACACGTTCATACTTCCAGTTTTGGTCTTAACTTTCTTCTTGATTGTTGCGAGTTCATATCTAGAAAACTTTTAAGATTTTCTCATAAGAAAAATTGATAAAAGTAAACCAAGGAAACAAGAACTGAATTGATAAAGTTTCTAAAGTTAGATTGTAAAAAAAGAATTTTAAGAGTGAACTACCCAAAACTATACTTCATAGCAAATAATGCCTGAAATCAGCGGGACAACTGAATAAACTCTAGACAAGACTTACATTCAAATAATAAAAGGTTTCACAATAAGTAAGACATGATAAAAAAATGTAAAATATAAGCTAGAAAAAACTTTGCTTAACTATCTATGGTCAGAATCGAGGTAATCATCATGGCACATTGGCCCATAGGAGTCCACACTGCCAAGCCGGGCATCTCCTACAACGTCTCTTAATGCCGGGACACACATATCCGCCCGCTTCCGCACCGGCCGTGTGTCCGATGACGCGCGGACAGAAAGTAAATAAGTGCAATACGAAGAAGTCCGTAATATGTACCATGTTTCCATCGCACTCGAAATCTTCCGATTTCGGCGAAAATGAGGATTTCGGACGAAATCTCGTTTGAAATCTCATGTTTTGGCATATAAAATGAAATCGCCTTTCGGAGGAGATTTCAATGAAATCTCGATCGAAATCTTGCTAATGACTATTCAGCCTATTCAGCAAGTGTACTCAGCTTGGGGAAATTTGTCAGCTGTAAAAAATTTTGACAGTACGAATTTGTTATTTTTAAATTTTCTATCTTTAACGTTTAAAATGGAGCTTAAATGAATGTTTATATTTTTTCCTTATTTTACAGCCTATTCTTTCCAAATTCCTCAGTTTTGTTGATATAATTAGGTTTTTAAAATTTGATGTGCAAGTTTGTTATGACAAGCGAAAACTGCCTGGTGCGATGGAAACACATTTGGATTTCGCCAAATCGTTTTATCAAAACCTGCGGATTTCAAGTGCGATGGAAACATGGTATTAAGCTTTCTATGCTATTAAATCCGACACCACTGGACACTGGACCTCCCACCCATATTTCTCAAGCTAATTCTTCCTGTAATTCTCCCCTACATCTCCCATATTTGTAATAGTTGCCTCATGAAATCACATTTTCCGCTTCAAGTAATTGCTTAGGTAGTGCAAATTCATGTAAATTCCCAAATAGTCTTGCCGAATATCGTCCTATAAGTATCTTATGTTTTTTAGGTAAAATACTAGAAAAATGTATGGCATGGCAAATTGACAGTTATTGTGAGACGCGGTCCCTATTAAGTCGGACACAGTCTAGCTTTCGCAAAGGCAGTAGCTGTGAAACTGCACTTCTGAAGGTTACCACTGACCTCCGAAGGACTCTTGACTCCGGTAATGTTGCTTTGCTCGTACTTCTTGATTTCAATAAGGCATTTGATAGTGTTGCTCACATTCGCCTATTTACCAAATTGGCAACCCACATGAGATTTACATCCTCTGCTACCTCTTTAATCCGCAGTTACCTGCAGAATCGTTCCCAATGTATAACTCGAATTCGGATCCCTTACCGATAACGTGCGGCGTTCCTCAGAGCTTCATACTAGGACCATTACATATGTCAAGCGTATTTATCAATTGGCTGTATCCAACCGTCTACAACTTAATGCCTCTAAATCCTGTTGCATCCCAATGTATAAGAGTAAAGATATACCGACCGTTTTCCAATTATCGTTCTTATGAACACATGCGTACCTTATCAAACACGTGTCATTAATCTAGGCGTTTATCTGAATTCTCAACTTACCTGCTGCAATCATATTTATCATACGTTATCTAAAATTTATGGTAATTTACGGCGTCTCTGGCTATACGTCTCCATCCTACCCTTAGGCACGCGCCCAAAGATAATTAAATCCCTAGTGCTACCATCCTTTAATTATGCTAATTAGTCTTTCCTGCTCTTGATGCTGCATGTGGTGGTAAGCTTAATGTGGCCTTCAACGACTGCGTAAGGTTTGTCTACAGTCTTCGCCGATCCGATCCGTTGTTTCCTTCTGGGACGCACAATTAATGATTACCTACTCCTCAAGGTATTGGCATTTGTTTATAAATTTCAACATTTCGACGTTCCATCTTATGTTACTTGAATTTAGTTTTTACGCGGACACGGTCGGATGCGTTGCGGACGCTGTGCGGAAATATGTGTCCCGTCCTTTACCGTAGCTACAGAGAGACGAACGAAAGGGACACACTTGTTCACTTCGTGTGTAAATGCCCGATTTTAGCAAAAGACAGGCAGTGCTCACTATACAGTTGTATTCTAGAAGACAGGATGAAGATGCTGATAAGCTTCCTAAATTTCACAGAATGGCTAGTCCGGCACAGTCGACCAAACCAACCAATCAATCCCAGGTACACGAGTTGTGCCAACAAAACGTCGCGCTATGGGTCTCGCGCTGGAGGTAGCAGTGCACCTAATCTAAGCTATTTACTAATTGCAAAAAGAAAACACTGTTTCGTTAAAAGTCTCTAGATATAAAACTCGTCTAGTGCTTCTTATTGTAGGCGTCTATCGTTACGTTTTGTCTGGTAATTCTTTCATTTTCTGTCCACGTATACTTTGCTTGGTCAGTCATCAGTGGAATGATCATCACTGCAAGACTTTTGCACTTGACGAGTTTGTAAATTTGGGCATTAATTTGTGAAATGCTCGTAGGTGAAATGTTGTCATATTTCAAAAGTAAAAAATCAAAAAAAGCGTAGCCTACTTGTTGAAACCACCATCACCATGCTGATCACCACCCAAAAATCAAAAATTCTGATTTCACAAGCTGCTGACGCCTGTTGACATTGCGCTGATACCTGCAGTGCATCAGCCGCTGGCAACTAGCCTAAGTTTCAACAGAGCAGTGGCAGTTTTGACTTGTTTTGTGCTTTGGTATTGGGGGTCGTCCATTAATTAAGTGCGGCGTTTAGAGGGAGGGGGTCTAGCCGAATTTCACCCAATTTCACGTGGGGAGAGGGGGTCACGGTCTCGCTTAGCCACTTCTCTTCAACGTCGTGATCGACGCGATTGTGCGTGAAGCACTCGATGGACGACTCGGAGTTCGATACGACGACAACTTCGTAACCGACTTAAAGCTCGTCGACGATAGCGCCGTCTTCGCCGACACGGATGCCGAAGCAACGGACATCTTATTCGACATTTCCCGCATCGCCGTCATACGGTTAAAAATCAATGCGGGAAAGTCCAAAGTGCTCACAACGGACAGATCGAAGGCCAGTGTTCACCTCTATGGAACCCAAATCGAGCAAGTTCCAAGGTTCAAATATTTGGGATCATTGGTTGAGGAAACGAAAATAGAATCGACGGCCGACGTTCACAGCCGCATCGACCAGGCAACACCAATATTCACCTCGCTCAAGTGGTGCATATGAAAACGAACAAATATTTCCATCAAAACGAAAGTACGCCTTTACCGAATGTTGATCCTTCCGATTCTTTTTTATGGATCTGAAACGTGGACACTGCTCAAACCGGTCTCTTTACATATATTGTTATGTTATTAACACCGGAACTTTTCGCCCCACGCTTTTTTAGATTTTGAAAGGTAGGTTATTTCCATATACTGGTTGGATCAATAAAAACATTACATTCAAAATTACTTTTTACTTTTTAGTAAAAGCGTATTTTTTAATTTTTTTAAACTATATTTTTTATTTTCAACTTTTTAGTCTATTATATGTCTTCCGCCATTTTGTAGTGACCGCCATATTTAATTTAATAGTTGTTACCGCTATGAAAGAGTTGCACGAATTTATGGCATACACATATCTATCCGGCATTATTTGCATCGTCCTTGACCAAATGCCAGCATTTTTGTTTACACTATTTGCAGAAAGGATACTTAAGACAAGAATCAATCATTTACTATAATATACAAATGACGCATTTTGGTTTGCTGGTGATTGTCTATAAAATGACGAATTTTGTCATGCTGGACGGATTTGTGTTAATAAAAAATAAACTTACTCAACTTCCAAATATGTATGTATTTTTAATAATTTTGTAAGAGACTGTCAGCTTATATGATTTGCACCAAACCGTTTGCACTCACTTTACCTCTAGCATCACAGGGGGCTCGCCTCAATTTCCGTTTCGTATTACGCATCGGCGCATATACTTTACATAATCTGAGATTGACTTTGGCGTAAACAACTTAAAGAAAACAAACATGGTGCATTTAATAATTGTTGTTGATTGTTATCTATTTACAAGATTTACATAGGGGGCATATTTGTATACTCGATGCTAATTAGTCGAGTTAATCTATTTTTATAGTGTTTACACTATTTGCATCGAGAATAGTCTGATAAGTCGAGAAATTCTACCTGGCGTCATCCATTCACGATTCACCAATCACGGGCTGTGAACTCAGGGGCTAAATCAATAAGCCAAAATCATACGATTTACATTTTTGGCCTTTCGTTTCCGATCGCACCACTTTAGTCATCGTAAATTTATACCATTTTTATATTTTAAGTCGCTGTGTTTTCATCAGAATTCGTTACACGTTCGCCTCAATTTCTCTTGTCTGATTCTAAAAATAGCAGAAAATAGCAAAAGCATAAACAGCATTCTATAGTTTTGACATGGGAAATAATTGTGACGAATATATTTTTTTTCTATACTGTACGATTGTTAGTGATCGCGTGAAACTAATTATATCGACTTGGAGTGGAGATTTATCTGCGCAAATAGGGAAGATAAATATTTTTTTATTTTTTTCCGGAATATTCGTAGTATTATAAATAACGAATGGCCCAGCATGTATGCTAGTTTTTCTGATAGGGATAACTTTAACATTTTCCATTTGGATAAATTTCTTTGACCTTGCTCATTAGGGTTTGCGCTCTCCTACTTAATGCTACACATTGGACTTATGCTGAAATTAATAGGGGTATTCATGATCTGTGTTAAACGTCGAGAAATCGTAAAATGTTATCTTCGAAATAGACGAGATCGTGAGCGACCCCTTTCAATTTCCATGTTAAAGTGTTATTTCGAATAATCGAATTTCACATCTGCCACTCTGCCATATGATTATTTCGATCTCGATATCGAGTTGTTGAATTAACACGCCTTTTCAGATGTTATTTGTTAAAATCGAAACAAATGTCATTTACTAAGGAAAGTTTCTCGATTTGTTAAACTTTTTTCTCGATTTAACACAAATAACACGAATAACACAAATAACACAAATCATGAGTACCCCTAATATCAAAATTGTGTTTCGTAATTTTGATGGTCAACATATTCATCCAACAAAGCAGGCTATTTCTTGTATTGTCTTAAACCACTCTTCAAATGGATAAAGAGCAGCATTGCTAACTCTTTCCTTGAGAGACCACTAGATTCGACTTTCAAAACCACCAGAAAACCACTTAAATATTTTCCTTTTCACCAAAAGTAACTACATGTTCCACTAAATCTAAAGTTCCTCAAACTTAATGTTTGAAAGGCGTTGTTTAAGAGGAAATCATCACAATAATTAAAAAAAAAAAATGACTACACTAAACATTATAAAATATCAATATTTTAATAACAGAAACAGCATTATTGCTTTGACCAATTATCATTATACCCTGGCTGCCCAGGCCGAACTGCGCAAGCTTGAGAAAATTGGTGAACTTAACTTTAAGATAACCCAGGTCGCATAAAATTTCCACATATGTATATACATATATTCAACTGCGAATAAAACAGACCTCATTTCGCCCAACTGGACTCGAAATGGAGTTAAAAGTAACGCCGCTCGCTCAAAAGAGTCCAATCAACTGGAAAAATGAAATGGCATTCCAATCATCTTTTGCATTTCTAACTATTGGCGAAAAAGCAACAACCACTCAGGCAAGGACTTTGGCCGAGGAAGCTACTTATATGGATTGAACTGAATATTATTGAACTGAGGTACGTGAAGCCGGGGGCATTAGCCGGCACTGTAAGGGTATACATGGCTCTAATAACTCATCTTGTCAGCTTAACTGGTTAATAGGGGTACCAAAATTCCAGTTAGATTGGGTCTTTTTGTTCCACCTGGTAATCTGTCTGTAGTCTTGTCAGCTGGTTGGGTTCACCATTAGAGGCTCGACGGTTGCCTCTAAACTATACAATATCAAAAGTTCAAACTCGTGGTTGACCGCCACCTCCACATGCATCCCTAGAATTCCTTTAACCTATCCAATCCTTTTTCTATTCTTCGAACCTAGCTTCCTAATATTCATTACGCCATGGCATGAACGACGTTAATATAAGGGTGAGACCTGAGCTTAGACTTTCACTTATTCTTGACAATATTCAAGCTGCTGAAGCTTCGAACATCGGTGTTCGAATGTGGCAAAATTAGTAATGAAAAAGCAAAAGTGGCCGGACAATTACTCAAATCGAGTTACTCCTAATGTTTCTTTAAACTGCAGAGCTTCATACGAAAATTTGTTGGTATTTTTGGTTTCATTCCACTTCAGAAGATGGATTTGACGCCAGAGTTCATCAACTCTGACAATAAACTCATAGTTTTTATTTTCGTGAATCATTAGGCCAGTAGTAATTGCATGGCCAACACTAATTTTTGTGTAGTTGTTCCTCTTACCACCAAAAAAACCCACTAAAGGCAAGTCTAAACCACCAGTTCTAGTGGTAAAACCACTAAGTTGCCAACGCTGATAAAGAGCAGCTAGATTCTACACTTGTATTTGAACAACTCATATTCGACACTTCTTTTTGCGTTTATTTTTCGGCATATATTTAGCAGATTTCGCAATTAGAGCCTAACGATTATACGCTCGAAAAACGCACAAATATTAATGAAACTTATTATGAAAATCTAAGATGTTAAAAAATATCTATCTTAAAATTTGAATTCCTGGTCAGCATAATCTACCACAAATAAATCGACAGTTCACAATGATGTCTTTTTGAGCTATAAAATAAAGCACGCTAAATCATCACTTTAAAATATTAATACAAATAAAAAATATTTCTACTTACTTATTTTCTGAATTAATAATTTTCCCACAGACACAACACGCAAAAAACCACGCCAAAATACGTTCTTGGGTAAGTCTTATCATAAAAAATAGTGTTTACAAAGATTTTAGATTAGCCGATTATCTACAAAAAAAGATATAATGTACATTTTCCCGTAAGAATTGCCATTCATTAGATTATTCCACAGTCGAGTTGATCTATTCATAAACGAGCTTCTAGATCGTCTTGTGACCGAGGGCTGTAATTATCTGAATATATTGATTACCATCAATCATGACTGATGGAATTGATTGACTCTTAGGATCTTAAGAGTTCAGTCAGCTGTTAAGCCGCCTCCAGCCAGACTCACGCCGCCGTGAACAGCCGCGAGCACCCTGAACACGAGTGTGGATGGTTTTCTCGACTCGTTCACCCCTAGTTTTCCGTTCTGAGTGGATACGGCGTAAATTCTCGCTTCCACGAACTCGAGACGTTGCCATTTCCCGAATGCCTGAAAGCTCGTAGTCTGGACGGGGGTCACCCGAGAGTTATTTAACACCTCTGCCCTCCGCTCAATAGGTCCACTAGTTTTTAAATATAAAATAAATATAGTATAATTAGGGTAATTCCCGTACACTCCATGCACGTTAGGAATCCCCTGCCGTAGGTGTAGGGTAATTTGACATTACTGTGTTTCCATGAGCTGGGCTAGAGTATTCGTTGAGTTTACAGAAGGCTTTCACCCTCAAGTTAGGTTAGTTTAGGTTGAAATGACTGCCCCCACTAGGGAGCGCACTTAGACACGCCATTGGGCGCATTGTGATGCCATTCTAGTGTTGGGCCAAAGTTCAGGCCATTTCAAGCTATTTTGAGCTTTTGGTAAAGCGACAGACGTTAGGAACACCAATATTTTGCAGCTCGCTCAATCCATCAAGGAAGGGTGGAGGTCCCTCTTTTCCTTGCGAGGACGGGTCATGTACAGAGAAGATGGGAGGCAGTTTCTTCCTCTTCTGAATTACCACAACTTCTGCATAAGTCGTTGTGGGGAAGTAAATAATCTTTCAGTGTTCGGGCCAAAGGGACAGTGACCGGTTAGTACCTTTACTACATGGCTTATCTCCTTTTTATTCAACTGAACAAGAGATTTTTAACGCTTTGCGTCCTAAGTTGGCCACATATAAATGAAGAGTGCGGCACACCGTTGTTGTGGTCCATCTCAGCCCAGCTCGAGCTAAGGAAGGTGGCTGCAGGAATAAAAACTTTACATTGAAAAATATTTTTGCTTTTTAGTTCATTTTAAAATAAATGCGTATTTTTTAGCTTATTTTTCTTCTTTCTTCAACTTATTTCCTTTTTGGGCTTTTCGGGCGGTCTTGACACTTAAAACTTGAAAGGTTGAGAAACAATGCTATACAGCATTGGGTTTATGGCAGAATTTCTGTACAGTAGACTGTATTCAGACTCAGGACTGGTGCTTGGGATTTTTGCGCCCGGTGAAATATGTCATATTGCGCCCCATAAACTGAACGCAATGAAGAACAATGGAAAAGACAAAAAAACACTCGCTGAATAAGAGAAATAATTTTCATATTTTGCGCAAAATTTAAGATTGCACATTAGATAGTTTCACATTGGTCAACTCAACATCCAACCAACATAAATCTGCGCTGAAAACATCATTTGCGGAGAATAGAGTAGGCAAGAGCGATGGGGCGGGTAGTTTTTTGACAGGTGTGTAGTTTTTGGTGTTTTTCTCTCTTTTGCTAGAAAAAGAAAAGGAATGCCAAAAAGGAAGAATTAATATTAAAAGTAATAACAACAAACTAAAGCATTTTAACGTAATAGCTTTTTGGATATTGACGATTGCAGCCAATCGTTGTTGGTTGGCCCATGTGAAACTGGCCAGATTAATTTGTTATATAGTAATACCCCGCTTCACCGGCCGAACTACGCAAGTTCGAGCAAATTAGTGTAGCGAATTAAATTTTTGCCTGAGTACCCTTACATTTTCACATATTGAACTCAGGAAAAATAAAGCCTGAGTTCGTCCAACAAAACATGAAATTGAGATTGAACGTAAAATCTTGCTCTAAAGAGAGAAATCGACTGGAAAAATAAAATATCATTCCAGTGAGCTTTTGCATTTCTAACTTCTGGCGAAGAAGCAACAACAGTTTCAAGCATAAACTGAACATACCAGCCGGTGAAGCCACTTATACGGATTGAATAGAACTTTATTGAACTTAGGCCGGAGTATAAAGGATCAAACAAAAAAAGAGTAATTAAAGAGGAGTTCTCGCCGCAAAGAGTTTTGTTTTTCTCATTTCACCTCTTTAAACATGAAAGAGAATTTAAAAGTGCAGCAACAGCGCCGTAAAATTTATATCAATCATGGTACACAGGCAAAATATAGAGTCATCGAAACCATTTTTCTTTTGTATGAGTGGACATGGTCCCAGTAGCGAGTGGAAGTACTTTAAAAAGTACCTCTGCAGAAGCAGTCCAGTACTTCCACCCAGTACTAACAAGACATTACATTAACACGGCGATGGCCTAGGCGCGGAAGTACTTCCCTACCATAGAATGTGTTGAAGAAGTACTTACTCCACATTTCATTTAGTAGTACTTCCACCCAGTACAAAAAATACATTACATAAACATGGCGATGGCCAAGGCGGGGAAGTACTTCCTTTTTTCCTTCCATAGAATGTGTTTTGGAAGTAGTTATACCATATTTATTATTGAACTCATATACAAAGTGATCATATTGTAAATTTTGGTAATGTAATTTAGTCGAGGGAGGGGTGAAGGGGTGGGGTTGGTGGTGGTAAAATTAAGCGATTTATAATTTTTTTTTAATTTTAATAAATCAGAAGCCAAAGAAACATGAATTCAAATATATGTATGTACCTAATGACTGAGATAACTAAGATGATTAACAAAGAAAACGACCAGCTACGAAGTTTTTGAACATGCTTTTTGCGCGAAATCAAACGCATGGTCACCAAACCCATTCTTCTCTGCATTACTAAGAAGTACTTACAGAAGAACTTCTTTGGCATTTAAGAAAACACTAAATAAAGAAGTACTTCCAAATCTACTTCCCAGAGTAAGTACTCGCGACTTTCCCTACTGGGGTGCCTTTTACAGAATTTTCAATGTGCTCCAAATAAATGAGATTTTTCTTTCACTTGGGACAGACCCGTGGGCAGGAATCTTCAAAGGGGGGTCTGAACTTATATATTTTTATGACAGTCTAAAGCGTTGGTAGAAGTAGATATTTAAGGACAAAAAGTAAACGAAACAGTTTTTTTTTATCATCAGATAGATTTAGAATAGAATAGAGAATTGTTACTTAACATATTAACTCTTCTTTTCTGAAATTGCGCCCGGTGCAAATGCACCATTCGCACTATGAAAGCCCCGCCTCAGTTCAGGCTAGAGATGTACATATTTATAATATTTCAGAACTACAATAATTACTGTTTACCTTTTCTGGTTATTCCAAATTTTCTGGCTGAATTGTTGGGCATACATTTGTATGTGCATGCATATGAATTATCTTTTATGGAGATAAAAACAACTTTTGTTCGTAATAAAATCAGTCTCTAGAATGCATTTTATTGCGCAAGGCTTAATGCAGCGTCAACATATTTACAACAATTTCCTTATTTATTTTATACGTACATATTTATATTTTGATTATGCAGCAAAAATTGTTTACGAATAAAATTTTCTAAATCCCGATCTTTAAAACAACGAACCGGCGGCGTACAATACCAAATACCTTCGTTAAAAAGATCATGCGATAAATAAAATACCACTCAACACATTTAAACCAGTGCTAAGCAATTTCTTTATATACTCCCAGCAAACATCATCTCGAAGTTTAGAGTGCTTCGAAAAATTCTCGAACAGGAAGAGAGCGAGAAAGAAATACTTTGAAATAAAATTACGGTAATATTTCGTTTTTACGAAAAAAAATCGAAATTTTAAAAGAAGAGAACCGCGTACAATACTAAAAGTAAAATTCGCCTTTAAAAGGTTTCGAGAATTTTTCGTTTTGACGAAAAAAACGAAAGAAACTCGAATCGCTTTTGCGATTCGACCTAGCGGTCCTTTTCGTTCTTTTTTACTTCGATTTCAATTCGAAAACGGCTTCGAGATCGCAATTGTAGTTCATCTTAACGATTAGCTTTCGATTCGATCTCAAATCATAATGTTTGCTGGGCTTGAACACATTTGCAAAGCTCTAGACAGTATATAATGCCAAATGTAAACAAACAACTTAATACACAGAAAAATTATATTTAGCCACAGTATCACAGTATGCAATAAAATTCCAATACAGAAACAAAATTTTTTGGTGGGGTTTAAATCTGGTGTGACATGAACGGGAGCTTCAATCGTGTTTCTAGGGGCTTCAAGACTTAATCTATATAACCAAAGTGCTAACAAAAGGTGCTCAATTGCAACCAGTTCTATAATAATAACAATATTTCAATATTCCATTTAAAGAAGTGCAATAGTGGTTTACAAAAAAAAAACAGTATTATTAAGTGCTTAGAGAAAATAGTGGACAATAAAAGGGTGTTTTTTACGCTTAAAAAAGTATGCCTCCAAGCCGTCTTGATGGACTTTATAGACGATTGTTGATTACCCGATTTTTTGAGAAGGGATGGGGCAAGCCAGAGAATCTTAAAAGGCAAGTGCAATATGTACTGGGAACCTGTGTTTGTACGTTAATTAAAAATCCTTACTACAATTGGCAACAAAACAACAAAATTATCTCGAAATTAAATTCGCGTTGTTACATCACTGCCCTAATTCCCTAATTAGTTTCGTTTTTCATTTCAATGTAGTGTTCGCATCCGGTGTTGGCCATCAATATTCGAGTACTAAATCCCTAATTAACTCGTGTTATTCCAATTAAATGTTTCTTAATTAAACATAAGGTGAAAACAATCAAAATACCGCGCGGTAGTATCAAATTCCACCAGGAATATTCGAGAGAGAAATAACTTAACCAAGGTTGTTTTGCTCTCCTCTTACATATAACCTGCAATTCTGCATAACAAGCTGGGCATTTACACGGTGGCTATATAATCGCAAATTGGTGGAGTTGCAAGATTGCCAAATGTTGTCTTGTTGGTCAAAGACCTTCACCTACGTCACTTTCTTCTCTAATAATAAAAAGACAAATTGAATTCTATAAAAAGTGATTGTGCTTTAAGATAAATTCTACAAAAACAAGCTTCGGCGGCGTGAACAGCACGTAGTCACATTTTTCTATCAAAGGAGCTTTTACAGTGTATCATAAAAGTAGATGCCGTAGCAATGAACCATGTTTTTTTTGACTTAACAGCGCGTATTCACCTTTTGATTAAGCAGATTTTTGTTATCAAGGTTTTCAAACGAAACTTGTGAATATTTATTATTTATATAAGGCCGTTTCTATCAGTTTTTAGTAAGAGATAACTTACCCAAAATCTTTTTATAAATAATAATCAAATTTGAGCTTCTTTCTTGTATTTAGTTTAATTTAAGATCTTTCTAACATACCAGCTTCAGGATTTATCTAAGCATGATCAATAATAAATGAGCATGATACTTACCTAAACCAAAATAAGCGCCAAAGAATTTCATTTCAGTAAAAAAGGAATTTATTTCAAATAAATGAATTCAAGAACACGCTAATGAAGCACAAACCCACTTTAAAATCTAATCAACGATCAAAGGTTCAAAGGTTTCCACTAATTTATCAATTCTACTTCTGACTAATGTTGCAATGCTATACTTCAAATTACTTCACATATCAAGTCACTACAAAGTAATATGTAGCAGCAATAATCATGAGGAAATTTTTAATGTCAATAGTAGTAAACAGCAGTTAATTTGATACTCACTTCAAAAATTATTCAAAATGATCTGTAAATCTGTAAATGATGAACAATTATGAGGATTATCATGTACTGCTAATTATCACACCATTTCTGAGTTTCCATGTAGAGTTTACCCGGAGTATACTCAGATAAAGCGCCCATGGAAACGGGGATTGAATAAAGGTTCGTTAAATCCAGGAAAACTCGATCCGAGTCCAGTAAAGCTGGGTTTTGCGTATGTGTGTTTGAGTATCTTTTACTGAACATACATATGCCAACGGCGACGCAATGTAAAATTGTTTGTCACTTTAACCCAGAACCGGCATGGAAACAGCATCGAGTTAACTTGAGGGTAAAGCTTTCTGTTTACTCAACGAAAATTCTACTTCTGCTCATATACTGAGTTTCCATAACAGTTCAACTTGAGTTGGACCCGAGTTAAACGTCATGGAATTAGGCATAGTTAAGAGTTTTCGTTAAAGTTTTTCAACTCTGCTCAACTCAACGAAAATAGGTAGGTTGAATTGAGTTCACGAGTTCATTACAGGGGCCTATAGTAGAAGTTCCAAGTTGAGTTTATGTCTCTGTGTTGAAACTCATAATTCGACTGAAGTCACTTTCTTCAGCTCAAACGACTTGTCACGACAAACGACTCGACTTTCAGAACAGGGGCCATAGAAACGCATCGAGTTAAGTCGTTTAGTTGTAGTGTCATTTAAACTAAACCACAACTTCCCATGGAAACTCAATAATGGAAACTGGGATCGAGTAAAGTTTCGTTAAATCCAAGCTGAACGAAACAAGTGTGGTGCGCGTTCAAAAACCTTACTATGGTTAACATGGAGCGCGTTCAAAAACCACAGTGTGGTAAACCACGAGGTAAGCTGTAGTTATGCTGCATCACATCGCTTAACCATGAAAGTTTCTGTTTAACCGTTGAGGTTTTTGAACGCACCGTCGTTAACTACGAGTAAAAGAAAATGAAAACATTTTTTTCCATAAAATAGTCTCCGCTATTTGCTTTAATTATTTCGTATATGTCCATTAATTATTTTTTACAATAATATCACAAATCCCACAGAATATAAATATAATCATTATTAATAATCCATTATATTTGTGATAAATGATTCTAAAATCTTCGTTTCTGTTTCTTATGAACAATATTAAATACTTTAGTCCAATTTTTCTACTACTATATTCAATGAAAATTGAACTTGCCAGCAATATTTCAAAAAGATTTATTGATTTTATATTTATAATTATAACAATAACTTTCCTCACATCTTTCAAATCTTGGCTGTTTTCCAAAAAAAACTTGATTCTTCTAATAAACAGTTAATATTTTCTGCTACAAACACATATGGCCCTTGAGAATTTTAAATAGAACAAAAACTTGTTTAATAGAAATTCAATTTGAAGGTAAAAGAATATTTAAAAAGTTCATGATAAAATTAATATTATATAAATGTAAAAGAACGCCGGTATCTTTAATATTCAATTTTGATAAAATATCAAGAAAGTTTATTGACCAGAATCTTAGACTAAACTAGTAAAGTAGAGTGATATTGACCTAACAAATTATCGATCTCACATCAATGTGATGAATGGTTTAGAAAATAATGACAAACAAGCTTAAAGGCAGACGACACACTTTTTTTTAAATTGTAAAAATCGAGCGGTAACAAATATTGATATTAAATGTAAAAATTATAGTATACAGATAGAAAGCTATAAAAAATATGTCATTTCTAGATACAAGGTCAAAATGAGGTAACAGCTATGTATATTTAAAACCTGTGATTATAAATTTTAGTTGTTGGAACATCCGAGATCCGGGCATCGTTCCATCTTTTTTCATTCTCGCTATTTCCTTTCGATTAGAGCTCGCCAAAGATTGCACTGTATGACATAATAGGATGAAGTCGATAGTATTCAGAATGAGCTTTAATTTCCCTTATAAAAATAATCAAGGTTTCGACAATTTTGATGAGTAAGATTTGAGCTATATAAGGAAAGTTTAATTTTTCTCGCTAAATTCTAGTCGATCTACGAAGATCAGTGATATCAAGCGAATATGATCTTGTGGCTACATTAGAAGCTTACGGTTTTCATGGTAGTATGCTGCTATGGTTGGATTCATATTTGAGAAATCGCGAACAGGCCGTTTTAATCCAGTCTACTGTCTCTTTAAATTTCGAAGCGCCTTCTGGAGTTCCACAAGAAAGCCACTTAGGGCCTCTTTTATTTATCCTATTTGTAAACGCTGTTTCAACTCTTTTTAAGTATGCTTCAGTACTCCTTTATGCGGACGATATGAAGATTTCCGCCCCAATACGCTCTGAGTCGAACTGTGCCTTACTTCAAAATGAACTTAATGTATTTATTGAATGGGTTAAGGGCATTAATCTGGAGCTAAGTAAATTTAAATGCAATATATTTTCTTATTTTCAAAAAAAAGACCCTATAATCTACACTTACTCGATCGATGGCTGTATAGTTGCACTAATAGATACACTAAGACTAAGCTAGAAAAAGACGACATCCCTGCACAGAGAGAGTTGAGAGGCTAATTTTTAAATTAATCATCATTGATTCACTCAATATGGCTGAAAGCCGAGATCATTAAGGATACACTAGCCTTGGCTAGTAAAATAAACAACAACAGAATAAACTTTATATTTAATAAATACGTTTAAAGAAAATCTATAATGAAATTAATTGATGGAGGAAAACGAGCAATGGAAACACATCGAGATAAGTCGGTGAGTTGAAGTTTCATTTCAACTCAACCACAGCTCAACTCGACTCCCATGAAAACTCGGTAATAGAAGTGACCTGCAATAAAGCTAATCAAATGTTTAGTTTTATTCAAAGAAACGCTGTCGCTTTTAAGAACCGTTTGACACTAAAGACTCTTTTCGTTTCCTTGGTCAGGCCGATTATTGAATAGGCACATGTGTGGTCTCCATATACGAATGAGGATCGAATCGATCGAATCGTATCGACCGTATATTTTATTAATAATCTGCTCTTAATTTTGTAATTGTAACTTCTATAGAATGTTTTTCAATATAGTTAATGTCCTTAGTTTGTAAGTTTCATACTGTAAACTGTATAAATAAATAAATAACCGTCGAAGCTGAATGCACATATAAGAAAAATATGACGACCAAACGATCACAACATCGCGAACAAATTCTTCTATCAAAAAGAAGACCTATTGTGCTTATTTGTAAGGCACAAAGTCTGACATACTTTAGATTTCACTACATTGATATGGCTTTAAATCTAATTACACAATGTAACTAGTATCAACAGGTTTTCTTCAACTGATTAAAAATATGCCCTTCTAAACTATTAAATTGGTTTATGCATAACAATATTTCTTTTTTATTTTAGAATATGAAATTGATAATCCAAAACGATTTTATGAATGACATCTAAAAAAAATTGTAAAAAAAAAATAAGTATGTAAATTGGCAATATAAAACTAATCTGAATATTGTGATCCCAAAATCATTGTACAAAATTGTCTTTTTTTATATTATATACTTTTTTCTTAATACTTTTCCTCCATCTCAGGAGCATAACAATTAAATATTTATTTATACAATTCTCATTATAATTTTCAAGCTTTCTTCTTGAAGTATAATTAATTAATATTTTTTCCGACCTTATTTTCTTAAAGTAATGTCCAATGCATTTGTGTTGAATATCATAGATCATTCATTTCTTTAGATGAAAATATATATTACCGAAATGGACAGTTTTTAATACAAATTGATTTTCCTTATAGACTTTTTGAGTTTCGTAAAATAGTCTCAAATCGCGAATCATGCTACAAACTAGTACCGAAAGATTATCCTGTGGAAATAACAAAAGAAGAAAAATCATCGGACTGTACAATACTTGAAGGGAAATTCAAAACTCCACTGGAATTACATTTGCCCGGACTAGTGCCAAAGGAAGCTCAAGAAGCCCATTTTCAAGTATTGCTGCCAAACAAATGGACAAATCAAGAACATAAGCCTATGTGTATACATTTAGCTGGAACTGGTGATCATGTAAGTGTGCATACTATATTAGCATTAAAATATCTTAACTAATTGCACATATATCTTTCTATTTCGCTACAGTATTATTGGAGGAGAAGGAATCTTATTGCTAAACCTCTTCTAAGAGAAGCAGGACTAGGTGCAATATTACTAGAAAATCCATTCTATGGCGTTAGGAAACCTGAAGATCAAGTGTGAGTTTCGTAATTTTAATTAATTAATCTTTCTTCAGACAAGCGACCGACGATTAGCACAAAGTAAGCACCCTTGCTCTCTACCCTCACTCGATTCTCGGACCAGCAAGTGTCGCACCTAAAATCTGCCGGTCGATGAAATTTGCCCGGTCTCAAAAGGCATAACACTTTGACGACGACAAAATTTATTGACTCTGATGGTTGCGGCAAATGTAATTTCGGGAAATATCTCTAAGAATGTAGCGGTTGAACCCGCGCAACTGAAGTCCGGTTACAAGTCACGCTTTGTTATTGACTTCTGTAACATTCGTGGACTTCATACGAATTTCTTTTTTGTTGAGTGCCACTTAAATAATTCCAATCTTTGCAATCTTAACATAAGTAACGAAGCTTCCACTTCATCATTTGATACTATTTCCGAACAAATCTCGGGATTTTTGTCATCCAATCCTGAATGTGAAATCTCATTCTTGCGGGTGATTTCAATGTTCACAACGTAAGCTGACTGACTTACTCAAATGGAACCAGTATTTCTAGCAAGGACGTCGAGGTTTTTACAGACACCAATAATTTACATCAAATAGTGGATCATCCCACGAGAGCCCCTGATGTTGCTGTCATTTGACAGCAAGCTGAGGAGTAAACACCTTAATGCAACCTCTTAGGAGCAAAAACTTCTGGTCCTTGGTAAGCTCCATCAAGAATAATTTCACTACATCCACAACGGCTTCATTCATCCACGATGAGAAGGTGATAACAGACAACAAATCCAAGGCCGATTTATTAGCATCTCTGCAACAAATTCTTCTTTACCAGAAACTGATACGCTACCCCCGGCTCTCGTGCACAGTGCTCATTTAATGGACAGGGGTTGCTCCAGGACTCGCGAGGTGTACAGGTGCCTCAAGGAGCTCGATGCCAACAAATCCACTGGACCCGATGATATACCCACTATCGTCTTAAAACAATGCACCTCACCTTTGCTTAAACCTCTGCGCAAACTTGTTTCCCCTCATACTTCTCCGGAGTTTACCCAGACTCTTGGAAAATTGCCCATATTCAGCCAATACCGAAAAAGGCGACTCCAGCAATCCCCCCAACTACGCCCAATAGCAATTACTTCTATTCTCTCCAAAACCAGGGAGACGATAATTAACAAAACGCTTATGGGGTATCTGGAATCCAACCAACTTATAAACGACGAACAATACAGCTTCCGGCAAAAAAGATCCACTGGTGATCTTATAGTTTCCCTTACAGAACCCCTCAACTGAAGCTTGCATGGATCTGGTGAATCTAGTATGGTCGCTTTGAATATCTCTAAGGCTTTTGATAGAGTATGGTCCTCAGCCGTGTTAGCTAAACTCAAATCTATTGGAATTGACTCGCTTCTGTATAGAGTTTCCTTTCTGGCCGTTCAATTAAGGTAGTATTGGATGGCGTCAAATCTGAATCTCACCCTATCTCTGCGGGTGTCCCCCAGAGGTCAATTTTATCACCAGTCTTATTTCTCATCTTTATAAATGACCTACTTTCAATCCCCTCCGTACCTTTATAACCCCCCTCCACGTACTAAGCTTACTGCTAGACATTGCACTATGACGTGAAAAATGACATGGCGGACTGGTAGTACAACGGGTGACTCTTGAGCTTAGTACTGCCACATAAAAATATTTTAGAAGGAATAATTTTAATATTTTGTTACATTTACAGCCGTTCTAATTTACGGAACGTATCAGATATATTTGTTATGGGTGGCTGTTTAATACTAGAATGCTTGGTACTTCTGCATTGGTGCGAAAGAAACGGTTTTGGTCCGCTTGGTATTACTGGTCTGTCGATGGGTGGACATGTAAGAATTAAAACTTTTTGTAAAATCAGAATATTATAATACAATCACCTGTTTTGTTAATACAGATGGCATCATTAGCAGCAACAAACTGGCCTAAACCTTTAGTTCTCGTTCCTTGCTTATCTTGGTCAACAGCATCGGCCGTTTTTACACAGGTAATTTAAACAAAACAATTTAAAACCGATTTGAATTTATCTAATAATATTTCTTTTTTATAACTAGGGTGTAATGAGCCAATCAATAAATTGGGATATGTTAGAGACACAATATTTCGCTGATGGAAATTATCGCGAGCGACTAGCTAAAATGGTTACAGTAATCGATGACGCATTTATGGCTGGCCAACACTTTGTAAAAAATTTCAATCAATCAATGCGAGCCTTAACAGATGATATTAACAAAGTCAAACAGTTACAAAATGATCTAAATCTAACCGATAGTGATAATAATGTTAACACAAAACTTATAAAATTAGATAATTCAAATAGTTTGGGATTATCAGAAGACTTACAGAAGAAATTAATGTCAACAGTACGATATGAGCTTACAAATGCCGAAGTAAATGAACTTAATGAAAAAGTACGACAAATACAAGTTGCTATAGAGGATACAACATCTCTACATCAAAAATTAATTAAGGATGCCAGTAGGTTAAATAAGGACACCGCCGCTACAATATCAACACTGTCAAGTGGCTCAACTTCACAATCTAGTCAACAATCAAGCTTAGTTTTAGCAAAAGATGATTTATCTACAGTAACTAGATTAATGCGAAATATTCTACCAAATTCAGTAACAACACCAAACCCAGATAAAATCGACATAACAAGAACAAAATGGTGGGAACGCGAAGCACTACAATTCATGCGCGGAATGATGGATGAATGTACACACTTGAAAAATTTCTCAGTACCATTTGATACATCATTAATAATAGCTGTATGCGCTAAAGATGATGCCTATGTACCACGAGAAGGTTGCTCAAGCCTAGAAGAAATATGGCCGGGTGTTGAAGTTAAATACCTAGATGCTGGTCATGTTAGCGCTTATGTATTACATCAAAAGCTTTTTAGATCTAGTATTATTGAGGCTTTCGAAAGGGCAAAAAAGAAACGGGAAGAAGAGGGCACGTATTACGAAGAGCCGCTATCAACGCTAACATTTAACGAATTACAAAATGCATATTCCCAGTCGCAAAATTTGTAGATAGTCGCTTTTTTAAATTTAAAACAAAAAGAAGTTCATTTTTATACTTTAAGCTGGAATGCTTTTTGTTCCTTCTTAGATAAATAGTTTTTTTGTAAAATTACATATTACCCTATTCTAGATTTCGGAAGAGGGAAAATTCAAGTCTAGAATTTGAGTTCCAATTTAGTGTCTATTTTGTAATTATTAAAATGTCATCAACAACGCGTATTTTAATAGTTAAATGATAAATGATGAATTGAATATTATTTAGTCTTATCCTTATACATCAAGGATATGGAAAATAGAATTTTCCTGAATGACTTTTCTAACGAAGTCTGGAATATGTGTGATAATTAATTTTTATAATATATTTTTTAAAAAAAAATTAGGAAAATATCTAAAAAAAATTGTGATAAATTTATTTTTTTTTATTAAAAAAATACTTGAAACAATTTTGTATTTTTTTGAATGATAAGTTATGGGTTCTCATAATATTTTTCAATAAGCTGCAGTACATATTTTCAATAATTATTAGCTTTGAAACCTGTTCCCATCCAAGTAGCAGCTTTCCACATGACTAAGATAAAATGGTTCTTGAGCAGTTAAATAGTTTTTCAAAACCTTCAATTTACTATTTGAATATAAAATCTCTAGACAGTCAACTTCGAACATATCAAAAGCAACCAGTAATCGTTTAGCCCTTGATTTCATAACGATTTCTTTAATTCTACACAATTACACATTACAGACGATTGCTTGGTCCTCGTTTCCTTAACAGTTGCAATGACATTTCCGAATACTCATTGGACTTTAACATAGCAATGGATCAATGAAAAATCAGCTCATATGTACTTGATGCTTGCTAAGACAGGCAGGTCTATAAGTTCTCAATAAATAGCCCAGTACATATGCCTGCCGACTTCAGTGGCTTTACCGGAGATACCACATACATTCGACTAAATGAATTTTGTACTATGAGTAAATCTATGTACTATTGATTCGAATCACGTTGAACGGGAGCATGGGGGCCTTGGTAGCCTAGGGAGTAAGGCGTCTGGCTACCATCCCAGAGGTTCCGGGTTCGAATCCCGGCAACCCCACGGTCATTCGACTTTTCCAATCTCCCCCAACTAAATAACTTTCCTTCTTTGTTCTTCCCTCGTTACATTCCTGATTCCTCCTGTCATAGCCTTCCTTAGCCCCTCCCCAAAAGCGTATGTCATCGGTTGGTTGATGAACTCGTTTCAGGAGGCATAACACTCCAGCCAGTTGTTTCTCGATGCCCCGATGTCAGAGTCGCGATAGTAATGGTTGGTTGGGAGTAGGTGAAATAAAAATTTATCGCAGCTAGGTTGTAGCAGTTCCTTCCTTCCCGTTTAGAGCTGCTGTTCGACATTGCACTCTATACGAAGAAAATAGATTGTCAACAGTATAAAGGGCCTTTCCTGAACCTCGAGTCTTTCATATAAAAAAAATTAAAAGCGCGTGTGAGCTCCGACGCGTGACTGGAGTTTACTCCTGAAAAACCATTGTCTTAAAATAACAATAGGCAATGGATGTGTAAACCAACCAATGTATTTATTTATATTGATTTGTTTACAACTCAACTATTGGAAGATCCTGGACGGAGCTGAGAACTATCGCACAAAACCGAGTCCGCTGGAGACCAACTGTTTCTGCCCTATGCCCATTAGGGATTAAAGGAGAATAAGTGGAAAGTATAAAGAAGTGATTGGCGCCAAACAATAGTCTTGTATATTGACCGTCACTTGTACATATGATACCATCCCAAAACATATCAACCACGAGACCTTTTTGATTTTCATAACTTACCAATTTTTTTAAGAAATTTTTTAAAAACTTGTCAAATATCTCACATTTATTGGTTTCGATTCATAAAAGACTATCCTTAATTATTAAAATTTAAGATAACTTATTTCTCCGTAATTAATCAGCATCCTTTTTGTCATTATCTGTGCTTTCACCTTCACGCTTACCTTCTAAAAAAAAATAAGCACACAAAATCTTACAAAATAACCTTCAATAATATCAATTTACCTGTTTCTGGAGAAGGCGTAGCTGCTGCTGGAGGGCCACCACCTATTGGGGGCGGCGGATACGGTCCATGATGACCTTCCAGAGCTGGAGGGACATGGGGAGGTTGTTGTGGATTTCCCGCATGATCTGGATAATGTAATGGAGGGCCTCCGGGTGGTGGACGAGCACTTATATAATGCGAAGGTGGCGGCGGGCCGTATTGTTGATGGTACGGATATGGCGGATATTGGCCATATGGTTGTGGCGGATGCCCCGCATACTGTGGAGGATAATATGGCGCCCTCGGAGGCCCACCAGGTGGCGGATAGCCCCCATAAGTTGGATGAGGTATTCCTGGATGACCTGGAATCCCTTGATGTGGTGGCATGTGCGGCGGCAGATGATGTGGAGGTGGATTATGATGTGGCATAGTAGGCGGTTGAACTACTGATGGAGCACCATCTTGAGCAGACGCAGTTGTCACTGGCGGAGGTATATGTGAAGACACTTGAGAGGGCGTACTCACTGCTGGTGGCTGTGTTAATGAAACAGTTGGCGTAGGTGGAATCGGTGCCTGCAACGCACATACATATTACTAAAATGTTGCACACACATCCAGAAAAATATTACCTGAACACTTGGTTCCGATTTCTCAATAGGTGTTTCTTTAACAACCTGAGGATAAGGCTCGGATTTTTCTGCTTCCACTTTTCGGGAAGGTTTTATTGGCTTAGGTGGCTCCACAACTGGAGGTGGCGGTTCCTTAATTACTGGCGGAACTGGCGGTAAAGAAATTGGCGTAGCCTTTTCAGGAATTGGTGTTATTTTTGGTATTGAAGGCGTAGGAGGTACTGGTGGCGGCTTAGGCAATTCAATATCCATAGGTTCTGGTTCTAGCTGAGACTCTTCTTGTTGTTGTTTCGGTACAGGCTTCTGAATTGGTGGAGGCATGTGATTTATTGGTACTTGCTTAATTTCATCAGGTTTCAATTTAGGAACTTGATTTTGTGGATCATCCATAGCTCGCTGTCGTTCTTTACGCATTTCTTCATATATTCTTTGTACCATCTTCTGGAATGTTTCTTCATCCACAGCTGGCTTACAATGCTGTGTAAAATGTTTAATTAATTCATTTTGCTATGTAACAATGAAAGTTATTTTGTTTTATTATGAATATATCAAATTCAAGTTTTACTTAAATAACTAAGAATTTTACCTTTTTTAATTCCTCTTGAAAAGCTTCACTAGATTCAATTAGCTTACGCTTTTTGGCCTCAAATTTTTCCTCCATCTGCTGAAGTTCAGCCTCAAGCTTAGTTTGATGCATTGTTAAAGACTGCACTTGCCTTTTTAAAACCTGCATCCTTTGTGTAGTGACAACAGAACGAACATCGGGAACAACAGCATCAGAAAATATTTCGTTAATTAAGCGATGATTACGCAGAAATCTTGCGTATGCAACATGTTTAAAAGAATAGCCGTCATCTTGATCTAAGAATGGTTTTGTTTTTATATTGTTAAACGTTTTATGTTTCAGTATAAATACCATCCTCGTCTTCGGCTGGCTGAATATCAATACGACGTTCTTGTTGACTCTTAGAGCTAGATCGCGTTGGTGTTTCGTGAACATCGGTATCTGCATTAGCTTTGATCAGAAGTGAAGATAACAATCATATGAGATTTTATAATTAGCAAATGGAATGTATATGATATTTTGTTGAGATTACAAGTGAATGAACACCATGTTATTAAGCGGAGATGTTTACAGCAATTTAGGCTTGATGTAAGGTAAACTGGCAAATGTTTATTTAGTGATTGGTTTTATAGTTCGAAGCTATTAAAATTACAGTTGTAGGTTCTGTACATATTGGGAGAGTTTATTTTAAGAATTGATATTAGTATTGAAACGGATCTACGAACAAACATTGTTTTTATGGATTATTTATATAAACCAAGCATGCAGAAATTTAAAAGAATCAAATAATTTAAATATAGAAAAAAATAGACCGTCCATAAATTACGTGAGACGATTTTTGGGATTTTTTGACCATATCTTAAGACACCCTTTCACACACAGGTCGACGGCAGGCCGTGGTCTGAAAGTTTTCGAAGCCAAGTATCGCCACACACATCCCCAGCCGCCAACTGGACAGGGTCTGCAGTCCAAGAACCTGACTAAAATATTTATGTGTGTGGCTATTTATCGTCAGTTTGTGCCTGAAGATCTGAACTTCTATTCAGTCTCAAGCCGTGAGTTTATGGCTCGGATTCACGCCGTATCCAGTCGGACCAGAAAGCAAGGCGCGAATGAGGCGTGAAAACCACCCACACTCGCATTCACGCTTGTTTGCGTGTGTTCACGTCCTGAGTCTGGAACCACCTTAAGGAACAAACATATCGGCACGAAAGCGGAAACGGCGGCCACCTGCGAGCGAATTTCCCACACATTTAATTTTTCCGCGCCGTCTGCCCTGCAAATATGGTGGTCCGCGTATTTTTTAAAGGTTTTTCCAGTTACGAATCTTATGTGGCTTTCATCGGGCCGTGCCTGCTGACCTGTACCCTGGATACATAATAGGACCTAGGCTCACTTTATAACGTTTGGAGAAAAGTATCAGGACAGCCTAATTTAGATGATTGACAGACCCTCCGTGTTACACCACCTTTCACCTTCTCGGAGTGCTGTTCTCATGACCTCTGTAATCGTCAAGTCAATCTTAAAAATTTCTTTTTCTAAGTTTTCTTCCCCAAGTTTTCTTTTTCTTTTCTAAACTTTTTGTTTCTCGAAAAGAAACTATTATACTAAATCTATTTGCCAGTACCTTTTAACAATACAATTAGATCATAAAAGAATAATAATTAATTAAATTTTTTGCGTGCATTATATACAATGTAAAGCAACGTACCAGATTTGACTTTATTTTTAGCAGATATATAAGCCAAATAAGCAGGTGAATTGTGATATGTTTTCAAATTTTTTTCGTATTCTACCTGTAAAAAGATACAAAACAAGGAAAATACATTTTTGTAATATTAGCAGTAATGTGTGAAACATAATAAATTATGATATGTGATAACATAAATTAGTAAAAATTAAAAAAAAAAAATGGTACAATAAAATTCTGTCACAAGCAGATACCCAATGAAATATTGTAAACGACACATATTATATGTAATGTGCAGGGTAAAAAATATGAATCATTGTGGATATCAAATAATTTTCATTTAGCATTTTAATACCTCGATGCTTTGATTTGTATTTATTCCACGCTAAATACTCTGGAGTAGAATGATAAGTTTTTAAGGCTTCTTGGAATTTCACCTTTGATTTTTAAGAATTTACAATTAAATTAAAAAAAAATATAAAGAAATATTATATGTATTTTAAATCGGAAAGTAAAGCATTGTATTTAGCTGTAGTTTTTTTTTCGATATAAGTAAACTAGAGATAAATTGCTTGCTTTCCCGATTATTTAAATAAAATTACCTTCTCCACCTCATATTCATCAATAAATTCTTGTTTTTCTGCTTCTGGAGCACCTTTCCACATGGCTCCAATCTTTTTTCCTATTTCCCATAATTTTAAGTCGGGATTGGCCGCTTTTACGTTATCCCAAACTCTTTTAGAATACCGCATATATGGCATAATTGGTTTTTCCGGAGGTTTTGGTGGTTTAGGAACTCGAGAGTCCACCTAAAATTAATAGTAAAATTTTCCATTATTAATTATTGATTTAACGAATCGAAATTTTATTTCAAATATATAAATACTAGATGTGCGCAGAATGTTCGGCCGAATATTCGTATTCGGTATATTCGGCGTATTTTTTAATGTTCCTATTCGGCCGTTTGTCGAATAATTACCGAATATTTAAATAGTATTATTTTAAGAGTTACATATGTTAAAAAGGCTTTATTCCATACATAGGTGGTATTTGTAAATGAAACAAGCACTTCTTTGTGTAACCATATTTATTCACAAAATCAAAAATTACAAAAATTGAGAATCACAAGAGAGTCGACAGAAACGAGACCGATTTGAAACTATACAACTGCTTGTGTGCAACCGTTCTTGTCGGTTGGAAGAAATATCAAGCTGGGCCAGAGAAGCGTACCTGCGTTGCATTCAGCGGATCCATGAATGTCCACCAACATCTAATATGCGTCCTGGCTTTTAAACATAACCCAAAAATCTAAGTAACGAGTGTATAGGCTCAAACAGAACCAATCCGTTCCGTCCGCTCCGCACGCTTTTTCTTTGTTATTTTTGACGTTCCGTCCGCTTGATTGTGGCTACCGCTTCGTTCGTGTCAGGGCAAGTTTATGGAAATGTCAAATTTTCTTTTAAAAACGGACAGAACGGATTGGTTCTGTTTGAGCTTTATGATTATGTGTACTATGTCGAATGCGACAGAAAAATTGGAAAGTAGAAGGACATTTGTCCTGCATGTATTTCATTCTCGGAATATTCCGTCAAATCGAATTTGAATCCACAGACTTCTATATTGTCTGTCACCAAATGCAACGCATGCAAGCTTGGAAATGTGACCAGTTTCAGTTGCGTGGTTGTATTTGTACGTGTCAAAGTTTATTCAACAAAATCCTCTTGAGCACAGAATTCCGAAAGATCTAAAATCAGTTTCGATTGTATGTGAACAAGGTTTCATTTTGGCTGCAAACTGGTGAGCATGATAATGGTGAAACCAGTTTGAAACTAGGATTTCAAATCAGTCGGCCCATGTACTGTTGTCATTTACCCACATTCTTGCTTTAGTCCATTATTTTTTGGCGATAACTATCAGGCGGAAAATTTCAATAAAAATAAGAGTGGCTGAAACGGTGGGCGAACGCTGCTACTCGCAGAGCACTTCGCCAACCTATATGAACCTGTTTAAAAATGCGAAAAAATGAACCGAATAATTCGGCCGAATGTTCGATTCGGTATATTTGTGACCGAATATTTTGCCGAATATTCGTATTCGGTCGAACCTATATTCGGCGCATCTCTAATAAATACATTATGTATATTACTTACTGCTGCAGTAGTTGATTTCCCTGTTTTCTGTGGAGTAAAAGCCGGATTTCCATGACTATTATGTGTAAATAGTGGTGGGGCATCTTTACTACGTTCTGAGCTTCCACCAGTACCTGTAGCTCTTAAACGTTCTGTAAATTAAAGTAGCTGAGAATATTTACCAATATGCAAACGACATTTTATAAACTATATCTACACAAATTGACAAAATGCAAAATACACTTTCGTAGTTAAACACTGGCATAAGGACGCATTTAGAAACAAAAAGCAAGAAGGAAACTAACAGACAATCATACTTTAATTAAAAGCCAAAAATATGTATTGTGTAAATCTATTATTTGAATTATTTTCGATCTTCTTTGATTTGTTTTTTTTTTAATTTTTTTTTTGTATTAATTTACCTTTCAGAATGTTGAAGGATGCAGGAACAGAAGGCGACATCATATCTAGAAAAGTTTATTAAAAAATAATGCAGCCCTATAAGTCTACGTAACCAATTAATTGACAATTATTAATTTTGAAATTTGTTTTTTTTTTGTTTGGAAAATAAATTATTTAGAAATTTCGATAAGCACGATTGTTTCAGTTGTCTCCCCATATTTTAGTAGTACAAAACTATTTAGATAGCGTTTTATAGAAAGCATTATGTATAGAGAGCGCACGCAGTAAATTCTTAAAAAGCAAGCTTATTTTAGTTTAAGATTTTCATTTTTGACCCAATTGTTACCTTTTTAAGTAATTTTCTTTTAGTATTTCTACACTGCATTCAATATGAAATTTTTCTGATATATTTGAAAATCTTTAAAATATACATAAAAACATAATTTCATGACATAAAAAATCTAGTACCCACCACCATGACTATACTGGTTAGTCACGTTTTAAACGCTTAAATCTCTTGCGTGTGAGTTCCGTCCTGGTAAATTTTAAAGATGGTAAACGCTCCTGTCTCTTCCGAATCTATTGCCTAACCATTGGAAATCGCAGTATATATCCTGAGTGAACTTCGCTGCTAGAGCTAACATGATAGTGGCCAGCATGTAATTCGAACACAGAAGAATACACAGTTACCTGGAAATCTCCTGAGGATACGGGTCAATGCTATAAACCATAAACTGATCAGTACAAGCAGCGAGCAATGCTGTTACACGGTACAGCTCCAGCATAATAGACGTTGGAGCGTACCGTGGAGCAAACGGGGACTTCGACCATTTTCTGGTGGGTGCTAAGATGAGAGACAAAATTTCATGCGTTAGGACATGAGAAAGGAGAGAACAAAGCGAGCAAAAATATAATACCGCGCCCTCAAAGAAGAACAAATTAAGGAAGAATTGACACCTTCCTGTGACCTGTAATTCTTTAGTCTGCATTTGAAGTGAAAGATGATTTATTGGGGTATCTATCACTCAATTCCAACAGGTTTGTGTATAATGTAGATATTAAACTAACTAACTTACTTTATCCAATGAATTTATCCTTCCAAAATTTTGCGCTGTTTTGCTTCTTATTGGCGGCACGTTAGCGTACTTCTGGAGTTTATAACCACCAGCCTACGTTGCAACAATACCTCAGCAGTAGCTGATTTTCAGATGTTTATATTCGTTTTGAGCTCGGTGCATACTTTGACTTTATCACTCAGTCCGGTGATTCAAAAGAAAAACCAGGACCTAGGCGAAGCTATTAAACTTTGCCGTATCAGCAGTAGCAGTATCGACAAGACGATCGTGGCCGGGGTTTGCCCACCGTTAATCTAATCTACATAATTCTTACTTAGTACTAATGACTAAAACTAATTAACCAATACCACTAATTACCGTATACCATTTTAAACAGTGTAATACTTTATTATTGGCTCCATTTTCTTTTTGTGGTCTAATCGGGTATATCGGGTTGTCTTCATCTTGAAATTCATGTTTCCGTCTCCTTTCCGAATGTGAACAATCCAAAATATGTTATTTTGTATAATTGATGGCAAGGATGATAGCCTTTCGCTTTTAAAATCAGTATTAGTAAATTATGCTTTTCTCTAATCACATATTATTGCATAATCGAAGAGTGTTATTCATACCCTTTAACTTTTGTAATTCCATTTTTTATTGTGCCATTATATTGCATAAATGAGATGACAATCGATTTTGAGGCCAAGGATTTGTATACCACTCAGCATTTTGCTCAAGTTCCCCCATAGACAAAAAAGTAGATTTATGAATCATACATTATGTACATATGTAATATTCTAACGCGATTTAGTGTCCTTAGAAATCATATAAAAGATACATTAGAAGCTCAAACATCTATTAACTATGCCTGTAGGAAAATTTAATGATTTGTATGTAAATATTGTTTCAACGCCAAATGCTTCATCATTTCCAATAAAACCCAAGGCAAGACCGCCATATTCTTAACTTGAACATTTCAGCTCCTGCGTTCTTATCTTACGCACATTTTATAAATCAAGAGTATATCCCTAAAATTTTCATATCGATGCAGTGTAGAAAACAATTGAAATTTTGTCCGAATTCTATAATAGCTAAATATAGTTTCACAAATATGTATTTGATTTTTTCATGCTGTTTACAAATCCAGTTTATTTTATACAAACAACTTACGACCACTTTGAGTTCCAGTTCCCGTAGGCATATTGGCTGCTACCTGCTTATAATTAGCCGGTAAAGACATGTTTGTTGAGAAAACACCGAAGTTATTGATAGTGCTCGATTCCCGCTTCAGGATATTTACTTAGTTTATAAAATTTATTCGAATACGCCTCTGAAAGTAGACGTCTTGGTTTTTGTCATTATTCAAGGATCTACTGCTTAACTGTATAGGTTTATTTCTACAGGTTATTTTGTATACCAGTTAGATATTTCTTCTTACAACTTTAATTCGCACAAATAACTCGACTTTTAAGTAAAATTAAAAATATTGGAAGAAAAGACGGTACGTCGGCACAATAGACATTTTCCTATAAAAACATGGTGGCTAATCATAAACCATAAAAATGGCGTCTACACGCATATTGGATTAAAGATAGAGTTACAACTTAAACATCTTTTTTCTATATAATAGGGGTATTCATGATCTGTTATTTGTGTTATACGTGTTATTTATACTAAATCGAAAATAAAACTCATAGTAAATGACATTTGTTTAACATGAATAACACAAATAACACAGATCATGAATACCCCTAATATCTACAAGCCGTATAAATTATTTAACGATTAAAATGAAAATAATATTTATTTTTTGTTTTTTCTAAAAGTTTTTATTCCCTAAATTTCGACTACATTATCTGGAGCCTACCAATATGGCCGCCAAGGCGTTCTCCATCCGTCTCATGGCTTCACGCTTGATGTGTAGGATCGCAATTTACTCCATCTATAGTATTCATTTATATAACCCCCATATCCTAAATGCAATCATAAGTCTCAAAGCAATCATAGGTGTTTGGTAATAATCAACTTGAAGGCCTTTCCTAAAGCAAAAGTAACGTAGAAGCGAAGTAAACATAACTTCTGTTAGCATTATAATAAAAACCAAAATAAAGATATTTCATAAGAAGTAAGCGCAAACCCCAAATCTTGTGATTTATGACTAGTCACAATTTTAGAATAAGGGGGTTAGTTCAAACAGAACCAACCGCTATCATTGGCGAGCATTAAGTCGGTTACGACGTTGTTGTCGTCATATCGAACTCCGACTTGTCCATCGAAATCATCACGCATCATCGCATCGATCACAACGTTGAAGAGAAGTGGCGAAGCGACGTCTCCCTGTCGGACACCCGGGAACTCCTCGGATAAGTCGCTTCGAATACGAACGCTGCTGATTGAGACATCGTACGACTCTTGGAGAAGTTGCATTATTCTCAATGGCACGTGTTTCCCAAGACTCAAGCTGTTCCAATCGATGCAATCGAAAGCGGATTTGAAATCGATGAAAACGACAACAGTTTGTTTGCCGCCACGAACTCTTTCTTCCATTAGATGACGGAGAGCGAATATTTTATCAATGCATCCTCGATGGGGCCTAATCCAGCTTGTTCTTTCCGGCGGTTCGTTTCCAGGAGCGTTCCTCACAAACTTTGTTGATGAAGGGACAAACTCGACAGCTCGGACAAACTGTTGTTGTTTTGGCGTAGCATGGTCGGATGAAGCGCTAGTGAATTGGGCCCTTTGTATGTCCTGACGACATGATAGTACAATTTTTATATAGAATAGCTTTTCAAATAAAGGAAATATAAATAAATATATCTATTTTTAAAAGTTTTCCTTTATTTAGGTTAGGTTAGCTAGGGGTAAGCTGTTGGTTTAAGCTCATACACTTAGGCCAGAAGGATAGGCCCATTGTGAAACCATTCTGATCCCACTTTAAACCTGATGTTAAAATGTCGTTTCTGGTCGTTTTCCTTTATTTAAAAAATAGAAATAAATAAATTAAAAAATATAATATTTGTGTTGCACTATTGCTAAAATCTCAAAAATTACCTTGGTAATTATAAAAAAAACTACTTATAAAATTAAATTGATAAGCACAAGTGTGCATAGTCCTTAACAGCATTCTGACAGCTCTATCCATGTAAAAATAATTGAAAAAATTTCATGGGTGTTTTTAGGCAAACGGTTTATTTTCATTGTGGTGCATCTTGTTTTTAGTTTGTTCAAAATATTGTAGATAATTTAGGCTTATTTATGTTCGTTATATTCGAAAAGAAAATAATTGGAAATGGAGTCTTATAAGATACTTAATCGTGAATTATCTCTTAAAAATCAGGAACTTCGTACATCACTGGCTGGTTTGCGTAACGACGTCGTTATGCTAGAAGCCAGGTTGATAAGGGAGCGAGAGCAACAGCAAGAACTAAAAAAATCGGTTGCTTGCCTAATTTCGGAGAGTTTCAATGCTATAATTAAGCTTCTATACCCAGATACAGAAAATCAATTAGTAGAAACTCGTGATAATAGCCAAAATAGCCAATATAATAAAAGTAAAAGAAAGACTGAATCCAATAATTACAATAGAACATCTAGCTTAAGAAATGTTCAGACTGATTTGTATGAGCAACCTTTTGCTAGCAATGAAGATACAAATAAAGAAAATATATGCACCAGAAACATTACCATTCGGTCTCGTAAGAGACGAATGGATTTACAACTTAGAGAAAACGGAAACACTCCCTTTGATACTGCGTTACAAGAGACAAATGAAACAATTGAGGAATATGAACAAGGTAATTCAAAATTAGTAGTTTATGAAGGACCGAATATAAATTATATAGTTTTTTAGATGAAGAAGACTCGATGGTATCCCGTAGAATATTTCGAATAACGGAAGAAGATTCGGAAGCAATAGAAAATGCTCGTGGAGACCTTACAAACAGGAAATCAAGGCCTCTCTATGATAGCACTTTGCATAATGTAATAAATTGTAGTGGAGAACCAAGCTCATATTTTTTCGATGAAAATAGCCTTAACCCTGCATTTTCAAGTACGCCATTTAAAAATGGTAAAAAAAGCAAAAATAATCGAAGCATTAAAGTTGCCGTACCTAAATTAAAACCGGAGGTATTACAAAGATACGGCATAAAACTTAATACATCCAACAAACCCCTCAGAAAATCCTCACGTACGAGGAAATCCACCGACAGTACAAACAGATCAATTACAAAAAGCCCAGAAATTTCTCCACATGTTGAAAAGCCACGAGAAGAAAGACCAAAACGAAAAGCAGCCCCGAAAGTTTTAGTTGAACCTTCTCTTCATTCAAAATTACGTAGGAAAGTTTAAGTTAACTTGACTTTTCTTATTTATCATAAAAATTATATGTATTTTATCATTTATACTTTAAAAATTTGTTAATAAAAAGTAAAATGCCCCAATCTGTGCTTTTTTAACATAATTTTTAAGTCATCAGCACATTAGACCTCGGAGTAAAAGCCGTGTAAAAACTTCATTTGGCGGGGAGGGAGGGGGGTTCCTCTATTCCACTCGATTTTCCGATTTTAGTGGACACACAACTACCAAAACGTAAGCACTCATTCAAAAAGCATTCCATTGCTCTTAAATTCGGCGTGTGCCTTCTTGTAGGGCTCTAAGAGCCTTTTCGCGGGTCAGTGTTACATGGCTCGCAGCATTCGCCGGGTCGCGCGTTTAGCTAGCCGGTGGAGGCTAAACAATCGAGTAAAAAATTTTGTATAGGATTTACCCATATCTTAATTTATACACACAGGTCGGCGGCGGCAGTCATGATCTGAAACTTTTCGCCTTGGGGCCAAGTATCACCATACACTCACCGGCCACCAACTGTATTAGGCTTGCAGTTCAAAAAAGCTCACAAAAATAACATTTATCGTCAGTTCCATTCACTTTCGAGCCGTGAGTTCAAGGCAAGGTTCCCCTGGGAACGGAAAGCAAGGCGCAAGCTAGGCGTCAAAACCATCTACACTCGCGCTCGTCCCACGGGTGCTTACCACGTGAGTCGGGAGACGCCTTGAAGCTTTCGGTTTTCGAACATTTTTGCACTTGAATTAATAACCTGCTATGCTAAATTGTCGTTTTCGCCGGTGTGTCTGTAGGGAATCATGACTTCACCTGCATGGCCACGGCCTGTCAGGCGGATACTTGAAGTATCATCCCCCAGTTAGTCTGAGTCAAGCTTAGTCATGCCGGCCGACCTGGTCTGACAAGCCACTGCCTACCGGTAGGCTGTAAGTGAAGGGGGTCTTTAGTGGAGAAGGTTAGATAGGCCAGAAGGATAGGCCCATTGTGATGCCATAGTGATCCCAATTTAAACCTGATATTAAAATTTCGTTTCTTCGCTAAAACCATCTCGAGGAAGTAATGAATCTTTTAAGTTTCGGGATCCCAATCTTCGAGATTGCCGCAAGGGCGCTTAGAAAGGGTACGCCAAATGTGGTTAACCTTATTCTGCTTAGTGCTGGGCAGCGACAGAGAAGATGTAGTACACTTTCCGCCGTCCAGATTGTTACAGCGTCTGCAGAAATCGTAGGTCTCAAGACCTAAGCGGGTCGCATGCGTCCCTATCAGAAAGTGTCTGGTCAGCACTCCCACTTTTAGTGGAGAAATATGTTTTACTTAATTTAACCCAATTTTCTCGCAATTTACACTGTTTATTTAAAAAAAAATAATTACGTGATATTTGCCGAGACGCCCCATCTCCTTCGTGAGATTGGGTGAGATTCGGCTTCACCCCTCTCCCCTAAACGCTTGATGTAATTAATGGACGACCCCTTACTTAAAAATGGAATTTTTGCTGCAAGCTATATATAAAAAATGCATACTTCTCTCTTTTAAACATAAATCGAAAGGATTTTTGTTATTTAAATCTATGGTCATTTTGAAATGTTTTTTAGGACCTCGGCGGCGTGGCGTCCTTCGGCCAGGAATACAGGCAGGAAACGATGTATAGCATAATATTAAACATTTATTTCTGAATATCAACAGCTTTTCAAACCAGTTTTTTATATGAAATTTTAATATTTAAAATATTTTTGTAAAATTCAAATTTTCAAATCCAGTTGCATCAAAACAAAAAATTCGAACTGCTGTGCAGTTTTTTTCGCGCGTCTTAACTTAACACAATGAACTGTCAAAATGCCCAAGCAAATTCCTAACCTCAAAGTTAGGGCAGCGGATGGCGTTCTGGAAATTTTAAGTGATATTTAAAAAAAAATAAGAAGTAAAAATAATAACATGTCGGGATTTGGTCAACAGAAAACCTCTACAGGGTTCTCGTTTGGAAAGTAAGTGAAAATAATGAATTTTTTACGAGTTTTTACAATTTTTTATTTAGCCCGTCAACATCTGGATTTGGAACCCAGCAGACTACAGCAAATACAGGATTTAGTTTTGGCGCGCCAGCTACAACCGCACCTGCACAATCACTGTCTTTTGGTGCTACACCACAGCCAGCTACACCAGGTAACGTTAGTATCTTTATTCTTCGTAAAAAATTAAGTTGGATTTTCTTAGCTTTTGGCGCTGCAGCTGTAACAACAAATACAGGATTCAGCTTTGGTGCTCCAGCTGCCACAACAACTGTATCGACAGGTTTTAGTGGTTTCGGAGCACCTGCAACCACATCAGCGCCAGCTCCCTTTAGTTTTGGAGCTCTCGCGAAAACCACGCAAAACACCGGATTTAGTTTTGGCGCTGCACCAGCAACAGCGACTAGTGGCTTCGCGCTTGGAGCAGCTACTCCCGCGATCACACAGCCTTCATTGTCTTTTGGAAAACCAACAACATCCGCTAGCTTAAGTTTCGGCACCACAACAACCGCTTCAACGGGGTTTGCTGGCTTCAATGCTGGTGGGCTCTTTTGTAAATTTTCCTCTTTTATATTTTCAATAAGAAATGTATGAATTGCGTGTTTTAGCAACAACCACACAACCTGCATCAGGTGCACCAGCGACAAATTTATTTGGAATAACATCAGCAACTACAGCAGCCCCGTCCGTAGGCCTAGGAGGAATCGATGTAAATGCCTCGCAACCAAAATCAACAGAAGGAAAGCCAGATATTAAAGTAAAAGAAACCCTAGTGCCAGAGCAGATAGTGAAGACTGTCGACAATCTTAAGGTGTATATTAAGCAACAAAAATCCTTAAGTTCAGATATTGCAAGAACATCTATTCGAAAGCTGTCAAATGTGTCCAATGAAATACAATCGCTTGATTGGAGCTTGCAAGAGATTGCTAATTGTGTTGAAAATAATTATAGTCATATAAAAATTCTACGTGCTGAAACTTCTAAAGCAATTCAACATGCTGAAATGGCACAAAGAACCCAGGAAACTCCAGTTGGTTTACAGTTCGAAAACACGACACCTTTTCAATATTTTCAAGAACTTGTGCAAAAATATGAGCAAGATTTATTAAATTTCCAAAAACAAGTAGAATTAACAGAGAAGCACATGAGATCCTTAACAAATCCACAGTCATTTTCGCCAGAAGATTTAAAGAAAGGATTACAGCAAATTCATGAAAGTTTTGTTGCCTTGGCAGGAAGATGTCAAGAAGTTCATCAAAAGGTGATTTGGGCATAAATTTAAAGGTTTATTGTCATTATATCTTATGTATTTCAGGTTGAAGCACAAAAAGAACAATATTTAAACCTTCGAAAGTATTTGTTACGTGATAAAACAAACGTTTTTGCTGAATTAGAAAACGAAGAAACTAAAGAAAATACATCTAAGGTATCTGGAGGCCCAACACCATTTTCTACATTATCTGGAATAAATTTAGGAAAACCCGCAGGACTTCCCAATCAAGGTTTAGGATCATACATCACAAAATTTGCTTTCTAAAAACTAGTTTATTTACATTTGTGGTAATTTTTCAATAGAAATATTAAGTCTTATTCCCTTTAACCAATGAGTAGAGATATTCAATAGAAAAAAACAAAAAATTAAAGAGAAAAATCTATTTTATCTAAAACAAAGGAAAAAAATCTCTTTCTTTTTGCTAGCAGCGACAGTACCATTGCAGAGCACCATTCCAAATCAGAGCGTAATTGGAGGAGGATTTAATCTTGGACAACCAACATTCAATTTGGGAGCAACTGGCACGGGGACATCTATCTTTGGAACTAGTGCTCCACTCGGTGGAACAGGTGGATTTTCAATATCAACCACTGGAGATACTTTTAATTTACAGAAACCGCCTCTTGGAGCGAAACGGAATAAGCAATAGGTTTCCAACTTGATGTCATAAGCATTTTGTACAATAAATTAGTTTTTTTGCAATTTGCTTGGTTTAAGTTGAGTTTGAGATACCCACGCGTAGTTTCCGGTAGCAACGGATATCCTAGGGCGAGCAAGGAAATTATCGATATCGGAGTTAATTTTGTTTCGGATACTATAGAATTTTTTGGATTAATTTGTATTTTTAATTTTTGTATAAATAATTGGATTAAATTGTTTTGTTTTTTAATAATACAGGTATTTGTATCCGCTGATCAGGCTCGAATCAACACAGCTGCACTACGCAATGAAATGGCCATGCAGCTACGGCCATGCATTAGAATTCGCTCTAAGTCCTAGGGATGTGATGCCAGGCATCGACGAGCGCTGGACCCGCCTTTAAAATATTGTCATTTGTTACTGCTGACTCCATCTTAGGCAGAAGTCGTAGCGATCGGAACGACTGGTTCGATAATGAATGCAAGCTGGTAACTGGACGAAAGAATGTTGCGTACCGAGCGATGCAGCAGTCTCAGAGAACACGGGCACGCGAAGAGAAATATAAAGAGCTCAGAAAAGAATTCACAGGCGAAAAAAGGAAGTCTGGGAACAAAATCTCGTTTGTGAATTTGAACAGTGCAGAGAGCGACGGCCGCACCAGGCGCGGGAGTTCTACCGAAGAGTCCGCAGTATGACGCAATTCACCCCACGTTGCATATACTGCAAGGACAAAGAAGGGAATCTGACCACCGATCCTAAAGGCATCTTGGAGCGATGGGAAGAGCACTTTCATAAATTGCTAAATGGCGAGCTAACTGAGGATTCGGAGGCTGCACCAATATCTGATTATAATGGTATGCTGCCGCCACCAAACATAGAAGAATTTAGCAGAGCCATTAGCCGGATCAAAAACAACAAGGCCTCGGTTGCAGACGGCATCGCAGCGGAGCTGGTTAAATATGGAGGTCGTACATTACACCAAGCGACCAAGCGATTCATGAATTAATTGTGCAAGTATGGGAGCAGGATGTGATGCCAGAAGACTGAAGAAAAGGCATCCTCTGACCATACATAAAAAAGGAGATATCACAGCCTAGGCAAATCAACGACTGATCAGATTTCCACCTTGAGGGGTGCAATAGCGAGGGAGACCCAACTTTCGCTGGCTCAGAATCGGGACCGGTAGAGAGAACAGTTGCGAGAGGCCAGGACCGGATCCCGTTTGTAGAGTCGTTAAAGAAGAAGAAGTTGTAGAAAATATGTTTTTTAATTACTTTTAATTATATGAGGATTAATTTCAAATTTTTTGGTAAATTTGATGGTATTTTTCTCAAATAGAAAAGTTTTGCTCTAGTTATAACAATCCTAATTTGAGAATAGACGCAAAGGACAATGGGCGGATTGGTACAACCCCTCAATAGCAATGATATACACATCGTTAGATAGGTATTTTTAAGTAGAACAATATTGACTATGGCGGCGTTTTTCAATTCGTTGTCCGTTTGGAGTTATGGCTACAAATGTGAAAATGTTTTTTTATGCTTTTATTTGATGTTTTTTTACCGATGCGTATTATTCTTGTCATTATAACATCAAGAATTTTATCGTTCCGTAAAAATACTAAGTTGCGCCCCGGAGACCGATATTGTCCTCCCGCCCCACCCCCAAAACTCGGCAGCGGCTTCTACGTTCAATAACCAATATTTTTTTGAAAATAAGAAATATAATATATGCAAGCAAAATCGATGGACAAAGCGGCCTATAACTCCGAATGGACAACGAATAGAAAAACGCCGCCATAGTCAATATTGTTCTACTAAGAAATACTTATCCAATGATGTTTAAATTATTGCTATTGGAGGGTTGTACCAGGCCCCGTGCTTTTTTGCCCATTGTCATTTGGTTCTATCGTTCATTGAATCGTGAATCGTTTTAAAGCTGAAGATAAGATATATTTGGAGTTCTGGAATTTTCTTATTTTTGCTTTAAAATAATTTTACCCTTGTAAATTTATCACAAAGGTCGGTAATAAAATTTTATTTTTGAGTGACATCTCTTGGAACTATATTTGCACTACATTATTTCAGGCCGAAACCACACAATTTCGCTTCATGCGACAAATATATTTGACAGTTCGTAAGAATTTGCGAAATCTCTGTATGTGTCATTCTGTTAGTTCCAAAATTCGAGAAAAACGTGAGGCGAAAGCATTTGAAGAAATTTAAAAGGAAACTAGATAATTTACGGTGGATAATAACTATAAAATATATAAAAATTATCAACAATAATCACGTGAGTAATTGAAAATGACTTACCAACAAGCTGGGATGCCCGATCAACAGTTTCTTTGGGATATATTCCGAAGGTAATAATACCGCTACTGCACCCTTATTCCTAGATTGGCAAGCGTCTAACATAATAAAACGGCTTTTATATATATTCTAGGGTTGATAAGGATGGCAGTGGATATATTTCTGCAGATGAATTACAAGTGGTACTTTCAAATGGTACTTGGAGTCCTTTTAATCCAGAGACTGTTAGACTTATGATAGGTAAGAAGATTTGAGAGCATTTCTTAACAACAAAACAAATATATTTTTACCAATCAAAAATTACACTCCAATGACGTGTCTGAACCACATTTCCTTTATTGTTATATGGCGTGAGTTGACTCTAAATATTAAAAAAATTATATGGATAAAAAGTAGCATGAATGGTAAGAATAGGAAAATGTGTTTTTTTGCGTTGTGGATGAGAGGAAAAATTGTGGACTTAGTACATGTGATAATAGGTTTTTCCATGGTCGAAAATTTCTTCAACGTACACATACCTTTTAAACTTCTCATTGGAAATTAAAATGAATGCCTTTAAAATTTTCCCCAATTTATTTATTAAGTAACGCAAAAAACCAAAAAAACATTTTATTAAGTTGAGGTTATTTACTGGGGAAAGTTATTGGGGCAATCGTAGAAGCACTTTGAATGGCATTTCTTAGGTAAAATTATTGCCCAACACCTATGTACATATAAATATAATATTTGAATAGAAGGAATTCTACATGCAAATAGCGTTGTTGCGCAAAATATTGTATATTTTAAATTCTATTGTTAAAATCATTTTAATTGAAATACGCTGTATATATTTTATTTACACATTCCAAGTATTTCTTGTTTCGCATGTTGTAAATTATAGAATTCTTTATTTTGAATTAAAGTAAGAACCAAATTATTCTTAAAGATGTTTTGTTGCTTTTTAACAAAACAGATTTGAAAAATAATGCGGCTAATTGCAATCTAAAGGCTCAAACAGAACCAATCCGTTCCGTCTATTTTTGACGTTCCGTACGTCTGATTGTGGCTACCGCACCATTCGTCTCATGGAAAGTTTATGGAAACGTCAAATTCCCAACTTGAAAAAACGGACGGAACGGATTGGTTCTGTTTGAGCCTTATGATGGATAGTATTTTAACGCTATTTTTAAATATTAATAACGGCTTTGTTTATTGTGATTTGCCATGTTATGGTAAAAGATCTATGGTGTGGTTTCTAATTGCTTACTGCAATTGCATTCTATGTTCTTCTTAATATTTATGCTCCCTTTATCTTTCATTGGACATAGGGCGGAAACAGTTGCCCTCCAGCGGACTCTGTTTTGTGCGACAGCTCTCAGTCCGACCAGGATCTTCCAGTTGTTGCGGCCCCTGCTAATAGGGTTCTCCTCCACGTAGTTCTAGGTCTTCCCACTCAACGGGATCCTTGCGGATTCCAATCAAGGGCCTGTTTGGCTAGATTTTCGTTTTCGCGATACAAGGAGTAGCCAATCCATTCCATTTCCTTCGCTTGATTTGGTCGTCTATCTTTTCTTGGCCGGCACGGTGCTATAGCGCTTCATTAGGAATTCTATCTTGCCAGCGGATTTTTAGGACACGAAGTAGGCATCTGTTGATGAAAACTTGTAGGCGCAAAACGTATCTTCATCTATCCAATGGCGCTACAGCCCAAATGGAGCCTTGGCCTCCTCTAGGGCATTTCTACAAGCTTGACGGTTTTTTGCAGCAGTTCTCCGTGCCGAATGTTGAGCATTGTGTTGAGCCGTTTTAGGATGCGATTGTCCTCCATCCTGATTACATGGCCGGCTAGTCCTTGGTCCCTTTTGCGAGTGTCGATACTTTATCGACAAGCGACATTTATCGATTATTGACGCTCGATTATTTAGTTTGATATTGCGATTGTCGATTATAATAGAAAATTGTGGATTTGACAGTCAACTTTTATCGATTGCTTTTTTGCTTACGACAAAAAATGTCCCAGATATTTTAACAACAAAAAATTGCTCAAAATAATTTTTTAAAGCAGTAGTCCAAATATGTAAGCTTTGCGTGTAAGCTTTTATTTGAGATAAATATGCCGATTTATACTACACCTTATTTTATTTGGGATTTGGGGATAAACTCATTTTACGTATAAACGGTATGCCATACAAAATTGTGAGCTTTACCCACACAAACTTAATGGAATATGTATACAAAAACTGTTTATTTTAAAATTTTATGCAAACGTCAAAATTAATTTTTGGACATGGAAAATTCTTTTTAGATCCCCAGATTTTTAAGGAAACGGCTTTATATACAATTTGTTTCTATTGAAATTGAAAAAGCAGCCGTTTTGTGCAGTTTTAAAATGTGCCGATTCGATTCAGTTTAAAATAGTGGTTGTTCATGGCATAATGTTCAGAGATTTATGCGGGGATGTAGACATGCCACCCTTTTATGTTATGCTTTTTTCAGGTCATTAGTGCATAATAATTGTATAGTCACACCGTTATTTTTCTTGTGGTAAAGCGTGATTGTGACTAATCCTCCGCGTAAAGGTTTCGAATTTTAATCTGCCACGGTCACCACTTATAAATAAAGTGGTGAAAGTGCAAGTATTTACCTTTTCCAGATATCAGTTACTGGTGCTACTTTTAATGATAGTAAAACTACTGTTTATTTACATATAGTTAATTGAGGTAACATTAGTTATAATGTTACCAAAAGCTAAAACTCTCATCAATGAGTGATTTCATTTAATCATTCATACATATCTTAAGTATTTGCCATTGGAGCCCCGGTTTACAAAACAATTCTTACTTTGTTTGTAAACAACTTCACACAATCACATTTTTTCAGTTTGAATGTGTGAGAACATCATCATCCATCGAATAACCTCACTTATTTCTGAAAAATATGCAAACTTCGCATAAAACTAATTTCGCATAACCTCACTTAGTTTTGAATTATATGCAAACTGCACCGGCCATAAAATTCAGTTGGAGCTCACAAGGGAAATATGCGAAGTGCGCAAGATCAAATATTCACCCATAACCTCACTAATTTTTGAATTGCATGGAAACTTCGCAAAATTCACCCGCCAAAAAATTCAGTTTTGCCTAACAACTGAAATATGCGAAGTGCGCAAGACCAAATATGCACGCACACAAACCCAATTCGAGGAAAACCGCAGTGCGCATGCCCCAATCCCAAATTGATCGGGAACAGAAAAATTTACCCCCTCCACCGTAAAAGCTCATTTATTCCGGATTATCTTTACCGTATATTCAGGCATAATGATCATATAGGCTCTTTGCCCCTTCTCTATTCCACTTTCTTTTTCCGTTTGTAGTGGAAGCACAACTACCAAAACGTGAGCACTCATTCAACAAGAATTTCATTACGCTAAAATTCGGCATGTGCTTTCCTGTAGTTCTATACTCTAAGGACCTTTTTGCGGGTCAGTGTTACTTGCCTCGTACGCTGCAGCACTCGTCGAGTCGCGCGTTTGGTTGACCAATGGCGGCTAAACAATCGTTAATTTAGTTTAGTTTATCTGAAGATCAAAACTTCTATTCACTCTCTAGCCGTGAATTTACGGCAAGAATTCTCGCCATATCCACTCAGAACGGAAAGAGAGGCGCGAAAACCTTCCATACTCACATTCGCGCTTGTTCGCGGGTGTTCACGGCGTAAGTCTGGAGCCACCTTAAGTTTTCTTTGAGGCCATGAACATTTTTGTACTTGTATTAACAACCTGCTATGCTATGTTGTCGTCTTCGTCTGTGTCAGTAGGGAATCATGGTATGCCACGGCCTGTCAGGCGGACACTTGAAGTATCATCCCTCAGTCAGACTGAATAATCTGTGGCCTTCTTCGGCCGACCAGGTCTGAAAGGGCACTGCCTAACGCCGGCCTGTAAGTGAATGGGGGTCTTTAGTGGAGAAAAATGTTTTACTTAATTTAACCCAGTTTTCTCGCAATTTTACACTGTTTCTTGCAAAAAGATCCCAATCCGTATACATATTTGTGAGGTTCTACTTTTTCGTTTGCTTGATGACTGTTGCGCCTATTGACAGGAGAACTACAGAAAATATGAAAAAAACATTTTCGGCAATCATCCTTACGTGGTTGTAAACTACTTACTTATAAAGTTCTTAGTATTAAGTTGATCGTCCATTGTTAATTGCCAGTACTGGATGTAGTTATTTGAAGTTTTTTTGACATCGTTATATTTGTTAAAGTTCTAAAGTGCTCTGTGCTAACCGTTGCTCCACTCTCAATTCTTATAACTACTTCGTTCTGCCAACTATACAGCTTTATTAGTTTCTTTGCTATCATAAATCAATTTTTAATTTTTTAAATGGTTAAATGATATTGATAAGTGAAAGTAAAGTAAAATAAGTACAACTTTTGTTTGGATTCTGTAGTGCAATTGTTTCTGGGTGAAAAAAGCATGTCTAGAAAATCCGGGTATCGTCGGAATGAATCTTAGGCCCATTTACACAATGAAACACGAAACCAAAAGTTTCCTTCAAGCTTGCTGAGTTTGAAGGGCAGAAATGTGAGAGGACTTGAGAGAGGATGTGTTTCTTCACGCCCTCTCTCATCCCTCTCCTTCAAACCGAGCAAGCTTGCAGGAAACTTTTTGTTTCGTGTTTCATCGTGTAAAATGAGGCTTAGTCGATTAGTGTAAAGAGAATATCTGATTCGGCTTTTATTGGTAAACTTCCTGAAATTAAATTTCATACCTTTTGAATATAAAGAAATTTTTTGATTGTATTTATATGTAAATAAATTTTCTTCCAGGTATGTTCGACAAAGAAAATCGTGGAACAGTGAGTTTTCAAGATTTTGGTGCCCTTTGGAAATATGTAACAGACTGGCAAAATTGTTTCCGATCCTTTGACACTGATAATTCCGGGAATATTGATCGCAATGAACTCAAAAATGCACTCACAGCATTCGGATACAGATTATCAGATGGTATAGTTGATATACTTTTAAGAAAATTTGATAGATTTGGCAGAGGGACAATACTTTTTGATGATTTTATACAGTGCTGCGTGATACTTTATGTAAGTTTTATTTATTGGTAGCGTGTACTCTGTTTACGTTTATTAATCAATTTTTTGTAAATTTTTTAGACATTAACATCAGCCTTTAGGCAATATGATACAGATATGGATGGAGTTATTACAATTCATTATGAGCAGTTTCTCAGCATGGTTTTCTCACTTAAAACTTAATTTGAAATAAAAAATTGGAAAAAGTAATGCTTTGTTGCCGAGCCTAAACTATTTTTCTATGCTTGTTTTGATTAGATTTACGTAAATAAAAAAAAACATTTTAAAGAAGATATAATCAAACGTGAGGAAATCAGGAAGACAGCAGCATTAAGTTGATGTTAACGTATTACATTATTTTCTTTTACATATTGTTTATGTCATTGTAAAGTCTATACACACATATATATTAAAATATTCAAAGAATATGAAAGAAAAAACACAATAAATTCCAATTGCCAAATTTATAAAACAAAAATTATTTAATTCATTTTATAACTTTATTCAATAAAAAAAAACAAAACGCAAAAAAAATGTTATTTTTTGTTTCGTGAATATTTTGGTGTTAATAGTGCTTCATTTCGTAAAAAGTGTACTAATGGTAAAAGGAATGCTATTTCGTAAATATCTGGTTATTTAGTAAACAATAAAAACAATATAACAATAAAAATAATCCAAACCACAAATAATTTCTGCCGTGTTGCCATAATTAAATTTTGAAGCTTACAACAAAAATTAATAAAATCAAAAACCAAACAAAGCATTAAGTGAAAAAATGGTGTCGTGTATAACATGCAAGTGAAGGTGACATCGGCTCCCGCATTGACAGTGATTGAACAGACAGACTGCATAAGTGACTACGTTCTTTCCAAGCTGACGGGATTTTCCTTGCGTTAGAAGGCATAACACTCCAGCAACGCTCATCCTGTTAGCCCTGATGGTTATGACAATTGCAGTGCTGGTTACGACGGAGGTTTGCAACCTTGTGCACAGTGTTTCTGGCGAAGACGCCGAGATCTTTGCAGATCCGGACCACAAACTACAGTAGACTCCCGATTATCCGAAACCCGATTAACCGATTCTCTCGCTTAACCGAAACATTTTGAGTTGCTAGGGAGGGGGAAAAAAAATTTACTTCGTCCTAGCTTCGCGGAAAGAGGCGTGAGAAGAGGGTGTGGGAGCGCGAGGAAAGGTCGACAGTCCCACGGATGTGACGATCTGTTTCTCCGAACCTCTTAGTAAACAAACCTAGCTTCCTGTTGGAAACAGTTAAAGGCAGTGCCTTCAGTTTGCCTTCAACTTACGCAGAGTGAAGTGCTGTTCTTTTTCTTCTTTGGTTTGAAAGTGGAGTGATTTTAAAGTCATGAGTTAAAAACGTAAGCGTCCCGTTTAACCGAAATTTTCGCTTATCCGAATCCCCTCGGTCCCGAAGGTTTCGGTTAATCGGGAGTCTACGTCAGTGCTAATTTCCCATATCCATCCTCTACTCCAACCGGCATTGTCCCCAAAAGAACTGTCTGGTACTATGGGAAAGCCTATTGGTTGGGAATTATTCGCTATTTCCAAACCATCGACTGGAATTTGTGTTTCCGCAGTGCCAGTGCGAACTATGCCGCTCTCTGTATTGCTAAAATAATTCGGGCAGGAATGTGTTTGTTCATTCCTCATTCTACCATATCTATAAAACCTAGGCCAAATAGATGGTTCAATGCGAAATGTAGGAACACAATTCTAGCTTATAGCCGCTTATAGAGCGTACAGACAATCCCCCAACGAGTTACTTCGGCGTGGTCCTTGGTAACTTCCATCAAGAAGAATTTTACCTCCTCTTCAACTCTAACAGAAAGCAAATCCAAGGCCGATTTATTGGCATCTCTGTTCGCCTCAAATTCTTTTTTACCCGAAGCTGATACGTCAACACCAGTCCTCGAGCACTCATTTAATGGACGGAATTTTCTTCATGACACGAGAAGTAAATAAATTTCTCAAAGAGCTTGACGTCAATAAATCCACTGACCCTGATAATACGAGGTGTGACAATTAAGTAATGAGGCTGATTAAATTGCCGCGATTGTGGTAACCCTGCGACCTTGAAATTCCCTTTCCCTTCTCTCGGCATCCTTCCCCTCTCCATTGATATATTTGCCATCGCTCTAGCTTGTTTAGTTCGCCTGCTCTGTCGTGTTGAGTAAACGTGTGTTCGTGGTGCTCGTCACGAAAATGGAAAAACGAAATCAAGAACAACGCGTCGCGATAAAATTTTGCGTCAAATTGGGCGAAACAGCTTGAGCCATCGTACGACGCGACGCTTGGATAAGCGTTCGGTTTTTTAGGTTCTCCACAAGCTGTTCCAATCGATGCAATCGAAAGCGTATTTGAAATCGTTAAAAACAGTTCGACAGTTAGTTTGCCGCAACAAATTTTTTCTTCCTTTAGCTGACGGAGAGCGAATATTTGATCAATACATCCACAATGTGGTGTAAATCCGGCTCGTTTGTCCTCGAGGTTTCTGAAGCCTCGATTGTATGATTTTCGTAAATACTTTGCCGACGATCGAAAGGAAGTTAATACCTCGATAATTCTTTCATTCCCGACTGTCGCCTTTCTTCAAAATTCGCACAACGATCGCTTTCATGAGTGGGTTCTGGTGCTGGACCTTGTGGCGGATCGTGGTTGTGGTTGTAGCTAGTGGAAGAATTATCTCCACCGCTGCAGGCGCCCATGAGGTGAAGTCACGAAAGTTCCATCAGATTTTTTGATGTTCTCGTTTGTTGACGTTGTTTTTCCGCCTAACCGCCGGATTCTTCCATGTCGACCGCAACGTTATTCCAGTACTCTTCTCGTTCCGATTTTATTTTCTGTCGAACTTCTTTGTCCAATCGTCGGCTCAAAGTCGAGGTGTTTCGTTCGCTTCCAGACAGCTGTCCGAGATCCATGGCTGTGTCCATTTACAGATAGGTGAACACAACTCCATTGCACACTCTACAATAGACTCCGACAATTGCCTTTTTTTTACATTGATTGCGATGACCGACCGGTATTGCGAGCGCCGCGAATTTGTTGGATAATGCCTCTCGCCCGGTGGCCGGGTACCGAAAGCACGCTCAATTCTTCTTAGCTGGTGGTGGCTCCGTTTTCTGCTCTCTTTGTAATTGCATCTGTAATTTCGCTCGAACAAAATAATGGTCCGATCCGCGATCGGGCTCACGCATTGCACGTATGTCTTTGAGCGTCGATCGGAATCTTGGGTTGATCAACATGTAGTCTAACATCGTCGAGTCTTTGCCGGATTGATTTAGCCAGGTGAGTTGGTGCTTGAGTGGAAGGCGTTGGCTGTTGCCAACGAATAACTTGTTTGGCGCTGTGAATGAAAGCAGGCGTAAGCCGTTGTCGTTAATTATTAGCTTACTACTAGACATTGCACCATGACGTGTACGACATGACGGACTAGTAGTACTAAGGGTGACAGCCAAGCTTAGACTATCATATAAAAAAATCACGATCAATTATGGAAATGGTTCTAAACAAAACCACTTGGTATCTATTCATTTAATGTTATTTTTCTGGTCCTACAGTTTATTTAATGTAAGTGAAACTTCAGACGGTTCCCCTAATACACTGTTTAATATTAAGTTAAATTTAAAAAAATATTAATCAATGTTATTTAAACATTTTTAGGTATGTTTGACAAAGAAAACCGCGGAACAGTTAGCTTTCAAGATTTTGGCGTTCTATGGAAATATGTCACTGACTGGCAGAATTGCTTTCGATCTTTTGATAACGATAACTCTGGGAATATTGATCGCAACGAGCTGAAAACTGCTCTTACCGCCTTTGGATACAGGCTATCGGATGGTTTAATTGATACCCTTGTGAGGAAGTTTGATAGATTTGGCAGAGGAACGATACTTTTTGATGATTTTATTCAATGCTGTGTTATCTTACACGTAAACAAAAAAAAGATTTTAATTCGATTAATTTATTAATATTTTTACTCTTTTAGACACTAACCGCATCTTTCAGAGCACATGATACGGATATGGATGGAGTTATTACAATTCATTATGAACAGTTCCTCAGCATGGTTTTCTCATTAAAAAATTAAAAGTAAATCCTTATTGTACCGTTAACTATTTTGTATTCTAGTTTTGCATAAAACTCTATACAAGCATATAAATAAATAGTTTTCAGTATCGTGGCAAAAATTTCTAGAAAAAGTAACTTGGGGAAATTCTGAACAAAATAGTTTTTTGGCGGCTGTTCATAATGGGCCCAAGTACTTGTTGCAGAAGTTTTTGGCATTGATAGTGAAAAATACTGGTACAATATATAATCTCAAACTAAAGTAATAAAAAAGACAAAATTATATTATGTGTTAGTTAGTATAACATTTTCTTTTATATACAGTTATATAATTATAATAGTTTATACAATGTTTAGAAAAACAAATCACGTGTTATTCCAAATTGTACGTAATGTTCAAAATAAAACAGTCCAAGGTATAATGCTTTTTTGGATGGAATGTAAATTAAGGTTAGGTTAGGTTAGATAGGATAGGGATAGGCCTATTGTGATGCCATAGTGAGCCCACTTTAAACCTGCTGCTCAATTGTCGTTTCTTCACTAAATCATCTCGAGGAAGTAATAAATCTTCTAAGTTGTAGGATCCCAATATTTCACATCTCCGCAAGCGTGCTTTGAAAGGGTTCACCAAATATGGTTAGTCTCCTTCTGCTTAGGGCTGGGCAGTGACAGAGGAGATGAAGTACACTTTCCTCTTCGTCCATTCGTCCTCTTCCAGCGGAAAAAATAGTGCATTCCAAATTCTGCTAAGTAGACAGAAAAATAAATTCTGAAGAGGAGTAAAAAGAAGAGAGTGAGAGAGGGGGGGGGGGAGAGGGGGGTAGGAAGGAGCTGCCACAGCCTAGCCGCGATATTTTTTATTCCACCTACTTCCAACCATTTCGTGACTCTGGCATCGGGGCATTTGAGAAACAACTCGCTGGAGTGTTATGCCTGCTGAAACGAGTTGAATCTCATCAACCAACCGATGACATGCGCTTGGTGGAGCGGGGAAGGACTAGTGAAAGCTATGACAGGAGGAATCAGGAATGTAAAGAGGGGAGAACAAAGAAGGAAAGTTATGTGGGTGGGAAAGTGGAAAAGGCGAAGGACCGTGGGGCTGGCCGGGATTCGAACCCGGGACCTCTGGGATAGTAGTCAGGCGCCTTACCCCTAGACCACAGAGGCCCCCTGATCAAATCTAGTGCTAATATCTTGGCAGACACCTTTTTTGTTATTGTTTTGGGACCGCACCTGACATATCGAGTAAAAATTTCAACCTACAACCAAATTAAAGTTTGAATACTTTTATATTAGAAAACATATTTCTGCCGGGTGCCAAGTGCCTGACAGACCACCTTTTATTTTAGTGTTTAATTAGTACTTAAACTTTAATAACTCGTATACCGATTGGCACCTGTTTGGTCATTTTGATATGACAAGAAATTAATTGGACATTGAGTCGTTTGATAAAAACTTAGTTTCCGTGAACGACTGGATTAAATCCTCTTTTCGTTTCGTAGGTTGAATTGTCACTGGAACTTTTAAATTAAGCGAGATCATTTTTACCATGCCGAATTTTGCTTGAATCCGGATTACGAGTCCATTTTTAACTAAGATTTGTTTTGATTTATTGGTTATCATTCAATTGATCTGGGGCCAGTTCACGCAATTCGACTTCGATTGAAAACGATACGGAGCGCGTTCAAAAACCTTACTATGGTTAACCATGGGAGTTTTTAAACGTTAAAAGGTTATGCTAGTGGCTATGTTTATTTATTAAGTTTTTTATTTATTAAGATCCCTGCAATGCTTCTTCGCTTGTTGCATTGTGTGCTGTTTTCATCGGAGTATTAAAGTGGCCCAAGGCGTACCAACTCTTTCCTTTCCTGGAAGGAGAGTACTCGTCGTGCCTTTCCTAGCCAGTTAGCCAGCTTTACAATTTCCCTCTATATTTCGGTGACCGGGGCACCCATACGAGGAGAGTTCTGAACTGTTGAACCATCTTGTTAAGAGATCTGCTACATTCAGAAGTAGTTCTAGGGCAGTTTGTGCAAGAGCGCAGAGCTTTCAGAGCTGCTTGGCTATCTGAGAAGATGTAGACAGTTAGATTCCTGTCTCCTTACCGGTTGATTAGTAGAAAGGGCTGTGTGAAAAGAAAGAATCTGAAGTTGTCAAGAGAACCAGTTCCGTTTTTACCGGGTTAACACTGAGCCCACGGGTGGCAGTCCAGTTTGAAAGGGTTTATAACGCCGCCTCCATGAGATCACCGAGGACTTGAGGGAATTTCCCAAATTTGTAAATTTAAAAGACAAGTTAAATTTTCTATATATATTTTATTAACCAAACATTTTCTTGACCATTTTATTAATTTGTTCATTTTCTTTTCTCAAATCAGCTGCAATATTATTATACAATGACAAAAATTCCTTGTTTTTCTTAAAATCAACTTTAGTAAGTGTTTCCTTCGCCTCTTCAAACTTTTTTAAATTATAAAAAGCCACAGCTCTTCTATAAATAGCTTTTTCAAATACATCAGCACCATCCTTTATATTTTGTGTTAAATAAAGGACATCTTCGAACCGCTTTTGTTTTATAAGGCAAGCAGCAATATTGATTTGGATTGTGTTAAAAACTCTTTCCAATTCTTGGGGTTTCACGCCATCAGCCTGCTCCTCAAGTACATCAAACGGCTTAAATGATATTAAACATTTGGCAGCTTTACAAAAGTAATATTGCGCAAAGATTGGATTTGTTTTAAACATAAGAACTCCATTCTCCTTATACTTAATGGCTAGTTTTAACATTTCTGAAGGAGATAACTTAAATAGATAATTGTTTAGATCTATTTTAAGTAACTTTATAACGAAATTTATTTCTTCTCCAGATTTTGTTTTTATGAAACATTTACTCGTTTCTCCGATAAACATTCGTTGTAGGAATATTTCCACATAGATATCAATTGGTGTTAAGGCAGTACCTAGGTCAATCCAAAAACTTTCATTATGATTCAAGTAGTTGGTTTTTCTGTCCTTTAATTCTTGAACATTTGTAATTTCTACTAAACATCGAGATATTTCTGTTGCCTTTGTCATAGAGGTAAATTTGAATTCTAATAGTTCCTTCCGAAGCCCCTTAACGGGGCATTCCCACAGTTTTTCTGCTATTGTATTGAAATCATATCCTGGATGGCTCTCTGTGAAACTCATTGTGTTATATATACTAAGGAAAATTTATTTAAATTAATTATTTGCTTTTGTTTTGGCTATCAACTCTCACCATACCACACTCGCTTGTTTTTAATTATTGTAAAGTGGAAACGATTGGTAATTTCAGGAACTTCCAGATTATTCGTAAGTTGGGCTACTAAAAAATAATGTCACGTTTAAGTCACTATCCACAAAGCATTAGCCTTTATTCAGTATACTTGTAAATTAATGAAAATATCTAGAGCTCGTTTGCTAGGAACCTAGTAGAAAACAGCTAATAAACATACGCTGTGATAATGCAGTGCAGTGGGGATTGAATTCGCCGCATCAAGCAAGTACTGTCAAATATACAAATGTCAATTAAATGTCAAAATTAGCAAATGCAGCACCCTGCAATCTTCTAAAGCAATATAGTGGCTAATGCAGGTGGGGTAAAAGTTTTACCATCGATTTTATGTTGATAATTAAACAATTTGCGTTGATATTACAGTATTTAAGAAAGGAAATAACTTTTACTGGCTAAAATGGATACCGTTAGCATATCTGGCGGTACAGTATACCCAGATTTAGAGAAATTATGCCGGCTTTGTCTTAAAGAAAACAGTGCGACTATCAATATATTTGATGTATCACAAATGTCCATTCCGCTTAGGATAATGGTATGCACATCATTAGAGGTAAGTATATTTAACAAAATTTTGAAATTTTAATTCGATATGGTTTCTATTTACAACTTTATGTCAAACGCTTTGATAGGATTTCAGGATTTATGAAGGCTACAAAGGCGTCCGGGAGCCCGCGGTAAAAAATTTGCGAAATCTGACCACTTATGAAATAAGTATAGGGCAAATAATTATTATTTACAAAAAGTATGAAACATTGGCTTCAGCCTAAGATTCGCGCCAGGCTTTTTTTGAATATTGTTATGAACATGTAAGGATTCCTGTTAAAATGCGAAATATGACCTATGAGCTATAAACTTTGACAGTATGTAATTTATGGATAAACAACGAAAACCATTTCTTACACCTTATCAACGTTCCAATGAAACTGATTAATATGCTTTTTAAAAAGGATATAAATTCCTTGATTGAAGTAAATAATATACTCCCTAATCATAGTTTTGCTTACCGTAACGACAGGTCTTCCTCTCTATGCTTGAATATGATTCAACAACCGATTCATAACAGCAAACGCACATGTAAGGTGGTTGCTGTTGTTTCACTTGATATTGATAGTGCTTATTAGCTTAAACTTTCCCAACTATATATTACGCTCGTCCAATACAATATTCCCTTACCCCTTTTAAACTAGATCATTAACTTCTTTTGCAAATAGAGTTATTAAGCCGGATGGTAAATCTAGAAGTGTTGGTGGTGGTTGGACGTTGTTTTGAAATGTTTATCGAGTAGACGTGTTTATCGTAGCTCCCATATATTACAATTTTCCGCAGTTGTTTTCCAATTAAAAAAAATTGTATTACTTTCGATGCTTTACTATTTCTCTGTCTTTAGGGTAGTGAAGGTGAAACCCAGATCAGCCTTAGCACTGAAGAATTAAATAATTATTTTTTTTGCCGCAACTAATTTATAATGCTACTGATTTATTCAGCTTTCGCAATGTAGCTCAAACAGAAGTCCACAAAGCTTTTTACTCCATCAAATCTGAATCAGTTGGTCCAGACAATCTCCCACCCGTATTTCTAAAGCAAATTTTTCCTGTGATCCTTCCTTATGTTACTCATATTTTCATTAACTGCCTGACAAAGTCATACTTTCCGCTTCAGTGAAAAGTTATCGCACTTCCTAAATGCAAATCCCCGAAAGGCCCCGCTGATTATCGTCCTATAAGCATATTATGTTTCTTAGGCAAAGTACTGGAAAAACTAATGTCTTGGCATATCAAGGGGCCCTGTGAAACAGTTGTCGCATGCGAAGTCTGGTTTCGTCAAAAGGAGTAGCTGTGAAACAGCACTGCTGAAAGTCGCCACCGAACTGCGGATGGCTCTTGATAATAATGACATTGCTTTTCTTGTGCTTCTTAATTTCAGTAAAACTTTTGACACTTCTAAAACTGAAGCTAATAGACCACATGAGGTTTTTATCCTCAGTTGCGTCTCTAATTCGGGATTACTTACATAATCGATCTCAAAAAGTTAGGCTACAAAATTCAATTTCGGATCCTTTACCAATCACGCGCGGTGTTCCGCAAGGTTCCATATTAGGACCGTTGCTTTTCAGCATTTACATAAAGGAAAACGGAAGTCACCAATCGAAACACAGAGTTAAATCATTGAGTTGAAATGTCAAGTTGCGATCACATCAGTTATATTCTTCGTAAAACCTACGGGCAACTGTATAAACTTAGGCTCCACTGTGTCTGCTCAATTGGGCTCTCCGCATGAACTTAGTGAAAGCCCTACTCCTCCCTTATTTAATGCATGGCCTTTCCATCTTCCCTTCTCTTGATTCCTCGTGCGGCCGTAAGTTCAATATTGCCTTCAATGATTGTGTGCGTTTCATCACTCCCTACTCTAATTCGGTTTTAGGCTGCTCGTTTAATGACTACCGCGAGTTCCGGCTTCTTTGCCTATTTCATGATATTCTTCATCATCACAAACCTGGCTTCCTTAACCAGTCTTCGTAATCTTTTAGGAACAATAATTTAATTATTCCGCGTTTCCGCACTCTATTCGCCCTCCGTCAGTTAATGGAAGAAAGAATTCGTTGCGGCAAACGAATTGTCGTCGTTTTCATCGATTTCAAATCCGCTTTCGACTGCATCGATTGGAACAGCTTGTGGAGAGTCTTGGTAACCGAACACGTGCCATTGAGAATCATCCAACTTCTCCAAGCGTCGTACGATGGCTCAATCAGCAGCGTTCGTATTCGAAACGACTTATCCGAGGAGTTCCCGATTCAGACGGGTGTCCGACAGGGAGACGTCGCTTCGCCACTTCTCTTCAACGTTGTGATCGACGCGATTATGCGTGAAGCATTCGATGGACGACTCGGAGTTCAATACGACGACAACAACTTCGTAACAGACTTAATGTTCGCCGACGATAGCGCTGTTTTCGCCGACACGGATGCCGAAGCAACGGACATCTTATACGATATTTCCCGCATCGCCCAATCATACGGGTTAAAAATCAATGCGGAAAAGACCAAAGTGCTCACAACGGATGGATCAAGAGCCAGTGTTCACCTCGATGGAACCCAAATCGAACAGGTTCCAAGGTTCAAATATTTGGGATCATTGGTTGAGGAAACGAAAGTAGCATCGACGGCCGACGTTCACAGCCGTATCGGCCAGGCAACAGCAACATTCGCCTCGCTCAAGTGGTGCATATGGAAACGAGCAAATATCTCCATCAAAACAAAACTACGTCTTTACCGAACGTTGATTCTTCCGATTCTTCTTTATGGATCTGAAACGTGGACACTGCTCAAACCGGACGTTAAGAAGCTCGAGGTCTTCCAAATGCGATGTTTGAGGCAGATCCTCCGTGTCTCACTCCGTGATCGCCTTCGAAACGAGGTTGTCAGACAAAGATGCGATCAGCAAACACTGATCGAAGAAGAAATGCAAAAACGTCGACTACGGTGGTTTGGACATGTTTGCCGAATGGATGATAATTGCTTGCCACGTAAACTTCTCTGGCGAGACCGTCCTGCAGACTGGAGAATACAGCGATCGGCACCGAAGAAAACCTGGTTGAAGAATATCGAGGGTGACTTAAAGAATCAACGATTATCAGTTACCGAGGCTCGAGACACCGCCAAAAACCGAGAAGAATGGAAGCGAATCGTGAATAGAGTTCGGGACCCAGCGGCACCGACAGCAGCGTATCCGTTGTGGGGACGTCCCGCTCGGACCGCCAGCTAACGGATCAAAGAAGAAGAAGAAGAAGAATTGGTCAACGTTCTTTTTTTTGTCGTCGCAGCTCTGCTTTGGAATTCTCTCCTAGTTGATAGTACAGATTCAACAGAATCATAAATTAGATTTTATCTATCATGTAAAACTGCAGTAATGTAAGAAAGAAAACTTCTCTTATATTAATAAAATAAATAATAAATAAAATTCAAACAACTTTGGGCACCCTTCATAGTAGCGCTTCAATGAACACAAACTGAGAACTACAAAACTTCTAGCTATATTTATTGTTTTAATGCTCATTATAAATCCTACATTCAAGTTATTCTTTACAATTTACTTACAGGTTCAATGTAAAGATCCACTGCCAAAGAATATCTGTAAAGAATGTAGAATTCAACTAGAACGTTCGTACTACTTCCGGAAGAAATGTCTCCATTCTGATAGCAAACTAAGAAAGCACATCCGCCTAATAAATACCGGTAAACGAAGCAAGGTATTTGATAAAGATGATGAGGATGACGATGACATTGATTACAGTGATTCTGCAGATTATTTAAAAGCAATAGAAGATGCAGAAAAGCAAAAACATGACGAAGAGAAGAAGAAATTTGAGGAAGAACTAAAAGAAAAATTTCGAATAGAAGAAGCTGCTAGAATTTTTGACGAAGTCAAGTCATTTTTAATAAATAAACCAGCAGAGCAGCGATCACATGATTTAAATAAACCAACTATAACAAAACCGGATTTAGCTGATGTAGAAATTGTTAAGAAAACATCAGAAACTAGAAGTCAACCTCTGGAAAAGCCTTTAATTAATAATAAATCCGGAACTTCAACTCCTGCACCACAAGCTACCTCGGATGAAAATCTGATAAGTTGCCAAACAACCGATAATCATCCCGGTGATAAATTTTTTAAATTTTCCTACAATGCTAGTGATGAAGATGATGATATTATATACTTGATTAAAAGTTCAGAAACTGATGAAAATATAGAAAACAGCCGAGATATTGATGATCCGGTTACTGCGGGCAGTAATGATGTTATGGAAATAACTGATTTTAATGCACCTGAAGATGATGATGGACAACAGGAACCAATTGAATCGGCTGATTTAGCTGAGTGCCCATTTGATGGTTTGTATTTTAATTTTTTTTATTAAAGAATAGAAAACTAAATAAACGCACTTTAATCCCTAAAGATGCGGTTAGTGAAGATCTTGTTAGTGAAGCTGCTGTTAGTGAGGATACCAACATGTTTATTGAAGAAAAACCACATGTTGATGATGCAGGATTTTTCATTGATGATACACCGAATAATGCTGATGATGATACGACCAATCATTCAGAAAAAAATCCCACTATCGAGTCAGTAATTCAGGTAATATTATTTAATATAATTATTTGTGACTCAATATAGAGTATTGGCGGTGGAGGTGTCTCGCGTTTCTGTCTCCGAAACCCGCATTTCTTGAACTTATTGTATGCATCTATATGTTGATGATTCAAGTGAAGAACTCCGATTCATCTTGATGCTTTTTGAGTTCCAATGGACAAATGTCTGTCTGACTGTCAAACAAATAATGATTGTCCCATCCTTCACAGTAACCAATTGCTTCACATAATCCTGTTGACTAATCCTTTATGTCATGTCATGAGTTATTGATAAGTAATGAACACAGATCAGGGGGCGGTATGAGAACGAGAAGCTAAACCATATACAACAACTATGAGTCAGAAATGGTCTGACTAAATCTTGAAAATTATCTCCTTGAGTATCTCGAAAAAAATCAAGTTTGCCCAAAATAACTTCTTCTTTAACGGCTCTACAACCGGGATCTGGTCCTGGCCTCTCGCAACTGTTCTCTCCACCGCTCCCGATTCTGAGCCGATGTCATACAGTTTGGCTTCCGTAAGCTCTGATCGTCCTGGTCTATGCCATCATTCCAGCGGAGGTTTAGTAATCGTCTTATATAGTAAAAATTCAGATGGTTAGATGCTTAGATTTGAAGAGCCTTGCCACACTATAGCAGGCTTTGTTGGCTTTTAGCAGTCGTGCGCGTATTTCTGGTTCCATGTTATTGTCGGCCGCTACTAGTGACCCAAGGTAGGTTCTTCTTCTTTGATCCGTTAGCTGGCGGTCCGAGCGGGACGTAAGCTGCTGTCGGTACCGCTGGGTCTCGAACTCTATTCACGATTCGTTTCCATTCTTGCCGATTTTTGGCGACTTTTCGAGCCTCGGTAACTGATAATCGTTTATTCTTTAGGTAACCCTCGATATTCTTTAGCCAGGTTTTCTTCGGTGCCGATCGCTGGATTCTCCAGTCTGCGGGACGGTCTCGCCAGAGAAGTTTAGATGGCAAGCGGTCATCAAGTTTAGATGGCAAGCGGTCATCAGTGTCTGCTGATCGCATATTTGTCTAACTGTCTCGTTTAGAAGGCGATCGTGGAGTGAGACACCGAGCATCTGTCTTAAGCATCGCATTTGTAAGACCTCGAGCTTCTTAACTTCCGGCTTGAGCAGCGTCCACGTTTCAGATCCATAAAGAAGAATCGGAAGGATCAACGTTCGGTTAAGGCGTACTTTTATTTTGATGGAAATATTTGTTCATTTCTATATGCACCACTTGAGCCAGGCGAATGTTGCTGTTGCGGCTGTGAACGTCGGACGTCGATGCCACTTTCGCTTGCTCAACCAATGATCCCAACTATTTGAACATCGAAACCGGTTCGATTTGGGTTCCATCCAGGTGAACACTGCCCCTCGATCCGTCCGTTGTGAGCATTTTGGTCTTATCCGCATTGATTTTTAACCCGTATGACTGGGTGATGCGGGAAATATCGTATAAGATGTCCGTTGCTTCGGCATCCGTATCGGCGAAGACGGCGCTATCGTCGGCGAACATTAAGTCGGTTACGAAGTTGTTGGCATCGTATCGAACTCCGAGTCGTCCACCGAATGCTTTAAGCATAATCGCGTCGATCACAATTTTGAAGAGAAGTGGCGAAGCGACGTCTCCCTGTCGAACACCCGTTAGAATCAGGAACTCCTCGGATAAGTCGCTTCGAATACGAACGCTGCTGATTGAGCCATCGTACGACGCTTGGAGAAGTTAGAGGATTTTCAATGGCACGTGTTCGGTTACCCAAGCTCTCCACAAGCTGTTCCAATCGATGCAATCGAAAGCGGATTTGAAAGCGATGAAAACGGCGACAGTTCGTTTGCCGCAACGAATTCTTTCTTCCATTGGTTGACGGAGTGCGAATATTTGATCAATACATCCTCGATGTGGTCTAAATTCCGCTTGTTCTTTCCTGCTCGTTTGCTCTATATGTTTCTGGAGCTTCGATTGTATCATTTTCGTAAATACATTGCCGACGATCGAAAGGAGGCTAATATCACTATAATTCTTGCATTCCCGACTGTCGCCTTTCTTCAAAATTGGGACAACGATAGCTTTCTTCCAAACCGACGGGACACGATCCAAATGTCATATGTGTGTTATGAGAACATGGAATCGTTGTGCTAAGACACCACATCCGGCTTCGATCATCTCGGCAATTTCTTGGTCTATTCCCGGCGCTTTTCTATTTTTCAGCGATTTTATTGCTGTCTTCACCTCGATAATTGCCGGTTCGGTATCGAGAAATTGATTCGTCGGCAGTTCGATAATCGGCGGTTCTGGTGCTGGACCTTGTGGCGGATCGTGGTTGTACAGCTAGTGGAAGAATTATCTCCACCGCTGCAGTCACGGAGAAATCACGAAAGTTTCATCCGATTTTTTGATGTTGTCGTTTGTTGGTGTTGTTTTGCCGCCTAACCGCCGGATTGTCTGATACCGCGTCCGCTTCGTTACCGTTTCTTATACTGTAATAACGCAATTTTAGATAAATGCCGATATTTCAACGTAGAGACAAAATCATTTTTGTAATTTTTTGTTCATTATATTTTTTTTAGGAAACTTTAAGATCTCATGTACATCTAACAAGTGATGACTTTACATACAAAATAGAGAAAGAAACTGGCAGCGTTACACAGGTCAAAGTTGAAACTAAAACGGGCAACGTCTTTCTAATGGAAATAACATTTGAACCCCCCGCTGTTGACTCATTAATTGAGAAAAAAGTCGGAACATCTTTGGAAGAACTTAAAATATTCAAGTGTACCCATTGTCCTCAGTCATTTAGTAGGCGATCTTTACTAGTGCGACATAGTAGTGTTCATGTAAAAAGCAAAGGCTATTGCTGCCAATATTGTAAGAAATGGTTCGCTTGTAAGAGCAGCTTGGATAGGCATAAGCGAGTGCATACCGGTAACAAAAAAAATATTTCATGCAAACTCTATGATAATATCATTTCTTTTAGGTGAAAAACCATTTGCATGTGAGGAATGTGGTAGAAAGTTCATTCAAAAAGAAATTCTCAAACGACATATGGTTGTTCACACTGGGCTAAGGCCATATTCCTGTGATCACTGTGATAAATCTTTTGTACAAAAGCAACTTCTTCGTCAGCATATCAATCTTAAACATACAGAAAATCCTGTAGTTCAAATGCATGAGTGTCCCTTATGTCCAAAGGTGAGTGGATATTATTTTATATTATAATAAAAATTATTAATATTCTAATTAATATTCAGAGTTTCTGTCATGCATCTGGATTGAGTAGGCATCTTCTAACACATTCTGGCGTAAGTTATGACTGTAAAGTTTGCGGAAAGAAATTTAATGATAAAAGTGCTGTAAAACGTCACACAATCACTGTTCATGCCAAATTAAAAAAGGATTCGTAATTTAACTTTTTATAAGTTAGTGTTAAAAGTTTTTATAAAAATTTTTTTTTTAATTTTAATTGTTTGCTTAAGTACAAAATTGAGTAATTTTTCATTATTACAATGTTCAAGGTGTATGAAATTTTATTGAATATTTAGAATTAAAATTTTTAATGAAAATTAAGCTCAAACATTATTTTTATACATTGTTGATCTTTTTAAGAAAGTCGTAATATTCATTTCCTATTATGTATCATTTTCTGCAATCCCCTGACTAGGACCGGTGTTTCCTAAAAAAACGTGAACTCTGCTGCTATCCGTATCACCAGGATCATACAGGCAGGAATGCAATTGTTCATTCCCTATTCTACCAAATCTGTGAAGCCTAGGCCGAATAGATGGTTTAATCGGGAGTGCTTGAACTCAATCAAAACTAAAGAAGCCGCCTTCAGACTTTGCAAGAGTTCTCCGACCGAATTGCTCCGCCGAGAGTATATAAAACTAAGAAAAATTTTTATTTTTTGGACCTCATTTTCTACATTTCGACAAATCTACACGATCCTGGGGCCGTATTCGGTTTCTCGAGTCGACATTGTCGTCTGTCGATAAATAAAAATTGTCATTTGGCGACACGATGTCGTCTCTTTACGTGTCGATAAAGCCGTTTGACGATTATTAAAAAGCTCAATTTATGCATGCAATAAACTTTTAACAATTTCTATTTTAATTAAATATACGTGATTTGCTGCCTTGGAGTAATACCACCCAATTTGATGGTTTTGTATGGCTGCGCTTAGCTGTCGATTTGGTCGTGAAACCAAATATGAAGAAAATCGAGCTTTTTTTGTCGAGTCGATCCATCGACTCGAGAAACCAAATACGGCCCCTGAAACGGCGACAAGAACGCGCTGAAATTGTAGCGCTTTACTTTGAAAACAATGGTTCAATTGTGAAAACTGTCCCTGCTTATCGTAAAATATATGGGAGAAAATGGGCGCATTCAGGCAGCACAATTTGCAGTTTGGGTGAAAGGATTTCTTTTGAGTACGGGTCTGTAGCCACTCGTCTGCGTCCCATTCGACGAAATTGTTGAAGCGGTAAGAGAAAGTCTTGCCAATAATCCAAATGTGGCAACATGGAAATGTCGCAAGAATGATCGATGCTGAGCCAGAAATTTTGATGACAGACGAAGCTCATTTTATACTCTCTGGTGGAGTCAATACACAAAACTGTCGAATTTGGGGAACAGATAACCCAAACGTAGACACTATCGTTGGATTTAGCGCACTTTGTGTTTCTGAAAACGCGTGAAAAGGGTCTGACGAACAAGACGGCGCATCTTGCCACACGACAGCGACTACGATGAAGTTCTTGCAAAAGTAAAGTTTATACCAACAAGCCGAAGATCATTGACGAACTCAAAGCTAATATACGAGTCGAATTATGTAGTTGGGGCCGGTTTGTGTATGTCGAAAACGAAATTTTTTTTTCGTCTCGGGTTCGCGAGTTACATTAGCTGCTTCGGTAAATCGTTCTCCCCAGTCAATAAATTTAGAATTCGAAGAATTAATAAAAAACTTAAATTTAACAAAAATTACTGGTGAGAACGATCCCGTCAGCACTCCTCCGGAAATATAAAAATCAAATTTCAACAAATCCAAACAAAACAGGAAATGCTATAAAAGCATTTCCTGCCAACAATTTTCATTTTCCAAAAAACAGGAAATGCTGATAAAAGCATTTCCTACCAAAAAATTTAATTGTCAAATTTGCTTAGAACCGCTAAATTAATAATCGAAGTAATTTTAAGAAATGTAATAATTCAGTCTTAAGACCACCTTCAAAAGAAAAAGATTGACTCCGAAGAGCTCAATCAAGCAGGGTTTCGAACCCTGTAAATTTTGGGTGCGGGTACGGGTTCGGGTTCAATACCCTGAAATTTAGTGGGTTCAGGTTCGGGTTCGGGTTCAAAAACAAAACAACGAATAGAGGTGAAACCAAAAAAGATGACGCCGGAGCGCGCATCTGGGGAAATGAAAACTGCACACAAAAAGAAATTGCCCACATATGGATAAGAAACGTGCTTATGTATTTTCAAATTTCCCCTTCGAAATTTGTTGCGACTAGGCTAAGGGACGGGAATGGCATGCGGGGATTCTACTGCGCATGGATATCGAGTCTTTTCTCGGAGTCATCTTTTTTGGTTTCACCTCTAATAATCTTGTTTGAAAGAAAAAGAAAATTCTGCGAAATCTGAAATTTAAATTTTTAAGCGCCGCACACTTAGATAATAATTGCCGTTAAAAATTGAACCTGAACCGAATTTTTGATTGGGTTCGGGTTCGGGTTCGGGTTCAAAAAATTTAAAAAAAATCTTGAACCGGAGCGGGTTCAGGGTTCGGGTTCGGTTCGGGTTCGAAACCCTGCAATCAAGTTATAAATAAAAAGAATACTAATCTAAAGATAATTATTGTTTTTTTTAAATTAACATATATTATAATAAATATAAAATATAACTGGCGCAGTCGAAAAGTGAACCGAACCGATTATAGTTAATTAAAACTTATCCTAAGATAAGTTCTCGGTAGTTTTTTAAAATAGTTTTTTTTTAAATTAGTTCAAATTGCGGTCGAGGGAATAATTTGTGTTAGTGGGTGAAGTTAATTAATTAAAGAAGGATAGTACAGTCCAGTGATCCAGTAAGAATAGTAAAAAAAAAACATCTTAAGGATCGTTAAAGTGAAAAATTTTTCAAAAAAAAAACTATATATATGTATATATATATATATATCATAATAAATAAGTGTATATATGAAAGACAAGCTACATCAAGCATTCGATAATAATCGCAACACGAACCGCGAAATGGCTACTGAACAGCAATTATCAATATTGTTGCAATCGATCCACCAACAACAGGAGGAAATTAAACAACTAAGGGAACAATTGCAGCAGCAGCAGGCGACGCAACAACAGCTGATGCAACAAAATCAACAACCAGTACCGCAAAACCTCAATCACTTCGAACTAACAGCTGACCAAGTTCTAAAGCATTTTCGGCGTTTAACACCGTTCAATGGGAAGGATGACTACAGCCTAATGGATTTCATCAAATCAGTGGATGATGCAACTCAACTTTGCAGCAACGACGGTCTCAAGGCATATGCCCTTCGGATCATCTTAAATGAAAAAATAGTAGGAGAAGCGAAGAGGTGCATCCAACGGTTAGGAGAGCAGCTTGATTGGGATTCAGCAAAAGCCGAGTTAAAACTTCATTTTCGTCCTCGTAAGGACTATGCCGAGTTAATAAATGAATGCCGTAATGTTAAGGTAGGCACTTTAAGAGAATTATTTAACATACTTAGAACAGTAAATTACAAGTTAAATGAGTTATACAGTTTTGAAAGCGAAAGATATAGGCCTGAAATTTATTCTCCCTAGAACAATGATAGGCATCTAGTAGGAATCCTTATGGAAAAAATAGATAGTTTAGTTCGTGGGAATATTGACAAGAATTTGACTTTAATTGAAATATACAATAAATTCTCTGAATTAAAACTACTTGATGATGAAAGAGCTATTGCTTTTGGTCATAAAAAAATGAAAAACAATTTTAGAAATAGTAGGGATTATAGCAGACAAAATAAATATCAGATAAGTAATTCTGATAAATATAACAACCCATACGGACAACAAAATAACTTTAGATCTTTTAATGACAATTTTAGTAATAATCAGAGCAAAGAAAGCATAAATAGCACAAATTCTCGAAATACTTATAATAATAATAACAATTTTAATAGGCAATATAACAATAATACATCAAATTACCAAAGAAATAGTAATTCAACTCGTAGGATTATAGATAACAACTCTGGTAAATATAATTTCTCTAATAGGAGTAGGAATTACGTTAATAGTAACTCTAATCACAATAATCTTCACAACAACAACAATACGGAACCAATGGAAATTGGCAATATTGAACAAAATTTTCATGTAGAACCTCCAAACCCGAACTGCCCATAGTAACCCTTACTGTAGGTGACACAAAAATCAGATGTCTCCTTGATACAGGCTCAGAAACCTGTATAATTAAACCTCAACTTTTCGAAAATATTTCAGAGGTAAAATTATTAAACCCTTTGTTTTATACCACTATTGATAGCACCAATATGGATCATGAAATAGTTACCCCAATTCCGAAAGAATTCTTTATTAAAGGTACCATATCATGGAAAGTATTTCCCTTAAAAAGAAAATATGACGCAATTATTGGATATAATCTACTATATGCAATGAAAGGGCATATAAACCTAGAAGATGGACAATTAGAAACAAATAAAAACACAATACCTTTTGACGATAGTCATCTATACCAAATAAATGAAATAATCATCCCAGAAGGTTATAACACAAGTTTTTATAATAAATTAAAATTAAACCACTTGAATAAAGAAGAATACACCTCAATCACCGATTTATTAAAGAAGTTTGATGAACTATTTTTCAAGGAAGGTGATAACCTTTCTTTCACTCATGAAATTCGGTATGAAATTATCACCACAACCGATAATCCTATTTATTCAAAGATATATAGGTATCCTCAGATTCATGAGAAAGAAATTGAAAAGCAAATATCCGAGATGCTTAGACAGGGAATTATTAGAAAAAGTAATTCCCCTTATAATTCCCCTCTTTGGATAGTTCCAAAGAAAACGGATAATTCAGGCATAAGTAAATGGCGGATAGTAATCGACTACCGCAAATTGAATGAAGTAACGATCAGCGATAAATTTCCAATTCCCAATATTGATAACATATTGGATAAATTGGGAAAAGCCCAGTACTTCACCACATTAGACTTGGCGAAGGGCTTCCACCAAATTCTAGTAAGAGAAGAGGATATAAAAAAAACAGCATTCTCTACTCCAAATGGCCATTACGAATACGTCAGAATGCCTTTTGGATTAAAGAATGCCCCGTCAACCTTTCAGAGGTTAATGAATTCAGTTCTCAGGGACTACATAAATAAAATCTGTGTAGTTTACCTAGATGACATACTGATATTCAGTACATCTCTTGAAGAACATATTCTAAGTATCCGAAAAATATTTTCCAAATTAAGAGAGGCAAAATTAAAAATACAAATTGATAAATGTAATTTTCTATCAAAAGAAACTGAATACCTAGGACACATTCTAACACCTCAAGGTGTACGACCAAACCCAAATAAAATCAAAGTAATACAAAATCTGAAACTACCAACTACTCAAAAGCAAATCAAATCATTTCTAGGAGTAACTGGATTTTACCGAAAGTTTATAAAGAACTATGCCAATATTGCTCTTCCCCTAACGAAATATTTAAAGAAAAATGCCCGAGTCAATACAAATGACCCCAGTTTCATAGCGGGCTACGAGAAATTGAAAGACTTAATAACTAATCATCCAATCCTAAGGTATCCAGATTTTAATAAAACCTTCAAGCTTATTATAGACGCTAGTGACTTTGCCATAGGAGCTGTCTTAACCCAGGACACTCATCCTATTTCCTATGCTTCCCGCACATTAAATAGTCACGAACAAAACTACTCCACAACAGAAAAAGAACTGTTAGCAATAGTTTGGGGTGTGAAATACTATCGCCCTTATCTTTTTGGGAGAGAATTTGAATTATTAACAGACCACCAACCAATAAAATGGTTATACAGTAAACATGCAGGTAAAGATATAAACCCTCGACTTCAGAGGTGGCTGATACAGTTAGGAGAGTATAATATTAAACTTGATTTTATTAAAGGAAAAGAGAACAGAATTGCAGACTTTCTCAGTAGAGTAAATGTAGAAACGAACGAAATTAACGTGAATGAAACTTTGAACGAATATATTGATATGCCCATATTCCAAAGAGAAAGCGGCGAATTTCAAAATATCGATGAAAATCGAGAAATGCCTGTACTAGAAAGAGAAATAAACGAAGACACTTTGAACGAATATATTGATATGCCCATACTCCAAAGAGAAAGCGGCGAAATTCAAAATAGCAATGAAAATCGGGAAATGCCTATATTGGAAAGGCAAGTAAACGAAGAAAATGATATTTCTGAAGAAATTTCAATTGGGTCAATGGAAAACAACATTGATGATAATGAAATTGATAATACAATTCATTCCCAAGAAGAAAACCTGGAGGAACATATCCCCATACTTGACACTGTCGTTAATAGGTTTAAAATACAAATATTATTCGTTGAAAAGAAGGATAGAGAATATGAAACAATTTTTAGAAATAAAAGAATATATATCGATAAAAAAGATTTAAATAATAATCACATCGCTAACATTTTAAGTAGACATATAGTAAATAAAAGTGTTATAGGAGTCCACACTATTTTAAGCGATCGCGAATATAACCAATTACAACAGAAATTAATACTTTTGTTCCCAAACCGAAACATTTTTAAATTTTTTAAATGCACCAACTTTGCAATAGATATAGAAGATGAAGACAGACTAAAAAGACAAATAGCGCTCTTTCACAAGAATGAAGTGGGACATTCGGGAATTATACCAACTTATGAAGGAATGAAACAAAAAATTTACCACCCTGACCTTAAAACACATATTTGGAAAATAATAAATAATTGTGATATATGCTCTTTAGGAAAATATGACCGAAACCCAATAAGAAAAAAATTTAGTTTCACAGAGACACCCTCAACAATTAACGAAATTGTGCACGTCGATGTGTATGTCAACAGCAAACAATCCTTTATCAATTTTATTGATAAATTTTCGAAATTCGCAATTAGCTTCCATTTAGAAGACAGAAACAGTCGAACAATCGTTGAAAAACTTAAGCATTTTATTTCAATTCAAGGTAAAGTGAAAAAATTTGTTTTCGACAATGAATTTAAATCCACGAACGTTGAGGAGTTCTGCAAAAAAGAAAATATTGACTTTCACATTACCAAGCCAAACAACCACACCGGAAATTCCGATATTGAAAGGTTAAATAACACAACAATCACAGAAAAATTTAGAGTTTTAAATCTAGAAAATAAACAACCAATTAAAACGCAAATTCTTGATGCCATTACTTTATATAATAATACATACCACTCTACTATAAAGTGTACTCCTATGGAAGTACAAAACTGTAAAGTCAAACACGAAATCATTAAACAAAGAATAGAAAGGAAAAAGAAACATGTTATAGAGGGAAGAAATAAAAATCGTGAAACTTATATTGAGAATAGACCCTTAGGTTTTATAAAAAACTGTAAATCTCTTCGCCATAAAGAAGAGCCCAAATTTAGAAAATATAGGCTAGAAAATATCCATGAAAATAATATAAAACGTCCTTATAAATTTTCAGGTCAGAACGATTTTCTACTGGATTCTAATCCTAGTCATGGTCCTTCCAGTTCAGGGAATATTGACAATTGAAAAAATTCATGCTGATAACGGATTTGCAATAATAAGAGTAGGTGAAGTAGAAATTGTTGATAAGTTTGATTTAGTCCTTCATATTATCCACCCTCATGAAATAACAAATATTATTAATAATTTAGAATATAACATAGAAAATTTAAATTTTACAAGTCCTGCTAAGAACTCTTTATTAGAACAAATTAAATCAATCAAATTTAAAACGCTAACTTTACTCCCTAATCGAGCTAAAAGAGGTTTGATAAACATAGTAGGAACTGGACTCAAATGGCTTTTTGGTACACTGGACGAAAACGACAGACAGGATATTGAGGAACATTTACAAATTACAGACGAAAACAACCACAATATTATAAACACTGTCAACGAACAAATAAAAATAAATGAAAATTTCAACTACTCATTTAGCTTATTGAAAGAGATTTTAGAATCCGATAGAAACAAAATTATCAAGGAAATAGGAGAAATAAAAGATTTTGAAAGAAATCTGTCAGAAAGAGAAATTATCTTAGAACAACAATTAAGAATTAACACGTTGAAGGAACAAATAAGCCAAATCCAAGACAATATCATATCAGCTAGATTAGGTATAGTACACCCAAATATATTAAGTGAACAAGAGATTACCCAGTATAAAATTGATCTAAAAAAGTTGAGCAACATTAGAGCAGGAGTAGCAAAATTTAGGAACGACACTATTGTTTTGGCCATAAAGATTCCTACAGGGTTTTTAAAAACAAACAAAAAATTAATAATTCCTATCTCCAATTCAAAAGGAGAGCAAATTGAGGAAGAATTAGAATATGTAATAGAAGTTAAAGGTAAAACATACACATATCAAAGTAATAAAAATTTGAAAGAATTGAAACTTAGTAAAAATTGTATATTCAAAAACAATTGTAGAATAATCAAAAGTCCAATAGAAGAATTAACAGAAATAGAAAATGATTTATTAATTATAAATAATGTAAAAAACAAAACTTTTCAAAGTTCATGTGACGAAAGAAAGATCACTTTAAATGGAAATTTTGTAATCAATTACGTCAATTGTTCAATTACCATAGATGCAAAACAATTTTATAATAGGATAATAGAATTTACCGAAAGGTTTGTTGTACCACAATTTGAAAATATATCAATGAAAAATGAAATATTCAACTTTGAAGAAATATCCCTTAAACAAGTTAATAACATAAATGAAATAAAGGAATTAAAATTTCACAAAATAATTAATTACAGTCTAGGAATAGGAAGCATTTTGTTAATTATAATAATAGCGTTAATCATATGTATCCATTATCGGAAGTTAAAAATTAGAATTATTCAGGAGAATAATCAATTTGGTGATGGAGGAGTTACATTAGCTGCTTCGGTAAATCGTTCTCCCCAGTCAATAAATTTAGAATTCGAAGAATTAATAAAAAACTTAAATTTAACAAAAATTACTGGTGAGAACGATCCCGTCAGCACTCCTCCGGAAATATAAAAATCAAATTTCAACAAATCCAAACAAAACAGGAAATGCTATAAAAGCATTTCCTGCCAACAATTTTCATTTTCCAAAAAACAGGAAATGCTGATAAAAGCATTTCCTACCAAAAAATTTAATTGTCAAATTTGCTTAGAACCGCTAAATTAATAATCGAAGTAATTTTAAGAAATGTAATAATTCAGTCTTAAGACCACCTTCAAAAGAAAAAGATTGACTCCGAAGAGCTCAATCAAGTTATAAATAAAAAGAATACTAATCTAAAGATAATTATTGTTTTTTTTAAATTAACATATATTATAATAAATATAATATATAACTCGCGTAGGTCGAAAAAATGAAAATTTTCGTCTGAAGCCGACGAAAGACACTCGAAAGGTCTTGGGCTATCGGGTTTTTGCCTTATTATGATTAATAATTTTCAAATAATAAATCTGTGGTGAAAAGCAAAAACCGCTTAAGTCGACTTAAGACAAAATTGAGTTAATTATGTCATTGAATTCTCCGTATACGAATCCCCATCGACACAAAATTTGATTCTCTTTGGACCAATATTTAGAAAGTTATGATACATTGTTTTTTCGTTTTTCCATTACAGATTGAATAACTTTGATTCTTAAAATCGCTCTGGTGTAAAATCATGTTTTTTGACTTAAGCGGTTTTTGCTTATCACCACAGAAATAGTTGTATATTTTCACAGCAGTTGTTGTAACATTTTTCGTGTTTCAATATTGTGGTTTCTATCGAGGACACGAAAAAATTTCTTTCGACCCATGCGAACGCTAAAATTTTCGTCGACAAAATTTTTCGACTTCAATTTTTTTCGTACGATTATCGTCGTTCGCCATACACGTCCGGTTCGTGATACGTTGCTCGAAATTCTGGCCAATGTTATGCAGGATGCCCGAAAAAGTGCTGCTTTTTGCGTATCGAATGGAGGTTTTCATTTAATCGACATTGTATTCAAAAACTGATTTGAAGTAAATGATAGAGAGTATCCTAAATAAATGTTGTAAATTTCTCAAAATCGGGTAATGTCAGAGTTATTCAATGTTGAAATACCGAAAGTCTAGATGGCGTATCCCATCTAGTATGCAAATTTACAAAATTTATTGTGTGGGCGAGGGGGAGTGTATGGGGTTTGGGCTAGGGATGAGCATCGATGGTCGATGTTTTCGAAACATCGATGTTTTCCTTTCGATGTTCGATGTTTTTGCCATCGATGGTGAGCTAACGATGTTTATCTTACATCGATGTTTTACATCGACGTTTTAAGAATTTTACTGTACACTTATGTTTTTTCTGTTTTATATCTTTAATCGTATGAAAAGGAATTGTTAGTTTAATTTTTACCACTTTGAAAGTTTTTAAAAATAAACCCCCTACTCTGAAAACGAGAATTGGCAAAATTGGCCAAAACCTATTTGATTACAATGGCCACGTCAGTTCCATCTGAGCAACTGTTTTCAAAAGTGGGACAAACAGTTACCAAAGTCCGAAACAGACTAGAGGGAAAAATGATTTCCAAAGTGGTTTTCTTTCATTCCATTGAAGATATGCTATGGAGCTGGGAATAAGTTAGAGTTGGCCTAAAGCCTCCGTAATATGAATTAATAACTTGACGAAATTACATACCTACATTTTTTGATAACGTTTGATTTAAATTTGTTGTGTGTTTAATTGTGGTTTACCTATCCTTTTATACGAAACTACGGAATTTTTACTAAAACATTGATGTTGGGATCCGATGTAATTTTTTTTTACAAAATTACGGAACTTTTATAAAAACATCGAAGTTTGGCATCGATGTTCATCGATATTTAGAGGTCGATGATTTCCACACATCGATGTTATAGTTCGATGTCAACATCAATGCTCAACATCGATGTTTTTCTATCGATGCTCATCCCAAGGGCAGGTTGTTTTTTGGTAACAGGGGGCCGCAGTATGATAAAGTTTGGAAACCACTGCCTCAACCGAAATTTGCATCGATTTAGTGAATCTAGTCTGGTAGACGCACGTAACACAAAAGTAGGTTACTTCCAAACTTTTCCGCTTTGCCACATTTGCTATAGTCTCAATTACCCAAACATAAGCACATACAACAGACACATGCACTCGTCGTTCAGAACTTTTGGTTATTTGGAAAATACTGGACGGAATTCAAGTACGCAAGTGTCTGTCAGCGAAAATTCGTGCATACACCGCACGTACTGTACGCACGCACGTATCTGCTTGCCCCACTCGCCATTAAGAGACAACGGATCGGTTTGAGTCCCCACTTTGGATAGGATTCCTGGAAATTCTGCAAATATAGCTTTACCTACCATATGACCTACAAGTGTGTTATAAAATTAAGCCTCTGGTCGATCATCACTCCCAGGTTCCTTAACGCGAACTGTAAGTCAGTGATCAGTGCCCATATAATGATTCTTACCGACGGATATTTGTTTTCCCAGCACCAGCACGGTTACAGTTTACAGCGCTTTTATATCTTAGATAGCTTCGTTCGAGCATAATTCGATCTCATCGAAGCCTACATCATTATACATTGTGATCCACAGGAAAGGTCCCAGGGTACCAGACCTTGTAATGTACACCATCGGCCCTCTTCTCTTCTTTTCTTTTTAGGAAAAGTTGTTACCAAATAACAGTTTCGGTGGGAGGGATGCGTTTGTCTGACGACTACCAACCCGGGCCGCCCGACACGATATGCCGGCCCTGCTTGGGAGCTTAGATTATCTAGGCCACTAGCAAAATGCAACATCTACAATCCAAAATACATTATGCTAATTTTTAATAAATAAAAATACACGACATGTTTTCCATTAAATTTTATTTTAAAATGCATTTTTTAAAACAATATTCATACAAAAAGACATATGCACTTATAAACATGTAACAAATAACTGTATTGTATAAATAGCGAAAGGATTCTTGCTTAAACTACCTACATACATTTTGTTTTAAATTTATTTAAATATGTGCTATCGATATAAATTGTTTATTGTTAGTTTTGTTTTTTTTAATACGAATATTTGTATGTATATAAAACTGTCGTTTATGGTTATTTGGCATTGACGAGATTTAAGATATTTTCATGAAGGAAAACGAATATTATTTTTGATTTCAAAATCAAATTTGCTGTTTCTGTTTGTGAAATGAATAATAGATATTGGGGCCTATTGTGGATATCGTCAATTTGACGACTTTGAGTCGATGTTAAAATTTCTTTTTGCGAAAGTCGATTTTTGTCGATAAAAGAATTAATATGAGTCGATTACACAATTGTCAAGTCGACGTCAAAAATGTAATCGACTCATATTTATGTTTTTATCGATAAAAATCGACTTTCTCAGTATGAAAATTTAACATCGACTCAAAGTCTTCAGATCGACTCGTTCCACAATAGGGCCCATTGAGTGCAAATTTTGAAAACGTTATTACGCAGATTAATTTATTTTTTACAATTGTTGTTTATGATACACTTCTGTTATAATTAACACGTTTCCGTACAAAATGTTTGTGCTCTTGGCAGATATAATTTGAAAGACATTAATTGAAGGTAATTTTGTATAAAGATATCTTTTATGTAAATTAAAGTTTAGAATTAAGAAAGAATAAATTAAGGTGGAGGAATGAAAATAAGTAAGTAATCTTAAACAGGAAACAGAGAGTGAAGAGACGGTAAGATTTATGAGGTGAGACAGCGGGAGGGGCCCAACTTCCCCTAGAATAGTGGTTTCCAAATTTCACGATACTGCTGCTCCCTGTTACATAAAAAATCTTCGGGACCCCCAATAAAATATGAAAATTTGCATTCCAGGTGCGCCATCTAGACCTTCGGTATTTCAACATTGAATAACTCCCGACATTTTTTCGCCGATTTTGACAAATAAGCAAGATTTATTTAGGATATTCTCTACCATTTATTTCAAAACAGTTTTTGAATACAATGTGGATTAAATGACTTCCACCCGATACGCAAAAAACAGCTGCTGCGGCTCGTATGTTAGCTTTGAGTTCGTCAATGATCTTCGCCTTTCTGGCATAAACTTTACTTTTGCAAGAAGTTCATGGTAGTGGCTGGGGTGTGGCAAGGTGCGCCTTCTTGTTGAAAAAAGGTTCGTCAGACTTTTTTCACTCATTTTTGGACGATGTTGGTGCACTTAACTTCCAAAAATAGCAGGCGTCGTCGAGGGTTTCTCGAACTTAGAAGAAATATGGCCTAATGATGGATTTGAGCACACTCCTACCCAAACAGCAACTTTCTCGTCGTGCAGTGGTGTTTCGTGAAAGACGTGTGGGTTCTCTCTTCCAAAAATTCGACAGTTTTGTTTATTGACTCCACCAGAGAGTGTAAAATGAGCTTCGTCCGTCATCAAAATTTTTTGAGCATTCTTGCGACGGCATTTCCAAATTAAAAGCGACGCGGCTTGCTCATTGGTAACAATCATTTAGTAAGTTGCACTTTGTATGGGAAGAGATGAAGATGTTGCTCCATAATCGTCCTTAGAGTCGTTCCACTCACACTTTACTCCTGATATCGGTGGCGATACGACATATTTGGATTATCGGCCAAACTCGCTTCAAAAACTTCATTGGAATGTCGCAGACGCGGTCAAATGTGATGCTGGCGACTCTACAGACCCGTACTCAAAGGAATTCTTCACCAAACTACGAAGCGCCGATTTTCTCCCATATTTTTTACGATAAGCACGCACAGTATTCACAATTGAACGATTGTTTTCAATGTAAAGTGCTACAACCTCGCGTTTTTTCAATGTGAATAGACTCATAGCTAAAATGGTATTGTATGATGTTTCAGAATCGGGCACATTTGTCGAAATCGGTCTAGATGGCGAAATTAAAAAGTCAAAAAGATAAAACCATCCGTGCCCCCCCCCCATTGGAGGTGGCGCCCCGCAGTTTGGAAACTGGTGCCTTAAGCTGGAAGTACATAATTTCATTGCGTTGCATGAATGCGTTGACAGATCAAGTTTACCCTGAATACTTGAATACCACTACCTTCAATGCATCGCAATGCAATAGTTGTTTAACTTTTACGCATACAACGCGTTGAATACTCTGTCAAATTGATCTTGTTTTTTTCTGGAAAAATATTATTAGCTCGGATTAACTCAGTGATATATTAAAAATGTATTTTGAGGAAGGATTCAACACAAATCCAGCATGAATTCAAATTTCAAAACGCATTATTAAGTGCCGACACGCAGCGCATTAATGTGTCAATCCATATAATGTAACGCATCGCAGTTTAATCCACTCAAGTATAGCAATGCAATGCAACGCAATTATGTACTTCCAGCTTTAGAAGGCATAGACCAAGGGCCTTATTTTATGTTACGGTATTGCGAAAATTTCTATATTCCAAAATCGATGCTAAACTGGTTGACATCGGCTCAGAAGTGGGATCGGTGGATAGAGCAGTTCGATAGGCCAGGACCAGATCCTAGTTGTAGAGCCGTTAAAGAAGAAGGAAGTCAAGATGTGAAATCGATACAGATAAACATTGCTGCAAGTTGGGCATTCAATAGTTATGTAAAGGTTTATTATCCTGGCTCTATTTGGACAGTAGGAAATTCGAATTTTTAAAAATTAAGCATTACATCATCAATTTTCAGTTTTAAGTAAACATTAATGAAAACTCCTCGTACCCTCCTATATTGTAATAAATTCCATTTTTATAAGGCAATATCGTTGGACTAGGCAGTTATTTATACGTAAAAATATATCTTATATTTAAATAGAATGTTATTAAAAGCGACGTGATATATTGTATATAAATAGTAAATTAAACGCTAACATTCTATACGTTGTACATGCATCTTACAATGTTTTTGTGGAAGACTTAGAGTAGATCCTTTTTATACTGCCTGCCAGTCGTATTGTTTTTTCTCATGCCTTTAGAGTATGCCCACCATAAAAAAGTAGAGCCAGGAGAAGAATCTAAGTACTATTCCGACAAAACTACCTTTATTTGCGTGATCATTGGTTATTTTGTTATGGTACCAGGTAAAGGCATATGTGAATTTCTGTAAAAAGTAAGGAGTCACAAGTGATAATTAAGGTGGGATTGAAACGGTGGGATGGTAGCTAATTAGTTTTTCTCGTAGCTTATATAAAATTTACCGAATTCTAAAATGCTATTTGCCAACATTTATCTTAAATGGTCTGTACCACATATTTTTGAGTGTTAGTGTTTCGGGCAAATATAAATAATACAGCTTAAAAGATTTTTCAGGTTTCCAAATAATTTATCATGCATAGAAGTTAATTTATCACGAAAAAGAAGTGACGTGCTGAAAGAAGGCTGATACACTAAAATTTGTATCGTACTTGTCGAGATAACTACAACTAGCTGTGCCAACTTCGTCTAATAAAGAATACACAATTATGCGTGACCATTAGAGTAAGGGCCGGCTTTAGGTATTTTGGCGCTCCGTGCAAGATATATTTTGCGCCCTTACATTATTTCATACAAAAAAGCCCATTTCTTTTAGGTAGATCACCTATGTTATTATGCACAGTAAAAATAAAAGATAGCCTTACAACGAGCGAACACCGGCCACTTGGAAGCACATACGGGTTCACGACGGCCAAACCAGATTTGAATCGCCATTTTGGGCTGAACACACGGGCATACCACGGTAAATTTGAGCAAAAAAAAAGAATCTGCACCAAATGTATTGCTGAATGTGCTTTATGGGAACTTTATCATTTTCGTCCTTGGATTATTATAATTATTTCGTCCTGGATTATTATAATTAAAGCCTATCGTAGCACAAGAGAAAAAAGCTCGCCAGTCGTCGGTTTGTTTTTCGGGAAGTGTGTGGTGCGTGTTGGTTTCTATTTTAGTGGGAAATTTTGTTATTTAACCGCTCGAAGAAATAAAAACAATTGTAATTGAGGGCGTTAATAAAAATTTTGAAATTTTCGAATCGAATCTTCGATGTTTTTTTTACAATAAATACCCGGTGAGTTACGAGTTTTCTTGGGGAACGAAAGCTAGTCTATCCCCCAAAATGATATCTTTTTTCAGTAGTAAAATTGCACCAATATGTAAGCACGCATAGTTTTGCCGGGTGTCCGTAGTAAATAAGAAAGCATTTTTTCGTTTTTTTTAAAGTGCATGTGTGTCTGTGGTATATGAGCGTACAGCCCGGCAAATAACCTTCTGATGCTTGGCACTTATCCGAGGACTATGTTTTAATCATGCGTGAAGCATTCGATGGACGACTCGGAGTTCGATATGAAATCGTAACCGACTTAATGTTCGCCGACGATTGCGCCGTCTTCGCCGACACGGATGCCGAAGCAACGGACATCTTATACGATATTTCCTGCATCGCCCAGTCATTCGGGTTAAAAATCAATGCGGAAAAGACCAATGTGCTCACAACGGGCGAATCGACGGCCAGTGTTTACTTCGATGGAACCCAAATCGAATAGGTTCCGAGATTCAAATATTTGGGATCATTGGTTGAGGAAACGAAAGTGGCATCGACGTCCGACGTTCACAGCCGCATCGGCCAGGCAACAGCAGCTTTCGCCTCGCTCAAGTGGTGCATATGGAAGCGAACAAATATTTCCATCAAAATAAAAGTACGCCTTTACCGAACGTTGATTCTTCCGATTCTTTATGGATCTGAAACGTGGACACTGCTCAAACCGGACGTTAAGAAGCTGTAGGTCTTCCAAATGCGATGGTTCAGGCAGATCCTCGGTGTCTCACTCCGCGATCGCCTTCGAAACGAAACAGTCAGACAAAGATGTTTTCTGAATGGATGATAACCACTTGTCACGTAAACTTCTCTGGCGAGACCGTCCGGCAGACTGGAGAATTGGCATCGAAGAAAACCTGGCTAAAGAATATCGAAGGCAATTTAAAGAATCAATGATTATCAGTTATCGAGGCCCGAGCCGTCGCCAAAAATTGTCAAGAATGAAAATGAAGAATTGTAAATGGAGTTCGAGACCCAGCGGCACCGGCAGCAGCGTATCCGTTGCGGGGACGTTCCTAACTAACGGGCCAAAGAAGAAGACAAGATAGTAACAGATTAAGCTGATCAATACCTGCCACATTATTATAGGATAGGAAACAACAAAAATTATAATGGCTTTTGATATTTGTGAAAGTCGGAAATTGTTTCATGCTTACATATTTTATAATGGTCCACTATACATAGATGACTGTTGCTAACACTATCAGTCTAAAAGAGAGTATTATTATTTATTATTTCATAAGAACAAATCAGAAAAGCGCCAGCAGTATTTATAGAAAAAAAATTACAGTCAATAAAATCAAAGGGCCTGATCATGGTTGTCACTTCAAGCGCCAACCATGATCAAGCCCAGTGCTGGTGAAAGTCGTAAGGCCTTGGTAAGTCGAGCCGTTTGGCCTAACAAATCGTTTGAGATGAAAGAAGTAACGTTTCAGGGGCCTTAACTCAACTAGCACTACCACTCTCTAAACCCTGTGTTGAAAGTATTAATTCGACTGAAGCGTCACTTTCTTCCACTCAAACGGCTTGTCAGGCTACATGAATCGACTTTCAGCACAGACGCCTTACTCTTAATTTTTTCGCTTTAAATGATATATAGCATGTTGTAATTACATGAAGTAATATATTTAATTTTTATAGGGTAACCAATTAAAGGCTTTTACTATCATAAAAAACGGCTGAGTGTATTGCAGTATGCACATCAAATTTCGAGATTGTTCTTTTAACCGAAATATCTAAAAGTTTAATGTTATCCGAATGTTTTTAGCGTATCAAATATAAGTAATGTCGTATTTAATTTTACTTACAGTAAGATTTTAGGTAAAACAAAAAATGCAATGCATATATAAAACAATATAATTATCAAAATTCACCTTTTAATACCTAAAAAATAAGATAAATTTCACAGAACAAAATAAATTATTATTTTCAAAAAACCAATAATTTCATTATGTGCTAGATTTCAATTTTTAACAAATGCTGAAAAATATTTGTATAAACTCAATAATTTCTAATATTAAATGCAAAAATATTTTGAATATCATATTAATATAACACATAATAATTATTTTTTCAATTTTCTGTTTTAATGTTTTTTAAACAAACAGAATTTAAAAAAAAACACATAACTTCATTTTATAATTTTGTAAAAATTATACTTTACCAAAAAACATGAAGAACATACGAGCTTTATACGTTAATACATATTGACAATAAAAAGTTTGTTTTTGTTTATTTGATACATATACTAAACAGGAATACACAGTAATAATTATTTTATAGCATAATAATTAGCACATTCATGTAATAATATAGTTTTAAATGTTTTTTTTTCAATTTAAAATATTGTTTTATCACTTTAAAAAGAATTGTTCATAATACAACATAATTAAAGCAAAATTAATTCTTTACGAAGAGAAAATAAATATAGAATGATAGAAGATTTTTTTTTTCTTTTTTTAAAAAAAATGTCAAAAAATAATTTTTTCTTAAAGCTATTATAATTATTTTTCTTCTTGTGATTTGAATTTTATTCTTAAAATTAAGATAACAAAGTTAAAGTGAGTATAAATAAGGGAAAAAGTATACAAAGTGCTTTTTTTTTTAAATAACACAAAGGAATTATATGTTTCTGACGTAATGTACTGTTGTTGTGTTGTTTTTTTGTAATTTAGTGACATAAATATATAATTAATTACTCTTGATTATTATCTGTTCTATTTCGTAGCAAACGCGGTTGATTTGATGCAAAATTGGAAAAGTCTTTCATTACATCTTTATATGTTTCATCCTCGCCATTTGCTTCATCACTCATTCCGATTTCTTCATTTAAGCGTGTTAAACGTAGTCTAAAATAAACAAGAAAATTGTATACAATTTAGCTGCGAATACATTAATACATTTTGCGACTCATTTATCAATTACTGAACTTTCTTAACCACCGGCAATAAATCTTGTTGTTGTTGTAGTTTGAGAGATTTACTAGCATAAGCTAGTGAACCCTGACCACAGGGTTGCTTACTGGTCCAGCCTTGCGGCTATATAGACCAAAAAACTTGTTTAAGATTGTAGTTGACTCTTTCTCTGAACAAATGACCTGTGATTGAAGATCCAGAGCTGGAGAAAGGTACAATAAATCTTATATTTTGAAAAATGTTGTGCGCAATGTCCGGAGAATTAGACATTTGCCAGAAAAAACGAATTCAGGCGAACTCTATACCAAGTCTCTATGGGAGTCGAGTTGAGTTGAAATGGCGCTTCAACTCACCGACTTAACTCTATGCGTTTCCATTGCTGCCTTCCGTTTTACTCCATATTTTTCCATCAATTAATTTTATTATAGATTTTTCTTTAAACTTATTTATTAAATATAAAGTCCCTTCTGACGTCCAAGCGAGGCGCGATATTTTCACTTTGCCAGTGGGCCGTTTGTAGTTGTGTGCATGAACTTAGTTCAACCTACTTATTTTCGTTGAGTTGAGCAGAGTCGAAAATCTTTTTCGGTTTCCATGACGTATAACTGGGGTTCAACTCTGGTTGAACTCTCATGGAAACTCAGTAATTGTGGCTAACTAGTACCGAGTTTCCATAGAACTCAAGTTGAGTTGTGGTTGAGCTGACATGACACTTCAACTCTTTTCCCATCAATTAATTTTTTTATAGATTTTTCTTTAAAAGTATTTATTAAATATAAAGTCTTCTGAGCAACAATTTCACTTTTTGTACCTTTGCCAATATGGCATTTTTAGTTGTGTTCGTGAACTCGGTTCAACCTACGTTGAGTTGAGCAGAGTTGAAAATCTTTAACGAAAACACTTAACTGTGTCTGTTTCCATGCCATAAGGCCCCCATCCACGATCAAACGAATGATCAAATTTCTGGCCAACATCGAAAAAATTGCAAGTGTGCGTGTATAAAATACAAGTTTTCGAAGTTGGCCGCTGTTTCAAGAAAATATTCGTCTGGTTTAATATTTCCTTCAAACAGCTTAAATGTATGCCATGTAAAGCTCGCTTTGTTTACAGTATATTATATGAAATGTTGCTCGGGATGCTGGAAGAAAGTTTTCCTCGTCGATGGTCAACAAATGTCAAAGCATAAATGTGTGCGCTGTTTGCCGAAGATATGTTTGACTGTGGATGGGGGCCTATATAACTCGGGTTCAACTCTGGAAACTCAGTATAAGATACGCCTGAATTCGTTTTTTTTCCGAACACTGTCAGTTTTTTTCGAAAACTGTGATTCCGTTGTCCCTGCGCCATTTGTCATTTCAAGCGCCAACCATGATCAGGCCTCTAACCACTTTGCTTTACTCTGAAATGCCACGACTGGGAGACTATACAAGGAGGCCGTGTTGTCACTTTTCGTTTGATTAATGAGGGCGCCACAGTCACATGTACCCCAAAAAACATCGCCGATTAAATTCATCCGGTTCATGGCCAAGTTCGTTAACTATTAAGATATTTTATTTATTTATTTATTTACGCCAAACAAGGCACACTTAAACTAAGAAATACTCAGTTGAGCTCGAACTCATAAGCAGAAAAATGTAAAGTCACCTTACTCTTGGTTCCAAGCAATTAGATTATACAAGGGAACGAGAAAGCTGGATGTATTAGCAAGGGAGGGTTCGAATATGGATGCTTATTCAGCGGAAGAGGTAGAACTCCCTGTCAACGCGAGATAGAAAGGATTAAAGGTATGCAACACGGCCCATGCACGGAATATGGCCGTCCTACAACAACCACAACTGATAATCTCTTAAAGTATCCCGCATGAACCTATATAGAGATATAGCTGTGTATAATATACGCGATTTAGAACGTTTCACGTATTTTTCATATTTGATAATTTGGAGCGGACCCCTTATATATTATTTTCTATAAGAGATATACTTACAAAGTAACAATATCAGCATTCCTTTGATCAACAGCGATATCAATTGGCATTTTTCCATCTTTGGCAACTACATCATGTCTAGCTTTATGTTTTAAGAGTAGATAGGTCTGAGCAATGCACCCTTTTTGTGTAGCTAAATGCAAGGCACTATAACCTAAATCATCAACTGTGTCAATGGGAACACCGTTCAATAATACAAATTCACATGCCATCACAGATCCCTGAAAGAGCACAAAAATGAAATGCATATTTAACATAAAATAAAAACTTATTTACAGATAAAACAGCCTGATGTAGTGGAGTTCGATTTAAGTCATCTTCGTTGCACCACAATTTATTAGCCCCTAAAGCAAAAGCCATACACATCACTGGAAGATTATGAGCACCTGCTGCCTTATATAATAAGAGATTCGCATTTAATTTTTCAAATTCCTCCTCCTCATTTGGATTATCTTCATTTTCAGTCGATTCTTGATCTGATCCTAAAATGCATTCATTTTCATACATATTACTATTGAGATTTTCACCAATGAGCAACAAGTCTTCACGGGATATGTTTAATGACATGGAAGGTATTGTTATCGATTCATCATCATTTTCTGATTTTGAACTAGAATCTCGTCGTGTTCGCCTTCGAAATCTCTTAACTGCCCATTTACGTACAGTAGTTTCATCAATAACATCTGTTTCAACTTCTATCGGATTTGGCATATTACAAATAAATTTCTTGTCCACATATTTCGCCTTAATCCATGACTCACGGATATTTATTTCACATTTTTCTGTTGCCGGTTGGAATTGTGGATGTTCTAAGACTTTTGCCTCAAAAATTTTGTTAACTACTTCATTACCCAATTCCATCATAACTTTCACATTTTCTGGCTCCCATGCATCTAATGTTAGTGAGCGTACTTTACTGTAGTGAACACCTAGGCTGCGATGAACACCTGAACATGCTATACAAAGTGTTATTCCTAAATTAATGGATGCCCAACGTGGATCTGGGCCTTTACAATCACAGCATATTGAATTCCCTGGAATTTTAAGAAATTGTTCCCAGTGTCTGAAAATAGAGAAAACAAGATAATAATAGTGATAAGAAATTAATTAACAACATTGAATTGTATATTTAAAATTTTTAAAACAATTCAATTTAGTAGTAGCTAGGATTTCCCACTTTCTCTTTTTTGAAAAAGTTTTAACAACAAAGTTCACCGACTTTTCAGTTTTTGCGGCTAGTTTCAACAGATTGCAAGGAGAACAAATTACTCTGCAGTAACTACAAAGGTTAAAGTTATCACCCTTTTGCATATATTTTTGTCTACAAGATTTTTAATCTAGGAATATGAAGCAGGCTTTTATTGTTTAATAATCTACCACCTGTTTACCATGAGGCAACTCCTTGACATATGCTAAGCGAGAAACATACATATCAAATTTTCCTGGATTATAAGCATAGCTACTGCTCGATATACAGAAACTCACAAAATCTAATAGATTTAAAATTCTCTAAAAACTTACTTGATTGATAAATTGGACAGTAGAAAAGGCGACCTCACAGGTTGAAAAAGTTCATTCACAGAATAATTTGACATTATGTACATAATGAAAAAAGGCCTAGCTTCAATGCTTTTAACTTGAAGTTAGAATTATATTAAATTAGACCTACAAATAAATAAGGACAAAACTTAAGCCAGAATGCAGTTCCTGATCTATGTAACAGAATAGGATTTCACGGTAGCCTGCACCTTGATTAGTGGTCCGAGCCAAAGCACGCTTCTCTCATTGTTCTTAAGTCCAGTGTACACATGGCCCCTCTTGTCTCAATTAGGACGTGGTAAATTTGTTTATTAGTTACCCCGTCTGGTGACTGCCAAGTTATCTTAGGGATATTTTTGTGACGGAACATTGTTGAACTTACTAACATTGAGTTTGAGCTTGCGAGATGGATAAATATACTACCATTGTCATTGGTAGCGTTGCGCAGGCTATGCTTTTCTATGACTCCTAGGAACTCCTCTTTTTTCCTACTTTGGCATTAATATCTCCAAGCACCATTTTAATGTCACTTGACGGTATTAACCTGACGGTAGAGTTCCTCTTTCTCTTCATCCGACTTGTCTTCTGTGGGAGCATGGACATTTATGAGACTAATGTTATGTAGCCTTGTTTTAATGCGAAGTGTGCATATTCTATTGCTAACTGGCTTGAAGACCAGAATCAGTGATTTCATTTCTTCTCTACGATAAATGCTACTCCGAACTCTCTTCTTTCATTCCATTGGAAAGTAATGTATGGATTGTAAGATCCATTATACTACTATGGGTCCATTTGGATTCTTGAAGCGCTGTGATCTTTATGTTATATTTGTGTAATACTAATTAAAGCGATATGCAGAGCGTCCTTTCAAGATCGAATTCCAAATTACGTTGTCTGAGCCGTTGCCATTGAGTATCTCTTGACCGAGAACTGCCTTGAGGATTCGCGACGGGTGGGTTTTACTATGGAAGGTTGTCAGCCTGCTGCCCAACTCTCAACCTGGGGGACCAGTCAGGTATTTGCTTCGTTTTGAGATGAGAAACACTCGCCTTTCATCCTCCTTCGTCTGTTACTCTTGTATATACAAGAGCATCCAGGGGTCACCCGATGTAAAGTCAATATCTTCGTGGAGGTGGAGATAGGATTAGGTAGCATATCGGATGATTTTAGATCACGTAGACCTTACATCGCAGATGGTGTTTGTCAAAATATATCTCTTTGATGCACCGGCACCAACAAAGGTCCTGAGGCCGTTACTACCATTTGCTGGGAGCCTGCAACAAATATTAAACCAGCAAACCGTTTCTAATGACACAAATATTGAAGAGTTGTGGAGTACGACAAAGGGGGCTATATCGACGTCAGCGGAAACGAGTATTAATTATGTCCAAAGAAACATGCAACACTGGATCTCGGACACAACCTGGCAAAAAATAGAACGCAGGAGGGCCCGAAAAAATAACGTGAACTCTATGAACGGTCCGTAAAGACGTCACCAACTTGAACAGGAATACTGCCAATTACTCCGGGAGGTAAAGAGAAGCGTCTGGCGTGATAAAAGGCAGCAGATAAATGAGCTCGCAGAAAGAGCGAAAAACGCGGCAAACACAGGCAACAGTAAAGTGCTGTACCAAATTATTAAACAGTTCGAGTGCGGATGGAAGGCTTTGTGCAGCGACGAGGAGCAATTCCAAAGATGGAGAGATTACTTCTTCGCCGCCCTGAATGGTTAAAGCCCTTTTGTACTGTCGACAATCTATTTATTCGTATAGAGGGCAAAGTCGAACAGCAGCTCTAGTCGGAAGATGAAGAGAGAGAGAGAAGTGAAGGAAGGAACTGCTACAACCAAGCTGTGAAATTTTTATTCAATCTAATGTTATGTAGCCTTGTCACTTGCACAGGTAAACAGCAACAATGTACAGCCAATAAGAATCACCACCCGGGCCCCATCCAAGACGGAAATAGTAACCGCAATTCATGCAATGGCCAATTGTAAAGCAGCTGGAAAAGATGACATCCAGAGAGTTTCGAGGTTAATAAGGTCTGTCTCATATATATTTCCTTTCCTTTCTAAAGTTTTTAAAAGAAAAGATGATAGGTTAATTGGCTTGAAGTCCTTGGGTGTTGCGTGGGAGGCTTTTCCTGTCTTAAGTATAAAAACCACTCTGACCTCTTTCCAACTAGAGGGAATACAATTATTCTGAAGGCACCCAGCAAACATGGTCTGCAGCCAGGGCAATATGTAAGCAAGGGTGCGCTGCATTTGTGCAGGCACTATGTCGTCAGAGCCTGGTGATTTATAGGGCTGGAAGGTGTTTATATCCCATTCAATTCTTGCTCTATTTATGACTCTATATTGTGGCAAAAGGTAGCCCAGGAGGTACGTTTGGCCTTCCTTATTGACATTTTGTATCTATTCAGCTTTGACTTGTTTTGCTGTCTTGCTCCCTTACTTTGAAATAATATTTTATACTTACATTTTTTTCTTACTATTAAATGCATTCGAGGATGGTGAAGATGGTATTTTCGATGTTCCATTGTCATGTTGTATAGCAGCTCCAATACTTTTTTGTAATGTTCCAATCCAGGCTTGAAGCATTTCTGCAGAATCAGCTTGTAAAATATGCGATCTAATTAAATATAAACAAAATATAAAGAAAAATTTACTTAAATTTCATTTACAAAATAAACATACTTTGTCGGTGATATAACTTCAAAACAGTATCTTCTATCAGAATCATTAACTGGTCGTACAGTACATAATCTTAAATCTTCTTCCATAACCGTAAATCCTTCTTCATTACTACGTTTTCTAAAACTCATAAGATCGCTTTATTTACATGTATAATCAAAGTTTCTAATTTATTAATATTAATTAATTATTTACCTGTAAACTAATTTATTATCAGATAAATAAAACCATCTTCTGCACCATGATTTAAATCCTTTTGATTTCTTCTTAAATAGATATCCTTCAATTTTATTCGATGTATCATTTGTACAATTATTGTCTCTAAAGCTATTAACGCTCATATGGCGGTTTTGCATCGATTTTTCTAATTGTTGATAATCACAGCGCATATTGTTTATATCGTCAGAGAGATTTTTAAAAAATTCATCAAAATCATTGCATAAATCTGAACCTTGATGATAGTAAGTACCACAGGCCTGATAGTAGTCTAATAGCTAAAAATATCACTTTTATTATTGTTTGATCTATAAATATTTAGTGATGAAACGATTATCACTTAGTGATTACGATAACGATTACGATTATCAGCCACAAAACCGACGATTATAATTATTGCAACATTTTGTATATTTTAAATAAAACATAGCATAGCACAATATGCATGTGTCGCAACTACTGTGGCTGTGTGGCCACTGGTAACTATTCTATGAGAGAGGATAGGCTAATATAATCGGGCTACCGTTACAAGTAAGATTGTCGTGAGGCTAATATACGGAACGAGCAACATGCCTCGGATACTGGAATCAACGTCGGCGACCGCGGCAACGAAAAACGATTTTCACCTTGAGGCAGGTTATGGAAAAATGTCTAGAGTTTCAAAACTCAATTCAACACCTGTTCAAGACGCCTATGATAGCGTAGCCAGAGTAGAACTTTACCAAGCAATGAGATTTCGGCATCCCCAACAAGCTGACAGGGCTATGTATGTTGACCATGACCAATTTAACAATTCAAGTAAAGGTATCCGGAACACTGTCCAGACCAATCAACATCTATAATGGACTCCGACAAGGAGACGGTCTAGCCTGCCTCCTTTTCAACCTGGCGTTGGAGAAAGTGATCCGAGATTTATCAAGGGCACAATCCTCCACAAGTCCACCCAATTACTGGTTTATGCAGACGACATTGACATCATTGGAAAAACAACGACAGATGTACAAGCAGCTTTCATTCAGATTGAGCAAGCGGCAGGAACTCTGGGACTGCACATTAACGAAAGCAAAACAAAGTACATGGTGGCCTCGTCTACAAGAACACCTAACATTTTTTTTTTTTTATGTGAAAGACCAGAGTCACAGGAAACGCCCTTTATACTGTGTCGACAACCTATTTTCTTCATATAGAGTGCAATGCCGAACAGCAGCTCTAGTCGCGGAAGAAAGGAACTGTCACAACCTACCCGCGATATTTTTAGTCGACCTACTTCCAACCATTACTGTCGCGACTTTGACATCGGGGCATCGAGAAACAACTCGCTGGAGTGTTATGCCTCCTGAAACGAGTTGAATCTCATCAACCAACCGATAACAAGCGCTTTTTGGTGGAGCGGGGAAGGGCTAAGGAAGGCTATGACAGGAGGGATCAGGAATGTAAAGAGGGAAGAAGAAAGAAGGAAAGTTATGTGAGTGGGAAAGTAGAGAAGGCGGAGGACCGTGGGGCTGGCCGGGATTCGAACCTGGGACCTCTGAGATAGTAGCCAGGCGCCTTACTCCCTAGGCTACCGAGGCCCCTATCAAGATAGAGGATCACGAGTTTGAAGTGGTAAAATCATTTACCTACCTTGGGTCAATAGTAGCAGCCGACAATAGCACTAAAATCCAAAAAAGCCTGTCAAGGCTCTTCAAGTCCAAGCATCTAACTATAAAGTCTAAACTTTTACTATGTAAGACGATGGTCTTACCAGTTCTTACATATGCCTCTGAAACGTGGGTGCTTAGCAAAAAGCTCTCAAACCTCTTAGCCGTGTTCGAGAGGAAAATACTTCGGCGGATTTCTGGCCCCGTATGTGAAGGACGATTCCAGAGATTCTAAAATGACGAGATCTACGAGCGCTATTGCGACATCGATGCTGTGAGGAAAGTAAAGCTCGGTAGGCTCCGGTGGGCAGGCCTGTTCGGAAAGTTCTCTGCGATAAGACCTATGAGGTGCGACAGCGAGGGAGACGCAAACTCGATAGTCTAGGGGTAAGGCGCCTGACTGCTATCCCAGAGGTCCCGGGTTCGAATCCCGGCCAGCCCGACGGTGCGTCGCCTTTTCCACTTTCCCACCTACATAGCTTTCCTTCTCTCTTCTTCCCTCTTTACATTGCTGATTCCTCCTGTCATAGTCTTCCACGCCCCACCAAGCGCATGCCATCGGTTGGTTGATGAGATTCAACTCGTTTCAGGCAAATGGCGCGTATTCATATTTCTCGAGAAAAAATTGATATTTGTCAGAAAAAACAAATTCAGGCGAACGTACTTCGCTAACTATGTGATCGGGGCGGGGAACTCCCTAAGCTGTCAAAGGAGAGTTCCCAAAATTTGCGTTCGGATACATGTAAACGTGTAATCTATATGATGCATTTACAAAGGTTGTTAACGAGAATTTAAACAAAATCGTAATCGTTTCATCACTAAAATATTATTCTTACCGTTGAAAGTATTGATGGGACCTTCCTGGCTTGCAGCATTGTGATAAAATTTACATAATCAAGGGCTGTATGCCGAAAGCATGATTTGGTAGCAGATAGTATATTAACAGCTTCGGTTACCTCTTGAGGCTTATTTTTGCTTGCCTAAAATAATTTTCTGTTTATGTTCTGTGCTGCATAATCAAAAGTTTCATTATATACTTGAGCATTTTTTAGGAGAGCATTATCTAAACTTTCTGAAACCTTAAGAAAATGATTTTTATAGTCTTTTACTTGATTTATATCGTCTTTTACGAAAGCAGTTAAATTCTTTAGAACAGTTCTACTAGCTTGGTCCAAAAGTATTGTGTGAAATTTGTTCATTTCCTTGGGGGGAGAGAAATAATAATATTAAGCATTTAAATTTAAATAAGCGCCAAATATTTTACTTGAAAACAGTGAATTATCTTTCCTAGGGCGTTATGGGCATTCTTATCATCAGCGAAATGTTTCTGAAGATCCCACAAAGATGTAGCAAACGCGCTGTAACCGAGAATCGATTTTATATCAAAATAATTATATGCAAAAAAAACTCATATAGCCTACCTTTGATTTTTTACATACTCCTTCCCAGAATCAACAGCTATCGTGCACATCTTGATGATTTTATCCAATCTTTGCTCCAAGTGATCGATATCAGCCTCTTCTTCGGCCACAAACTGCCTGAAAATATTTAAAATATTTCATTCAACAAATAGTCTCACCCGTTTTTTTGTTGCAATTAAGGTCGCTAATTCCAATTACGAAGCTCTGAGTCAGAAACATAAGTATACCGACCTGAATTTTGGAGAATCTTTCAGACACTCCTCGAATTCAATGGAAGATTTCATTTTTGAAGTGCTCTGTTCTACACTTATCAAAAAAAACAAGCAAAGTAAAGGTTATTAATATTGACAAAACACTATTTATAACATAGTTCCTGTATAGGGCGTTCGGTTGTTGCTATTTGTGGTAAAATGTTCTTATCAAAAATCACGGAACTAAACAAAAGAGTTTGTGCCACTAGAAGAAATACCACAAAACACGTAGAAGAGTAGCGAGATTCATACATACAATTGACAGTTCTTTTCGTAATGACATTCCGCCGAAGATATGGTCTAAAATCAAACAGCTGATTTGAAAATCCGTGTTAAAACTTTCCATTTGACCGGATACACAAACCATATTATAAATTAATTTCACAGTACTTTTAAATTATGCTGCAGAAAAATATTAAAAATGAAGTAAACATTTTTACAGTAATACTTTAAATATTTAAGCTTTAAAAATTATATATTTCGTATTTATTTTAACACTTTTCAAGAGCCATCTATGTAATTTTTGAATGGGAACTTATCGATTTTTTATTCATTTTTTGCACCAGCATTTATTGATTTATGTCCTTGAAAGAAGTCAAAGTCAAGGACTTAAATTCGAAATAATCCGTTAACGTTTGTTTAATTTTGAGTGTTTTGACAGTTGATTAAATTAATTTAAAGTGGTTTCTTATTAAATTGAGTTTTTTTTAAGCTACTGTGAAAAATCAATAAAATGGTTTGAGTTGGCCAGTTAAGTATACTTTTTCCTATGATGAATTTAGTATGTTATGACCTAAAAATAAATATAAAGAAATTAATAAACAAATCAGGAAAAGTAGGGACAACTTATCTGTTCGTACCGCCTAATACGATCATCGACCCTTTGCCCATAAGAATACTTTGAAACCGCAAGTGGAAACATTTAGAGGATATACAATTAGCAGACCCAACCTTTTGGATAACTGTAGGAATCGACATGTTGCTTGGAGCAAGAATCTATGCAAGAACTTGACAAGATGGCAAACGACACGGAGCATTTGTTTCGCAAACAAATTACAGCATGCACCGTCACCATACATGACGCCTGTCTAAATCAAATCAAACGTTAGAGAAACTATAATATATAAATATAAATAGAGAAACTACCTACAACTCTATTGCTTACTGAGGATGGCAAATTATGTCAACATATTTTCGATAGTACTTACTTACGATTTTCCATCAACTTACCAAGAAATCTCAACTAGGGGAAGAATAGAAAAATTGTTTAAATGAGTATATAGAACTAGGGCGGATGGTTCCGGTAAATCCTCATAAAGACGATGAAGCCGTGGGTACTACACCATTTAGTCTTCAAGGATAGAACGGCCACGAAATTGAGAGTGGTCTTTGATGCCTCTGCTAAGGCTAGTATTGAAAAATCTCTGAATGAACAACTTTGGCTTGACTGGGCCAATATTGCAGCCTAAACTCTATGCTCTTGCTTAATTGGCGAAAATGTAAAATAGCCATGAATGCCGACATTGAGATGTATCGAATGATCGAAGTTCATCCAATCAAACCTATCGGCGGATTATATGGCACCATCCGGATGCAAAGAGGAAAACAGCATGCGCTCCTTTCTTAAGGCGTGGATACACAATACGAGTAGTTGACCTGAAATAGAACAGCTACTACACCTGTGTACTCGCATGACGAGAGGTGAGTGAAAACAAAAAAAATGTTGTAGTAACTCCGATGCGGGGTACTAACCGACATGCACATGTTACAGATAACATTCAGTAGGCTAAAACTCTACAACCCGGGTTACTCAACATCACACATGCAGGGGGTTTCAAGCTGAGAAAGTGGGCCAGCAACGAGCCAGCGCTACTAGCCATTGTGCCCTCGTAGGAAAGGGAACTGAAAACTACACTTACATTCACTATGGACGATTCATTCAACTCTAATGTTTTGAAATCAAAAACAGATATAGTGCAAAGCATTTAATTCGCACAGTCTGGTAACAGCAAGATTATGATTTTATAATGTTTGTGGCATCACCAGGAGTATAGTGCTCGACTTTTAGTTAAATTAAACATTCAATAATCAAAAAATACTATTACATCATGAAAGAAAACAAAAAAAAAGGATTATACTAATTTAAGATTTAAAAAAATGACGGTTATGGTAGTATATGCTTCGAGTCACGTATTGAGGAAGTGTGACTTCGAACGGATATTGTCCATTAATAGACATATAATATAATGCAGGAAAATTACTTGTCTGACAATTTACTGACCCTGGGCCAGAGCCCAGATCAGAATCTGCAATATCACTGGCCTAGGTTTCATTTGCTTTCCCAGACGCCAGCCCCTTCCGGTATTGCAAAGTCGTAGACTTATACATAAAATTTCAGGTTTGAAGTGTTTCTTTCCTTCTTACACGTTAAACCCCAAATTTCCTTGTTGATCAATTGTGAATCGATTGTGCAGAGAGCCTCAGCAATACATTGACAAATTGGGTAAATAAAGTCTGTTCCGGAACACAATTGGCAACGTTCGTTCGCCATATTGGCCTCGCAATTTTGAATTCATAAGTTTAGATAGACCTGACCTGAAAAATACCCAGATATGGATTTTCATAGGAATTGGAATAAAATTGGCGCGGCCATTTTGATTTTATAAGTTTTAACCACAAATTCTTTATTTGCCATCCTCAAAACCCTTAAGGCGCAAACAGCACCAATCCGTTCCCTACGTTTTTAAAAGCTGGAAATTCGACATTTCCATAAACTTTCCATGAGACGAACGACGTGGCGCGGTGCCACAATCAAGCAGACGGAACGTGCGGAGCGTACGGAACAGATCATAAATTCCTTATTTGCTGCCTCAAAAAACCCCAGATACCGATTTTCATTGTAATCTTAGCACAATTGGTAAATTTGCCGGTCATATAAGTTATGATTATAAATTCGTTACTTGCTACCTTAAAAACACCAGATTCTGATTTTCATGGAAACCGGAACACAATTGCTCATAATTCGGCGGCCATTTTGAAATTCGAAAGTCGGGTACACGCATACGTACATCATACAGAAACTTTCTGTTATTAATATAGACTATGTATTTATTATTATATACTATATACTAGGCACCTCCGGCGAGTTGTACTTATCTAGCAAGAGATAAGGGTGACTGGAAGCCACTGCTTTCAATACTTCCGCCGGAAGGCCGTCTGGACCTGGAGCCTTCCGTTTGCGCCTCTTGGGCTGACGGGTGGGGAAAACAGTACCCACGATATCGTCCAAATGCCTGAATTCATGGGGGACTCTTGAGGAAATGCTCCTAGCTTCTTCGTGACGATCCTGTACCCTAAGTCCACAAGGGTCCCGGTCTACAATCCACATTAGGGATGGAGTTGATGGCTTGGACTTTATGGCTTGCTTCAGAGATTTCTTGGCCGTTTGGAAGGCTGCGGCCAAGGGCAGTGGCAGCTGGACGCACATCATGTACCTGGAAAATGATGTACTGGTGGTCGTTTCTCGTGTAGTCTTCGGTCACCTTCCAGTCTACCACTCGCGTTGCCTAGCGTTCGTTGGCTAGGGAGATGTCTGGGTTGTCCCCCAATGACCAGGAGCGCGTTCAAAAACCTTACTATAGTAAACCACGAGGTAAGCTGTGGTTATGCTACATCACTTCACTTAACCACGAAAGTTTATGTTTAACCATGGAGGTTTTTGAACGCACCGTGGTTAACTACGTGGTAAAGAAAATTTAAAAAAAATTTCCATAAAATAGTGTCGGCTATTTGCCTCAATTATTTCCAATAATTATTTAGTTAAAATAATCTCACAAATCCCACTTTGATTTGTTCATTATTAACATTAAAACAAATGTCAAAAAATTGTTTTTATTCTTCTTCTTCTTAACTATCGCTAACCATGCTCCCGAGCATGGTTAAAATTTAACTACACCATGGTTAACCACGGGAGTTTTTGAACGCCAAAAAGTTATGCTCGTGGTTATGTTGTAGTTAACCACCGAGTTTTTGAACGACAAAAGTTTACCATAGTTAACCATGGTTAACCATAGTAAGGTTTTTGAACGCGCTCCAGGTCTTCTGAAGGTTGCCGTGGAACCGGTATTAAGGCCCAATTACAATGTTTGTTTGGTTTGTTATGTTTTTAAAAATGTTTTCGGACGAGCAGTTAATCGCAGAGGTGAAAGATTACGAAGTACTGTGCAACAAGGCAAAGAGTGGATATAAAAACTTTGACGTTTAAATGCGAACTGATACGTTCATTGTAATCAGTGTAGTTTCCTATCCGTTCTGATGCGTTCTTTTGACATTTCAATCCGCGTAGATCCGGTCATTGTAATTGGGCCTTTAAGCACAACCAGGCCAAGCCGAGACACCATGTCCATCACTATGAAATCTGTAATATATTAATATTATGTATTAATTATTATGTATTGTGTATCATGTATTGTGTATTGTGAATTATGTGCGTTGTTGTGTTTCTTATTTTTTTGGTACCCAAAAATAAAATAAACTGAAATGGAATATTGTTAAACAAAATTTATTGAGCCTTATCCTCCTGTAATATTAAGATTAATTTGGAAATATACATAGACTACCTGTAGAAGTTTTCACTACCAACATGTGGTCCTACGCACAGCAATTTTTTCTATTATATTTAACTTAGCAACAATAATAGGTGGGTGTAAATAAAATGAATTTTATAACATCTATATTTATTGCAGCACCCTTTTAAAATAATCATTTTTAAGATCGTAATTTTAGAGTAATTAATAATAAATTAAAAACTATGTTGTACACCCTCAAACAAGCACTAATTTATTGTTCCTCGGCAAAGAGTTATTATGAAATTAATTAATTAAGTTAATTGCCTTCTAATAAGGAGCAGTCGCGCACATTCTCCGAGTATGTACTTGATGAACCTCTACATTCACGAAGATGGAGACTTTTCCCATTTGGAAACTACTTAATTTACTAATTTCTCCTCTTAATTATTCGTGAAAATGTGCTCTTGGTATGACACCAGTTCATTATGCACTTCTAATGTCCAGTGCGTGTACTAAGCTATGGTCTATAATTTTAAACTCCAGTGATCTCATGCTGGTGGTGGCCATGTTAAATTTTACCTTAACATGATTTAAGATTTAATGTGTGTAAAATTCTAAAAAAAGACGAGCCACTCCAGAACAGCGGAAATTTCGGGGGAACGAAATATCATTTTCCACATTCAAATGGCCATTAAGCAGGAGAGAGGTGCGGCCATCAAATTAAGTTAAGGCAAACACATTCGGGTTGTTAAGGGTGACCAAAAAGAATATGTCACGGAATTTTCTGATTTTATTAGGTTTATGCCGTTCTACCGTGTGGTGTATAACACGTGCTGTGAAACTATTTTTTCTCTAAGTTTTATCAATATGCATAACAAAAGTCTCCTGTTCAAATATCGATATGCAAAAATCCTATGCGTATTGCGTGCTTCCAGTCATAATTGTATTTTTAATATACAAACGTGCATTAACTCACCTGCGTTTCTCCGGCTATTCGGGCATTTTTCCCTGATTTTTTCGTTCGTATGGGGATGTCTGAAATTAAATTCATTGATAGCTTCCTGGAAAAAAGCTGGATTCAGATACATACAGATATTTTTATGAGGTAATGCTTTTGAAGCACGCTTATAAGTGGAATTTCACAAAGGTATACACATACATACAGATTGATACTCGATTAAATGGGGGACATCTACTTTAGCAATAAATTATTGAATTGTTATTGGATAGCATTGACATTGGGGTATTTGAGAGATTGTTGTAAATCTTTTTTAATTGAAGACATTAGTTTTTGATAATTTTTATTATTTTGTTGGGGATGGATTCCTATGGTATGTTCCATCTGTTTTTGTTTTTATACAAAAGGGATTGCTGTTTCATCTAGGGCTGTTTGATCTGAGGGGGTAATTTTTTTAATTGAATTTCGTAGAGCATTTGAATATTTAATTTTATGAACGAAAAATTGCTGCGAGAAGAGAATAAATTATAAGTGATAAATTTTGTTTAAGCTTAATGGGTTATGTAATTAAATATTATAAGGATTTGTTAAGAAGGTTGTAATTGTTTATTTGAACTGTTGGTTTACTCATTTATTACCGTTCACCCTTGATCATAACTTTATTTTTAATCCAAAGTGGTATCCCAGCAAAGTTGATTCACCTCTCGGCAACTTAGATATAACTCACTTCATCCTCTAAGTTAGATTAAGGTTAGGCGTAGGGCACTGGAGAAAAGGAGTAGTAAGCTAGGAATTCAGATCCATACCGTCACATTTAGGTACCGAACAGGCACGTAGGAATGAAATTTTTTCGGGGTGGGCCAACTTGAAATCAACATACCCCCTCCCCCTCTTTATCTAAATTGCTTAAGGAAGGACTGATGATAATTGATCAAACAAGTATTAAGTTAATAACTTTAACAGTTATAAATAATTAATGTAAAAAATTGATTTTTTCTATGATAACAAAGCGAGCCGGGGTCTTTCTGGGTGGGCAGCTGCCAACCCAGCCCACCCGGTTCCTACGTGCCTACCGAATCAAATCTCAAGTTTTGAAACATTCCGCAAATCATTAAAGAAGAGGCTTCCAAATACATGGTGTCTGATATTGGCCAGAGTTGAACATTCGCAGAGAAAATGTTCGGTTGTTTCATTGATCTGTTCCTCTCCGCAGATACGGCAGTGGGTGTCAGGCGGAACTCTCAGGGTGTGTTTCTTTATCCATTCCGTAGAAGGAATAGACAGAAAATGTGTTTCTTTATTCATTCCCAAGTTTCGAATTGACAGATGAAGCGTTTCTTTATTCATTCGGAATATTCGGAATGTATTCTTTTTAAACTACCTCTTGAGGTGGAACACTTTTAGAATAAAGGGAATTAACCTTACTAATATAACATAATATAAATATATTACTGTCATAATTGTGTCATTTGGCAAGAAAGCGGCAGCCATGGCCCTTAATTATTTGTTATCATTTTTAAAAGTATTTCTAATAATAATAATTTCAGATATGGATAATAATAATTTCAAATGGACCCCAGGAGACATCAAAAGTCTAATCTTATTATAGTTTACATATAGGTCCCACAATATTTTTAAAATACACAACTCTTTTGAATAAATCACAATTTTTCTTCAGTTTGTTTACTGTCATTCCCGGTGCGTTTCTTTATTCATTCTATTCCGAATATTCCATCCAGTATTCTTTTTATTCTATTCCTTCTATGGAATGAGTAAAGAAACACACCCTCAATCTGCATGTTGCCCATTTGGCCAGTGTATCGTCACTGTCTCGACTTGTGACATGATGATAAGGTCCATCATCTAGAGCCAGCAACTCCAAGAAAATGCCTGGATATATCTTTAGCACCACTGACATATAATAATGGACTGCTCATCAGCAATTATTCCCATACAAACCGATGGCACCAAAAAGGTATAGTCGCTCGCTCATCCATAAGCCCCCAAACTGACAGAAGCACTCAGAAATAAAATCAATTAGAAAAAAATAGACGGGTATAGTGATGTTTATACCTTTTGCGTTAAATCAATTAGAAAAAAGTAGACGGGTATAGTGATGTTTATATCTTTTGCTCTTTTCCCCATAAGCCCCCGGACAGAATGTCAGTTGCTAAGACAGGCGTTAAGAACTTAAATCAGATACACATAAAATTTGCAAATTAATGAAAAAAAGGTATTTTAAAAGGTGAAAAAGTGAAAATAGTGTTTATTAATTTTTTTAAACAAAATATTTGTGTTGTTTTAATGTTTTACGTACGTATTTAAAAAAATATAAATTTCAAAAGTGATTCCGGTGTTTACATGGAGTGAAAAAAGGTTTTTAGCATATGGAACAAATTGGTGCCATGAACAATTTCTCATAAGCAGTCCATTCTATATGTCAGTGTTTAGCACGCACAGAGTTCTCCACCGGAGTGCTTCCGAGTCTCCAGTCTAGCCAATTCATCTGCCTTTTCGTTGCCCTCGATGCTCCAGTGACCTGGTACCCACTGCAGAGTGACCCTGTACCTCCCGGACAGGGAATAGAGCCTCCTTCTGGCAGTTGCCGACCAGCTTAGATGTAATACCGGCCGAGCCTAATTCTTTGATAGCCGCTTGACTATCTGATAACAGAATTTCCCTAGCTCCCGGCCTTAGATTTGACTTCATTGCCAGGCAGGCATGAAAAATTGCCAGAAGTTCTGGTGAAATTAGGTAGACCGAAGCTTTTTGCAATTTAATTGATGGGGAAAACACTCCAGTTCCGAGATCGGACTCTGATTTGAATCCGTCTGTGTACAAGACAACGCCAGGGTCCTTGTCAGGTTGGAAATCTTCCCATTCCTCTCTTGTAGTGATCCGGATATTGAGGTCACTGCCGAAATTCAATTTTCCGACCATGAAGTCGTTAGGTCCAAAGTCTAGTAATAACAAGTCTTTCATCTTCATACAAAATTTTCTCCCCGTTAGTTGTGTGCGTGCATATATGAACAGCACTGCTGAGCAAAACTCAATGCATACTTCGTGAATTCAGCGAGACAAAGCCAAATTCTCTCTTTACGAAAAAGTATGCAGAACAGAAAAGGAAAGAAAATTGAATCAGCTGTTTTCTTTCATAAATCAAAACAAACGAGCAAATATGCACCAATACATTAAGTTTATTCCCATATAAACTCATAAAAGTTTAGCTGTTTAGTTGTATGCAAACGCGTATAAAAATGTTGCATTCTCTCTCTGATAGCCAGACATCGTCATTTGAAGAGCTTTTGCATATAGCTGTTCGCCTTCCACTCATTAACTACATATATGAAGATGAAAGACTTGTTAATTTCTAGACTTTGGTTAGGTCCTGATACCAATTCCTGTGGAAGAGCGCAGTATATTACTTCGTCCATAGGTTTTCTCGACCGAGAGACCCGCTTCACGCAGCTGGAAGGTGGTACAGGAACAGGCCTATAGGTTCTATTGTTTCGCTGGGGTTCCTCGGCCTTGAGCACCTTCCAGTCGTCCATAGGGATGTCCCTGTTATGGTGCTGACGATACTCGAGCAATTTGCCCCATCCCAAACTCAATGACCATCTCTAATATTTTGGCCTCGATGTAGGTCCGGGAGTCTGCCGGTACTATAATTGGCATCGGTTAGTGCCACTAGAAGGAGGTCATTCACTACTTACTGCTGCTGCTACTGCTCATAGGCCTGTTACCCGTTGAACCTGATTATTGTTGGGCTCCTGAAATAGAAGCTTCCCGAATATGGTTGGTCTTCCGAACTTTTTCCCTATTAGTCATTAGTTGTAGGCGCTGAGCTATCTTCTCGGAATCTCTCCCTTTCAGTACTGTTTAAAATTTTGCTTTAGTGGTCTTGTTCTTCTCCCAGTTGGTACTGGCGGCCATATTCTGTGTAGTTCTTCCGAGAACGAAGAGGGCGCGATTGCAACTTCTCTTGTGGATGGATGCTTATGATTTCTGTTTCTCAGATGTGTTATTGTCACTGTGGTTGGTGACTCCTGGATTTTAAGGTATTGCACTCGATGGCACCACTTGGAGCAAGCTGAGACTCCGCCGAGGGCAAAATATTCGTAGCCCTTGGTACTAGTCCTTGTACTTTGCTGTATCGGGTCGTCTGTGCGTCTGTTTATTTTGGCTTCTTTTCATTATTATTTTTGCTTTTGTTCATATTGTTCCCAAGAATAAAATCATTGAGCCGCATACCAGTGTAAGGCATCTTGCCCGGGCATCGGCACGGATTGTTTGCGAACAGCCTGTTTATACCCACTGGTTGGCCATTCAGCTTCAGCACGGTACCTTTACACTTTGGCTTAAAATTGCGACTCAACCACCGCTTTAGTTGCTTGTGGTAATGCCTTCCAAAGTGAAGCGTTGTGTAGTGAACGAATATGTAGTTTCGCGAATTTAGAATGGTATGTTGAGATGATTTGGACATATACAGAGGATGAACGAAAAGAGATAGACAGAACAACTGTACAAAACAAGTGCGAATGGGACAGTTGGAAGGGGTCGACCTAAGTGAACATACCGCAATTAGATTGAGGAAATTTTCAGAAAAGGCCAGCTTAGGAGTACCTTAATTCAATTAATAACAAGGTACCTGCCTATATAGTCAATAATTAAAAAATTTGGCTCTTAAAATAAGACTGATTTTACTACATACTCACGACGTACACTGAAAATTGGTTACTGCACTAAAATTTCTTGTCTTAACTTGGGCCATCAATGAGTGTGTGTCCTGTCATATTCGTATTGAAATTGAGTTTGTGGCAAAAAAGAAGAACAAAAGAGGTAGGAAGAAGCGCATTGTAAATGCGTTAGTTTTCACGCAAAAATTTTAGGTTGGAAATAACTTAAAAATCGGTTTAACTACATAATAAACATGACTCATGACTAGTCTACGTTACCCCATTGAGTGCTCGGTGTTGCATTTAGCGGACGTTGGTAGTGTACCTACACAACAAGCGTTTAACGAGCTTCTTTTTAAAAGGCTCTACAACCGGGCTCCGGTCCTGGCCTCTCGCAACAAACGTGTTGTTCACTGGAAAAGCGGTGCAGCACCACACTTCAGAATACTAGAGGCTGACCATTCCCCGGTACAAAACCAAAGCAACTCTAGAAGTGCACTATAATAGCACTTGCAGTGCACTTCTAAAGCCGCTCCAGCCCCACAGCGAAAGATTATGACAAAATGCGACTGCAAAGCAAATCAACCTCCATTACTCTAAAATACGGTGCTGCATCACCTTACATTGGACGATACATTGAACGATGGCTGGTTCCGTTTCCCGGGTGAAGTTATTAGCCTCACACCAACCTTACTTGGAAGGGGCTATACCGATCATATTAGCCTATCCTGTCTCATAGGATAGTTACCAGTGGCCACTGCTAGGAGATTATGATCGCGCTTCCATCAGTCCGAAATAGTTGCGGTATGTCCATGTTATACTACAAGCTAGTCCCCCTATTCCGCTGATGACTGACCACCTTCGCATTCTTTTAGATCTTCTTTTTTAGGTAGTTTTTTTTTTTTTTTTTTTATTTGATAGTCTAAGCTTAGGTGTCATCCTTTGTACTACTAGTTCGTCATGTCGTACACGTCATGGTGCAATGTCTAGTAGTAAGCTTAGCTCGAAGGATAGAGAGAAAGATAGGATAGATTAGGGGGAATCGGGTGGGTGTTGGAGGAGATGGTGGTGAACCTTGCGCTTGAACTCTTGGGTGTTGTATGAGCTCGGAAATACTGACTGAGGTAAGTTGTTCCACAGTCGCGTTGTTCTTGTTATAAACGAATTTCTAAATCGGAGTGTGCGCGAAGATAAGGGCTGTAGACTATAAGGGTGGGCCGAGCGGGCAAGTCTTGTGTTGCGGGAAAAATGTTGCCGTGGAGGCATGAGGTTACTTATTTCAGTAGAGCAATCGTTGTGGTAAAATCGGTAAAATTTTGCAAGGGCTGCTACGTTCATCCCAGGCATTGCGATGCTTGTTTAGCGATTTGGAATATGTGGTTATTCCACCGCAGATCTTCGGATAGTATTATGCCTAGGATGTTTAAAGACGGTTCTGCCGTTAGGTTTTTATTGTCCACTGAAATAGAAGGAGGGTCGGTGGAGGTTTTATTAGAGATGAGACAGTACTTCGTTTTGGATGCATTGAATTCGACACGGTTCTTGCGGCCCCATTCAAGAATTCGTTCGATGTCCCTGTTGATTGAAATGGACATGAGATTGCGATAATGCAGACAAGGTCTGGCGCGTGCTTGTCCTACAGTATCGAAGCCATAGGAGTACCGTAGTGTACTGTCGTCGGCAAAGCAGTGGAGTGGGTTTGAAGGGATTGAGAGCAGGTCATTTATAAAAATTAGGAAGAGAGCTGGTGATAGAATTGAGCCCTGGGGAACACCTGCGGAGATGGTGTGGGGGTCGGATTCGACGCCATCCAATACTACCTTGATTGAACGGCCAGAAAGGAAGCTCTTAATCCAGTTCCTTAGAACGAAGTCAATACCAATAGCCTGGAGTTTAGTTAACAGAGCGGGGTGCCACACTCTGTCAAAAGCCTTGGAGATATCTAAAGCAACCATGCCAGATTCACCAAATCGGTGTATACTTTGGTTGAGGTGTTCAGTTAGGCAAACAAGGAGGTCGCCAGTAGATCTTTTTGGTCTAAAGCCGTACTGTTTGTCATTTAAGATTTTGTGGTGTTCAAGATATCTTAAAAGTCTCTTGTTTATTATTGTCTCCATCACTTTGGAGAGAATAGAAGTAATTGCTATGGGCGGTAGTTAGCGGGGTCACTAGCGTCACCTTTTTTTGGTATGGGCTGAACATGGGCCAGTTTCCAGGAGTCGGGATAGACTCCGGAGAAGTAGGATAGGGCGAAGAGTTTGCGCAGAGGTTTAGCCAAAGGTGAGGCACATTTTTTAAGAACCATAGGGGGAATATTATCGGGGCCAGTGGATTTATTGGAGTCAAGCTCTTTGAGACACCTATACACTTCACGAGTTCTGAAGAAAACTCCGTCCATTGAGTGGGTGGAACACTCGAAGGCTGGTGGTTGTATGTCAGCATAGGGTAAGGAAGAGTTTTCGGCGAACAGAGATGCAAGTAAGTCGGCCTTGGGTTTGCTTTCTGTTATCACCTGCCTATTGTGGATGAATGGAGGCGTTGAGTGTGAGGTAAAATTCTTCCTGATGGAGGTTACCAAGGACCAAAAATTTTTACTGCCAGCAGTGGAGTTAATGAGTTTATTTCTCAGCCTGTCATCGTATAATTCCTTGACTTTCCTGATGGTGGATTTACAGGAATTTCTCAACCTGATGTACTCACGTCTAGATAGTTCGCTCGGAGAATGTCTGTACTCTCTGTAGGCGGCTTCTTTAGTTTCATTAGTTTCATTTCATTCATGCATTCCCTATTAAACCATCCATGCTGCCTAGGCTTTATGGATTTGGAAGAATGAGGAATGAATAGGTGCATACCAGCCAATATAATGTTGGTAATACAGAGGGCAGCAAAGTTGACATCGCGGTTCTGGAAGCATAGATCCCAGTCGGTAGATTGAAAAAAGCGAATCAGCCCCCACCAGTTGGCCTTCCCATAATGCCAAACGGTTCTCCTAGGAGCTGGCGTAGTTAGGGTAGGAGATCGATATGGGAAGTGGGCGCTGATTAGACAGTGATCTGAGTTGCCCATAGGAGAGTCAATTTCGACGGAGTATTTTGTTGGGTGCGAGGTAAGAAAAAGATCAAGGAGGTGGCGTCCTTGACCTGCAGTGTCAGGAATACGTGTAGGACCGTTGACAATTTGGTATAGGTTATTTGTCTCAGCAAAGAGCTCGGCATCCCTGCCAGAAACACTGGTGCCATTTGAGTAATTCAGCCAATTTGCGTTGTGAACGTTGAAATCACCCGCAACAATGATCTCACAGTCCGGATGGGAGGATAAAAAACCGGAGATACGTTCAGAGATAGCGTCAAATGCTAAAGAGGAAGCTTCATTACTGATATTAGGACTCCTGTATAGAAAACAGAAGAAAATGACGTGCTTTGGAAGTAAAATTTTTAGACCGAGATGGTTGAAATCAGGAGTTGTACTATTGTACACCCTCTGGAAGGCTACGTCTTTCCTAATATAAATGGCAATTCCCCTATGGGGGGAGAGGTTGTGCACTAATGTGTACCCAGAAACCTGGAAACGATCTAAATCATCGTTAGGTAATATTTGGGTTTCACTTAGTGCGAAGATTGGGGGAGAAAAAACACAGAGATGGCACATCACCGAATAGAAATTCGCTTGCAGCCCACGGATGTTGGTGGAGTCAATACAAAAATTTTTGTATCGAGGCTTAATGTGCACAAGGTCAACCTCCATCGTAACCGGCACTGCCGTTGTCATGACCATCGGGGCTATCGGGATACCCCTTGCTGGAGTGTTATGCCTCCTAACGCAAGGAGAATCCCGTCAGCTGACCGATACTGGCACTGACGCCGGCAGTTAATAATTATGGCCTCTTCCATTTACTTAGCAATATTTCTTCGTTCCATATCTGCTCTAATATAGGATGTAATATCTCTGATAATACTTCAATGTTGGCTTTGAACAATTCAGCTGAAACTCCATCTGGGGCTTCTGTTTTCTTATTTTTTAGTTTCACCGAGGCTTTTTTGTCCACTTTCAGCGTTGGTGGGTTTATATTAAATGACATAATGGCATCCAATAATTGGTCATAAAAACATTACAGCAGAGGCGCCCCTAATTCCTTTAGATATCTATTTAACTGACATACCATCGAACTACTGTAACCCACTGTGGTGAAATGTTTTGAATGGACATCCAAATGGTTATTTTTATGTGTTAAACACATGCGCGTAACCACACTCTTCTTCTTCTACACCATTCACAAAGCTGGGGTAGTTATATTTACATAGAAACTGTGAAAGTTCCATGGTAAAAGCTGCTGCAAAGTGAAAGACCAAAAGCCGGTCCCCAAGTCTAGCCGGCGGAGCTCTAGGTAGATTCTACACGGAGGATGCCGGTTGTTGGATTTTTCAATGAGTAATCCACCATCCTCCAAGCACACGCTATATTGCTACAGTGTGTGTGCTAGTGCAGAAAAGCTATTCAAGCATAGGCCGGAAAAACAAAAAGACTCCAAAAACCGGCGGGGAATTGAAGAAAATGAAAAGGGAAAATCATTGTTCGTGGGAACAACTACATCAGCACTACAACTACAACAGCTGAGTGGCAGCAGCAGGCCCGGCTGGTGGGCATTATAAAAACGAACCAGATTTCTCGGTAGATTTCAGTCCAACTCCATATTTGTTGCATTGCGGACAAATCGACGGAACTTCTTGAGAAAGCTTTTCACTAGAATCTTTTAAAAATAATAGTAATAAATAATTAAAACAGAAATTTCAATTAAAATATATTTTTGCAGTTTTGTGTCTGAATACAAGTGATATTTCAGTGTTCTTAAAATAAAAAAAAACATTTTTAAAAAAATTCAAATTTGGTGCTTTTTAATTGAATCTTTTCGAATCAAGCAATTGAAGAGAAAAGATTTAAAACATATTTTATTATAAATAAATAAAAAGGAAAAAGCTTGCCTTCTTTTAACTAACGTGCAATTAGTGCCGGTTCTTCATATCTTTTTTAACGAAAACAACAAAAGCCTAATTCAAAATGGTGAGTTCGTTAAACGTTTTATTTTATTTGAAAAAAAAAAAAATTTAGTTTGAATAATGTTTTATTCGTTTTAAAAAGGAAATGATTCTTTATTGCTTAAAATAGGGGATGATGTCATATTGGATTACATATTCAAAAAGGGTTCATTGGTCTGTTCTTTGTACTTTTCGATTCATTTCCGATAGGAATCCTTTTTATGGTGTAAAAAACATAATCGTTGTTATCGACTATGAAGATAGCGGTTTTTGGCTCTGAATTCTTTCGGACAGAACCGACCGATTAACGCGAAATTTGGACAGTAAGTAGGTAGGAGCTCAAGGAACAAAAATTATGATGTGTTGATGTGTGCTTTTTCTCTGGGGCGGAATGTCACACCTTTTAGGGGGTGGAAATTGGCACACTCAAAATATTTGCAGAAATCGATAGAGGGTTGGATCGAAAGCAAAAACTGTTATATACATGTTCTTCTATAAATCAGTAGTTATTCGCGATTGAAATTGTTGATTTTTCATCTAATATCATGCATGTTTTCGAGTGGTTTTTCATGAATAACTTAAAAACCTTGCGTTTTTGGAAAATAAAAAAAATATTGTAGACAATATGAATGTATTAATATATATTTCTGTAGATGAAACACAACTCGAGTTATGAGCAGTGAAAGATGATATTTTGCTCGCCGTAAACTGAGCCCGCACTATTCCTCGTTAAACAAAGATAAAACGACGAATTTTTGGGTAACACTTATTGGAGGTCTGTGAAGTTGGCAACACGAAATGCGAATTTTGGAAAAAAAATTTTCTTTCGTTGTCCATCATTTGTCCAAGTTTGTCCAGCAGTTATTTTTATTTGTCCACCCACTCATTGATTATAATAACTTATAGAATTTTTCAATTTTGCGCTTTTTTGTGTGTTCGTTTTTGGACATACAAAAGGCGCATTTCGAAATTCGTATTTATGTATTTCTATAACAATAGAAATTTCAATTTTATTCTGAACAGCCGACATCAATAGGACACGAAATACAGAAAAAAAAAACAAATTGATCCACCCCTCGGAGAAATAACAATTGCAACTAAATTACTTTGTCGAAATTTTTTCGACACAGCGTGGATTTCGGCGAATCGGCTACATAATCTAATGGCTACACTTCGGAGTACCAGTTATAAGTTCAAAAAATTACGAATTACGTTTGCCATGCTAGAATTCGTATGTCCATGGACAGAAATCGTTTGTCCAGGCACAGATTCGTTTGTCCATGCCAGAAATCGTTTGTCCAGGCATAGATTCGTTTGTCCATGCTAGAAATCCTTTGTCCATATACAGAAATCTTTTGTCCAGGCACAGATAGGACAAACTGCAATTAATAAACGCAATGTGATGAAAATATATGTTTTCGTAACCTAAAAAAAAGTTAAAGCAATTTTAGCCTGGAGCCCTATTTCACCCCCACCTCGCCGATAACAAAATATGCCTCTCTCGCCATGAAACTACTTTTGGGGCACTCAAAAATCACCCTAAGTGCCTGGAATTTTCTTGGAGCGCTGCTGCTACTCTGGAGCCCATCACTAAACATTTACTGGAAATTTAATTCAATATTAATGCACCATTCCAAAATTTAAAGTGGTTGAAATTTTATTTTACAATTTCTTAATATGGGGTAGTTTTTAAGGTACAGACTTTGCAATGAATTAGATATAAGAATATAAACAAAGAGGGGACTGTAATTTATCATAAATGCACGAATTAAAAATTGAAACTGTTAAAAACTAATTTTCTTCGATGGCTCTACAGCCCATTTCGAGCCTTGGCCCCCATCAGCTTCTTCCTCCAGACGTCTCTCTGCTCCGCAGCTTGCCGCCAGTTTCTTGTATCGTTTTGCTGCATCGCCCTTGACATTGTCGTCCCACCTTGACCGTGGTTTGCCAACTGGTCTTTTGCCATCTGGTAGTAGATTCAGGGCTTTTTTTTGTATCCTTGAGTCATCCATTCTTTGGACATGAACGGCCCAACGTAAACGCAGTAGCTTGGCATGTGTTGAGAATTTACACTCTTTGAATAGATCGTACAATTCGTGATTGTAGCATTGTCTTCATTGGCCGAATATCCTTCGGAGAACCTGCCTCTCGAATATATTCATCTTGTCGGCGGATTTCTGGGAGATACTCAATGCTTCACATCCTTACGTAGCTACCGTACGTATAATGGTTTGGTAGACTCGTATTTTGGTTTTTCTGAAGATGTCTCTGGATTTCATTACTGGCAGTAGTGAGAAGAATGTTCTGTTTGTGGCGTTTATTCTTCTTTGTACGTCTATCGTTTTATCGTTGTCTTCACTGACTGTAGACCCCAGGTAGTTAAATGCGTTTACCCGTTCGAAGTTATATTCCCCCAAGTGGTGTTGTTATTTCTTCTTCTTCTTTCCACCCTTGACTGAATTAGAATCTTACTCTTGTCGGCATTTATTTGCAGCCCTATATGTTTGGGTCCCTCTTCTAATTCTGTGAATATTTCTCTAAGGTATGACATTGATCTGGCAAGACAGTTTATATCATCGGCATATCCTGCCAATTGTTTTGATTTGTTAAGCAGGGTTACGTTCGCATCAATGTCTACTTTGCGAATTACTCCTTCTAGGCATAGAATTAGAGATTAAATAGCATGGGTGCCAGCCCATCGCCCTGCTTTAAGCCTTGCTTGACTGGGAAGGACTCCGTCAATTCCCCGTGTATTCTGACTGTACACCTTGTATTTTCCATTGCCATTTTCGTCAATTTCACTATCTGGGGTATGTTTACGTCCAGCATTGTCGCATACATTTTTTCCGTGTCGAAGTTTGAAGTCGATGAAAAGTTGATACACGTCGATGTTGTATTCCCTGCATTTTTGGAGGATTCGCCTTATTGAAAAAAGTTGATCCATCGTTGGTTGACTTATTTCTTCTGAATCCAGCATGGTATTCACTTATTGCAGCTTCTGCATAAGGTTCCAGTCTGGCCTTAATTATATTGGTCATTATTTTATGTACTGCTCTTAAAAAATATATGCCTCATTAGTTTCCACAGTTGAATCTGCCTCCTTTCTTGTGTATTGGGCAGATAATGTTTTGTTCCCAATTCAATCTTACCAAGAGGGGATAATATAAGCTTAATTACCAAATTTCATAAAAACCTTTGCGGTTCGAAAGAATTCGGAGGTAATACACTATTTTTACAGGTAACCATTGGACTATGAATTCTTTTTGATAAAAAATGTGTTTTTTGGATAAAACTTTATCTAAACTCGTTTATCATCCGTCTATCACTATTTTGAGGATGGTATACATTTATTAAGCACATTTTTTAATAAAGTTCAAATTTTAATTTTTGAAAGGAATTTCATCCAAGTACCTACCAAAAACAATATATTTTCCCTCATATTTCATATATATTTCAATGAGTCATTATTATACGGTATATGCGTAACAAGGGAAGGAAACCCTATTGGGGTGGAAGTGGAAATGTACACGAATGAAGTGTATCAAGTGACCGATTGAAACGTCGAACTTTGATTTTCAGGGTTTCAGAAGTACTTCGTCCAATAGTTTTTTTTTTCATATTGGTATTCATGCCCTTTGAAGTTGTCTGTCGATTTGAGTCTGTTCCACAGTCGTCCCCAGCTCAGACTTTTTATAAATTTTATATTGAAATATACCCGTTCACATTGCGGGAATTTAAAGAGTTAACAAAAACCCGTAAAAGCTATTTTAGGGTTTATGATTATTACTTTCGCAGTTATGAACAATTTACCATAGTTTGTCACGTTTCTATCGCAATTTTAGTTTAACTAAGCTCCACAATTATTTACTACGATCCTGTTAAATCACCTTCCTGAAAAAGGGCATGCGCCCAACCATTTTGGTCGCCTGATTGAAATAATTAAAGAGGGGATTGTCGCCTGCCAGTGGTGAAAATTTGAAAAAAAGGACGATTAATTGCCAAATAAACGAATATAATCCGCAGATTTTATTTGATAGCTTTATAGGGAATAAAATTCCCTCCCTTTGACATAAATCAGCCATAACATTTCTTCATACATTTTCTTCGTGTGCAAAAGTGTATTGGATTTGGATATCGAATGAATTGCAGCATGTAAAAATAAAAGCAGTCTCAGCTCGTTATCCATAGAAAGGGTTAAGAGCCCTTTTGGATTTTCAATAGCACGAGGGTGTTGTATAACGTGTCCCGTTGGGGGATGAATGCCTTTTTTTGTGTTGGCAGAATCAAAATGTCAAGCTAAGAGGAGAGATGGAGTCGCTTTAGTGGTTGTACTTCCAGCTGGATGCAGAGGTTATAAGTATTTGATAATATTAAGATGCACGAAATATAGTTGTATTGGAGTTGTGCATTGTTAGCGCCATATTAGGGAGGCATTTACTTGAGGGTTCGTATATAGTGTAATATTAAATGCCGGCAAGTAAAAGGAATTTTGTAATTTGAAAAAAATGTGTAATATTAAATGAATAGAATTTTGCCTTTGTTAGTTGAACAAGGGTGTGTGCTTTTTTGCATATTTAATTTTTATTTGGTTCATGTTCTAAAAACAAATTTAGAGAATTTAGATCTTGACATACTCCTTTTTGTATCAAGCTTGATAGAATAAAAATTGTTCTGTTCTTTTAGCATTCTTTTATGTGAATAAGGTGTGGCTGATGTACGATTGTTTTGATTTAGAGACATACTCCTTATAAAGGCATTGTCATTGCACAAAGTGCTCTGTATCCGTTCTGGGTTATTAAACATTTCATGTTATTAATTGAATGGTTTTTAATGCTTCATTTTTCTGTGATTTCAATTATTAACAAATCTTTAATAAATTCATAATATGATTTTTTAAAATATTATTGAAAATGAAACAAAATTAACTTATGTGTGATTTCTTGAATCGATTCGTGATTGATATTAAAATTTTACTTTATTATCGAGAAAAAATATCTTTTCTCAACGGTTCCTTTGTTCTTATAGCACACTAGAAATTCTATTGATGAATAGCTATTACATTTCTCTAAGTCTCAGCCATGGGATCGAGCCAGGTATGGCCTATACTTTTTGTATGTTTTTTTTTCATAATTTAGGGGTCGTCCATAAATAACGTAAGGCGCCTTTTGCGATTTTTCGACTTCCCTCCCCCTTGGTAAGATGCCGTGAGATTTGGCTCGACCCCCTCCGCCCGCCGGATCTCACGTGAGATTTTTCAACTTTTAAAAAATCCCTGGTATTTACACTAAAATTACGTATTTACTGGCGTAACCACAGCAAGTTGGGCCTTTCATTAGAATATGCAACTGTAGGAAATGCCCTTGTCTATAAAATCCGTGTACGTAACCGTAGTGAAATGTGGGTCAGTCGGCTGTCAAATTGGGTTAGTTGACTGCCAAATTATATCTGCTTTGTTTACATTAAGATGAAATGTCAACAGCTGATTAGGATTCGAAGTGACGGCGTGTAAGATTTTATTTGAGATAACTGATAGATAACTGATCAGCAGAGTCTCCTCCTCTATTCCACTTGCTTTTCCACTTGTCACACGACTACCAAAACGTGAGCACTCACTCAACAAGAACGTTAAAATTCGGCGTGTGCTTTCCTGTAGTTCTATATTCTAAGAGAGTCGCGTGTTCGGCTGGCCGGTGGCAGCTAAAGGCCCATTCAGAAACGGCAGCAGCAGCGGCAAACTGTTCCTGTTGGCTAATGGTGGTCATATGACAGCAAAAGCAGCAGCGATTGCTAAGAAAACCAAACTTACTGCCGCTGCTGCTGCCGTTCCTGAATGGGCCTTAAAGGCCGTATCAGATCAAATTTTTGAGCAGCGACAGCAGCAGCGGAAGAGGCAGCATGCTCCTTCTTGTATCAGATTCGTTGTAGGAGCAGCAGGCAGCAAACGCTTTTGACAACTAAATTTTTAAAGTTGTGAAGTGAAATGTCAAAAAAAGCTGCCTTGATGGGCAGCAAAGTAAGGATTAGGAATGAACATTCAGTGCTGCTTCTGTGGTCATGTGACCCGCTTTGACCAATAGAAACAGTTTGCTGCTGATATTTTTGTTGCGCTGCTTTGGATCTGATACAGCCTCAACAATTGAGGGGCTACTGTGCTACTTTCTGGAGCGGTTATGTGTAAAAATTTTGGTGGGATTTAGCCATATATATTAAGGCCCCCATTTATACACAGGCTGCCGGCAGCCTGTGGCTTGAATGTTTTCATTTTCACCTTGAGGCCAAGTAACACCATACACTCACCGGCCGCCAACTGTATGTCCAAGAAAACTGGCAAAAATCTTTCTGTGTGTTGGCATATATCGTCATTTCGTGCCTGAAGATCTGAGCTTCTATTCACTCTCCAGCCGTGAATTTACGGCAAGAATTCATACCGTATCCAGTCGGAAAGGAAAATAAGGCGCGAAAACCGTTCGCGTTTGTTCGCGGTTGTTCACGACGTGAGTCAGCAGCCGCTTTGAAATTTTCGTTGAGGCCGTGAACGTTTTTGCACTTGAATTAACAACCTGCTATGCTAAGCTGTCGTCTTCGCCTGTATGTCTGTAGGGAATTATGACTTCACCTGCATGCCACGGCCTGTCAGGCGGATACCTGAATTATCATCCTTCAGTCAGACTGGGTAATCTGCGGCCATCGTGGGGTCGTGCCGGCCATTCTGGTCTGAAAGGCCACTGCCTACCGGCGCCCTGAATGGGGGTCTTTAGTGGAAAAATATGTTTTACTTAGTTTAACCCAGCTTTCTCGCGATTTTACACTGTTTTCTTGAAAAAAAAAAAAAAATACGTGATATTTACCGTAATCCCCCTCTCCCTACATGAGATTGGGTGAGACTCGGCTCGACCCCATACCCCCCTATACGCCTCACGTAATTAATGGGCGACCCCTTAAGGAAAAAATAGTCGGGGTAAACAAAGATACATTCTTAAAAGCAGAAGTTTCTGTTGTTTTGGCTAAACTTGTGCGAAATGTATGTTTCATTGTTTTGACCTTTATCATTGCATGCAAGCTACTACAGGTACTTTAAAACTAATCAATTATCAGAGTCAGCCGGATATTGATACACAAATATAAAACTAGCAGCATTTTCCAGGGGTATTTAAACTGCGTTAATTCCAGGGGTATTTAAAGTGCACGAACTTGTTTTTTTTCAAAGGTGTTGTTACTTGCTAATTCAGATTCAATTAGAGATTCTATTCTTACCTCATGGTATGATACCGCAGCAGCGATTTCTGTCCCTTTTTCCTTTTTTCTGTCCCTACAACAAGGATCTGTATGGAGTATGTGAACAATGTGCCAGCTTGGCCCTGTGTTCTTCATGTTGCCCCATTCTAACATAATAATGATAACAAAAACGCCCCCAGTCATCTTTCAGCCCCAGGCTTCGCAAGATGTGGTGGCATGGATCGCGTATGGGGGCCTTAAGAAAAACCAAGTTTGACTCCTCTTCTTACAATTTGATGGTTAAAAATTGAATAAAGAAAAAGTCGGGTATTTGACGTATAATAAATAAGACAATCAATATTTCAAACTATGTACATATACTATTTTTCTTCAAACTTACTGAGCTTCATCAATTTTCCCCAAACATCAATTACTTCAACTAAATGGCTTGAAGTTTCTGAATTACAACATAGTAAAGACATTTCTATCCATTATCCACTTAATCTAGAAATACAACTAACATGTTTCGATGTTACTAAAGAAACCAATTACCCATTTTTTTCAAATGAAATTGACCGTTTTCCGACTATTTATTCCCCAAGTCTATTGTAATTACATTTTATTTCAGGACCATTTACAGAAAGCGAAAATTAAAAAATACTTTAAAAGATATTACGTAGTTTTTGGGATGCTTTTACGCTGTATATTGAACATCACAAAAGCGCTTCTAAAACGTTCCATAAAAGCACAAAAGGCAAAGGAAAATTTTCTGTCTGAAATGTTATCTTTTGCCTTAATCGATGTTTTGTGTGTGTAAATCGTGATGGAATTGGAGGTTGGGTTAAAAAACGCAAGCCCCAAAACGATATAGACATTATTAACGCTGAAAATTTCCGGTGCAATTTAAAAGGTAGTTTTGATAAAGGAAGACTTCGATTATGAACAATTTTAGACGACTAAATTTTGGAATAACTGAAGCATCTTATTGGAACGACACAGCAAAAAAACAGTCAAAGGCATTACTGCTTTATGAACCATGACATGACAACATGGAATCGGAATTTTCGAGAATACAATATCCCAAAGAGCCCCTCTGCTGGTACAAAATCAAATTATATCCATGGAAAAACATCAACAGAAAAAAAGAACACACTACCTTCTTCCTGCGGAGCGTATCGCTATAAATAAGTACATAAGAAAATCATTTCTCGTGACACTAATTGCTGGCTTCGTAGTGTGTTTTGGTGCTTCGCCTTGGCTACCAATCCTTCAACAATGAACAAAATCCCCCCAAAAAAGATGAAGTAAAGAGCACACAGATCGTTTGAATATGGCAAAAAATAATGATGAGTAAACATTAACCTAGAGAAATCTTCGAACATTTTACGAGCTTCAATAAATTTAATGTCTTATTGTTTGGCCGTCTCCATCATCAGAATCTTGAAGACGCGTTTCTTTCGATCCAACGCGAAGCAAACAGTTGGTAAAACGTTGACATTAAATGATTTCTGCATGAATTATTTTTGATTTTGAGGCCGATGATAATGACTATGCCTGGCTGTCTCGCAGTACACTGGTAAGATCAAGCCCAAGTTGACAAGATCATTATTTTCCATGCATGGCGAGATTTTCTTGGGTGTTCACGAGCTGTTATCAAAAGTGTCACACAACTGTGGAAGATTAGTCATTTGGGGGCTAGACGCTAGACATCTCAATTATTCATTTTTAAATATTTCCTCTCCCATGGAGATTGACAATTTTGATAATGCGAACGAATGGAATAAATGCGGTGGATTCTTTCCCTTCTTTTGTGGAAGGTGCTATTTTGAGAAAGGAAATGATGAATTGCTAGCATTAACGTTCAGGGAAACATTGGCAATTTAGCATCATATCTGATGCTTTGCAAATGTGTTTTTTTTTCAATTTTGATTTAACACGTTGAATGCCATTGGGGTTGACCAGCACTGAGTTTGTTCGTAGCGCCGGCCGTGGGGGTCACCGGCGAAGATTACCAGTGCCGTAGCTACTCTCTTTTGCGTGGTGGGGCAAAGCAATTTTACTAAATTAACGCGGAAAGTGTCACTTGGAAACAAGTTTGTACCGAGTGCTGGCTGTACCCCTACACTAGGAAAGGAAGTATAGTATATTTTTATTGATATTTAGAAAATCTATCTCGTCACTCTGCTTAGAACAAAATGAAAGGTGCCGAGTTAAGTGCCGCACATAAGAGAAAGAGAGCCCCGAATGAGAGAGACAAAATTAATAAGTTACCCAAACTAATACAGAAGTTAAAAAAGAGGACATCCAGCTAATCGAAGAATCACCAAAAGACACACGAAAGTTTTGCATAAGAAAGTGCGGGCTTCCTTAGTTGGTCTAGTTCTGTCAAGCAGGCCACTTTGAAAACTTCGACAAACCCTTGTGGGAAACAGAATTCAATGCCGATGAGACAGACCCTGGTTTCTGGGACAGAAAAAATGTCAATTTAATACATGTTTGGATCAAAAATGGTCCATTGCGATACCAAAATCTTGACGGCAGTTTTTCAAAATATGAAAGAATATATAAAGAGGTCTAGATACGCATCCGCAAAGATAAGGGAGCTACGATATGGCATGGATATGACACGTGATTGACTACTCTATTCGCCATAAACTGGGTTTGTATTTTGTTTCGTCCATTTGTTTCGTTTATTGTCCAGTCTTGATTTTTGCTAACGTCGGTTTCAATGATTAGAAGCATAACAATTTAATTGCAGAGCACGAAAATAGTATAGAATATCAGAAGTTCATGACACCCTATCTTAGCATCTCTTGGCCTGGCCTTCCGAGGAGATGATAAAGTAATTGGATCGTCAATAATTTGGAGCTCGATTCGTGCTCAGCGTCCTCGATAGCCCCCGAGTATAAATTTAGGGTTCATTTCGTTACACATTTTCCGAGATTTTTAATTTAATAACTAATGTTACATTAATTGTTCATAAATATTAGACATTTGTCAGACAAATAATCGATAAAACCATATGCACACCCTCAGACATGGAACACTTTCCAAAAAAATGGGTCATTTGGTTTTACTGCAAGAAAGTCAGTTTTGCTAAAATCCCGAGTAAAAACAAAAAATGGTCTTAAAATTGGTGAAACATATTCCTCTTTTTTCAATCATACTCCAATTTTCCCCTAAAATATAATATAACTCAACACGCTTCACACATTTCACGCAAAACAAACTGACGACTGGCGAGCTCGTTTCTTTTATACATCGATTATCTTTGAGTAGGATAAATCGAAAGGACCATTGTACATATTATGAAAATGATCAAGCTCCCATAAAGCATATTCAACAATACATGCAGATTCTTTTTAGCTCGAATTCACCGTCGAATGTCCGCCCGTATGTACAGCTCAGTTCTTGGCCATTTAAATTGGTCAAGTTTCGGGGTTTGTGAGGCTGTATGTTCTCCCTTTAAAAAGGTTAAAACCCCTACGGCCATCATATGCCCCTTAATAGCCAAACGACCGGTGTTCGCCCGTTGCATCTAATTATCGGCACACATACAGATATCTCCGTGTAAAGTAAAGAAACCTACTTGTGATGAAGGAATACCCGTGCAGACCTAGATTACAGGGATGCCAATTTGGGGAGAAAATGCTGAATGGGTTTTTTAGAGGCTTTTATTTTCGATTGTCGTTAAATTTTGTTCCTTCTTTTTCTAGTGTTTCGATTTCATATATAAGAAAAACGTGTGGGGCAATGCAAAGGCGTGGGGGGGCTAAGCCCCCCCCCCTAGCCCCCTGGTTGCTACGGCCCTGAAGATTACTAGAAACATTCGAGTAAATGTTCGATGGTTTTAATTTTTTCAAATATCACGTTACTGAAATGGTGTAAAGAAACGAATGCAATATAGAGCAAACGGAATTATAAGTTTTAGTTATACAAGGTGCGGCAAAAGTCCGGCAACGGTTCCATACTTCCTGAAGGGTAGGTTTACGTGAAAAAAGTTTGCAGCAAAAGTTGCTCAATTTGTAGGGTGGAATCGTTTGAATACAAAACTTACTCCGCGTAGGGATGGGGTGAATCTAAAATTTCAAATGGCAACTCCAATTCCAATTTCGGATTTGATATTTCTCTTTGGAGAATCATAATCCGTGAGAAAAAATTGGAGTTGCCATATGAAATTTTAGATATACTAGAGCGCTGTCGTTTATTATTATAATATAGAGTAATAATACGGAGAACTCTGCCTTTGTATACTGTTGTATAGATCAAGGGTGGGCAACATTTTTACAACATGGGCCAGAATAAATATTAGGTTTTTCACGCTGACCGTAGTAGTCAATTAACACTTTAATGTGACCTGTAATTATTATAGAGTTGAGCTGGACTTACACGAGGCAGTACATTTGCCCCTTACACGGTGGTAAATTGTACAGAGGCCTCAATGTTTTGAAGGGTTACAGTTCAAAAATAATTTACTACTGGTATATGAGAGTGTATCGAGATAAATAGGGCGCGTGATTGTTGTGGATTGTAGTAGAGAGATATTTCTTACATACACAAACCTAAAAAACCGGTTTGTGTATGGGGTAATAGAAGAAATTATGGCTAGTCTATCATCTTGGGGGGCAACTTTCACCATGCATCATTTCTTTTTTTTATCCGGATACACAAATAGGTTTTATAGGCAAGAGGTCGCAGGGGACCATACATCGTTCTCGGGGGCCTGAAAAAACTATGAGAGTTTCTCTTTCTCATTGTATCGTTTTTGTATAACTACATAGGTATCACAATAGTCAGGCGTCATATGTCCCCTTACTTTTACCTCAGAAAATTTGGAAGACCTATCCTTCCATTACAGTAGCGAGTGATGGATAGTGTAATTTGCGCCAATGGATGTAAGTTTTAAAATTAGTACTAATTTATGAACATATTGTACCTGATGCTATGTGCGTTTAATCTAGACGAATTACATTGAAAAATATTTTTTTATAACTTCTTCTAAAGATCTCGCGGGCTGGATGAAACCTTTTCGCGGGCCGTATATTAGCAAGATAAAGGGGGTGTTGTAATTCAGTAGATTGCTCCACTATGATTCTCAAAGTTTAAATATGTTCTACGCAGAGGCGTTCGATCTTCTGCGTCTCCAGTTGACGGATTTTGTTAGGTCCCTTTTTTGGTATTTTGGCTATGCTACCTTCCGTCCCATCCTCCGGAAAGGTAAAGGTGTTTCATGCTAGTTCCAGGATTGGCTGTAGAGCAGCTGCGGGATGCAATCTTTTCCAGCAGTCTTACTATTGGTCATTGCTGAACTGCGGTTACCATTTCTGTCTTGGATGGTGCACGAATGGTGATTCTTATTGGCGGTGTATTGTTTCTGTTTTCTTCAGGTTCCTGTAAAAATGAACCATTCAGGCGAAGAAGTAATCTCTTCATATTTGAAGTTACTCCTCGCCTTTGCACAGCAGCCTTCCTTCAGCAGCGGTTTCCAAAACTGTTGGGTGCATATAGCTGAAGGGGGTATTTCAACTTGACATTTTTTAGCGGACTCGACAACTCTGACATTTTTAGCCGATTTCGATCATGAGTCGCGCTGAAATTGTAGCACTTTACATTGAAAACGATCGTTCAATTGTGAAAATTGTGCGGCTTATCGTTAAATAATATGGGGGCCTTCAGACAACGAAACTCGTAGTTTGGTGAAGAGGGCCGTGGGGGTCACCGGTGACCTCAGTAAAATAAATGTGTCGCGAATGATGGCACCAATTACTTGCTTCCAAACGTGGAATATAAAAATATAGCTAGCAGTATTTCTTAGGTAAAAAAATATAGCAAAGTTTGACTCTTTCTAGTTAGAACAATGCACTCATAATTCAAAACTAAAATTTTTAAAGCACTATTTTGATATTTTCTCATTGATGTTAAATAGAACTTAACCTATTTTTCTCTGATTTCAATCTGATCTATCAATTCATTTGTTTCATAAAATGATAATAACAACTGCTCTAGTCGCAAAGATCACTGATGGCCCATAAATAATTTGCGGACCTCACTTATCTCGTAAAATTCTTGTTAATTGTCGGCAAGTTGACAATTTTTCAATGATGCATATTTTTTTGAAATAAAATTTTTTTGAGCAATGTTTGTGATGGAATTTGTTATTCGGAACTCGATAGTTTCAATAATATTTCTATGTACATTAAAGTTGGTTAGAAACTGGAAGATTGAATATTTTCTCTGCTTACACTACTTTATTTTATTATTTTATTTAAGGCTGCCCTTCTTTAAATTTAAGAGATATTTGCTGTAATCATATTTTTATGAAAGTCTCAACACCATTTTAAAGGGTCAAGAAACTCCTAACTAAAGTAGCCACAATTCCGCTTCTGACGGTCTTGCACATGTAACATTTTTCTTGTGGCTTCCTATGTTCTTGTCCATTTTGCGCAACAATTTTATCTGCTGGTTTACATACGGAGTACATAGTTGAATCATCTTCTAAGCTGAGTTGCTGTGATTCATTGCCTGAGGAAGACATGAAAGGTCATTCAGGTTAGAGGCTCTCAACGGTCGGCGGCTTGTTAGTTGCTTTAAAACTTGTAAATTATTTGCGAGGTGCTTTGGGGTTTTTTTAGAATTATATGTATAAAAACAATTTTACATTTTAATTTTAAAGAAAATTTTAAGAATTGATAACCTACAATTTGCAATTTGCTTTAAAAATTGACATATGAACAGATACATTAGTAAAATTGCTCTTTCAGAAATACTGGTGAATTTTTTATACATACATACTATCATCTACAATAGTGCAATGTGATTTATAAATTGTAAAAAAATTCATAATATTTTGTTGTGATATTGACATTTGATCTTGCTTTTAGATTAATTTTTCTTCTAGACTTGTTCCATAATTAGGGTCTCTTAACTTAACTTTCAAGTTTGGGGTAAATGAATGTCACATCAGATTATGTACTCTGTTTGTCAAACTTGTTATACAAAATTAAAATTTCAACGAACAAATTTTAATGACAATCATAATGATATTATATATTTATGGGTCGGTACTATATGAATGGACAGGCATACCAAACGACAACAAACGGTGATCGCAAGCGATATATCCTTTACTTGATGCTAAGACAATTTATTTTGAAATATTAAAGCTATATGTAGAAAAATGGACTAATTTTATGTTTATGAAGTTCGTATTTTTTTTATTTGGTAACGTCAAGCTTAAGAATCGCCCTTTGTACTACTAGTCTGTCATGTAGCATGGGTATATGGCCGCCTGCTTACCAGTGCTTAATGGCCGCCTCCAAGATAAGATCATATAAAGAAAAGAAGGTACATATTTTTAGTTAAAAAATGAAGTTTATGCTACACGATATCATGACATGTGTATATTATAATTTAGGACATCACTGAACACATAAAAACTTGCAATATAATGTAAGCCTTGTTACTGCAAACGAATAGGTGGCCTTGTCCTTGCGCAAGACCATTTTTAATCATCACTAAATAAAATTCTGAATGTTGTTCACTTAAAGTTGATTCGCACATATCCGTGAGGCAGGGGCGGCGCTTTCATAGATGCTAATGGTACACTTGCACCGGGCGCAATTTCAGAAAATCTTTAAAAGAATTAAAAAAAGTGTTCCAGTGTCTTTATTTTCATCTATTACAGGAATTTTGTGTTTTTCCACTTTCCTTCATTGCGATCAAAAAATATCGGGCGCAAAAACCCTAAGCGCGCCAGCCCTGATAGTAATCAGCCGTTGTTGACAAAACTTCGAACTGTCAGGCCCTCGATACACGAGTCGACTGATTTACAAACTCAGGTTCAAACTGGTTCCACAATAATAATGCGTACCACCAGTTTGGGGCGAATGGCTAACAAAGACCTCGGAAAGTATTGGCACCCGATTTGCCACTTCTGTTATTATGGAGATTCGAGTGTACACTAATATAGGTTATAGGAGCCAAGGATTGTGCTGGAGATAGTTAGGGAAGTGCCACTAGCACCCAAAACATCCTGGAGTATTAAACAGTATTAGCGAGAGAGTTTGGTGAAGTTAAAGCGCAAGCAAACTCAGCAAAAAACAACATCACGGATAAGCGCTTTCATAGGCGCAATTGGGGCATTTGTACCGGGCCTAATTTCAGAAAAAAAGTAAAAAATTTGCTCCCTTGCCTTCTTTTTCATATATTAAAGGAACTCCACAAAGTGGTTGTGTCTTTTTTCATTCTCCTTCCCTGCGATGGGGTGCAATATGGCATTCTGCACCGGGAGCAAAAAAGCCAAACACCGGCCGTGAGGTGACAGTCACTTCGGTGCAGTACCGGGAGCATCAGTGAAAAAAATATGGGTAGTATATAATTCTATCCAAACAAATTGAGAAAGGCGCGACGTGTTCTGAGACGTCCGATGCAATGAGGTACCAACGCTGTCAGTACCTTTCAGGCGTCCGTGAAAAACACAAAAAATATTTCGCCACCGACATTTTTTAATTTATCCCGAACGTGATAAGTTGCTGTTGAAATAATATGATATGGATCCTAGAGATAAGATTAGATTAGAGCAGTGATTCCCAAAGTGGGTTCCGCGGAACCTTACGGTTCCACGAAAAAATTTTAGGGTTCCGTGTCACCAGCGCCGAGGCGCAAATACATTCGCAGACTCACTGGCGCTATGCCGGCCGTTTAACGCGTTCTTGCTAATCAGAAAGTACGACCGGCCCTTCTTCCTTGAAATTTGGTCTACGTCACGTCGCGTAACATTTTGGCCGCCATTCCATATTCCCATGTCGAGGAGGTTGTGAAGAAAATGGTAATCCGCCCTCTTGAGATGGCTGCCATTGGCCAAATGATATATTGAGTATACTATATTGCTTATGGTGTTCTACTTATCATACCCTTTCATTTGATACCCATGTCGAAGGGGTTGTGAAGAATATTTCAATCCGCCCTCTTGAGACTGCCACCATGGATCTAAAGACATAAAGACTGCCGCCATGGATCTAAAGGCATATGGTATTGCATTGTCATCGGAGCTAAAGCTGTATGCAAAATTTAAGCATGATAGGATATCCGGAAGTATTTGAAAAATTGATTGCAAAATTTGTTCTGCGAAGAAACAGTAATCCGTCCTCTTGAGATGGCCGCCATGGATCTAACGGTATAATGAGTATACCTTATTGCATTGTCATCGGAACTGAAGTTGTGTGCAAAATTTCAGGGTGATCGGGTAACCAGAAGTGTTCCATCGATTGCAAGATATGTACCGGACAAACAGACAGACAAGAAAGCGAGCTAATAAAAACGTTTTAAAATATATTAAAGGATAAATGTATACATATATCGTATATTATTTTATTTTTTTATCGTTGGGTTCCGCCAAATTTTATACATTGTAGAAATTTTCCGTACGAAATAAAGTTTGGGAACCACTGGATTAGAGGATGATAGATCCTACCGCTGGCACCAATAATGTTTATTGTTTGATTTTACCTAAATTAAACTAAACAACTAAGCCTTTATCGGGTCAAGTCTAGTTAGATTTATGGCCCTTCCGCAGGCCATTCTCTTGTTTGATCCCTCCGCTGCGGCCGCGCCTGCAGGTGCGGCTGTGCCGCAAGGGGAGCAGTGCTGTTTTTAGCGGTACCGCAGCGCTGTTTTTAGTGGGATTTGTGGTCCCTTCCGGTTTTCGTTTAGGGGAACTGGACCCCTTTTTTATTTTAATAAGTCTTTTACTATTATTCATAATTTACTCCCATGAGTAGCGGAGGAATGAGGTCCACCTGGGCAGAGATCCGCAGTCCCCGGGTAAGGCTGGTTAGAACCGGAGATCGCTAGGTATCTGGAGCACGCCGCGCTGTTCACGACTGAGTTTTTTTTTAATCTGGGTCCCCAGCCAATCTGACCATCGGCACGGTTCGTAAGACACCCTGATCCGAACCAGAGGAATGGGGGTTGGGGATAAGAAGGAAGCTGGAAGCGGGGAGAGAAAAGGAGATGAGCATAAGGTTAGGGAGGACCACTGTCTGCTACGTTCGACTCGTCACGCGTACATGGAGGTCGTCGACAACTCGCCTTTCTCTTTTGATATCCACATTTCTACAAGAACTTGCCTTTTAATAATCTCAACTAAAAAAGATTTAAAGCAAGTATTTAATAACAAAATCACAAAATTTATTAAAATAGATGAAGAGCGTTTCGGAAGTAAGAAATAACTGATTAAAGATATTATTAACTCTGCATTTCTTACTTTATCGTAGTTACAATAGAAAATAAATGCAAATACAAACATTAATCTGAAAAAAAAAAACATGCAACCCTTTTATTGTCGTTATTCCCTTGTTAAACTAACGTCAACAATGCTAAAGGCAGATGTCTGGACCTGGATTAAAATTAGAAAAAAAATGCCTTGCCAAATTGCTGGGTATGCCATTATGTATACCCGGTCATGTATATAGAAGCACTGCAGGGAGCATATTTGTGTTGGTACAGGCCCAGCATTGTGCTATCTGTGCAGTTTCCTATGCAGAATGCTCTCGAAACTGCAGGAACGAAATTCCCCAGTCTGAAGGAAACCTTTTGAACTTTCAATTTGCGGAGGCTCCATTCAAGTGATTTTCAAGGGTTTTCCGATGATTGAAAGGAGCCAGGATTAAAATTGAATTAAATATGAGCTTTTCTTGTTTTTTGAATTAATTTTTCTTAGTTTAAAACTCGGTTGTCTTTAATCGATTTGTGGTTTATAGTCATGCAGGAAGTTCATTTCCCGCAAATAGTAGCAAAAGTGACTCTGTTAATCCGCTTGACCGAGGCTTTCTTATGTTACAGGCACGAGCTTACAACGTAAGCCAAAAGGTCGATAACATAAGGTAGCACACGTGTATTTAATGTAATTAAAACGTCTCGGAAGTACTAAACCGAACCTTTATGTTTCGAACATGGGTTATATGTATATTTTCATTACCCAACACAGTCGGCTCTTTCTTAAGTTTTTCTTGTTCAGTCTATGCAGACTTCTCGGGTTTCTAGTAATTGATTATGGCTTCTTACTATCATGTTGCTTGGAGCAAGTTTTTGCATAGGATCACTACTACTTCTGGTAGTACATATATCAAAATATTCCACCTTCAGTTAATTTTAATTGCGAAAATCTTTAATATCTAATTATGGACCAATTTTTTCTGAACACTATATTAAAGTTGTTAGATTTCAGGTATATTTACGGGCTCTTTTCCTAGTAGGAAACAACATTATTAATGATCTAATGTCTCATATCACAAAAAACAATTTCGGTGTATTAATTTGAATCCCATATGATAGATGGACGGACGAAATCTTTTTTTTTATGCGTGCGTATATTGAAAATGGTTCGTAATATTTTGCGGATTCGATTTTTTTGGGTAAAGACCTCTTCGTCAATTTTTTTTGATGTACCACCTTAAGTTCCTGCATTATTAATCAAATTGACTGGAAGATGTATGCAGGTTCATTTTGGTGTATGACTTGAAGTTTTTATGGATATCGTGTTTACATACCATGTTTTTATAACAGTTTAAAAACGGATGAGGATACCAGTAATAACTCAATGCAAAATACTAGTCGTGTGGATGATATGATTTGGTATTAGAATATTTAGGCCCCCATACACAGTCAAATTGGACGAACATCGTAGTGAGGATGTACAATTAAAACTATTATTGATTGTGAGTCGGTGGGCCTAACTATCGCTTGTGAGCTGGTCGGAACTTTTGATGAAAATCTGCATGAACAAAAGCTTTGTAGAAACTCATTTCGACAAAGGAATTGTGAGGCAGGAAAATACTTGGGCAGAAGTAGAATCCTAGAGACTATGTCAAAAGTTTGGTCTGGGAGAGCAAAGAGTACGGATGTCTGATGATCTGGCCCCTATAATACGCGGCGTGAAAAAGTACAAAAAATCAAAAATTCCACAAAAACAAAAAAAAGTGAACAGCGAAAAATATCACAAAAAATTAAAATTCCACATAAACCAATAAAAAATAATGAAATAAGAAAACATAAATACATAATTCCTAACTGCCAATATTCGCACTTAGTGAAACCCAAATATTACCCCATACTGGCTTAGGTCATTACCGTGTGAGGATTCACTTTAATGCACAATCTCTCCCCCATAGGGGTATTGCCATCTATGTTAGGGATGACGTTGCTTACTATGAAATATATAATAGCACGTCTTTAGATTTTAACCTCTTTTAGATTAAAATCATCTTCCGAAACCACGCCCTAACATAAGTAACGAAGCCTCAAACCCATCATTTGATATTATTTTCGAACAAAGCTCGGGATTTTTGTGCGCCTCACCTTTGGCTAAACTGCTGCGCAAACTCTTTACCCTATCATACTTCTCCGGAGTTTACCCAGGCTCTATGCTTCCGACAAAAAGATCCACTGGCGAAATTTTAATTTGCTTTACACAACACCTCAACCGAAATCTGCATGGATTTGGTGAGTCTAGTCTGGTGGATCTAGATATCTCCAGGCTTTCGATTGAGTTTGGCACTTAGCCTTGTTAGCTAAACTCAAAGCTATTGGAGTCGATTCACTTTCATAGAAGTGGATTGAGAGTTTCCTCTCCCACCGTTCGATCAAGATAGTATTGAATTGCGTCAAATCTGAATCTCACCACATCTCTACGAGGGTCCCTAGGGGTGAATTTTATCACCTGTAGTATTTCTTATATTTATAAATGGCCTATAATGTCCAACTCTATAAATAAAGACATTGAACTCATTCTAGATTGGGGAAGCAAGAATCGTGCCGAATTCAACCCCACCTAATCCAAGTACTATCTTATTTCAAAAAAAGTTCAACTTTTCACCATCCTCGACAGTGGGTGACGTTGAACTAATGGTCGACCCAGCCCTTTACATCACAATGACCACAGCTAGACCGTCAGCTAGTGATATATTTAAGTGCCCCTTTTTCTCATGCTAGCCTCGAAGAGAGTTGAAAGGTGCATGGATGTTGAGTTGGAAAAAGTTAAATTAAGGTGCCGCTGCTGGGGGTAACATAGTTAAAATTTAATTCTTCCTAACAGAAATAAAAGGCGTATCTCGACTCCTGAGCTTAGCACTGCCACATAAAACAAAACAAAAAACGCATCTTTGCTGAGACCACCACTTATCTTCATTAAGATTCCTAGAGTTTGTTCAATCGCCATATCACTCCAGGTACCAACCATACCACCGTTTCTCACTCCCACAAATTTACGAATTGACATCTTTTAATATAAAATAGAGTTTTGGAATGTGTTATTGTAGAGACAGCCGAAATACACCAATTTTCAACTAGCACTTGACCCTGAATGCTTAGTTGAACAAATAAACCAAAATAGTGGAACTTCTAAGAAATAGCGAGGTTATTTAGGAAAAGCTGATAGTTTCTGTGTTAGGAGGGCTGGTCTCCAAAAATTCTCTTCGTTAGGCCCCTGGGACCTTGGTAACTTCCACCAAAAAGAATTTTATCTATACCACTACACCTTCTATCATTTATAATGGGGAGGTGATATCAGAAAGCAAATACAATGCTGAATAATTCACACCTCTGTTCGCCTGAAATTTTTCTTTAGCCGAAACTAATATGCCAACCCTGTTTTCGAGTACAACGCTTACTTAATCGACGGAGTTTTCTTCAGGAGTCACGAGGTGTATACATAAATGTCTCAACGAGCTTGACTTGAGCTTGTTGATAAATCTACTGGCCTTGACAATAACTGTATCTAACTTGAATTCTATTATAAGTGTGACTGTATCATTTATAAACAGTACTTTCCCCAATAATTAGGCCGTGTCTTATGTAGGCTCGTAAAACGGTATCTTCGTATCTCTTGTAGCCCGATGTTCGGTAAGCCGACGGTATGCACCCGTATATGGTACGAATAGTGCCGTACATACTGGGGTACAATTTATGACTATTTTCGTCGGTCAAAAAAGTTTGTAGACCACTGGCATAAAGTAACAAAGCGGCTGGCTGTAGATAGGTTTTGGATAGACGAACGCGAGTGTCGTTTTACCAAGCGGTCTCCCAACTAAGTACTAAACACGTCCAATGCTGCTGGACCTACGGTAATCGAATGGGAACACTAACATTACCAACATAATTATTGCCCGATTTTTAAAGCCCCAATTTTTTTAGTCTTCTAAAAAAAGTGTGAGCGTACCGTGCCTCGTTTGGCGCCTGTAGCGGGCTGCATTTAGAAAAGTAGAATTTTATCTCAGGCGTACCGTGGCTGTTTCGGGTGCCATGAGGCGTTGTGACTTTGTGCTTTGGGCGATTTTGAATTTTAACCAGGATGGAATATAAATTCAAACCTATATGTAAATGCCCGTTTACATTTCAAAACGCAAATTGGAGCTCTTTTATCGCACAGAAATGTGTATGTAATTTCTCTCTGTCTACATAGTTTCCACGATCGTGTGACAAAGAGAAAAGCATAAAAATTTTGCGTTCGGGATGTAGAAGGACCTTTTTATTATTATTATTATAAGGAATGAGGGGGCAACCCATATGGTGAACACTGCGGCCAAGTTAGGCCTATTGTGTACGTACCCCACTAGCGGAACAGGCTATCGGCCTTCCGAATGAAGGCAAAAAGGTCTTTAGTTGATGAAGAGCGGACTTGGGCAGGGCTCAAGAACTCTCTGATAAACGTTCTTCTTCTAAGCCAGATCAGAGCAGGACATTCACAAAGAATATGTGTTGAAGTTTCGTCGCCTTCCAAGCAGAGTCGGCATTCTGTCTCTTGAGACAGTCCTAGGTTGTGGAGGTGGTACCGCACTCCTACATGGCCAGTGAGATAGCCCACCAGCAGCCTTAGGTCCGCTCTGTTTAGAGTAATAGTGCCCCTTAAGGCAAAGAGTCTTATAAGATCTTTAGCCTGTCTAAGACCTGGGACTGACTCCCAATAGGCTAGGTTTATTCTCTTAATCCACTCTTCTATCAAGGACTTGGAGGTGGACCAAGAGATGTCACAGAAGGGTTCTGGGCCCTGGAACAACGTCTCAGACCCCTCCCTCGCGAAGCTGTCTACAGCCTCATTTCCCTCGATACCCCAGTGTCCGGGGACCCAGCAGAGCGAGACCTCGTTTCTACTGGTCAGGCTCTGGTCAAAACACCCTGCTACTATTTTGGAAGAAAACTTCCACGTTGAGAGTGCCCTGATGGCAGCTTGGCTGTCAGAAAAGATTTTAATGTTGGCGCCTTTCAGACCTTTCTCAAGGTTGAGCCTAGCGCAGGTCGCAATGGCATGTACTTCAATTTGGAAAACAGAGGACCACTTACCCATTGCAATTGAGACCTTGGAGTTGGGTCCTGCGACACCAGCCCCTGTACCATGTTCCATCTTTGACCCGTCAGTAAACCAGTGGAGATGGTTTGGATCCCTAGGAAGAATAATTTCCTCCCACTCAGAGCGATCCGGGATAATCGCTCTGAATTTCCTTTGGAACCGACTAACGTTGACTAACCATATGGTCGGATACGCGGCAGATGGAAATGCTTGGGATATTTTTAAGGATATCCATATGTGCCCTTTGACCGTATGGGGCCAGTTGGATGAGATCTGAAGTCTCAAGGCACTTATGGCGGCGGATTTCCATATGAAGAGATGCAAAGGGGTCAATCCAATGATTGCTTCCATTGCAGCTGTGGGACAGGTCCGCATAGCTCCGGTAATGGAGAGGCAAGCAAGCCGTTGCAGCTTGCTGCACTTGAGGATAGACGTAACTTGTTTAGTCTTGGGCCACCAAATTATAGCAGCATAAGTGACAACAGGTTTAACGATCGTATTGTACATCCAGTACATCATTTGTGGTGTAAGACCCCATGTCTTACCCAAAAGCCTTTTGCAGGCCCATATGGCCCTTTTGGCTTTGCTGATGACGTAGTCAAGTTAAGCGTTCCAGTTCAGCCTCTTGTCTAAATTTACTCCCAAATATTTGACTGAGTCTGAGTACTCAACTGTGGTATTCTGGATACAGATAGGACCTAGGTCCACTTTGTAGCGTTTGGAAAAAGGTACAAGGACAGCCTTATTTGGGTTGATTGACAGACCCTCCTTGGTACACCATCTTTGAACTTCTCGCAGTGCCGTTCTCATGACCTCTATAATGGTCAAGTCAAACTTCCCAGAGACAATGATGGCAAGATCATCTGCATAACCGATGACATCGAAACCAGATTCAGATAGTTTGATCAAGAGTTCATCCACAACTAGTGACCAGAGTAACGGGGATAAGACTCCACCTTGAGGGCACCCCTTAATAGCCTTAACACTAATGGTGGCGACACCTAGGGTAGAAGAAATGTCACGATCTGCAAGCATGGCATTTATCCACTCAATCGTTTGAGGATCCAGATTTCTGAGAGCCAGTGCTCTAGAGATAGAATCATAGCCAGTGTTATCGAAAGCACCTTCGATGTCAAGGAACGCGCATAAGGCAGTTTCTTTAGCGAGGAAGACCTTTTCGATTTTACTGACCAGGTGGTGTAAAGCAACCTCTGTTGAATAACCTTTAGAGTAAGCGAACTGGGAGCTATGTAGAGGGAGGGAGAGCTCCAGTTTGCACCTAGTATGAAGGTCTAGCAGCCTTTCCATTGTTTTCATGAGATAAGAGGTTAAGCTGATAGGTCTGTACGATTAAGGCAGCTCGAGGGGTCTGTTGCCCTGTTTCGGGATAAAAACCACCACGACTTTCCTCAAGATGGTTGGAATGTATCCCCAATTGAAGCTGGCTCTAAAGAGGTTGTTGCGGATCAGATCGAGGCCCTTCTGAAGAAGTGCCGGAAAAATTCCGTCTCCTCGGGGTGACTTATAGGGTTGAAAAGAGGCCACTGCCTATTTAACCTTGTCACAGTCGAAGATATTCCCTGAAAGACTGCGGGAATAGCGGTCTGGGATGGTCCTATGACTACACCCAGGGTCCAATGGATAAGCGGTCTGGAGGATTGACCCTGGAAAGTGCTCTCTGAGCAGGTATCTTAAGGTTTCCTCATGGTTAGAGGTGTAGGAGCCATCCTCCTTTTTGAGCAGGCCCACTCCGTTGAAGGAGTCTTTAGAAAGTAGCTTTTGGAGTCTAGTCGCCTCTGGTAGAGTCTGAATGCTCTCACAGTGTTTCCGCCAGGCAATCCTTTTGGAACGTCTCAACTCTAGAAGGACCTTAAACGTCCCTAATTGAGGCAGAAAAATACGATACCTATATGAAAATTATTTACGACTGAGAACACTTGCAGTTGCTTGAATTCTGCTTTGAATGTAAATTGTACTCAGTACTCGATTCCACCCTATAAGTAAGGGTATGCGTAAAAGTACTCGGCAAAAGTATCGAGTACTAAGATGATTAGAATCGGAAGTTAAATGCTCATGTGAGTACCTATAGAATCGAGTACCGATTCCGTATCCTAAGCCGGTTTTAAAATAAAATTCTTCTGGTTTGGTTTTTTTGTTATTAATTGTTGCCTTAAACCACATATTTTTGCATAAGTTAATATCGAAAATACAGTGCAAATTTGCTGACTTTGACTAAAATTTCTTATTACATAACGGCTTATCGACTGCCATCTTCTTACATTTAAACTGCTCCCAAAAAAGGCTGCAGTTTGCTTACCGTATTACATATAGCCATAAGATTAAGTCAATTAATAAAACGTTAATAATCCATTGTGTATTGTTAACATTTCGTAACATTCGTTCAATAAGGCAACATCCACACAGCCAAGGCGTCCATTGAATTCAGAACGGATTTCCTTTTATCAATTTGAACTTGTTAACCAGTATTTTCTTAAAGCCAAATTCAATTTGCATAAAAATTAAAAATTCTAGCGAATGAAAACCACCACCTTTCGTCCCACTCTAGATTGTAGGCTCAGAATGGTAATTTTTCTCGACCCACTAATATTTATCGGGTTTGAGTTTAGTCAATATCAGGTGATTCCACCGAAATCAAGGTATAAAGACTTGGAGCTTTAATAAGACGCTGTTATTGTTCAATCTTGAGCTAAAATTCGCGGTCGGGTTGCATAAAAAGTGGCTAGAAAAAAGTGGTTTAGAGAAAATGTTCAGTTCATCGAATACTTGGACTAAATTAAAGCAAACTGTGAGTACATGGTGCATATGTGTAGGATGTATTGTGTAATGTTTAGATTAGGCGTGATATAGAGAAGAAGGAAGGCGAGCTTAGGTGAATGCTTTTCGTGCTTCTACCTTTTCGTGTTCTCTTGGAACATATTGTTTCGTGTAAGGAAGCAATTTTTTCGGATTAAGGACGATCCGTAGACAGACGTTTTCTTTTATTTTTGTGGCTGTTTGCACTTGTTATCAATGGAAATGTATGTACTTATGAAATTTGGTGCATTAAAATGAAATGTGGATCGTGTAATAGAACAAATAAAGGATATAGTCATGTTTGTTTCTGGGATAATGTGAAAACACATGAAACAATCACAAATACATGAAAATGAATTACTGTTTTAATGCCTGAATAATATTGTTGGAAATAATGAAAGCGAAAATAATTTAAGTTAATTTTATTACTACTGCTACAGCAATTTTTATTTTGCTAAATGTGATATTTATCAGGGACTAATGCTTACCTTGCCAGATTTCCTTGATGAGAAAAACTGGAATGATGGCCCAAATCATTATAATTTATGTTAAGTGGAAATTTTTACAGTTTGAGATAATATTACTTCGTTTAACTAGATTATTTTATAGGATGTGCTAAAACCAGTTCAAGTTTTTTAAAGTTATATAATTTTTTTTTATTATTTTATGCGAAATTTGCGATTTTAGATTGTTCGATTTGTGTCTGTGTTTTACTATCTAGAAATATTTCTGCTCTATTAAATGATTACTAATACCCGAGTAAAAATAAAATATGGCCTTACAACGGGCGAACATCAAACGTGATTGGAAAATAGTCCCCGGACACTTGAAGGCATCAGAAGGCCGGTTGCAGGACAGTACAGCCGTACACCACAACCACACACACACATATCGACATCTATATAGAGATATTTTCATACGCAAACGCATACACAAACGGAGCTCGTTCCTATTGCCCATCGATAATCTTGTAGGGTAAATCGAAAATGCTCAAGTCCCCATAAAACCAATTCAACAATACATTTGGTGCAGACTCTTTTTCGGCTCGAATTTGCCCGTGGTATGCCCGTGTGCACAGATTAATTCTTGGCCATTTAAATCTTTTGGCCTAGTTCGGTCGTCGTGAGGCCGTATGTACTCCCTTTAAAAATTGATAAAATTTTTGGCGGCTGTCATATCCCCATTAAAAAGCCAAGCGGCCGTGATTCGCCCGCCATAAGGCCATTTTTTATTTCTACTCGGGTAATCGGAATTGTCGTTAGGTTTTAATTGCTGTTAAAAATATATTCCACTATACATAAATATAAATTTTCAAAACTTATATTTGTGATTTGACAGCACATTAGTTCCAGTTTGGTGGTTTTACCCAGTGCCGTTTATATTATTTAATATTACGTTCCACATGGCTCATTTAAAATATCTGTGGTGATAATAAAAACCCGTTTAAGTCAAAAAGCATGATATTACACCAGAGCGATTTAAAGATTCCAAGATATTCAATTTGGACGAGATAAGCGAAAAAACAATCATCATAACTTTCTAAATATTGGTCCGAAGAGATTCAAATTTTGTGTCGAGGGTGATTCTTCTTGTTCTTTGATCCGTTTGCTGGCGGTCCGAGCAGAACGACCCCCCAGCAGAACGGATACGCTGTTGTAGTCTCGAGCTTCTGTAACTGATAATCATTGATTCTTTAGGTCATCCTTGATATTCTTTAGCCAGGTTTTCTTAGGTGCCGATCGCTGGATTCTCCAGCCTGCAGGACGCTCTCGCCAGAGAAGTTTACGTGGCAAGTGGTTATCATCCATTCGGCAAACATGCCCATGTCTTCTTCGATCAGTGTCTGCTGATGGCATCTTTGTCTAACTGTCTCGTTTCGGAGAGTAAGGCACCGAGGATCTGCCTTAAGCGTCGCCTTTGGAAGACCTCGAGCTTCTTAACGTTCGGTTTGAGCAGTGTCCACGATCCATAAAGAAGAATCGGAACGATCAAAGTTCGGTAAAGACATACTTTTGTTGTTGTTGTTTTGCTAACGTCGTCGAACATTAAGTCGGTTACGAAGTTGTTGTCGTCGTATCGAATTCCGAGTCTTCCATCGAATGCTTCACGCATAATCGCGTCGATTACGAAGTTGAAGAGATGTCGCTTTGAATACGAACGCTGCTGGTTGAGCCATCGTACGATGCGTGATTCTCAATGGCACGTGTTCGGTTTCCCAGGTTCTACACAAGCTGTTCCAATCGATGCAATCGAAAGCGGATTTGAAATCGATAAAAACGACGACAGTTCGTTTGTCGCAATGAATTTATTTCTTCCATTAGCTGACGGAGTGCGAATATTTGATCAATACATCCTTGATGTGGTCTAAATCCTGCCTGTTCTGTCCGCTCGTTTTCGTAAATACTTTGTCGACGATCGAAAGGAGGCTAATATCGCTATAATTCTTGCATTCCCGACTGTCGCCTTTTTTCAAAATTGATACAACGATCACTTTCTTCCACACCGACGGGGCACGATACGAATGCCATAAGTGTGTTATAAGATCATGAAGTCGTTGTGATAAGACATCACCTCCGGCTTCGATCATCTCGGCGGTTACTTGGTCTACTCCCAGCGCTTTTCCTTTTTCAGCTATTTTATTGCCGTCTTCACCTCGATAATTGTCGGTTCGGTATCGAGAAACTGATTGGTCGGCTGTTCGATAATCGGCGGTTCGGGTGCTGGACCTTGCGGCGGATCGTGGTTGTACAGCTGGTGGAAGAACTCTCTCCACCGCTGCAGGCGCTCATGGGGAGAAGTCACGAAAGTTCCATCCTATCTTTTGATGCTGTCGTTTGTTGATGTTGTTTTGCCGCCTGACCGGCGGATTGCTGCTACAGCGTCCGGTACTCGCCCTTCGACGCCGCTTCTTCCATGTCGGCTGCAACGTTATTCCAGTACGCATGTCGTTCCGATTTCATTTTTTGTCGATCTTCTTTGTTCAATCGTCGGTATTGCTCAAAGTCGACGTGTTACATTCGCTTCCGCTGATCGACGAGGTCCAGACAGCTTTCCGAGATCCATGGCTGTGTCCATTTACAGATAGGCGGACACTCCCAATTCTTCTTGGTCCGTTTTTGTTCGGCCAGTAACCCACTTTTTCACGTATCCCCTACTTTTCACAAGCATCCCTGATCCCCAGCGCTGGCGCATCGGCTTCTACGGATGTAGTAGCTTCGTGAATAGCTAGTTCATATATACATACGGTTTCGTGCCTAGTTTCTTCGGTTTTTCCGATTCTGGTCAATTCGGCAGATCGACCATCCGCTTTCTTCCACACACAGGACTTGGGACCAGACGCCGGCGGAGTTAAACGACTCAACTAAACAACAACTTATAGCCCGGATGACATGCAAAATTTATCAAAGCTATCTTACCAATTTACTTAAGATGAAGTTAATTCGGCACAGCTTCTTCTATAATATAAAAATAAGTCGGGTTTTCCTTCCTGACGCTATAATTCCAGAACGCACGATTCGATTTCCACGGTTTTGCATTCGTTGGAAAGGTCTCGGGCTCCGTGAGGTTTATAGCAAAAAAATTTCAACAGAAAAGCAAGCGTTTGGTCCATAGCAGCCATCTCAAGAGGGCGGATTGCCATTTTCTTTACTACCCCTCGACATGGATATCAAATGAAAGGGTATGGTAAGTAGAACACCAAAGGCAATATACATAGTATACTCAATATATCGTTTGGTCCATGGCAGTCATCTCAAGAGAGCAGATGACCATTTTCTTCACAACCCCTTCGAAATGGGTATCCAATGAAAGAGTATGATAAGTAGAACACCATAGGCAATATAGTATACTCAATATATCGTTTGGTCCATGGCGATCATCTCAAGCGGGCGGATTACGATTTTCTTCACATCCCCTTCGAGATGGGTATCAAATGAGAGAGTATGATAAGTAGAACACATAAGCAATATAGTATACTCAATATATCGTTTGGTCCATAGCGGCCATCTCCAGAGGTTGGATTATCATTATCTTCACACCCCTCGATATGGATTTCAAATGAAAGGGTATGATAAGTAGAACACCATAAGCAATATAGTATACTCAATATATCGTTTGGTCCATGGCGGTCATCTCAAGAGGGAGGATGATCATTTTCTTCACTACCCCCTCGACATTGGTATCAAATGAAAGGGCATTATAAGAAGAATGCCATAGACTATGTCTTTAGATTCATGGCGGCCATCTCAAGAGGGCGGATTACCATTTTCTTCACAACACCCGAGACATGGGTATCAAATGAAAGGCTATGAAAAGTAGAACACCATAAGCAATATAGTATACTCAATTTATAATTTGGTCCATGGCGGCCATCTCAAAAGGGCGGTTTACCATTTTCTTCACAACCCCTTCTAGATGGGTATCAAATGAAAGAGTATGATAAGTAGAACACCATATGCAATATAGTATACTCAATATATCGTTTGGTGCATAGCGGCCATCTCAAGAGGGCGGATTAATATTTTCTTCACAACCCCTTCGACATGGGTATCAAATGAAAGAGTATGATAAGTAGAACAACATAGGCAATATAGTATACTCAATATATCATTTGGTCCATGGCGGTCATCTCCCAAAATCAATTTTCCCAGATTTGTTCTTTTTTCACTATAGCTTTTTCCTATCGCAGACTGTGTCCCCATAATCTTATTTTATTGAAAGGCGTTGCAACGCACGCGGGTTTTTGCTAGTCGCTTATATAATTCGATATTTTCTAAATTGCCTTTCTACATTTCTTTATCAAATGATAATAAAAGCGAAAACTACAAAGATAAGGTAAGAAATGTAACAACAAAAATAGTTAATTAGATAAAATTGAACAATTACAATCAATCATGATTTAAATAACACTAATTACCTCAAATTACCTAGCCAAGAATGCTATAGAAAATGATGAATCAGCGTCGATGAATGATTTTTCTTTCTCCATTTTGTGATACATTAGCAAAACGTGATTCTACAAGCCTCTTCATCTTTTAACACCAGTCAAGGGTTTTTGCTTCCAATAGTAGTTAAAATTCTTTAATAAAACGCGGTAGGTTGTCAGTAATAAATCTTGAGGTAAAATAAGAACCAAAAAACTGAGGAGTAGTCTTTGAAATGACCTTAAAATGAATGAAATCTGACTAGAAAGAAAGTTAATATCCATCAAAGTCATGCTTTTAATAATTTCCACTTTCAGTGAGAGTAGAAAAAATCAATTAATCGAAAAAGTTAGTCAACTGAAACGTTAACTAATAAATAAGAAAATTCCATTAAGATCAGTTCCAATTTGAAAAAGAACAATTTATTCTTATCTCTCACCTGATCTGATTGCATTCTTGAGCGCGTTAGAAGATGACGGTGAATATCAAAGAAACGTTTTCTACGGATTATAACGGATTATACACTTCTAATATAGTACGGAGAAAGGTAAGAACAGCGTGGTTATCGACTACATAACAGTCAGGCAAAAGTGGGGCCCAATTTACTGTGGTACAAGAATCTTTCAGTTGATCGACCACCTGATGCTCAGAAGATCGTCAAGGTGTGCTCTGTATTAACACTTTCAGGTTATTTGTTACGTTTTTTTGTAATCAATGAACCAGAAAGACTTGATATGTTTTTAAGGTTATTCGTACATTAATGAGTGGTAAAATATTACCTTAATAACTACCGGGCATATGATTATGTGGCGCATGCTGTCTTTGTTTTTGACGCCACTCTCTGACACATGGGTATCAAAATATTGAATATATGCATAATAAATGTTTTTTTTTAGTTCAAATAATTTTTTCTACATATATACTTAACTTTAATTTACATTCGAATTTTTGATTTAAAGTCGTTTCGTTCCAGTTTAACTGGTCGCTTCTTAAAATATTTAAAAAGTGTTTTTTTGTAGGTGATAAAATATTGATGTTTCTATATACAGATTCTGTACTGAAAAATATAAATAAAAATTTGAATATATTAGAAAAAAAAGTTTGATAAATGCATGAATTAATTTTGTATCAATTAAAAATGTTGGCCTTTTTTGATTTTTATGTGTGATAAACACTAGTTTTTGAAAGGATTAACAAAAATTGCGGAATAACAAACAAGAAAAGAAAAAAACTGAACTGGTTCAGGAAGTTTGCTGTAGCTTGTTTAATTATTTTACACCTTCTTAAAAAAAAGAGATTAACGATTTATTCTTGAGAAGAGATTGTTGTATTTAATCAAATCCAATTAAAAAATTACAAAATTTCAAAAAGTATAGAATCTACTTGAAAATGTCGTTGCTTTGGTATTAATCGAATTATAAAAAGTAAGATCAGTTCAGCATACCTCTCATATCTAGTATATTGATTATTGTCACGCCGGAAGGTAGTAAATTAAGTTCGAAGGCAAGTTAAATAAAAGTTCAATGGATGCTGAAGGATAAAGCGATAAGGTTTTTGTGATATTTCTTTGGTGGTTTAAATAGACCCACTGTGAAAAGCTATTCTACACTTGTCGTTTTTAGTTGACAAACAGTTATTAACCTGCTTTCCATGGAGAAGGACAGCTGAAGTGATTGGTCTGGTTTTATAAGAAAAAGATTGTTTTAAAGAAACGAAATTTCTAATTTCTTTGGAACAGTAATGTAAATAAGATTGCTAAAGTAATTAGGAATGTAAGGCTTCCATTACACGTCCATCTAAGCGTCAATCAATTTCATCAGTCATGATAACGACTGTGGTAAAACTGATAGCAAAACCTATCCTTAACAGTTAGACCTGTCTCATTTCTTTTGTACGCCCAGGGATGTAGCCAGAAATTTTGTTTGGCTTTTTTTATATAATTATATGGAGAAATGAACATTTAGTAGGTCTCGGTCTTCGGTGTCTTCTTCTTACTGTCTTGCTGTCGGGGGCTCGACGTTATCACAGTCGCAGTCGCAGGCCTTCGCACGATTTTCAGATAGGGGGCAATGGAGGTCAAATATGAAGTGCCGTGCTGTTACCGCACTTACCATAGCGTTCGAACATGAGCATTCATATATGTCCTACAAAAGGGAGGGGGGGGGGAGTCTGGATTCCCTATCATACATGAGGACTCAACATTAAATCAAAATTTTTCGGATCCATATGAGTATGCACCACTTTGTTCCAAATATATATGTATTTGTAATCGACCAATTCCAAAAACGCAAGTATGATTGTACCAAGCGGTCCCCCAACTGAGTACTATCCATGTCCCATACTGCTTGACATACGCAATCGAACGCGAATCGATCTATTGAGTATGCTTATGGTACCCTTTATGGTGACCAAGATAATTTCCCATTTTCTACGTCCTATACAATTTCTTAAAGCCCCAGCTTTGCTTCAGAAAAAGTGTGAACGTACCGTGTTTTTGCTTGGACTATTCCTTTTGCAAGCTATTGGTTCGTACCTGTAGTGGGCGGCATTTGGAAAAGTAGAATTTTTACTCAGGCGTGCCGTGCCTGTTTTGGGTCAAACGCTACGCGTGCCTGTTTCAGACTAAGAATGGGCGAGCCGTATTTTTACTTGGGCATTAAATACTGCAGAACATGAGAATTTTTAAGTTTCGTAATTCTTTTCTAATTTTTTCGAAAGGCAATTGTATCGTGACTTTTTCCATGTTAACTCACTTGGGATCTACATTTTTGTTGGAGCCCCCTTAATACTTGCAGTTGTTGAGCCACTGTTCATATGGCACCAATCCAAATTGACTTAATGAACTTGCATTTGTTCGTTCGTTAGTGTACGGTACGTTACGTTACGTTATGGTATGGCACGTCATATTTGGCTCGGGATTAAAGCAGAAGTGGTGTCACAAACGCGTGCAGGAACAAAATATGGTCTGATGGCAAGATGTAGAGGATTTGAGACACCTTTCCTTTTCCTGGTTTCAAATAGAGGACATTCTTTATATCAGGGCTGCACATGAGCGGATCCTGGCTTTCTTTCTGGGAGGGGCACAAGAGCACGTGTTCTCATTTTTGAGCAATATTTTTTTTATGTGTCCTTGTGAAAATGGCCAACTTATCGCAATGTCTTGATGAATATGCATTTAAACTAAACCAGTTAACCCTTAGCTGGCCCACCTCGATTTTGTAACATAACTGGCCTATGGGGTGTCCACGCACCCCACGCGAAAAAATCATTTCCTTGGAAAATATGCAATATTGACCGTTAAAAAATCAAGGGGGGGTCTTTGACAACCTTTTTTTATGTACTAATAGTCGAGAGATTTTTTTATTACTACGACAGAAAAAAATTAAAGGTGCGAAAAAACATGATAACACGACATTTTGCTTCAAAAAATCAAAACTCTCTATATTTTTTGATTGTGTGGACTCCCGCACCCGCGTAAAAGCAATGTAAATAGTTCCATCTAACACACAACCTTCAAGATAGTGTACTTCTGTGGTCCCGCATATATTATTTTCAAGATTTATATCATGAAAAACGGTTTTTTTTAGATCTGGGGTGTCCCTGCACCCCCAGGTCCAGCTAAGGGTTAAACGACCTCCTGTCATCCTACAGTGAAGATACGTGTTAAGTCCACGTCAAGTGGAAAAACAACGCTTAAAGGCCCCCATACACGGTCCAATTGGTTGTACAGCGAAGTGCGGTTGTACAACCAAAACTATCGATTGTGGGCCGGTCGGCCGATCAAAATACATTGCGCTTATAGGTTTGATGAAAATCTGGTTGTACAGCCAATTTGACCGTGTATGGGGGCCTTAACACTGCTAGTAGTTCGAGGAAACTGTCTCTCATTTTTTGCCAAATATTTAGCTCTCTCTTTGAAGTTTAAAAAAAACATTGAAGGTTCTCAGTTCAGCACCTTGCAAAACCTCTTCTGTAGCGAACAGCTTTCTGAATAGGTCTGACCTCCTTTCACGTTGCCTTTGCAGACTAGCTATGGTCGTATTGATAAGCTTAGCTGCAATACATCAATGTCAATAGTTTGTATGACTACGTGATTCCTAATCTATAAAAGATGTAGGCACGTATAATCTGAGTCATAGAGTATCTCCCAAAAAACTTCTGGACATATCCTTTATATACGACCTAGCCAATAAAAACATTATATGGACTAAACGCCATAATCACTAATTGTAAGACATTCAAACTGGGTATAAGGTATGTGCTGCTGGCTTAACTTGCAAATTACTGCGTTTACCTGTGCCTTGTTCAAAAAATATGTGAATTAAATATTCCGAGAATCCTCTGAATCTCCTACTGAATACTTAATATAAGAAACTGGCAGGAAGCTGCGGAGCAGAGGGACTTTGGGGGAAGAAGTTGAAGGAGGTAAAAACTGGGATTGGAATGTAGTCAGTCTACCAGCAAGCAGCGACAAAGGATTCCTTATATGTTATAAAAAAATTAATGATCAAAACGCATGTAAACCACGATTAACGCGATATTTATACACAAAAAGATAAAAATCAATCCTTCCAAATACTCAGTGTCCTGACTATTATCTAACATTAACTCAAACTCTTTGCACCCAAGTTAAGTATGGTTGTTGTATAGATATTAAAATAATAAACTATGTCCCAGTAACAACAAAAAAGTTAAGTTTAACCTTGTAAATGGAGAAAACATGGATAATTTATTATAAATTTGGAAGAATAATTTCCAGCATAAAGAACGAACTCAACAACAAAACATAATCAACAGTGCGCGCTTTCACAGCACCAAAAGAGCCAAAACAAAGCAGACCTAAATCCGTAATCAACAATGGAAATACAAGTTTATCATAACTTTTGTTAATAAAGACCTCAATTACTTGACATTTTTATTACTGTTGGGATAACGTACAACAAATGGAGCACCGAAAGAACAGCACATCACCTTTCTTGTCATTTCTGCAAATTAATGTTGACATGCAAGCTTTTCGTGTAGGAGTTTTGCCCTTTGTTGGGTGTGCTTGTGGAACAGGTAAAATTTAAGGTATTTTATACGATTAAACCTGGATAAAAATTTATCGTGGTTAGAATGTACAGAAAAATCTATATTTTTATTTTAATCTGATACACTTGAAGACTCCATTAAGCAGAAAGGAGTTTTTGTTATACAGTGGTGGGAGAGAATACTTTTGATTCGTTTAGCTTCATAGAGAGACCCCTTTTCGCATAGTCATGTCACCCATTGGAAAATGTGAAAGTCCCTTTTTTCTTGGCCACTATTCCCATAGTCACGTCACTTATCAAAAAATGTGACAAACAAATGTGCTGAAACTGAAAAAGGGGGGGATTGAAGAAGGTGGGGATTAACCCTGCGTTTGAACTCTTGGATGTTGTAGGAGCTCAGAAATACTGACTGCGAGAGATTATTGTTCTATTGATAAACGAATTACTATCCTGTTGAGTGGCCGAAAGTAGCAATAATATATAAGAGCACGGGCCGAAGCCTGGAGAAGGAATTTGCACCTCTTAGGAAATCTGAAGCACTGGGATGCTTGTTTGGCGATTTGGAATATGTGGTCATTCCATCGCAAGTCTTTGGCTAATGTCACGCCTAAGGTGTGTAGGGATGGGTTGGCCATTAGTTCAACGTCACCCACTGTTAAGGGTGGAGAGGTGTTGAACTTTTTTTGAAATGAGACAGTACTTGGTTTTGGTGGGGTTGAATTCGACACGATTCTTCCTTCCCCACTCTAGAATGAGATTGATGTCGTTATTAATAGAGTTGGACATTCGTTCACGATCATCAAGACAGGATCTGGTATGTGTCTGTCTTGTATCGAAGTTGAACGAGTAACGTAGAGTACCGTTTTCAGCGAAGTTGAAAAGTGGGTTGGAGGGAATAGAAAGTAGGTCATTTATAAAGATGTGAAATAGGGCCGGTGATAAAATTGACCCCTGGGGACCCCGCAGAGATGGGATGATATTCAGATTTGACCCCTTCCAATACTTACCCCGTTTATGACTAGGTCGAAAAGTTGAGTCGAGATTGAGTTGAAATTTCGACCACCGTATATGATGTTGAGTTGAGTTCACTTTGGGTTGAAATAGAGTTGAATTGATATCAAAACATAACCTCAAATTTTTGTGTAAAATTCTCATTTATAGAAAAGTAAAAATTTAGAATAAAATGATTTATTTTTCCTGTACTAAAAAAAACATCGCACAAAAATATAACGCCGAATGCATACTTCACGAATAGGAAACAAACAAGACAAATGTCACTTCAACCCAATTTCAACTCAACCTGCGTATATGAGGTCAAATATCAACTCGATCTAGGCAGGAGAGCTGAGTTGGGTTGAATGGATCCAGTTTCAACTCGACGTCCGTTTATGACTGAGTTGTACCTGGGTTGAGCCTGGGTTGAACCTAGTCATAAACGGGGTAACTACCTTCATTGAACGACTGGAAAGGAAACTCTCAATCCTTTTTTGTCGGAAGCCGTATTGTTTGTCGTTTATAAGTTGGTTGGATTCTAGATAACTCATAAGCTTTTTGTTAGTTATCGTCTTAATGGTTTTGGAGAGAATAGAAGTAATTGATATTGGGCGGAAGTTGGAGGGAAGGCTTGAGTCACCTCTTTTCGGTATTGGCTGAACATGGGCAAGTTTTCAAGAGTCTGGGTAAACTCTGGAGGAGTATGAGAGGTTTGCATAGAGGGTTAGCTAAAGGTGAGGCGCATTGTTTTAAGGCGATAGGGGGTATATTATCGGGTCCAGTGGATTTGTTGGCATCGAGCTCCTTGAGGCACCTGTATACCTCGCGAGTCTTGAACAAAACCCTGTCCGTTAAATGAGCATTGTGCTCGAGAACCGGGAGTAGCGTATCAGCTTCGGGTAAAGAAGAATTTGATGCAAACAGAGATGCTAATAAATCGGCTTTGGATTTACTATCTGTTATCGTGGATGAATGAAGAAGTTGTGGATGTAGTGAAATTCTTCTTGATGGAGCTTATCAAGGACCAGAAGTCTTTGCTACTAGAGGTTGCATTAAGGAGCTTACTTTTCAACTTGTTGTCAAATGAAGTTTTGATATTACTGATGGTGACCTTAGTGGAATTTCTTAGTTTTATATACTCGAGATGGAGCGATTCACTCGGGAAGCTCTTCTAAGCTCGAAAGGCGGCTTCTTTATTTCTGATTCCATTCATACACTCCCGATTAAGCCATCTGTTGGGTCTAGCCTTCACAGATTTAATAGAATGAGGAATTTTGCGCATAACTCGATCTCGTCGAGGAGTAGCCTCAACACATCATGATGATATATTATGATCCACTGGAGAGGTCCTAGTCCTAGGACAACACATGATGTTCTGTACACCGTTGTCGGACCATCTTCCAATTCAGAATGAAATGACCTACCTTCTTTCCTTTTTAGTAAAGGTTGTTACCAAATAACAGTTACGGAGGAGGGGGTGTGTTTGTCTGACTACCCACCCGGGCCCATCATGATCCGCCGGCACTGCACATATGTATGTTTTTTGCCCCTCCTTCTCTCATTTTCTCAAATTTCAGCTTTTTCCTCGTTGTTAGTCTCTTCATGTAAATTTAAAAATGTTTATGCCTTAATACCTGCTTTGCATCCTTCGTCCTACAATTTTCTAAATCTGCTTGTCCGTTTCTTTCCTACAGTTTCCTTAGTGAAATCACTTGTAATTTCGTTTACAATTTCATTAAAAATGCAAAATCAATGTAGTAAAGTGCGTGAAACGCATAATTATGTAGTAGCGAAAGTGATCATAATCGTTGCAACACGCACAATTATTCCATCATGTTAACACCATAAAACATAATGATCTTCCTTACTACGTGGTGTTATAAATATGGTAAATTTATGGAGCATAATTATGCTGCAGTTTTTGTTTACTATCATAAAATTATGCAGCTGCCGGTAGCAATTAATTGCGTCGATGGTTTTATGCAGTTTCAGGGTCTTAGTACAACAATATGTTGCCATCCAGAAGGAGAATATAAATTTTACTATCTGGAAATCCGCTTGTTAAGATTTTGTTGCAGCAGACTATCTTTTAAAAACTAATGTAACTAAAATTTTGAGAAATCATTAAACATTTAAAAACTAACGAGATCGTTGACAGATCAACTAGAAGATCAAAGAAAAACAAAACTCAATTCAGCCAGATTCCAAGTCAATAATTCTGTTCATTGACACCTGCAGTTTCCTGGAGAACTCGTAGACCGGTTCTTTTTTACAACTGTGTCAATAATCTTGCTTCACTGCCAAGGTGATTCAAGGCATACGAATGTATTTTTTTATTTATACTTTTCCTTTCATTGTCTCATGCACTTTTTTCACAAAAGGCGCAGCTGCGGAGGTACGAATATATTTTATTGCCAGCGAAGGTGGTTTTTAGTTGCAATTTCTGAGGTGTAAAAAAATGTTGTCTAGTTTGACTTAATTGTGAAATTGAAGATTGAGTTGTTTTTTTTTTTAAATAGATGGCAGGAGTAAGTATTTCTTCTTAATTAACTCAAATTTAGTGGACAGAATTAAAATTGTTGGATCAAATTATACCTTCTACTTAATCAAGTTAATGTCTAAAAGTGTACCTGCTTCTCCTTAATCTTGTCTTTTAGATGGCCAACCAACAGTTTAATTTTAATTTTAATTAGCGACAATTTCATTTAGATTTTACTATAAAACTGTGTTTTTACTTTAAACACTTGATTGAAACACTAATTTAATAATTTTATCGTAATTTATTTTATAGTTTACCTTAAAGTCTTTTGGCTAAATTCATGTTTGCAATTAGTTTGAATGTCCCGGTATCAACAATGTGATTGAGTCCGATCTTAATGCATGCTCCAGTGTTTACCTCACATAATCCGTTTCGGTATAGAAAATCATTGCCCTTACCGCCATAAAGTGTATGAGCTCAAACCAACAGCTCAGCCATATCTAATCTAACCTAACCTAACCACGATAAACTCAAATTGGAATTATAATAGCTTATTGAGGACCTTATTGAATAAATATACCCGAAATAGAGTGGATAATTTATATTCTTGCCCACCCGAGTAAAAATAAAATATGGGCTTGCAATTGGCGAACACCGACCGTGTGTGAAACATAGTCCTTTGCCATGTGACGGGCATCAGAAAGTTGTTTGCAGGACTGTATGGCCGTACACCACATGCATACGCGGCCAAACAAACGCGACCAAAAGATTTAAATGGCCAACAACTAAGCTGTACACGCGAGCATTCCACGGCAAATTGGAGCCAAAAAAGAATCTGCACCAAATGTATTGTTTAATTTGTTTCATGGGAACTTGAACATTTTCGTTCCATGTATGGTCCTTTCCATTTATCCTACATAGTCCAGTAAATAGGTACTTTTTCTTTGCGAAAAATACCGCACTCGATTTTTTTTACCAAATGTTTTTACATATTTGTATGAGCTTAAATTCAAAATGGCGTCATCCCCACCCTTATGCTTCACTTACAATGAAGGGAAACGCGTTTAATTCTATATCTCAGAAACTATGCGTTTTACGACAAAAATGTATATAATCTTTTTTGTAGGTAAATAAGTGATTTAACTTTTTTGTTCAGAATTTTTTTTTGTAAAGCCAATATGTTCGGAGTTATAGTGCTTCAAACTTTATATATCACTTTCTTTGTACTATATTTCGTTAACGGTTAGCCCGCCATAAAGGAGTCCTTGCTAAGACTTATAGAACATACGATTATCTAAAATTTTTGCTTTTATCGTTTTTAGATAGGGCTAATATTTCACGAGTTATAGCGCTTTAAATGTCGGAAAATGTAAATTAAAAAAAAAATCCTAATATCTTTTTCTTTTTCCGTTTCATTTCAAAACTGATTATATCGAGTGTTGAGCTCATCATTGCCCACATTTGCTGCCTTTGCTTTTTTCTATAAAGTTGATATTTATGGATTTATTACACCTCAAAAGTTTATTAAAAATGGGTTTTGCAAATATCTAGTCAACTATTTATTTACGATGACAAGTTATACCAACAAATATGTTTGTTATAAAATTCCGTTGAAATTTTACTTTAAAGATTTTTTTCTAGTATTTATACTTTAGCCGCAATTACGCAAATACGCACTAACAGAATATTGTTTTAACGCCACGCGCACATGGCACAAGTTGCTCTACTTTGTACTTTTTGCGCGTTTCCATAGTGTGAAAAAGTTGTTTGTGTTTTAAGTCGTGTTTTGGTGTTGGTGTTAGTATCCAGGAGGAGGCGCGTATATGTGGGTAGTCGACAATGTTAAACCTGATGTTCAAATGGTCCGGTAGTGAGGTCTCAACCAGAACACGCCAGTTTTTGATACTGTTGGGTAGTAGTCTGCCAGTGACGGTGAGGTGCAGTAACTCTCCCTACCACTAGTGACGAAGATGGGTCGTAGTATCCCCTATTTACTACGACTGTTACGATCTATATTATTCATAATTCCCATAATAGAGTGGTGAACATTTGGAACACAAACGATGACGAATTTTCGGTTAATCTGGCGGCAGAACTAAACAGTTCTTGAACCTCTGTTAGACAACCCCAAAAATTTCATTTGTTACCGTACCGGTCATATAGTTGCGAGAACAATATCCAAAAAAACAGGGGAACAACAACAAACTAATTTGAGCGGACTAAAGGGAAATAAATTTGTCGAAAAACTTAAAACTTATTAATTATTTCACTCTACACATTAGGCTGAAGAATTTGAGTTTGGCGTGGATATGTGATTAATAATTGTGTCAGTGTCTAAAACTTTATATTTTTATGGTCTCCCAACTGAGTACTAATTGTGTCCAATGCTGATTAACCTTTGTAATCGTACTAGACCTTGCTAAATGATACCCTTCACGGTCCCAAACATAATTGCCCGAAATATGAAGCAATACAAAAATAAAAACTAAAGCTTCTTTATGAGTTAAATTAAAGCTTAATGCACCAACTTCACCAACCTCAGTTCAATAATGTTCAGTTCAATCAGCCTAAGTAGCTTCAACGGATAAAGTCCAGTTTATATGTACATTTCGTGCTTGAAATTGTTGTTGCTTTTTCGCCAGAAGTCTGAAATTCAAAAGCGCACTGGAATGGCATTCCAATATTCTAATTGATTACTTTCTTTTGAACGGAGTTTTTCGTTCAACTTCAGTTAGAGACCAGTTGGGCGAACTGAGGTTTGTTTATCCTCAGTTGAATATGTGGAAATTGTATGGGAACTGAGGTTATCTTAAAGTTCAGTTTGTCAGTTGCGCAGTTTGGCCGGTGAAGCTAGTAGGGTATTTCTTTATGGTTTTTCAGATATTGCCCCATTTCATTTGAAACAAGGTTTGCCTACTAAGGTTATTATGAAAAATTGATGACATACCGCACTTCAGTATCGCTAATTTTTTTCTAAGCGGTGTTCACGACACGCCCCTCATTTGCTCCATGGAATTCTCATGTGAAACCTACGGAGAGATCCCTCTTTCAGCATGGCCTCCGAGGCAAGGTCTTAATAGCTCTAATATAATATATTTACTTTTTGAAGTGAAAACTTCTTTAGCCGCGTTTGGCACTTTTTGATAGGGGAAAATGTTATGGGTTCGCGTCACCGACATGCTCATGACTGGCGCACGCGCTCAATCGATTATAATCAAAAACTTTTTGATTTTGAATAAAAAAATAAATCTGACCGCCTACTATTATTCAATTAAGTATCGAAAATGAAAATATAAAACCAGTCATTTTGAACGTCACACTTCATTACTTCATATATGGACATACATACTAAATTCACTAGATGCATTGGTGTTAATGTTTCTGATATAGGCGAAATATGCGTTGCTCGTTGCAGTTCCGAGAATGGGCAATACGTATTAATGGTTGCCGTTTATATTTCGCCTGGAAAATCTATGAGACAGATACAACAATTTTTATTCGAAAATTTGATGATTTATACAAAAGAAGGTTCTGAAATTCTCGAAAAAAGATTCGGCGAAAAATATGATAATGTACCGATGATTTTAAGTGGAGACTTCAATATTAACTTTGCAGATGATAGCTACCATTAATTGAATTTTTAAATACAACACTTAATTTAAATATGTCCAATGATCGGAAACTTAGTACTACCAAATATAAAACGACGATCGATGCGGTTTTTACGCGATACTTAGATAAATTCGAATCAAACATTTTCATTTCTTACTTTAGTTACCATAACCCGATTGTATCTTTTTTACAAAAGTGCTAATGAAATAGGATGGTCAAAATTGCTACAATTATTACATAATTTAAAAAATAATTCTGAGATATCGGTTGAAGATGCAGCAGCATTAAATTTTATAGAAAAAAGTACACTTATTAATGAAGACGCAGTTACTTGTGCTACATATTTTAATAAGTTGGTTAATGTCCTAATGAAAATACTGCAATTAAAAAGATTTAGTCCTTTCAAGAAATATAGAATTTTGTATTACTTCAAAAGAATCGAATTTCAACATCTAAGTTCTAAGTTTTCACTTCTATCGGCAGTCCCTATAACTGCCAATTTTTTTTTTGTGTGGTCGTTCGCCCACATTCCTTCGTCGCCGGCGACCGAGATAGCCCTCCGACGTTTTGGGATATCAGGTGTATATGAAATATTGAGGGTGTGAATTTCCCCACCCAAAACGAAAGTGCGTGTGCAATTTTCCTTCCATCCCCACCCGCTCTACCGCCCCTGCTCACACGCCAGACTCGGCTACTCGCTTGATATGTAACCACAGAACCACAGCCCTACTTACCACCATCATTTTTCCACTCGTTGTCTCTATCATAAAATTCTTATATGAATGTACATAACGCTACGAGTCACAATGACAGGTGCGTGCTAAACCAATTCAAGTAGTTCCAGTAATATTAACTCTGCTTTAGGAGAAAAACTGTAAGACATGTTTTTAAATAGAGATGTCAGCCAAAGGGGATACATAGTTGCCCAATGATCATACGCCAACTTTGTTAACAGTCGTCACCAAAATTATTTAAAGACCTGAGAGCTCACGTGCAGAAAACAAGCAACCCCCATTTTAAGTATTATCAATAATTATTTAGACGTTTTCCATCTCAAATGTTTACATTAAAGAATAATTCCAGATGCAAATTCGTTTCAAATTTATGAATATAAATCATTTGCGATTCCTAATTTGCTAAAAAACAAATTCAATAATTCAGTCCGCAGACGATGCCTTATTGAGCCAACAATTCATTAAACCAAATGCCCACTTAATTGCAATCGTATCAAATTAAAATCTCAATAAAAACGTTAATGGACAATTATGGGGGAAACTTTATTACATTACATCTTGCGCCTACAATAATACATACATATGTGTAACTCTAGAAAAATGAGCAGGTGAATTCGATACTAAACCAGAGTAGTTAACCTCATAATATGTGTGCTGTTAATAATATGGGCCAGGTATAAGAAACTATATGGCAAGTCGCATAATAAACGATTAATTTTCTTTCATGTGTACAATTGATGTGGGTTAACCGCACACTTGTTCATATTTAAATAATTTATGTAATGAGGGCAGAAAAAATATCAATTTCTCTCATTACATTTAAGATTGTTTCATTCTATGAGTTTAATTTGCTTAATACATTCTATTTTCGTTGCTTGAAGTACATAATTTCTTCCTTAACAGGTGATTTACTTCGAAAAAATCTAGTCAAATCTTTTATTTTATTCACTTAATATCTTCTAGTCCTAAAAAAGGGCGATTTTTATCAGTAAATCTATGTCAAAGGTTGAATTTGTGTAAATAGGTCATATATATATACGCATTTAACACGCAATCACACTCTAAGGACTGTCAGAGTTTAAGGATTAATGATGATGTAAATTGTGTTTTATCTGGCGCTGCGAGAAAAGTGCAAATAACAGGAGAATAAATATTTCATTTCTTGATTGTGCTAAGGTTCTTTCTTGATTTATATTTCATTCATGTCTGACAGAGAAACAATTTGTTTTTACGTGTAATACATATTTATGTATATGACGATGTGAAAACTGTGAATGAAGTTGATAACCTTTCTTATATGTGTAGGATAAGTTTTCATCTGAAAGAAAGCTTTATGTGCCAGAAAAAATGTTTGAACTATTGTGAACTAAAGTGATTTATCCTCTATGGCCATGATTTACTTGCACAAAGGGAGGCTGAATGTTGAGACAGCAAGGACGTCATCCATCTTTAATAAAGTCGTTGTCAATCTATCCTCTTAGCATCCAGACTCTTTGATTAGTTTTTGTGCAATACAAATATATACATGATGAGTTGAGGTTGAGTTGAATTTTTGACTCGCGTCACAAATCGTAAACAAAACACAGTCAACTAAATTCAACTACTCAACTAGAGTTTGTACTCCCGTTTAAAGGTTTTTCTAGACACTTTCTCAGGGGCGGCGGAGTATAATCATTGTGCTTGGGGATCACGCGAACAGGTAACCCTTCGAAGTTAATCGGTCAATTGAATTACCAGCTGTCTGTTGAGTTTTTGGTTATGGGGCTATGCCCAACCAGCATTATGGCAGGTGATAAGGCCCCTATGAGCCTAGCCCGACGACCCCATGTAGACCGGATGTGGATTGCCCTATAAGGCCCACACACAAAGAATCTAACGTCTTGCCTCATTCGCACTTCGGCATAAGGAATCCCCATTTGGCTCCCTTGAGGAAAAATCATTCCTCCTCGATTCCTAGTATAAAAGGGAGGCCGAAAAATTTGACATTTTTGGCGTGGATATGTGAGTAATAATTGCGTGTGTCGTTTTACGAATACGGTCTCCCAACTAAGTACTTATTACGTCCGATGCTGCTTAACCTCTGCAATCGAACCAAAACTGGTATATTGAGTATGCTAAGTGATACCAATCACGGTCACCCTGAAATATGAAGCAATCCAACAACAAAAAATAAAGTTTTGTATGAGTTCAACTAAAGCTTAACCCTTAGCTGGATTTAGGAGTGCAGGGACACCTCAGGCCTAACAGAAACCGTCTTTTTAATGATATAAATGCAATAATAAAATGTATGGGACCATCTAGTGTGCCTTGTAAGTTTCGCTTGTGTTAGATGGTATTATGTACAGAGCTTTTACGCTGTTGCGGGTGTCAGCACATTCAAGAAATATAGGACCTATGATTTTTAAAGCAAAATTTAGATTTTTCATCTTTTTTCGCACCTTTAATCTTTTATCTCGTAGTAATAACAACGTTTGTTAACTAGTGGAACATAAAAAAAGGTTGTTTTGAGCGGTCAATATTGCATTTTTTCCATGAAATTGCATGGACACCCCATAGGCCAGCTTTGTTACAAAATCGAGGTGGGTCAGCTAAGGGTTAATGCCCCGGCTTCATCGGCAATAATGTTCAGTTCAATCCATATAAGTGGCTTCATCAGCTAAAGTCCAGTTCATGTTCACCGGCTGTAGTTCAGGACTTGAAATTTTTGTTGTTTTTTTGCCAGAAGCCAGAAATGCAAAAGCTCGCTGGAATGGCATTCCACTATTCCAGTTGATTATTCTCTATTGGGCTAGATTGTATCTTCAACTTTGGTTCGAGGCCAGTTGCGCCCAACCAGGTTTTTTAATCCTCAATTGAATATGTTGAAATTGTATGCGAACTGAGGTTATTTTAAAGCTCAGTTCGCTAATTTGCTCGAACTTGCGCAACTCGGCCGGTGAAGCCGGGGTATTAGGGTATTTTCAAAAAGCTTTCCGAATACGTAAGGCAGATATTGCATCATTTCATTTGAAATAAGATTTGCCTATTATGAAATAGGCATACATCGCTTCAGCATCGGCATGCCCGTAATTTTCTTCATGGATTTCTCATAAGGAACCAAAGGAGAAACCTCTCTTTACGCATGCCCTTCAGACAATCCCCTTTTTAAATGCTAGTCTGGTAGGGTTTAAAAAACTTAGCCTATACCTACAGTTATAAGGTCTTGATATCTCATATATGTACCTATGTATAACATATTTAGTTTTCATATGTAAAGCTTTGCTTGTGCGCGGCCTTTCGCCACATTCCTTCATCGCCAGCGACCGAGACAGCCCTCCAACGTTTTGGGTTATCAGGTAAAATTATGATATTTACGGTTTGGATTTCCCCACCTCCAGCGAAAATGCGTGTGCACTTTTCCTTCCATCTCCACGCGCTCCGCCGTGACTTTCGTTCCCCAACAAAACTCAAAACGCACCTCCTATTTATTGAGAAAAACATTATGATATCCGGAGCTCATCTATTCGATCTCGAACATTTCAAAATTTTTATCAACACCCTGCAATTAAATGTATGTAAATAAAAAAGTTTCCCACTAAAATATAAATCAACATGCACCACATACTGCACGTTTCACGTACAACCGAAGAGTGGTGAGCTTGTTCTTCTTGTGCATCGATAATCTTGTAGGATAAATCGAAAGGAACATTCATTGTACATAGGGATGGGCGATTAAATCGCGATTAATCGATCATTCGATTGTTCGAAACGATTAATCGTTAAAAATGAATCGATTAGTTTTAATATAATTAATCGGCAAATCGATTAATTTATACGATTATTTGATACGATTAATACATATTTTATTTTAAAAAATCTGTTTAATTATTTTAATTTAACAACGAAAAGTCACTACGAATGTAAGAGAAAATGTTTTGTTTTCAATTGATTTTAATCGTCAAATGTTTACATAACAATAAATGTTAATTTAACAACGAAAAGTTACTATAAATGTAAAATGAAAGTTTAGTTTTGAATTGTTTTTAATTATCAAAATGAAAATGTTCAGTTTTCAATGAAATTTTGGCCTCGATTCCCAGATCCGGCGGCGGGGAAGTGAGTTGCGGATTTGACACTTTGCGATTCTCAAATCCGCAACCCCGAATTTCTTTTTGACATTTTCCGCGCTGTAAAAGTGTGATCCGCAACAAATTTTCTGCGGATTTGAACGACAAATGCGCCTAAGATAATCCGACATCGTATATGTCATTATCGCGTGAGCTTTCACTCCGAATTTTCGATTTAAACCAATCCGGGACTGCGGATTTGAGAATCGCAAAGTGTCAAATCCGCACTCACTTCCCTCCCGTCGGATCTGGGAATCGAGGCCTTTAAATTGGCCGTGGAATGCCCGAGTATACAGCTTATTTCTTGGCCATTTAAATCTTTTGGCCAAGTTTGGTCGTCGTGAGGTTGTATGTGCTACCATTGCAAATGGTTAAAAATTCTACCACCATCATATCCTCCTTAAAAAATTAAGCGGCCGTTGTTTGCCCGCTGTAAGCCCATTTTTTATTTTTACTCGGGAGCTGGGAGACTTCAAGAGGCCCGAGTCCTGCGAGGTCTATAGCGAATGAAGAAGAATTATAAATGTTCAATACGATGACTTCAGATTCAGTGCCCACACCCGAGTAAAAGTAATTTAATTGGTTAATTTTTTAAAAGCATAAATGCACCCGCAAGAGCAGGCATGAAAAGTTAACGAGGTATGCAGATGTATTCGTAATCGACCATTCCACAGGTCCCCCAACTTAATACTAACCACATCCGATGCTGCTTGATCTACCCCATCGTACAAAAACCGATTTATTGAGTATGCTAATGGCACCCTTTATGGACCCCAAGCAATTGGCCGTTTTCTTCGACCTATACTATGCTCCCTAGTCGATAAATGTGTGAGCGGTGCTTTGTTTGGACAATTCCGTGCATCTTTTATTGGTATGTGCCTGGAAAAGTAGAATTTTTACTCAGGCGTACCCTGGGATAGGTACAGGCGTTTTGACGTCTATGCATGCGTGTCTGTTTCGCGAGTCTTATTAATGCTCGGGTACGTACTGAGTTATTGATTTTTTATCATTACAACGATAGTTTTGTAAATTCATTTTTCGCTAGCAAAATAATATTTAATACAAAATATCAAAAATGAAATATTTTGATAGTCACAGTTTCCAAAATTAAACTCTATGTGGGTTTTATACTCTTTTAGCTACTAATAAACACGACTGAGAACATTTGTATCTGGGTCATATATCATAATTCAATTAACTTAATTTTCAACGTTATGTTTAAAATCAAAATAGATGATAAAACTCTTTTTTTGTTATACCCTTTTTATAGTTGTTTGTGTCGTTCAAGTCTGACTGGAAAATAACTCTACATAAAACTTATTTCTTTCTTAGTTAAGGCATTTTGCAGTTCAATAACGAATTTCAGTCAACAATATTGTTGTCATGCTCGATGTTTCACATTAGGACATTAATTTAAATGCTTTATTGGCTTCAATTCATTTAAAATATGTAGGTATGCTACGATTTATTTTTAAACTTATTATAAAATCACCTTAAACCTCCCTTTAGTAGATTGTAAACAAACTTCCAGCCATTATCAATCTTGATAATATACCATAATAAATACAAACAGAAACATCTATTGTGATATAAAGTGCTTCAAGAATATTAAATGAATCTCCCAGCAATGATCCTAGTTGAAGAATTGTTAATGCACATAAAGTAATCAGTATTCAAAGCCAGGGCTGCCTCTTCAACTCGATAGAAATTCCTTATCTGCATTTAAAATCCGATGTAACCAATTCCCACCGGCACCGCATGCCTAATGGATTACATAGAAGCTCATCAGAGTGCACTATCTGCCTATCAACTTCCAGTGAATTAAAGTCAAAAGAACTTATCTTATAGAAGCATGGAGTTCAATCAACCTTATAACAGCAGCT